>CM068313.1:25428011-25590511 GCA_034766995.1 Acanthacorydalis orientalis
CACAGCATATTTCAAGTATATTATTTTGTCACATGTATCTTCTGTTTAACATAAACTAATCAAAAATTGAATCTGAAAGGTAATATTTAAATTTTCAATTTTAATACAGTTAACAAGTTTAAAAAAATATTAATTTTAAATACAATTTATAAACAATTATGAACAATAAAAACTATATCCATCATAGAATATATATATATATATATATATATATATATATATATATATATATATATATATAATAATTTTAATATACACGACTTAAAATTTTAATGGTTAACAGTTTGGACTTCTATGTACAATATGGTTTTTGATGTTCTCTTATTCTGTATTCTCCAATTTACTTCTGAATTCTTACCTTGTACTTTCTTAAAAAACAATTTATTTTTTATAATTTTTTAAATTATTCAATGAACTGTTTAATACATAATATAATATAATAATAAAATATTCTGAGATGTATCTTACATCTTCTTTTTATTCCTTTTGCATTTTATTCGGAAAGGGTCATAGAATAATTACACTATTAAATTTGAAATAATTAAAAATAAAATATTTCATTTGTACAAAAATTAAAAAGAATTTAATTTTTGTAGGGCTATTAAGTATTAAAAAATTCTTATAATTTCTTATAATATAAAATTACATATCGTTGACTACCTGAAAGTAATCATTAAATTATATTCTTATTTAATTTGTTAACTAAATTACATTTGTGTTGATATGTTTTCTGATTTGTTTGTTTGTAATTTGAAAAGAGAATTTAACTTATAATTGAAATAATTTGTAAACAAATTCACATGACGTTTTATTAAATTTCACAATGTCAAACATAATTAGTAAAATGAAAGATTCCCTCAAGACTTTCTGCATATATCCTCTTATATTCTAGATCCATGGGGTTAACTTAATATATTTTTTGTTAATGCGCTTGCGCAAAAATCGTAGACTTGCGTTTCGTTGACTATCCTCGTGCTCAGATGGGTTCAGTTCGCGTTAATGTTTCGTTTGTTACGGTTGTCGGCCAGTCTAAGGCAATGTATGAGAACTATGTGTCGCGGTTCGTTTATTTTGTGGAGCTAAAAAGTTTTTCAGTGTTGTCATTGTGTTCTTTTTGACAGACGTTTGACGGATTGTTGGTGGACATTGTTGCAGTGTTGTTGAGTTGATTGTACATGATTGATTTACAACTAGTTAATACTTATTATATACCACGTATTATTCATTACCAACATTATTATTTATATTTAAAAAGTAGGATTTATTTTAAAAATTAATATTTTTTTATTTTTTAACCGAATTATAAAAGATATTTTTTACATTAATTAGTTCAGTTTTGTTACATGTTCTAGAGTTTTAAGATGAAAAATTTGAATATATTAATGGGAAAAATAATTTTTCATTTAATTTATAAATGCATATTTATTTTTAATAACATAAATTTTTTATACAAATTTATATTCATATGTATATTATTGTATATATATATATATATATATATGTTTATGTATATATATATATATATATATATATATATATAATAGTGTCTGGCATTTTTCATAAATATTTTTTGTGACAAGAATATTTGTTTTAATAAGGTGTTCTAAACTATTCAAAAAGAAATATTTATTTCTGAAATATAATTCATAACGATATTGATTTTTGGACAATATTATTCTGTACTTTAATGTTAAAGGTAAATTAGTTTAAATTAAATGTAGTTGTTTATTTTGTTAGCTACGAAAAATTAGAATGAATCCCAAATCCAAAGGATTATTACAATTGTTAAGTTTATTTTAAATTTATGTATAATATTTGTTGAATTCAGTAAAAAGGAAAATGGTGAGCTGAAATTTATATTTTATTATGAAATTTGGCTTTTATTTATTTATTCGTTCAATGTTAGTTTTGTAAAAAAATAGTTTCATATTATTTATATTTTAATCTAAATATTCAGTGTAAATATTATAAATATACATAATTTCATATATATATATATATATATATATATATATATATGTGTGTGTGTGTTTATGTATATATGTAATAAAACAAATAATTTAGAATTTTTCTACTTAATTTCAATTTTTTATTTTAATAAGTATTACCAATATTAATAATATAAGTATTGACAAAATTAATATTTTTTCCCTTTTTATTAACTTGTTTTGTTTTAATTTAGGATATAAATTAATTAAGATATTTTTAATTTCGTATAGAATTTATCGGTTTAGTAGAAGTTATATTAAAAATAGATAAGGTGACACATTAAAAATTAAAAACGTGTTATTATTGCGAATAGTAATAAAAATATTATATGTATATTTTTTGGAACTTGAAGTCATACAATCTCTTATATACAAGACAGTAGCACTGCTACTATCTTCAAAACGAAGAAGGGAACGGGTACTGAACGTATCATTTTCATTGAAATCTATGTGAGCGATTTTATGTAATACAAAATATCATTGTATAAATGGTTATAAAATCGTTGGTGTAAATTTTATTATTTCTTATATAAAGTGTTTACAGTTAGTTTTTATTGACTGTGTTTATTATTCAGTCATAAATAGGTTCCTTTTAAATAAAAGATATTTTATATATACTTCAAATGCGCATCTATATCTATTTATTATTCAATGAAATATGCTATAGTGTATTAAATTATTTGAAATTAGTTATTGGTAGCTCGTAATGAAAGTATTAGAATCTTTATTTAATAAAACAGTTATGTAATTTTCACGTTGATAAATTTCTTGATTTTCTTAATATTATTACATTACCGATGAACATAAATTAAAATTCATTTAAATTATCTATTTTAACTAATTATTAAATATTATTTCTTTTAACTAAGAGTTGAGTAATATAAATTTATTAATTGTCATGAGAATAGAATTAGATACAAAACTATTTGTTCAATAAATAATAGAATTACCTGAATCATTCAATGTTATTAAAAATCATTAATTTACAGCGTACGATGCAAAGTAAATATTTATTTGAAAATGTTGCGATAAAGGATTAAAAAATAATGTAAAATCGAACACTTAATAAGACGTACTAATATTTTATGCCCTGTCTCAATTTTCAGATGGGGTCGTAGTTGAATAATTGGAACGGCAAGTCTGTAGTAAGGTTTATAAAATGTTATATTTTTCATAGGTAAAAAAACATTATTCTCGAATCCGTTTTTTCTTTGATATTTATATTCTAGGCTAGCATAAAAATCCTAAAAGTAATTAAGTGTTATACACACTATGAAAATATTATACTCTTTTTTTCTATAAGTGTATATATATATATATATATATATATATATATAACATATGTGTGCGTAAGGATAAGAAGAGAGAATATTTATATATTGTACTTGCAAGATATTGTCTTTACAGCTAGTAGTTGAATAAAAAAATCATCTTTTAATCTAGATCGAGTTTCTTTTTTATGACTTTTGTGTCCGGCACTTTTATGTGAATGATTCTTTTTTTACTAAGGTTAGTTTAGAATGGTTTTTTAACCGAGGTTGCGTATATCTTAGAATGTATGCTTGCTCCAAATACCGCACTCTCGAATATACTGTACATGCAGTATTTTCATAAATTGGTTAATAACAAAATATATTTTTGATATACGATTGAAAGCAGTAAGATAAGGGAAAATAAAATTAGAAATAAAAATCAAAATTTTATTTTTAAATTTCCTTCAACCAAGCGGTATAAGTTTTTTTTATTAACATTTCTTTTCTAGAATTCACAACATTTCGAAATAATTGTTAATCAAAAAATGTGTTTAGTGTATTTTTGTCTTTAAACTATAAGGTAGTTTTTAATAAAAACTATATTAAAATAAAATAATTTAGATAACGTCAGTTAACTGACTTTTTGAGCCCGAATTTGGACAAGTTAAATATGTAGTTAATGAAATAAGTTGATAGTTGTTGTTCTATCAAGAACATTTACATTAATATCAATTTAAAAAATAAATAATAGTGTTTAATATTATAAATATAATAAATTGAGTTAATTGTTAGACACGTACAGACAATAAAAATATTTATTATTTATTTTCATTCACACTTTATCAATTGTTTTAATTATAAATTTATTCGTTTTGATGTTCTTTATCATGAGAGTTGCGTGTTTGGTAAATATTTTATACGAAAATATTTCACAACATTTATTTTTGTTGACTTTAGCAGTCGTTTCTTTTATTAGGTACTATTAAAAATGTCTCAGGAAAGAAGTAATTTATTTTTAAATATACATGCGCGCATTTACACACAAATACGAACACGTAAATATATATATATATATAAGTAGATTATTTTTCATAACTGTCTCTTCTGAATTTTATCACTGATAATTCAAATTATCGATAATATAATTCAGTTTTCATAATAGTATGCAATAAAAATTACATATTTATATATTACTGAATTGTTATATGTAATTATAATTAAGTAATAAGTAGAAATAATCAATATATTATTGAATATAATATATACTAGTAATTATTAATTATATTTTTGATCCAGAATTTTTGTTTGTTTTTTTTTTTTTGAATGGTTTCATATTTTTATTTCTGACAAATGCAAAATTTTTTTTCCACAATGGGTAGTTTTTCTTATTTTTAGAAAACATTTTCTAAAAATTATGAAAAGAAATAAAGTATGTTTTTTTTATATAATTAAGAAACAAATCTATTAAGTTTTCAAATTTATTTAATTTGTATACTGTTTGTAGCTTTTAGATATATTATTATTGTTTAAAATTAATCTAGAAAATATATTATGGTGCAACAATAAAGGTTATTAATTTGTTTTAGTGTGTTTTCAACTTAACTAAATATCAATTAACCACATATCAATGACTCATTTTATTGCATAAAAATTTTTATAATTCAATTTGTGTAATTTTCTTTATAAATAAATTTATAGCACATACAACTATACACATAAACATTTATATATATATATATATATCTATATATATATATATATATATATATAGAAGGTATATATGTTCGTCTTTGTCTGGTTGTTACCTGACCGTGTAATTACATATATTAGGATTCTTATAGACAGCATGTACAAGTTTTAAGATTTTTTAATATCGATTTATGAAATTAAATATTTCAAAACACATAAGTAAGAACGATTGCCAAGTCTTTTAATAATCTTTTTAATGAAAATACATTATTTGATTCATCATTTAAATACATTTATAATAAAAAAAGTTTAGTTTTCTGTTTAATAACAAAATAATTTTTAAAAAAAACATTGATCCAAAACCACAAGAACGACGAATTAACGCGATCACAACTATAACAACATATGATTATACTTTTAACTTACAAATGTTTAGTTAGGTCCCAAAAAGTTTGAGACACTATATATATATATGTATAATTTTTAATTGGCGATAGATTAAAATATAAAATATGAATATTACTTTTATTTATTAAATATTGAATGATTTACATTCATGTATAATATTGTATGAAATTAAGTCAACATTCTTGTTATTTTAGATGGTTTTTCAATATGAACATATATTAGAATTTAATTATCTGAGTTCTTAAACAAGACTGATATAAATTTTTACATATTATATTCAAATTTTTCATAAAAAAAATATTTAAAATATTTAGTATTTTTTAAATAGTGTTCTATCCAAGTTTTGGTATTGTTATTAATAAAATAAAAGATTGCTTCATATTTTTAAATTAAATGTAAAAAATGTTTACCACTAGCAACAAAGTAATAAATAATTCCTAACTATATATATATATATATATATATATATATATATATATATAGCACTTTATTAGAAGATTTTAATTATAAATAATAACTTTGAAATAAACTTTAGAAATGTATTTTTTTACATTTGAGGTCATTTAAACATATATTAATTAAATAATTTGTATTTTTATCATTCATATATACGTTAATATATACAGTTAAACACTGTCCATTATTATAATAAACAATGTATTATTGAATTCATTTATTTATCAACAGTTAAAATATAAGTAACTAATTAATATTTTAAATTTGATTCTTTCCCTTGAAAAAAAATATATTTAAATAATCAAAAAAATAATTTTAATTTTTCATTATAAAAAATATCTTTGAAATGGGGAAATTATTTTTTGTTAATTTGTTCTTTTTTGTTTCAGGCAAATAAAAAGTGAACTAATCTTCAATATATACGTAACATATTATTACTTTAGGAATATAAAATAAATGTGCTAAATGTGCTTCGTGATTGTTTCACATTAGAACTTTAAAAATTACATATCTAAAAACGTCTTCAAATTCACTTCATATGAAAATGTGTTAAAAAATTGTTAAATAAAGATTTGACAAATCTGAACAGAAACCGCATTTAAATTGAAATTAACTAAACGTGTTTATCAACAAAAAGAATGATACGAAAGTGAAGACTGTCATTAAAAAAAAAAAATAAAGTGACTTTTTTCTTTTTATGTGAATGGGGAAAAACCTAAAGTTAACTGATACTTCGACACTTCTGCAAAATTTCTCAACTTGAAATTATTTGTTCGCGGAGATAACTGGTGAGTGACCTTTTCAATTTTTCGTATAATGAAGACGTGTTATTTAAAAATGAAACTGTGTAACGTGAGTATTTGCCGACAAACTTTTTAATTAAGTTGTATGGAACTTGTCATTCCAAATTAAGAAATTTTAAATGGTAATGTCATTGTTGTATTCTTTTCGTACCAATTTATATGCATATATATATATATATATATATATATATATATATTTATATACAGTCTGGTAATTATAATGAAAAGTAAATTAAAATTATATATGCAAGAACCTTAAAATCTTCAACCAATTCAATTATTTACAGAGTTTATAAGTAAATAATTATTCTGTATTCACGTTTGTGTTGTTAACTTCATATAATTATTTTGATTTCTTTAAATTATACAACATACAATATATATATATATATATATATATATAAAATTAAGAATAAAATGCAATAGTAATGGCGTTATTTTTGTACACAATATTTGTATTTAATATTTAAATAGTTAAATATTAATAGAGCTTGTTTGGAATTTGTTATGAAAAATTTTATTTCATTGTTTTTTTTACCTTGTAATGAATTTTATTAATTTAAAATGATTATTAATATAATTTTAATGTATTCGTGAGAATAAAAATAATTAATTTAAAAAGTGTAAGATTAAAATGTATATATATATATAAAGTTTAATTTCTATTTTTATGAATCTAAAAAATATGATATTCAGCCATTTCATAAAATATTTAAAAAAATTCGAAAAATTTATAATTTTATTTGCAATTTACCAATTTGTTAAAAGTCCATGATGTTACAATATCTAAAAACTAGTGTACAAATAATTAGACAAGTCTAAACTGAATACTCAGCATTAGCTTCATTCATTATAGAAATATTTTTTTTATTTATGGTTTTATTAAATGTATAGTGAGAACAATACTTATTCAAGATATATTAATACATGTATGGTTATTGAGAGAGAGGTATTGAAATATTTGAATATTTAATATAAAGTTGTAATAGAAGTGTAAATTTAAATGAAAAAAAGTTATAATATTATGCTTATATATGAATGTATATATATATATATATGCATTTATAATAAAGTAGAAAATTTTCAACGCCTATAGTTGAATAAATTTTGAATACATGTATGAAAATCTCATAAAAGAATATTGATAGATGTGTACGTGCTTCAATATTGAAAAATTGCATGTGGATATGCAATACGGATAAGATGCGAAATTTAATATTGAATTCTAAGAAATCGTTTACGTTTGTATTTAAAAAAGATACAGTGAAACGAACAGTTTACGCACCATAGGATTCTAAGCCTTATTTATTTTTATTTTTCGTTTGTTGTTTTTATGACAATCCTTATGCGTATTTTTCTCTCACGCCTGTACCATCGTAAGCTTCATCTTGAGTCTGAGTCCTGCGGGAAGTATCAGAGACAATGTGTCCCAAAGGAATTACAAGATACGGTTATGTACTAGTAGGTATATGATCAAAAACGAATGCACGTAACGTTCATTTTTATTTTGTACTTTTCGATTTGGATCAGTTATAGAGTTATTATATAATTAGACAAACTGAAAGAAAAAGAAATAATTATAACAATAATGAATTCAAATATGAAGTTATATATATATATATATATATATATATAATAACTTTCAATAATATTATTTTAAAAAACATATATTTTATTATGTTATTAATATTACCATTAACAATTATTTCATAAATATTATCTACATTTTTAAAACAAAAAAATTATAATTTACAAACATGTATGTATGTATATATGTATGTATGTATTTATATTATATTATATTCTATATAAAAGTCACTGTGGAAAAAGTATATATTCAGAGATATATGATTTTTCCTGCATCTATAAGTAGGCATTAAATTATAGTTAATTATTAAAAGAAATTGTTTTTCAGGACCTGAACTGAGTAAGTCAATAAATGTTACGCGTTATGAAATTAAAAAGAAAATATTTTAGTATAAATTACAATTTGATGTACTATATAAATGAAATAAACTATAAATGTAGTTTTTTTTAAAGTAAAAGTTACATACATACTTATTTTATTAGTGTTTTTCTTTGAAATTATTAACATGCCACAACCAATTGCATGTTAATGCATTTTCATTTATTATAGTTTGGATTTATATAGTAGATATAATGTTAGAGATAAAAATCGCTTAGACTGTATTCTTTTTTCAAAGATTTTTCATTCTAATTCATTTAATAAAGAATTTGTAAGCTTTTAATGCAAATGGAGGTCATTTTCACACGATAAGCTTTCACTAGCACGTCACAGAATTTGCTCTAGATTGTCAAATTGTGTTACATTATATCGGCATACCAAAATGGTTTACATACTTGTGCTGCTTCGAATAGCTCAGATTAGGTAGAGTATATAACGTATGAATTTTGTCATCAATATCGACAGGGATTATAGCTATCAGAATATATTGCAATTGTATCACATGAATCATTATTCAAATGTTGTATGACATTTTCAAAAATGTACCGCATTAGAATAAAACATGCTTAAATACAGAATTTAATTTTATATCTGTATGATGAATGAGAGTTTAATACATTTTAATTTAATTTTGTTAAATTTGTATTCAAGTGTAAGTTTGTATTTTATTATATATTAATTTATACAAATGTAATATATTAATTTATTATGTGAATAAAATCCATGAATAGTTTTTTGCATTATTTACATGGTTTGTAAATGATAAAAATTTTCAATGTTTACATTACGTTGTTATTTTAAACGCTATATTAATTTAGAGTAACCAATTTCTTGTTAAAATAATTTTTTATTGCGTAAAATATTATATTTGTATTTTAATATGTGTATCTATATGTATAATATATATATATATATATATATATATATATATATATATATATATATTCAAATTAGTATGTTCAATATTGCGTTATATTTTAATAATGATGATAGAGAACCGTTGAAAAGTTATGACAGAAACAAGTAACTTTTAATTAGCTATGCTTAAAGTATCTCTTGTAACATAATTGCAAATAAACATGGTTTATGTGAAGAAAAAAGAACTAGAAAATTTATGTCGAATAAACATATTTCACAGGAATTATGTATAATTGTTTTCGTTTACGTTGTAGCACAAAACAACATGTAATTCATTAAAAAAATAGTGATTGTATGTATTATAATGCCAACTTAAATGCATTATATATATATATATATATAATATACATACATACCATCGCCTACCAGCAACATATATATATATATATATATATATATATATATATATATATTAATTTAATGACATGAAACAAATATTACGTATTGTTTAAGAATGTAAAGATATATATCAAAACTAATATAAATACGGTACGTATATATGTATTCGCATATTTTAAAGTTGATTTCCACCAGTGTTTCATCATCAAATAACTCTAATTATATTTATGTTCCATATTTGTGAATAACGTGGAAATTAATCCAGGAATTTAAAATTCCGGCAACAGGGAACAATAAATTATTTAAAATGGTTGAGCTGGTAGAGAAGTATCAGCTTAAATATTAATGACTGTGCTTTTGACCTCGATTCGTTTAAATAACTGTCTTTTTAAATAAGGTGAAACGAAAAAATTTGTAATTTTTATAAGACGAGAAAAATGAATAATAAACAATTGTATGTTGATGACTACGGTACTATTTGTCTTGTACACTGTGCACTTTTCAGAATTTTTATTTTTGATGCTGTTTAATTAAAAGAGAATTTCTTTTGTTTGATTTGCTTTAAATTTGTTTTCATTAATATTAATTTAACAAAAAATTATATTCATTTTTATTGTTATTGTAATTAATAAATTAATAATACATAAATATTAATACGTATACAACTTTCACTACTTCAATATATATATATATATATATATATATATATATATATATATATATATATATGTATGTATACATAATGTTTCTTATGTTAATTCTGTGCCTTTAAATCGAATCAGACATAACTATAATTTAATTTAAAATGCTTTCATGATGTTTAAGAATTTTGAAGTGCCAATCTTATCATTAAAAATACTAAATATTTTGGTCAAGTAATTGACATAACCTTACAAAACAGTAATGAACTCGATGGCGTGCAAATAGCAACATATTAAGATTTGCATACTTTTCGCATTCCAGTTGAAATAAAATACTACATAGCAGCGGGAATGATTTGTTCAGTTTTTGGGTTATTGTGTATTTTCAGTTATATTGATGCATAAAATATGCAAAAAATGGTTTCAAAGGTTTCGGAGTGATGATTTTGATTTTTTCGATCGAGAAGGTCCCGGACAACCGAAAAATTTGAAGAGAAATAGATTGAGCAGCTGATAAATGAAAACTCCGATAAAATTGAACGGAAATTAGCTCAAAAACTTGGAGTTACTCAGTAAGCAATTTCTTATCGGCTATATCGACTGGGAAATATTCGAAAGCTAAGTTAAGAGATTCTACTTAAGTTTAACCCAGAAGACAATGAAAGAAGATGCGATTCGGCTATGTCTTCACTCACAATGTTCAATAAGAAGAGTTGTTTGCATCAAATCATAACAGGAGATGACAAATGATTTTTGTGCGATAATCTTAAGCGCCGTAAACAACGGGTTACACCCGGTAAACCATGAAAATCAACTTTAAAAGCAAAAATTGCGCCAAAAATGTATTAATGTATATTTGGGGGAACATTAAGGATGTGGTGTATTATAAATTGATTGATCCTGGTTAAACTATAAATTCAGAGTGTTACCAATAATACCTCATCCATTTGATTACTCTGATTTGCAGCACGATAACGCTCGGCTGTACGATGTGAAAGGAATTAGACGTTATTTATTCATGGGTATGGGAAAATCTCCCTCATGTGGATTTTTCATTGGACCTAACCCTCTCAGATTATTATCTGTTCTGGTCGCTCCACCGTCACTTGGCTGATACCCATTTTAAAATAGCGGAATAGGTCCGAAAGTGCATTGACGATTTCATCGACTCAAAGCCGCCATCTTCTTTCGACAAGTGATTCGTCAGTTACCCGACAGATGGAGCAAAATAATACAAATTAATGGGAGATATTTTGAAGATATATGTATGCATATATATATATATATATATATATATATATATATATATATATATATATATATATATATGTAATGATTCGTAATTTCAGCTTGTTAAAAATCATATAGTCTTATTTATTTTCAAATATAAGGAAAATATAATTGAAATAATGCTTTTGAAGTGTTTTTAAATATATAAGTAATTATATGTGCTTAAAGTATAAAGATTCATGTAAACAAAGAAAATAATAATAGATATCTTTTTCGCAATTAATTTCTGACGTACGTATAAAATAGTTCAAAAATATATTCATATGATAAAATAATTTAAAACTTTTCTATGATATATACTTACATATTTTTAGGTGCGATTAAAAAAATATTTGATTCACAAATTTTACTTCAATGCATGTCAGATAAAATATTAATATTTATTTTAAAATTAAATATATTTATATTATATATATATATATATATATATATATATATATATATATATATATATATATAGAGAGAGAGAGAGAGAGAGGTATATGTATATATGCCTTGTTATTAAATTATAAAAAAAACATTTAAAAATATTATATAAAATCGACTTGAAACAATTTATATACACAGTTGTAGAAGTAATAAACTTTTTGAGACTATTGTTTTCTCCGAAAAATTGTAAACATAGACAGTAATACTTTGAAGTTGATTTTAAGTACATCAAATTATCAATATTGAATATTGGTACTTTAAAAGAAAGTATATATGATATTTTGATCAATTCCTATAAGAGGATTTACATGAAAATCAGATATTTTTTGACAAGAGATATTGTAGTTGTATTAAAAGCTATTTATTGGCAAAAAATATTCAAAATGAAGCTTGTTTCTTTGTTAATTTGGCATTTATTTATAATTAATTAGGGAATGAGAATAAATAAACTCTTAGTAACTTTTTAAATAGAAATTATCTTTGGTATTCAAGTTATTTTTTATCTCTATGCTTAGAAATTTAGTATTTAAAATTAGAATAAATTATAGATTTTATATAACTAATTTTATACATTTATCATCAATTAAAATCATTTCGTACAAATCTAATAATTTATTACATTACTTGCGAATTACTTAGATTAATTTATTTACTAAAAAATAGAACTCTATCAAGTTCGTATTTATTTTTATATTTGTTTAAACGTGTTACAGTATATGTAATCAAAACATGTATATTCATTATAAGTGTATATTTCTATAGGTAAATATAATATTCAGTAGTAATCTTAACAAACTTTAGAACAAAATAGATAAAAAAATTATTGACTATTTCACATAAACAAATTTATTTTCTAATTTAAGGAATTAATAACTATTACAATTTTGTAGTATAATGATATTCTATTATGACAGTATGAGAGTATGTACAAGTGAGTACGTAATGTTGTAATAAATGCAAATACTCGTATTTTAATATTACATGATGTTTAAAAAACAGTGTTCATAAAATAAAATTTCTTTAATGCAGAGTGAAAATAACATAAAAATATTAATCTTCATTAACTAATGAATATAGAAGATTAGAAAATATAACTTTTATATACAATATTAAATAGAACATGAATTTCTTGTAAATGTTGAGTTTAATTATTATTTATAGTTTGTTTCGTGTTATAACATTACAACATATGTTTTGTATTACAATGTTTTCAAATATACTTTTATATCTTTATGATTACAATTTCAACATAAATCGAGTTTTAAATGCAGTATAATTTTATTAACAAATAAGCGTGCAATATATTTGGTTTAAAATTGGTCGATTCGAATGAACATAATTTTTACAATATCACATTTTTGCCATCAGAGTTATTGTTATCAAAACTGTAACATTTATTGTTCAGCATATTTTTTGAGATCCAATCACCATTATTATCCATTGGCGTCATTATGAATATATAAACCGTTATTTTATCTGTATTTTACCTCACGCCGGGTCATAAAAAAGAAAAATGTGGCACTAAACACGGCAAATACGTTCGATTCAATATTCATCTTAGATTATCCATTTTACTACCAGTGAGTCAATGTTATTTCAGTGCACATCGAGGGTTGTAAGAGTTGAATTAAGCGAGAGAAGGGGATTGTTAGTCAACCGAGGTTTTTGGGGGTGGAAATGCTGATGTTGAATCCTATTACGGGTGAACAATTTAACTATTGCCGCTCCTTCACTCTAATTCAATAATCTCGGGTCACATTAGATTGACATTTGTCAAGTGTTGCTCCACGGCTTAAGTCTGTTCAATTTATTTGTTATAGAACGATGGATGTCAGTACCCGCTATTAGTTTCCGAAATGATTGTTATTATAATTGCATGTAATTCATTTCACGTTGCGACTCGTTCAATCAATGAGCTAATTATAAATGAGTTTCATATTTCATTATATACATTCTCTAAAATTATCAACGCGCAATTCAATAATGAAATTATCTGTCTTACTTCGTAATTATTTGTTTTATATGTTCGTATAAAATATAATTAAAGAGATGTATTGATGTAATTCAAAAAATTACCTGCTGGTATTAAAGTGTCTGTATCTACACACATGTATAATATTGATTTATTATTAATTGAACATTTTATTTATTCCCTGTCTACATTGCTTTCAAAGGTTTTCGTATTTTCATATATTTATTTCTTAAATAATTGGAACTTCTTATATTTTCAAATGAAATTATGAAGAAAATTAAATGAATTGAAAAGATGTCTTTACTAAAAATGACAAAATATAAAAGACTACGTTCTTTTTAAATATATTACTCTTTTGAAATGATTTCGAGACTTTTCTTATGCAAAAGTTATTATTATTATCTACTAATTTTATTTTTTTACCTGTTATTATATATTTATAGGTTGAATTACTAAATAATGAATATATATATATATATATATATATATATATATATGTATATATGTATGTATGTATATGTATTTTTTCTGAATATGCAATATTATATACATACACATATATTTATATTTACGTGTGTGTGTGTGTATGTACATATTCAGAATGCTCTCTCATACACATTCGTACTAACTGACAATTGGAATGGAAAAAATCACATTTCAGCCGGGCATGAAATCACATATTTCAAACATATATTTTTATATTCGTGATATATGAGTTTTGATTATATAGGTAGGAACTGCGTCTTGTGAAGCTTTGAGGAATATAAAGGTTACCGTAATTTTATCGTAATTTATTCTTTCAATTTTTGTATCACATATATTTTTGTGTCACGTTTCTCTTGTTAAAAAGCACTCTATTAAAAATAAAATGTCACCTTTTTTAATTATATATATGTTGTTTACACCTACATCCGTTTTATTACCTTGTTTAATCTATAATAATTTTTATACCAGTATTAATACTGTTCTTTATTATTTCATCGTAATATATATATTGCATCAGCTTTTATTTTTAATCACATGTAGGAGTCCTAAATATGTTGATTTCTATACATTTTTTCTAGGATAAAGTTGTCATATTCTTTATAATATAGTTATCCATAATTTATAAATTAATTGTATAATATTGAGATATAAATTTATTGTAACTAGACTAAAATAAGATTCTTTTATTTGAAGTAACAACTATAATACTTAATCAATGAATGTTGCTATTTAATTATATTAATGTGATATTTTTACATTTCTTAGTATGAACTGAACATATGTTTCAATTAAATATCAAGAATAATCAATTAAATATTAATATTGTTCTTCAAATTCTATATCAATCGATATATAACATATATATATATATATATATATATATATATATAAATATATTACTCATCTGTACTATTCATTATAAATATATTCTTTATATACTTACGTTCAATAGATGGAATTTTTTTTAATATTTACAATTTTTTTATAACATTTAACCAATATATATGTATATATATATATATTTAAATGAGTATTTGTACATATAATGTATAAAATTATTTAAAAAGATATTAATTTTCTTGTCGACAAAAATATTTAAATGAATGTTAAGTGAAATAATTATTACTGATATTCGTTTAGAAATAATTTAAATACTTTTAAGTTTTTATTGCAACATCACGTTTCAGAATTATTATAATCTAAAACAACTTAATTTAACAAATTAATATTTGTAGAGTGTTTTTATACTTAAATTTCTTATTTTTTCACAAAAGGAATAATTACTCAACATGAACATTTTTAATCTCTTTAATTAAGGTGTGCAAATGATGGGTTTAACAAAGCTCATGACAGTTTAATGAAAAATTATAAAGTTGAAAAAGGATTTAATATCTTGGATCATTTATCATCAATCCGATATGCTAATTACTGAGGCCATTAGAAATT
Organism: Acanthacorydalis orientalis; assembly: GCA_034766995.1. Classification (NCBI taxonomy): domain Eukaryota; kingdom Metazoa; phylum Arthropoda; class Insecta; order Megaloptera; family Corydalidae; genus Acanthacorydalis; species Acanthacorydalis orientalis. The sequence continues at coordinate 25,444,096 of CM068313.1, forward strand.
ACTTTATTTCTTTAAAGAAGAAAACACACTTATTTTGATAATATTATATTTCGATCAAACTGTGGTTAGAAATGTTTCATTTCGGAACTTCAACAGTGTAATAATAGAAATTTCCACGTCGAAACTGATTATTCTTGCCAATGTAATGACATATATAATTTATATTAAAATGAACGCTAACTTTAGACCAACTCTTTGGAGAGTGAGTACTCTGTTCACTTCATGCTGTTTTGAACACATTATTAGCAACTAACGGAGCATTTTCGCATAGAGCGGGGTTTATACAGACGAACTTGAACCTATGCGCAATCAACCTTTCCCATTATCCACTGGGTTTTTATTTGTGTGGGTGAATAAGTATATATGTATTGTGAATGTAACACATTCAATTCTATGTGGTTGTGAAAATGTACTAGTGGAACATTTGTATGTGTGCGCGTGTTTTACGCTGCTGTAAAAAAGTACATTGAAGTAATTACGGCTAAAGCTGACTTGATTAAAATGTATTTAGTCCAAACGATGGCCGACCACAATGATTGTTTTAATGGTGAAATATTTCACAGGCACTAATGCCATTACTGGTGATTTTTTTTTTGTTTTTATAGAAAATGGTTAAATAAAGTTGTTTTTTCTTGAAATGTATATTTAATTTCATTTGATTATTTTTTTATTACGATTTAATATTGAACGAAATTATAACGTGTAAACATTATCAGTCAGTATAAATATATACTGAAAGATTAAGCTATTTGTTATTGCGGTGGAAAATAATAAAAATATTAGACACACTGTAATTACTGGAGATATTTTCTGCAGTTAAAAACATATCTGCATATGTATTATACATATATTCTGTTTAACACAACTGTCGTTCATAACACATACATATAAAAAATAAATACACACACACACATATGTATATATATATACATATATATATATATATTTGTATTTATTTTGTAATTTTCTTAATTTTGTATTTTATTTAGTTATAATATTCGCGTACAAATTTTTAAATCAAATAGTTTTTTATAGTAAGAACTATTTCGATTATCTACACAAAAACTCATTAACTAAATAGAATAGAGCTGAAGTATATTAAAGATGTTGATAATATTAAAAAATAATGATTCACATTAACGAAACTGTTCAATTTCAATCCCTTCAATAAAATTGTAAAAAGTAATTTAAATTTCAAATTAACGTTACATATATATATATATATATATATATATATATATATATATATATAATTATAAATATGTATTATATATAAATATAATATAAATATATATGTATATAATATATATTATATATAAATATAATATATATATATATATATATGTGTGTGTGTGTGTAACAAGCTGATATTAATTTGATATTCGTTCTCTAAAAATAACAAATAAATGGCATCAAAATTTTATATTTTGACACAAATACTCTTGTTTTTGAAGTTGTAGTTCGTTTTTATTAAATAATAATTTAGTAAACAAATTGAAATTATTTTAAAATTATCTGAAATAAAAATTATTTTCATCGAATGAAGTTCAAAGTATATAGTATGTATATATATTACCTACGCAATTTTCTATTTACGATAATTTAAATTAAAATTATATAAGAGTTTGTGTTCAGTAGGTGTAATAAGAATAATTAAATGAATGAAACGTTTATATTCTTCTAACAAAATATCGTTCTTTTTGAAATAAAGAATGAAATTATATTTTAATTGAAAACAACAAAATTTGTAATTAAATAAAATATACCTAATATATATGATTATATATAATGTATATAAAACAAAATAAGTTATATTTTAAACATATTTTTTTTAAAAAAATTCTTATTTAGCAAAATTATGTAACGTTATTTAATTGATTTTTATACTAATTTATGTTAAAGATAATAAAGATGATTCAATTACTTTAGAATTATTGACAATAATTATGACCTGAAAGATAATATAGGCCAATATGATGATAATTAAATGTCAGGTGTAAAAATATATCTTAATTTTAATATTCAAGACATTATCTAATTATATGCTTCAGAATTAAAAAAATATTCAAGCAGTATTGCGAAAAATATGTACCTGAAATATTATTATTTATTTATTATATATGTATATTTAACCCTTCACCACATATGAAACAATATGCGATGGTCAGAAAACAACTATAATGACAGTAATCAATTAAAAGACACAATAAATGTAACCCAGTGATTAATATTTTTTTTTAATTCACTACTTCAATGCATCACTTTTTATACCAATGGTTGGTTTTTAAGGAAAAATCAAATAATGCAGTAAGGGGCTAAAAGTATTAAAGTTTACTTCATGAAATTGAAAAAAAAATATATTTGAACATATACTGATTTAAAACTTTTAGATACCAAATAAGTAATTGTTTTTTAATTTAGTACTCATTTAATTATTTTTTTAAAAAAGAAATTATATAATGTATTAATTCATTGGGTTAAAATATATGTAGTATAATAATACATATTTTTTATATGTAATAATGTATACCAAAAAGAATGATTTTTTAAAAAATTCGAAATTATATTTAAGAAAAGTAAAAATTAAATACGGCAATTATTAAATTTTACGTTATTTCAGTTTCTTATAAAAATAATACCAGAAAAAAATATGGAAAAAACATTTCAAGAGTATATAAAGGACTGTCTAACCTTGACTGCCTTTGATTTGTGTAGTATGTGACAGCTTAATGGACTTCTGTAATATTTTTATGCCTAACCATGTTAGGTTAGTTGAAGAAGGTTAAAATTGAATTTTTCTTTTATGTATTGATATATTTTTTATTACTTATACTTACTATATATTTTTTATAATATATATATATATATATATATATATATATATATATATATACATGTGTGTGTTTGTAAGTTAAATACAGACAACTTAAGAAAAGTCTAACTGAAGAGAAAAATAAATCATATATTTTACTAATTTCCATTAATACGAACATTAATCAAACTCGAGTGTGTCATATGATTTATATGTCTACATTACGCTAGGAGAGATTTAAACTTAGTTGTAACACGAAAGTTTTTAGTAATAGTTTAGAACGTTAAATGCAAATAGTTTATTGAATGATAATTCGTTAAATGAATTTCAGTGTTTTTTATAATCATCGTTCAAACTCATTTTAGTATCTTGTTCAGTATCGGAAAGTTTTCAGTTCATTGTTATACTTTTTTTTCATACGAGATACGAATATTAAAATGTAAATTAAATGAAAACATTATATATATATATTTATATACACACATTATATTATATGTATATTGTGTTATGTTCAAAGTTTAAAAAATACTACATAAATTATATTTGCACTTCATTTACATGCTTGACACGAAACATGTATGTTTATATAGATATGCAAACGGGGTTATTATTTAAAGTCAGACTAAGAATAATAAAACTGTATAATATATGAACGTAAATTCATTTAACTTTATAACATGTCCTTTAAGTTTATAATAACAGTAATAATGCAACATATAATAAGGATTAATGTTATGTTATGCATTTCAAATAGCTCATACAGAATACGTGTATTGAGTGAACACTTTTCGAAATAAAGATATGAGCTTGAAAATATTTATTCAATGGTTGGCTTAAGCGAAGCGAGAATTTTAAAAATCGTAATGATAAAAAAATATCGCATTTTTATTTTCAGCCGTCATTTATATTCATCTCGTTCGCTAATACTACAAAAATATTCATATTTTTCATTACTTTTTTCGTCTTTTCTTTATAATTCAATTTTGATATTACGTGAAATTCAGTGGCCTACTACAAGATGATAAATCCAATAAAATTGTATAGATAAAAAAGAAAAACATTAATATTAAAATCGGAAAATTTAATTTAAAATGTGTCACGTTCATTGAATTGTAAACTTGTACTTAATAATTTATTTGTGCCAATAATTGACTGCGACAATAAAATATTCACATTTGTAACTTTGTATTTACATTACATGTATAAACAAAATTTATATTCTAGTTTGTTAATAAAAGATTTTTTTTTTGGTTATGTTGCTTGAATATATAGCATATTATTATGTTTTTAACACTATTTATCTCTTTAATTTATTTTTTATTATAGAAGGCCAATAAAAAGTATCTACTATATTTTTCTATTTTCCAAAATTGTGTTTCTTAATAATTGTATTTAACGAACAATTTCAGAAGCCTTTTCTTCCATTCATACATTCATGTACATATTTATCATTAATTAAAGAAAATTATGTATTACTCTTTTTATCTCCATATATATATTTTTATATATATATTGTATTGACACCTTCCTATTTAAATTTTTAATGAGTACAAAAAAGCTATCCTGAAATATTTTACTAAATTGTACAAATAGTTTAGAATCGGATATATACTTAATGTTTAATGATTGTGGTGTATGATGTTATTTTAAAAATATAATAATATTTAAACTTTTAAATGCCTAAACTACTGTTGAAATGAATTTTGAATGAGTAGTTGTTGCAAAAAGGAAAAGTTTGCGTGTATTTCTTTCAAAGAATTGTTTTTAAATTAGTCTTTTAGATTGTATCGATTGTCCTAGATCAATACAGCGATGTTACAATAATAGGTAAAAATAGAAGACGCGTAAGTGACTAGAATGAAATTTATGTTTGTATATATGTGTATATACATACATACATATATATATATATATATATATATATATATATATTTAAATATATAATAAAAATATAAATATTGTATATATTATATTTGATTTAAAATAATTTAAATGGAAAGGCATGCATTTTTCACTCATATTTCAATAAATTAATGATTAGAATACTCTTAGGCATATTTTTGATAATAAAATCGTTTTTTATGAAAAATTGAAGTCGTTCTTTTTTAAAGAAATTAATATGGTATACAAATTTTATTATCTGTTTTTTAATGTATAAGTTGAATATATTTATTTTTATTTTAAAGAACATAAAAATGTAATGAATATTATTCTGATATACTCCCGTTTATTATTATTAAATAGTAATTTGACGAAAAATATATTTTTGTATTAATCCAGTTTGTATATATTTTTGTATATGTATTGATAATTGATTAAATTCATAATGTTTTCCTTTAAAAATATTAAATAATATTATTTGTACAAAAATAAATATTTGAACTAAACTATTTAATGTTTTAGAATGTTACCTTATATAACATCAATTTTTATTAAATTTATAAAATGGATTGTTTTGATGGATAGTTGTATTTAACACATTTTTATACTAGTTTTTAAAACTTAAAGGTATAGTAGTATTATGTTCTAATATCAATTTATTTAAATATAACTTAAATGAGATTAAAATATAATAAATAATTATTTATAATATACGTACATGTACATATATATATATATATATATATGTATATATATATATATATATATATATATATATATATATATATATATATATATATACGTATATATTTTGTTTATATATGTATATATTTGTGTATATATATATATAAATGTATGCTTATTACAAGGGATTAGGCAAATTTCGAAAAATTAAAAATTCATTTTATTTATAAACACGTACCCACATATTTGTATACCTATTTGCGCTGTGTAAAAAATATAAAAATCATGGAGGTCACCCGATTCTTTTTAGGAATCATACCGTACACATTATACATACACGACAAATTTTTGAATACACGGGCTGTTGCATTACAACGATTCAAATAATATTTTATTTGCCAGTACAAAATTTTCAGTCGGCTGGTCGAGTAAACCCCTTGGGATATATCTCCCTTGATATACATGTGTGCAGTGTTTATATACACGAGTGTTTATAAATACGATATATATGTATGTGTGTATATATATATATGTATATTATATATATATATATATATATATATATATATATATATATATCATAGTATAAACGTGTTACTGTGTCCTTAATTAATGTCGAATTATTTTTAATTGATATATGAAATAATAAATGTCGGTGGAAACATATGCTTTTTTCGCAACTCATGCATCAATATAATTGACAATATATATCCCGTTTGGCTGAAACTGATTCTTAACTTAGTTGTACTTAACAGCTGACAGATATCAAAAACAGTAGCAGCAACAACAAGCACTTACACGCAACGCACATTGAATAAGAGGTACGGGTACCTTTCACACGAAAACTATACCGACTTGGCGTGTCGACGCGTGCTAGTGGCAGCGGCGGTTGGCAGCACTGACACCGCAGTCAGTAGGCACTTCCGGTGGTTCGCCGCCTGCGCTCGGGCGCGGTAGCTTCCTTCCCGCTGATATTAATCACTCATGTACACGTAGTGTGTATCTTCCATGGATCAATTCTAAATGGATACCATGTACAAAACTATGTACACATAGTTTCAGATATCCTCACGTGTTTAATTACAGAATTAGTTTAAAGTAAATAAGCTTAGAAATATGATATCTGTGGCTGAATGCATTAAATAATATTTATTTGAGTAACTAAAAACTGTACAAAGATTTTTTTTTAATTTAGTAGTATTTATTTTATTAAAAAAAACTATTTTTATTTCTAATTAATATACAATGTTCACAAATTATTTTTCAGTAAAACATTTGAGTTTTCTTTTTTAGTGCGAAAATTTTCTTTTTAAAAAACATTCTTTAAAAATTGTGATGCAAAAAAGAATTAAGTTCATAGAATAGTAAAGTAAATGAATCATTTAATTAAGTATTCTTTTACTATTTGTTATTAAATATTAAATTAATATATTTAAGGAACAAGTAAATTATCTAGACACTAGAATTTCTTTTTTCATATATCCCCTCTTATTATTATTACAGTAATTTGAATGACGCTTCTTCAAAATTTTTCAATTTTGGGTAATTCAGTATCTCTCTTCTACATATTTTCAATATATTTTCTGATTTTATAATGCTATATTTAGCTATAGTAGCTATATTTTTTATTATTTATCTGTTGTATTCTCTACTTGAAATGTGTTTTACTTATATTGCATACTTTTTACTCTAATTTTTGTATATGTACGTCCGATATGTTTTGTTTTCATATTTTTTGATTTTCTCTTTATGTTCTTTGTATTATTTTTTAGCATAAATCTTTTTATGATGATATGTGTTTTTCTAATTCGTAGAAATATTTTATGCAATATATATATATATATATATATATATATATATATATATATATGTATATATATATATATATGTGTGTGTGTATATATATACAAACAAAATATGTATGCAATAAACAGATTTATAAAAATCAATGAAATTTTGTTGTAGTTTAATCCACGAATTTTATGTACATGTAAAAATTTAAAAATACAAATATAGAATTAAAAATGAAATGAATTATTAATTATCGAAATACAAGAATCAATAAGTTATTTTTGTTTACTATTGTGACTAATGAAGTAAACATATCCATAAAATTTATACATAACAATTCTGCTGATAAATAGTTACGATAATGAAAAAAGATTTTACTGTTATTTACAATTTGTGTCAATAAAATCACTATACATTTTTTTCACTATACTATATATATATATATATATATATATATATATGTATGTATATATATATATATATATATATATATATATATATATATGTGTTTTAATAAGCTTAATCATATTTGTTGTTACGAGATAGTATTATGTCTTATGAATTATATTTGAGTAATTTAGCGAAAAGAAATACAGAAACCAAAATCAACAATAATTTTAATTTTTATATAAAAAACATATAATGAGTTGGAAAATTTTGAGAGAGTAATTGATTGTTTTCTTTATTTATTTATTTTAGCATTCTATATCAAAAAATATAAGTTCCGTTTTTGGATTTTGTGAATATAAATTCTTATATTTTTAATACAACATTTATGATGTATTAAATAGAGTAATCGTAATATATTAATCAAATACATTGATTCATGAAATATAATCGTCTTGGATGAAATATAACAATTTATAGTTTGTGTAAATATTCATTTACATCGTAAGTTTGTTGATCACACACGTTGTATCCGTATGTATATATGAAATCTATGGTATATTCTCCACAATCCCTAGTGCAAACAGATGTACAGTTAGTATATCCAACATCAGAAGAATCCCTCTATTCTGTATGTATTTCCTTCTCACATTTACAAATGAATATTGTGTTATGTTTTGACGTGATTTGGGTTCGAGTTGAATATATGAATTTAGTTTGAGAGTGAAATTTGCTATATGTTTTATTAATGATACGTGATCATACACGCTAATTCGAGGATTTGTTATATAAATCATGTTAACTATTATTTATTGGCTAAGAAACTATTTCAACATATTGCAATTTCGAGCGATTATTATTATTGATTAGACGCTTTCGTAATTTCCTTGCAGATAACTTAATATGAAATTATCCGTAATAAAGAGATATCAAACGAAAATTACACTTGAAAACGTAACAAACCACGCAACGAAATTATATATTATTATTTTATTAAATTATAAACACGAAGCTCCGTATAAAAAGGGAATGATTTACTTGAGAGAAGAGATTGTGTCAAGGGGTTTCACGTTGCTTTGTAGTCATAAATATTTGGCGCATTAATTTGAAGACAATGTTTCGAATACAAATTTTAATAGAATAAACGTATATGTTTGCGTAAAAAATGTTAAATGTTATTATTCTATCGCTTAAATAATGTTCTTTAAAATTTTAATTTAAGAAATAAACCACAATAAAGCAAAAAAATATTTATAGTAATTTTCTGATATATATATATATATATATATATATATATATGTATGAATATAATTGTCAGTAATTTTATTTTACATTTCAAATATAAAATCTAGTGTTTTTTTTATCATTTAAATAATAATTAATTACAAATATTAATTTTTGAAAAAAAAAATAAAACTTAATGGTCTTAAATTAAAAAAATAAATTTAGAACCCTTGCCAAAATATTAATATAATATATGAAAATTGTGTTTTATATATTTTTGTATATCAGTTACTTTTTTAAAAAAATAGAACACTTTAATATTTGTATTATTTTTTTGTCAAGATATTTCAATATCATAAAAATATTTTGTATTACTAATTATATTAAATACATATTTCATTTTAGTTTTTAAAACTGCCTGAAAATAAAAAGAACTTATCAAAGATTGCTCAGAAGTCACGTCTTATTCTTATGAAATGTATATTTTGTTGAATTACAATTTAAAAGCTAAAGAATCGATATTTCATATTTAACGTATATTTGTATGTATATTTATATAAAAAAATACACTCTATTTCGTAAAATCATAAAAATATATTTTAAAAACCAATATTTAAATTATTTCAATCTTACATTAAAAGACTTTTCATGCTCTTTGATAGAGTAAAATGTGTGCATTAAAATGTTTATAATAACACATCATGAGAAAGCACGTGTCTATTCAATTATAACAAAGAGTTTTGTGCTTGCTGCTTGCTATTCAGAAAATCTTGGATTTAAATTTTAATGCTCAGCCAACCGTTCTTACTAAAGGTTTTTCGTTGTTTTCGTTATAAATACATTATTGTTGGAATCATAATGCGAGTTTTAGAAATATCGTAAGAACTCTTAAGATGTAATCGATATTTTGTTATGTCTGTTTCTCATAGATTTTGTTTAAGACAAAGATATTTCTATGAAATCAAAATTACTTTATTTTGTTATTAAATGAGTAAAAAACTTGAACTGACAAAATAAGTTTACAATAAGAATAATCTGTTTTATATTTGTATTGTACTAGTTAAAACTATGTTCACTAACTTCACAGTAAGAACTTGGACAAACAAAAATAGAAATCAGAACATATAACGAAAGGAGTGGTCAAGACTATAGTTCAGGAGATATACGATTGGGGATTGAAGATTGGAGAACATATCCCCCGGGTAAAACGGTTGATGAGGTACCCAGTAAAGTTGTCAACTCTGTCTTGTTCGAAACTGTTATAAATAAATAAAACAGACGATTTCTGCAGTAGTGAATCTGTTGTGCAGTACTATTTTTAGAGTATATCTTGATGTTTGACGAAATGTTTATCGCGCGCGATTTATTTCTGTAAATTGAGTATAGCAAAATTACCCATATATATATATATATATATATATATATATATATATATATATATATATATATATATATATATATATATATATATATATATATATATATATATATTATTTTTGTATATCATCTCGATTATTATACAACTTAAAAAGTTTTAGTGTAAAAAAACGTTAAAATATACTTCCCAAATATTTGCAAAAAAATTCATATTGCACTGAATATTTACTCCTGAAATATTAATAAATTATACATTTATAACAAATATATATATATATATATATATATAATATAAATATAATATATATATATATATATATATATATTTAAGGAAAGGATATTCAAATTTCCAAAGTTACAGTAATTAGTATAAAAATATTTCCTTATTATTTTCATGAAGTGTGCGTGCATTGGTATTTCCTTCTCATTTTGAATTATTTCCCACTGTATACTTAATTCTTACAAATAAACAGTTTCATAAAATGTCATATCCACATGTAATAACAACAACTGAAAGTAGAATTGATATTTCGCTGTATTACTATTTATCCCATGAAAATGTAATCGTTTATCTCTCACATACAACTGGTTATGATATCTTTTCTGTTTCTTTTTGTTTCTTCGACATCATACATTCTCTGTACATTTGTGTCCGCTTGTGATCTCGTTCTCTTTATCGCTTGATCTCTCATCAACTTTATGAGATATGTCATAAACAGATATACCGTTGTCGGTACAGAGAAATAAGGTTTAAGTACGTGTCACCGTTATACGCGTCAGCGCAGACCTCGTTCAAACGTTGTGTTTGTTGTTCATGAAATTAAGCCCTTATCACAAGAGTGCCATACGCATAGGTATTCATAAATAATGACTTTGACCTGAACATGTTCAAGACAGAGCAAATGTTGAAGGTTACTAAGTTAGTCGTACAGTTTACTATAATAATTAAATCTGATCGTATCCACTAATTGGCTAGTTATTAGAGTAACGATGATGTATAGGCAATTTGGAATTATTGGTTAATTGATTGGTCAGTTTTTAAGCTGATAACCATTTAATATTATTAAACATTACGAATGAAATAATAAAAAGATCGTTCGTTAGAAATATGATATAGATGGAAATATGATATATGGTAAAGATTGTTTGTCAGAAATATCTGTCAGTTCTCTCTAAGATATATTTTTAGTAATATAAAATATTCAGTGGAACATCATTCAGATTTAGAATTAAGAATTTGTCAAGAATACGCAATTAAAATTATGTTCGATTCTATAAATAAATACAAATGTAAATTTTAACACTTAGTTTAGTTAAAATTCATTTATATATTTTGTTGTATAATTTTCTTACAATATTTTAAACATATATTAGATGTATGCGAATTTAGTTCAGAATTTTTATTAATCATATATACTTATTTTATATTAAATTATAAGAAAACGGTTTATTACGTGTGATAATTACAAAATCACTTACGTATTTCAAATTGAGCATATTTAAGGGCATAAAAATATTTTAATCACAGGTTATTTTTCATTAATTAATTAAAAATTTTTAAAATGTTTGTTTTTATAAATTTTCATATTTGCTATATAATTTAGAATGTTATATTTAATAAATACCTTCCACAAGTACTATATGATAATATATTCTAAATAAAATAGCATTTTTTTTAATTAGAAAAAAATTAATTAAACTTCAGTTAAAAATCAAATGAAAATAATAATATTCTTAGTACGTTTTCACTGAAAAAGGAAGTCAAAAAATGGATATTATGATTGTATTTGAATTGGATTTTTGATTAATGATTTTATATATTAGAATTTATTTATTTCGTTCTAGTGATTACTTTTGATATATGTAAAAGTATAATAAATTAATGTTAGTCTTGGAATTAGAAAATGTATCTTTCTGTCTTAAAATATATTAACTTTTAAACAAATAACAAATTAATAATTTAAAAAATGAGAAGTTCATTCAATTTTTTAAATGTCTTTTTATTTGTGTTATGATGCCGAGTGGAATACTTTTTTCTTGTAATTTTTTTAAATTTACAAAAATATGATTGTATAACTTTAAACAATATTACAAAATACAAGAGAAATGATTAAAAAAATGTCATGTAAATTTTTAATAGGTTTAACATCCAATTTTTCTACATCATTTATTATTCAGTTCAGAAATTGTTTTGTTTAAGTATAACACATGAGTATATACAAATAACATACTCGCACAAGTACACACACACACACAACATATATATATATATATATATATATATATATAATATGAATGTATTTTTGTAAATTAGTTAATCTATTATCCATTTTGAATGGGGGTTAATCCTATTTTTTAGTTTAAGAAGAAGAAATATTGAAAATAGAATCTTATTTCAATTTTAAATTGACTTTTTAAATATAAAGATTCATTCTATAGTAAATAATTATATTAAAGGTTATGTAATAGGATTATTTGGAATATCACAGTCTATTTGGAGTTTTCATGTGGTTATTTTTATGACAAATGTATTATATAATTCCGAAAAATAGTATAGTATATTCCAGGTATATTCTGTCACATTTCAGAAAAATAAATGCATATAAAAAATGTTGACGAAAAACAAATACTTATAATGTGTCCGTATGATAAGGGCTTTACGACGTACATTGCTACCCCAGAAGCTCGATGAATGCCTCTGTGACTATGTGTTGAGAGTAATTTTGTGAATGTGCGTTAATATTTCACACTGCTACGTGTATAATAAGTTTGAACTTGCCATCTTGTTTATATTTGTATAGAAGATATGATGCACGTGAACTTAACATTTATGTTTTTGTTTTGTCAACGTGTTCGGATCTATTTTAAAGGAATCGTCAAAAACATGTTTTTTTTTTGTATAATCATTCCGAAATATATTGAGAAATAAGTTATTTATTTCACATTGATTTATTTTCAGTAAAAATTTTGTTGAAATAAAATTTACATAATAAAATAATATTTACAGACAATTTATCACAATATATTATTGAATATTTTCAAGAAATCCTATATTTAAATATATAAAATTTCAACACTATAAAAAAATACAGGGTTTTAAATTGAAAAATCTGTAATTTTAACTAATGGAACATATTTTTAATATTTTCAGCATTTTTTTATTCTCTCTCTCTCTCTCTCTCTCTCTCTCTCTCTATATATATATATTCGTCGGAATATGTTAATAAAAAAATGATGTTTCCATGTTTGAGAACTTAGAATTAAAGGTCAATATTTCAAGTAAGTAATCATTAATCACGAAACATAAATTTAAACTAACCATACAATTGCTGCTAATTCAATGGAAATGTTTTTCGATTGCGAAATCAAAAAGTTTTCAAGCTTATCCTTCAGAAAATAAACTTATGTTGATAGTTTTCCGGGATTTCGGCGAACATTCTTTTCGTTTACTTTCAACGTTTAGGAGAATCAATCAATAATGAATAATATAGCGACAATGTTACGAAGGAAAATAAAGCTGGAATGTTAAGAAGTTATCCTTTAAGTACTAATTTTGTTGAACGATACTGTTCGGTCGTGTACAAATAGCAATAAAGAAAATTAGTGCATTTAGTATTCTTAAACTAAACAATAAACTTGAATATCTACTTTAAGGTTTGTTATCCATTAGTAAGAAAGTATTCCGTCTAACTATAATACAACTTATAAAATAACATATTTGATAGGAAAGTATTATAAAATTTTTGAATAATTTTTTTTTAAAAAAATAGGCATTTAATAAAAATAATCAGGTTAAATTACAAGATACTTTAAAAATTATTTGTTTCTCTGTACATATGATAAATTACTTCATGTATAAAATTTATATGTTGGGATATATTGAGATGTGTGAAAAACATATGATAAATATGAAAACTAATATATTAGTTTATAAATTTACACAGAAATGGTAAATTTTTGACAGGATGTGTTACAGTAAGTAATGTTTTAAAAGTATTAGTAGGAGTTTAGTAAAAAAAGAATCCGTTTTTATATTTTAATAGCTTGTATTTAATTCAAGTCGTAACTGTAGTATTATCTGTTTTATAAATAGCAATCAGTGATCGTTATAAAAAAAACAACACAAAAGACAGCAATTAATCATAGTTTTAATTAATTATTAGTAAAAGCACGATGAAAACATTATTCTCATACTATTAATACTCGTAAACGAATGCTGAACGATAACACAGTTAACAACTATATCTATCATCCAATCTAGATCATTTCACATTGAACAAAAAAAGTAAATCCTATGTAAATATCAATATCGTTAATTTATATGTTCATTGTGTTTGCAGAAAACATTGACAAATGAATTTGAAGAACTCATTAATTATGCTCTTAGTTGTTGACACTTGCGTAACGTATAGAGTTTAAATAAAACAACGAATACGTCAAAGTAGGGAGTGTGAGAGAGCATGTCGGTAGGGATCACGGATAACGCCGAACCTTGTCACATCGTTGACATTCCAGAGATTCGATTCCCGGACGTTGTCTACTTCTGATTTATTTACGCTCAGCGTGCGTGTTACTTTTATTCGTCCGTAAACAATAGTTCTTTTTGGAAATGTGTGTTATATACGATAAGAAAGTGTTTATCTCTAAATAGATACACATCCAGGGAATTATTCAGAATATTATATATATATATATATATATATATATATATATATATATATATTATAATGATACTACTATTACATGGATTATTATTTTATGACATCTTTGAAAAGTAAACATTATCAGAAGATTTTTTAATCCATATTTCTGAAATAATTAATCGGGCTACATTTTACATTTATACCTATTTTAAAAACTTTAATTTAAATATTTAACTAAATGTTTTTCAACTTATTTTATATATATTATAATAGTAAAAATGTTATAATATATTTGATATTTAATCATTTTTGAATATGAAAACTGAAAATTAGTAAGTTTTATATGTAAACTTTATTCAGAGAGTACCTTAATAAATACCATATCCTTTTTGTCAATTTCTGTTAATTATAAATATCTTCACAAAAATTAATAATATATCTAATTAGAATAAATCAGTATAGTGAAAGTGATTCCCCTTTGATTAAAACTAATATCACCTGTCGAATATTTCTCGCTTTAATTTTCTTCATAATTTCTTGGAATTATCACATTCTGTTCCAAACGTTCACACACCCATATAATATTTGTCTTTATTTTTTCTATTAATTTTATACTTACTTAAAAAAGGTTAAATTAAGAAAAACCAACCAATCCCTGTTAAAATTTTTCTTATGTTAGATTTTCATTAAAAGATTTTAAAAGATAAGTTAATGAAGCAACCTGTTTTATTTCTACTAAACTAGTTCATTCTATTTTTTCTAATAATTTATTTAGATTAGTGAGTCAATAAAAACGAGTAGTATCCCTTGCAATTTCTCCATGCTAAATTTTTTTAGGAACATTATTAAAATGTCAAACACTATTGAAATATTGCAGTACAGGAACATACTAGCTTTAATAACCATTTTTTTAAAAATATTTTATCACATCATTTAATTATGCTTAATAATTAAGTTTTTTGAACATGTATTAATTACTTATAAATTTAGTTATGTACTATAAATAACAATTATATTATTTATTTGATAATATCAATAAAATCAATATAAAATATCATTATTTTACTACCATTTAAAAAATTATGTTTTTTTCTGGTTTTCAGTATGTTCCATAAAATTTTATGGATTTATGTTTAGATAGCAGTTGAAATAAAAAATATTCAATCAAATTTTGATTAACCTTACTGCCTATAAATGAAACGTAACTGGCATAATATTTGAATTGATAACACATAAATCGTTTTTAGTCAGTCAATAAATTTAAAAAAATACTTTTTCAAATGAGATATTGTTTATCGGTCGTTTATAATTTATTGAATAAATAATAAAATATAAATTTTTATCAAAAATATTTGGTATTGAAAATTCAATACAAATGGAAATAAAACAAATGTAATAAATGAGTGTGTCTCTAAAATTTGATAATTTATGAAATTGTTAAAAATCTTATTATATGTATATAATATATATATATATATATATATATATATATGTATATATCATATATATATATACATATAAATAAATATATAAAGTATAATTTGGGAATAGAGAAGTGTGAAAAATGTTTATTAATGGGTTTAATTTTAGATAATTATAATACAAATTCTGATAAAAATTGTTTTTTTTAAAAAATAAAATTGAATTACTAAATTTTAATTATGTGAAAATGTCGAGTATAAAGTTAATGTAATTATTAATTTTATAAATATATGAGATGATATTCAAAACTTTAGAAAATAGCGACAACTTAATGAAAAAGTTATTTAAATGTATCACATTTGAAATAATTTGATAAATTATGTAGCAGTTTGTTTAGTTTTTAGAAAGTTTATTTAAAATTTCATTTATTAATATTCATTGAATAATTTATATGGTAGATAATGGAATGTACTATATATCTTCGATTTGTTGGGTTTAAGAAATCTAAATCCAACATGACAGTGACATTTTTGTTTGATTTTTGATTAATTTTTGATTAATTTGTTAAGAAATAATAATATTCATCTCAATATAAATTTTTTACGTATCACTTTTTTGGTCCTTTGCTATGAGATAAAAATTAGCCGAAGAAAGTGTGGTTTAAATGTATGAATATTAATTTTAAAAATCTTTACTGAATTTCATAAAAAAGCTGTTAATTATTTCGAAATTGAAATAGCTTTCATACATACTTCTTATTAGTTGTTCTCACTTGTTTTTTTTTGTCACAAATTTTGATCAATTGCATTAGTAGTAATAAATAAAAAAACAATTGTTTTGAAAAAAAATTATATATGTACGTAAACATTTATGGGTATATATTTTATTTTCACACAATTAGTTACATAATAAGAAAATTAAAAAATATATTTCATTAAGTACTCTTTTCTTTGTGAAAACTGATTTTAGAAGTTGTAAATGAGAGAGTATCTTTTCTAGAAAATCGATTTAACACGAATTGGTAAACTAATCAAAAGCATATCTAGTGTATATGTGTATATGCCTTTGTAATATACACATATTATATATATATATATATATATATATATATATATATATATATATATATATATATATTACAGAACATTGAATTCTGCAGTGTTCTCCAACAAATTAATCAAGTATTATCTCTCCAATATATCTTTATTTATGTCTAGTCACTTTAATATTCATTTGACTTGACTTAATCGGACCTACAAACTGTACCTCCCTACAATTTACCAAATAGTAACGTTTTCAGTAATTCGGCGACAACTATTCTTGATATATGATCAACCCACCTAATTCGTGCATCTTTGATGTATCTAATAATGTCTAGCTGGCTGAACAACGCGTATAGTTCGTGATTATATCTACGACGCCACTTAATCTTCTCATACAACGAACAGATGTGTCGCAAGATTCTTCTTTCTCGAATATTGTGCAAGGAACGATCATTATTTGGGTTTAAACTTTACGTTCTTGAACCATGTGTATGAAACCATGCAGAAATTTATAATTGGAAATATATTTTAGATAATGGGGTATGTAGAGAAGATTTTAAAATATCTTATATGCTTCTAATAATAAACATTATATTTTTTAGTAGTAAAGTAAAAACTGTGTGCATGTTTTTCAATAAAAACTATTTTTTTTTTCTATGTAAAATAAGATCGCATGGAACATAAATTAAAATTTCTTAATAATTTTAAGAAATGACTTGTTAGGAAAAATGAAGCTCATTTTTTGTTACATCTATGACCCAAAAGTTATTATCAGAATCAATATTTTTTAATCAGAGTCAGTATTCTATTAATCTATTTCATAATTGTTTAGAGTTTTCTCTTCCTCATTATCCGAAATATATTGAATTTATTTTACAAAAATATTCTGTTTCGGAACCCAACGACGAATATCATAATTTAAGAAAGCTGATTTTAAATTACTTTGTTCTAATATATTTTTATTTCTTTCTATTTGTAGTAGGATGTGTCATTTTTGTGAACTGTCTCTTTCATTTATTACTATAGATGAATGGGTGTACTCGTATTCGTATACGTTATAATATCTAAATATTTCTGTTTAGAGAAATCAAATGTTTGTCATTTATCATTATTTTTTTAATATTTACATAAATAGTTGTATCTTTAAAATACATAATGTTACTTTTTGATAGCTGGAATAATCAGTTTGTTGCAAATATTGGATGTTGCAAATGTCGAGTTAGTATAATACCTAAAAAAACTCGAAGTGTTATCAATCGGAAATATTAAATTACAATGTGTGTGCAACAATATACAACATAATTCTCGAAAAAAGCTCTATTCGAATTCATTTCTCGTTGAAATTATATCAAATGATTTGTATAACAATACAAATTTATTAACTCACCAGTAATTATTGATTGATTGTAATAATTACGTCATTAAAATGACAGGTAAATGTTGCTATTAATCCATGGATGGTTGATTGCATATAATACAGACTTTATTTAATGTAACACTGTAAAATCATTGTAAATACCATTTGATAATATGTTATTATAAAAACGGTTATTTATATCATATTGAGAATAAATGTCATCAAGTACGACATTTTGCTGATAATAAATGTCTAATATATGTTTAATAAAACAATATCGATTATATTTTACACGAAAATACAATATTTGCATATAATTCTCTCTTTCTCTCTGCCTTTATTTCTCTCTATATATATTATTTATTTATATATATATATATATTATTTATATATTATTTATATATATATATATATACATTATTTATATATATATATATATATTTCTGTTAAATAATTGTAACATGTTTATAAATACTTTAAGTAACCCAAATTTAAGTATATAATTATATATTCTGGTGTTCTAATCATAAATTTATTACACAAAATCAAATAAATCATTAACACATGGCTGCCGTTTTGGAATAAGTGACTAAACATTATACAACATAATTATATACAACTGATATCTGTTTCTTACTTAAAATGAGTGAAAAACGTTCCTTTTATATATATATATATATATATATAATTGTGTGTGTGTGTGTAGAAACATATGTATATAAGCTTGAATATGTAAACATGAATATGTTGAACATACATTTGTCTAAAAAAAAATTTTAAATTCTATAAAATTTTAAATCATCGTTTTATGTTTTATTCTGTAGAGCTTTTCGTTATAACATTTAAACGCAAATATGAGTTACGGAACAAAATTAAAATAGAAGAAATAAGATTTAAGAAAATAGATGAACTATTTTTTATACAAATCCAATATCATTTAAATCAGATACATTGTTGTCAGCAATACATAACTACACACACACACGCACATATATATATATATACATATATATATATACATATATATATATATATATAAACATATATATATATATATATACACACACAATATATTACATTTTGTTTAATTTTTTACCAATTATTATATTTTTAATTAATAGTCATGTAATAATAATAATAAAATATTTGAAATAGTAATGACATGGTGTTTAAATATTACAAAATTTATTCTCCGAAATAGTAAAGTGATTATATAATTGAATTATTAATCTTAAAATGAAAATCTTAAAAAATATTCATTAATTTGTAATTAAAATTTTCTTCACAAAACATTTATCTCGTGTCTATTAAATAATATGTGTGTTAATTTTTATTGATTTTTTCCATTAGAAGAGATTTGTGTAATAATTCAATGTATATATTTATATAATTGATTTAATAAAATTAAAAGAATTAAGAGAAATTATATATATATATATATATATATATATATATATATATGTGTGTGTGTGTGTGTTATTATATATCTTCCTTAGTATTCTCTAGAGCAACATTTCACAAAAACATTGTATGTACTAAACTTTAGATACTGGTCTATTTAGTTACATTATAAGTGGAAATAGGTTCAAGATCTCTGTGGACCGTCCAAAAGAAATCGTTATAGCTGAATTTTCATTTATATTTAGTATAATTTGTGGTAATATAATAATAAGAATGTATAATGTAAACGTCATGAGTGTAACATAATTATTGTTAAATTTTAGTTAACGTTCTAGTCATATAGATATAAATATTAACAAACATTTTTTTATTTTGTACTTTAATTTTTGTAAGCAAAAATATGTTTACAAATATTTTGATTGCATATTTGTAAATAATTGTGATGAAAATACAACTTTAATTATAAAAAAATATATTGTATAATTCATTAATAATATTCAAAAGTATAGAAATGTGTATGAAGATATTTAAGGTTTAAACCTTTACTAAAAATACAATCTGAAAATAATTACTATTATAAGAAAGTATAGATATTGTTTAGACATGTATAGAAATATTGTGGAAAAAATATTGATTTTTTTTGTTTTTAATTATAAGTATGCATTAATTTTCTAATATGTTTGAAGTTTGTAAGTCAATTTTATTTTCTATTTATGAAATTGACATGTTATCATTTAAATTTTTAGATAAGGAAACAAGTCTTTAAATAGATACTAATTAGATTATTTATATTAATGTTAAATTTATAAATTTATTAGTATAATGTTCCTGATTCAAAGGATTCATTTAATATATATATATATATATATATATATATATCTGAAGAGGTTAATTTACTTTTGTTAATGTTTGTCAGATTAAATGAAGATGATTTTTGATTTATTTTATAACATTAAAATAATGTGTGTTCATGTTAAATTATATCAACGTTTATACTTTTAATTATAATGA
The DNA here is from genome assembly GCA_034766995.1 of Acanthacorydalis orientalis. Classification (NCBI taxonomy): domain Eukaryota; kingdom Metazoa; phylum Arthropoda; class Insecta; order Megaloptera; family Corydalidae; genus Acanthacorydalis; species Acanthacorydalis orientalis. The sequence goes on from CM068313.1 coordinate 25,465,129, forward strand.
TAATTTTATTTGTAATCTAGAAATTAATTCAATTTTATTATTATTTCTTTAAAATATGCTAAAAAAACGACTGTTCCAATAACTATAATGATAATACGGTAATTGTTAAATATTTATTAATTTTGTGAAGAAATATATATGAAGGTTTCATTAATTGAATTGTTTAAAAACTAATATAATTTATTATACTAAAATACGAGTTGGTTGGTTTCCTAATTCATGAATTTTTAAACAATTAATTAATAAACACACACACTTATATTGAAATCAATTACTTACTGATTGTGCCGCGAAACATCGGAATGTATCGATCCTAAACAAAACTTATATTTCTATAAAATTGAAAATGAAAAGATTGTTTTTCGTCTGTCAAACGTTATTATTCTGAATTCATTTCAATACATTTTTCTGAAAGCTCGTAATCTGTATACACTAAAACACATTTTATGTTACCTTTTTAAAACGCCAGTATGAATCTGTCATCTTTCAAAGATGTATGGCGTGCACTTCAGTTATATCTCTATTGATAGGATTATTGTAATCCGCTTAAACTGAGCAAATCCTGTCTGATCTGCTTAAAATAATTTTTATTCGGAAAATCCAATATATTATTACTGTCGCGAACACTGTACCATTATATTGTTGTATATGTGTTTGTTATTATAATTATATACACAAAAATGTATATATATATATATATATATATATATATATTATATTTATTAAAAACATTATTTATTATACATTTATTATTAAAAAATCAATTACCGATTTTTATTACTATTAGCTTTTTAAACAATTCGTATTTAAATAAAATATTGGGTCGGTATTTAAAATTTTTAATTGCAATTTTCTTTTGTTTTTGGAACAAAAAAATGAATTTATTTGTGTATAGTGTTCAAAATTAGAGAACTAATTTTATTTATACCATATTTTAAGTTATGAATAAGAATTTAATTTTCTTTTTGGTATTGTTATTTTTAAAAACATTTTAATCGAATAGTAAAAATGACATTGATCCTCAGTATAATAGTTTGAATCTAGATGTTAAGAATTCGTACAAATACCAATTTATAAAATATTCAGACACGGATTTAAATGTATGAATAGTAAATGCAGAAGTAGTATTTCGAGTAATCAAGGAATGCAGTTCTATGAATGCAAACATATATATATATATATATATATATATATATATATATATATATATATATATATATGTATATATATATATATACAAATACTGCATATATATATATATATATATTTCTTAAAATTAAAATCTCTCATGAATTTAATTTAACTTTGTTTTCATATACAAGTAATAGGTTAAATTTGACTCATTGTTGTTATGATTATTATTTCTTTTCTTTTATTTTATCATTTTTTTCAATTTCGCAATATCTTTTTTACTATTATTCTAAAATTATAACATTTATTAGTGTATGTCAAAGAAACAAAATTATCTGAAAAAAATCTGCACGTAGGGCCATTCAAATCATAAATTCGTTATTGAGAGTATTTGAAGCTTTTTGATATTTCACATTAAACTTTTCTTTATTCTAGAATAATTGAAATAATAAACTACAAAAAGGCAAAGGAATGTTATAGCAATAATATATATATATATATATATATATATATATATATATATATACATAATGTACGTACGTATTTATATGTATATATAGAGAGAGAAATATTTACTTTCTATATATTCACATATACACAAAAGAACAGAGCCATTAACGCATACACGGGAAACCCAAAAATCAATGTGCGTTCAGAAAGTATTTTCATAAATATAATATGAAGCGATCGTGGTTAGCACGTAAAGCAGATGTCTATATCGTGAACTCAAATCCGATTTTGCAATAAATGTTCTTAATTAATAAATTCACTATAAAGGTGTCGGTCTAAGGAAATTAGTAGTGTGCATAAAACTTAGTTCCTTATAGAAATATGAATAGTAGTCGTGTTTGAATCAAGTTACAGGATTTAAGTAACAATAATACTATTATTTCAGTTTTACTTCTTATTTTATATTTAAATAAATTAACACTTTCAATCTAAATCTTTTTTGTTAAATTTGTAGATTTGGGAATATTTAATAATTATTCTATTTACTTTTTTATTGAAGTGTAATTAAATTATCTTCAGAAAGTTTGATAAATCTAAAATATAAATTTTTACAGCTATATATATCCAACCATACAAATATATATATATATATATATATATATATATATATATATATATACATTTTAGTATATTGGAAAACAGTTTTCTTTATTATACCTTCAAAATCGTTTGTTTACTATAATATTAAGTTGAAAAGCATCCAATGAAAGATACTTTTTTTATTTTAATATACTATGACTAAATTCAAGATAAAATTAATTATCTTACATTTAAACAACTCTAAAAAATTCTTTGTGTATTTTAAAATGGATTTTGTTTTGGATTTAATTAAAACAGATAGATAATAAGACTGATGATATTTTCATTTCTTTAATATATTTTTTATTACATATTATTTAATTAAACTAGTTTTTATATATATATATATATATATATATATATATATATATATATATATATAATATTCGTACATAAGTATGTGTCTGTAATAAATTTAATTTCATCTATGTTTCAAAATAATGTCTGAAATATTTTATACTGTTTTATATTCCGAAAATAAATGTTTAATACTAGGTTTATTATGCTGTCAGAATTTTATATATTTAAATTTATTATTTGTTTCCCTACTGGTTGAAAAATATTTTGTTTGAGTTTATAAATTTATTTTATATTTACCGTAAACATTTACTCATATTTTATTTTTGATAATTAATCATCCAATCTCGTAAGTTATTTTATACTTTCGAAATTGTCAATTTGCATCGTGCCTCTTTTTCAAATCGAATATAAATAAAAGTGAAAATATTACACAACCAATCAAAAGTAAATTCTGTTTTTTAACTCTTGCCGATAAAATAATATCCGAGTCCAGATATAAAATAAATTTAACATTTTATCGTTACACTTAACAATTTTATCGAAGATCAAACCAATAAGAGTCTGATCGATCGTGTACCGTATTTTGCCAATCGGTCAGTATATTTTGATAGGTTTTTCGTGTTTTATGCCTACGGCTATATCGTATTAACTTGTAACTTTACTGCGCCCTATACGTTTATATATATATAAAGTATATCGTGGCAAATCGCGACACATATAGAGGAAAAAATGTCATTTTTACGTGTTCTGCGTGAACATAGCATAAGCGTTCAGTAGTGTGCTGTAAGGGTACTATTGCGAAAAAGGTCATATTGTATACAGGAGATTGACAATATCCATTCATTTTGTGAAATGTGACATAGAAATATAATGAGGGTTTCATGTTCAGATAAAACTGGAAATGTGTAATTACCATTTGAAAAAAAACACGAATATTATCACGTTCTGTACATGTCGTTACATATTTATATAATAGATAATATTTTTTTCCATGTTAAATGCAAGTTTGAATAGAAAATATTTCAAAAAGAATTTATTACACAAGTGGATGGTTGGTTATATACTAAATTACTTTCGAGAAATGTATAATCATTTATTCGGTTCTTACATATGTAAAATAACAAAGTTCAAATTATATCATTTTTCAGTCTAATAAATATAAAACTAAATAAAATGTAAATATTTCTTAATTGATTTATTCCAGAGTACTTGATTTCTATTAATCGATAAAACGAAGTTTGTATGACAAATTGTAAGTGTAATGGTTATATACAGATCTGTTGTATGTTAAACTTCTCTTTTTTTTAAAAAAAAAACGTTTAACATACGTGAAAAGTTACACTTTTGAAAGTTTCCGTAGAAAAGTTATAGATAAATTTGGATTTGAACACAAACTTTTAACGAACACTCCTGATAACAAGTTGAAATCGGACTTATTCACTATTTTAGAAATGGTTTTTTTATATTCCAATAAAATGAAATACAACATTTCTGTAATAGGAATATAAGTTGCTATTATTTAACTTTTTGAGATCTTATTGTATTCTTTGATTTTAAGAACTTATTTATAAGTATTTTACCTTTAATTCATGGAAATTTAATGATTAAATTCATAATTCGATACAAATAGTGATAAAATATTCTTTCTTTTATCATGATTGCCATTATATATGCTAGATTATTAATTGTTATAGTTTTAGTAGTTGGTCAAGTTATAGAGTTCTTTAAATTTTTATGATATTTATAAAAGTTTAAATTTTCTTAAAAATGTACGAATAGCGTTAGTTACAGAAAGCTGTTTAAGGGGTGAGTTAATATTTTTGAAGTTAATTAAATCTCTGTAGGTTATTTAAACATTTTTTTAATAACACATTCATTATATATTTAGAAACAAAATTATTTTAAAAATTAATTCTACTATTTCATAAAATTTATTTGTAATACTTAAGTTTATTCTTTTTTATTTATAAAATAAATAAAAAAGAAACTGAAATTCCACACACACACACATTTTTATCTATTAAAAATATAGTTCACTAGAATTAAAAAAAATGTTTAATTTATCAATTACTTTAACAAATAGTTTACAAATTTAAAAAATATTTATCTTGTCATTTACAATTATATTTAAAAAGGGTTAGTGTTCGGTTTAATATAATGTTTCGGTAATGCAATTAAAAAAATGTAATATTTATTCGTGTCGCTAAAATAAATTTAAATCAGAAAATAGTTTTCATAAACAATTAAAACATATTTTCTTCATATTTACATGCAATTATATTAATGAATATAAAAGTTGAGAAATTAAGACATTTATATAATCTTAATGTAATTATATGAATACTTTTGAGACAGTCGCTGTGTTAAAAAGTTGTTTGACTGCAGCTCGTTGACAAAATTACGAATTGACGAGCTCATTAAGAGACGAAAAAACTTTATAATCTTCAATCGACATTTTAATCAAATACTTTTTTATGTTAAAAAATATTTTTCGATTTCAAATTTAAATTATGTATATTCTTTCAATGACAATATTAGAATTACCACACGCAACTCTTGAATTGAAAGGATATTCTTTCGTGCAGGAAAGAGCGTGTGTGTATGACCGACCATTCTATCAAACCATGGTACACAATATTTATAGTACAATTTACTTTCTTATGTAAAGAAATAGATTACTAGACCCAAAATTTTTGTTTTCATTTTTCATCAACACAAGTTACAACCACATTTTAACCGTTGTTTACTTTTTGTGATTCTTTATTGCACTTGATATTTTTTTTAAAAATCTGTGATTAAATTCATAAATACAAAATTTTTAACAGTTAATAACAAAATATATAACAATTTTATTTGGAGATATTCAATAGAAACCAGATAAACCTAAAATTTATTATTTTCATTGAGATTTAATTCATTTGAATTAAATACAGTAGGGGATCTAATATCCGGAAAGTTGGGATTGTAAGAGAGACGGATCTTCCGGTTTCCAAGTATTTTAATGCGAGTGCGGATATGCATGTATGTGTATATATATATACATATATGTATATATATATATACATATACGTATATATATATATATATATGTTACATTTATAATGTATATCCGTATGTTTTCGAGAACATATTCACTATTATAAATAAATTACAATATAATTCACAAAATCACGCAAAATAAACATTTATATAAGAAAATAAGTATATATTTCATGGCATTGAGATATTCTTGTAATAAAACAAGATTCTACTATTTTGTGTACATTTTATATATAACTAGTCGAAATTGGCGTTATTCGGGAATTAAAAAAATCACTTCTCGTCAATAGAAAAATATTATTATATTATTTCAGAAAAACATTATATGTAAATATTATTTTTCTCATATGTACTATGACTGTATCGACGAACGATTTCTATTTATTTTTTAAATATTGACTTAAAAATTATTTTCAAATATAATTTGAATTTTGTACTATAACTTTCTAGCTGAAAGCTGAAAATATTGACCCAATATCTAGAATTTTTAGCATTTACCAAACGTTATTTTCTGACTGCTAAATTAATTTACAATAGTAAGTCCGTATTTGAATCTATTTTTGATTTTATGCTTTCCTTGCAGGTCTTAAAACTAAACAATTTATCTCTAAAATATTAACTTTTTTTTATTTTCACATCTGAGGCTGTTTTCATTTTGATACATAAACGAAATAAATTACGAAAATATCAAGACTGAAGGCCTTTTGAGAGATTTCATTGTATTCAAATTTTGTATATATTAATATATTTTTTTAAATACGATTTTCTTATATATTAACTAAGTATTTCAGCGATTTGGATCTTTTTAAAAATTGATTAACCTATATGTTTCTTTAGTGTTTCAAAAATGTTATCTTGAAATATTTCATTTCAAAGTAATAATTCTTATATGACTGTATTCAGACAGATTACAAACTAATTTAATAAGATATTTATATATTTTACTTTCGAGGTAAGACAGAGAATTATTTTGTGAGTAAACTATCTAAAAAAATTATATTTCAAATATTAAAAGTTTAAAAATATCATTGTGCAATTAACTTTATGTATAGTATTCAAGTAATTTATTTTATTATTTAATGTTCAGATATTTAAATAAAATCCTTTTTTGAAAAGATATTTTGTATATATATATAAATGAAATCATTTTTTAATGTAATGTATATAAATTCAGTCATAATAATAAATAATTATACGTTTGAAGAAATATTTATCGTAAAAATGTTGCTTGTTAACAAAATGTTCACAAATATATATATATATATATATATATATATATATATATATATATATATATTGGAAATCCTACATTATATATTTATGGAAATGTAATATATTTATTCATATATTTAACTTTTATGAAAAAATGAACTACCTCTGAATCAAAAAAAATTCTAATTGAACTTAAATTTTAACAATGATGTAATTTAAAATTAATTAAAAATTATGTTGCACTTTTACATCAAATGTATTTTTTCATAAATAATATACTTTTAAACACAGGGTTTATTTATTAAATTTGAGTTAATTATTTCATTTGGATTTTAATGGAAAGGGATATTATTTTTTTAAATAATTATTAGTCATTAAGATATTTCTGTTGGATATAAATACAAATAAAAGTTATACGTTTTTGAATATTAATTAAAAAAAGAAAATTATAAGTGTTTACACGTCAATATCAATCAATAAATAAAATATTGAAGAACATATAGTAAGATGTTTAGAAGAGAAAAAGAAATCAATTTTTATAAATACAAATACGATCCATTTCTTTATTCTTGATTATTCTTGATATTAAAATGACTTATTATTGATTAAAAAAAGTTATCAAAGAATGTACCAAATAATATGATTTTTAATTGTGTTTATATAAAGATGAAAAAGTAATATAAAAATAAGAAATTTAATATATTTTCTTACTGGTGGTAATTAAAAGGACGAAAGTTAAAATTATGAATAAATAAATAAGAAAATATAGTTACCAGTAATTTCGTTTTATATAATATATTAATATACTCGTATGTAAATATGATTGACAAAATCAATTACAATATAAGCTATTTAAAAAGTACTAAATATTAATCACGAATGTAAAAAAAAATAAAAATAAAATCTTCTGAAATAAATAATATTTAACAAAATATATCAAAGTATTATATTATGTAGGTAAAAAAATTGTTTTATTTTTATGAAACTTGTGAATGTATTTCAAAATTTCAGAATTGAAATTTATAATCTATATATATATATATATATATATACATATACATATACATATATATATATATATATATATATATATATATATATATATATATATATATATATTTATATATTAAAAGAAAGTAAAAGATAAGCAATGTTTCAAAGTTAATGTATAGAATTATAATTTATGAGCACGTTTCTTGTTTTTTTAAGAACTTTACAAAGAATAGATATTAAAGCAATAAATTTTTTATAACTGGTTTGTCGGATCTTCACTTCTATCTATCTAAATCAGTGGTTTTCAACTTGATTTACTCCTTCCACGTACACCCACAAATACTGCTTTTCACTCTACGTCAAAGTGTTATTTTCATTGTTCATTTTTGCAACTTTCCATTCCATCGAAATACACCTGGTGTATGTCGTTGTGAATTTAGGGGAATGGGTGCTATATACGTTCAGAATCTCACTTGAATGCGCACGTCAATCACTGGCTTGGCAGTGATGAAAGACACATAAGAGACAAAATAGTACTGTAGAAACGTTTTTACAAATATACGCTCGGAATAAAATATTCTAAGCATTATCAGTATTCCGCGGAAGAAAAATATTCGACCTAAGACTAGAAATACATTTAACAATCACTTCGCTAGATATACGTTGTATTATTGTACGTAACATTGATATAGATATAAATGTTTATACTTTTGTTATAATAATCTTGTATTATTTATGTGTATGAAGAAAACACACACACACAGATTTATTAGTATATATAAGAATAGTCGTCTTCTAAATCATGGCTGTGAAAATATTAACAAGATTACATTTTTAATTTCCATTAAAATGTAACGTTCATACTTTTTAATTGCTCGAATGATTTTTTTATGTAGCAGAATGAAAACGTCAAAATCATACATTTCTCAATGTTTATGGTATGATACATGTTAAAACAGTGCGTTTATTCATTATAAGTGTTAAAAAATTATTAATTAAAATGGTTACATATGAAAATGACACTCACGATAAATTATTGTTGAAATGTTGTTAATATTTGTAATATGAATTTTCAAATTCGTTTGATATAATTTAAAAATAAATATATTAATTATTGAATATTATTTTACAATACTGTGTATGTACAATTACAACTTCAATATACCTCACTGTTTTTAATAATTAGTATAGACAGTTTACACATTATAATAAGATCTCAGGTCTGATTCTTCGAAATGTTTAATTTTTCATTTCAGAATAAATCTGTCATATTTTGAAAGATTCTCTAGTCAAGATTCGTAGGTAAAATCAATGTTATATTGAAAATCGAGATATGTCGTATGTCTTAATTAAATATTTATAATTTTTGATATAATTAATCCTAAAACAATAGTGGGTCAAAAACGTATTTAAAATAAATTGAATTTCCTCTTAATGAAATATTGTATTAAATGTAGAAGTGAATGTAACCACAGGAGTGATAGATTTATTTGTATTATAGATTGATACATATATTTCTTAACATATAACTTCTGTACAATGAATTGAAATATGGAAAATAGGAATTATATTTTAATTAAAAGTTATTTATTTTGCCAGTATAAGTAATAGGAATTTATTTTCACAAATTTATGTATATATATATATATATATACACACATACATAGATATATATTCACGAGTGTATGTATACTGTCAGACTGAAGTGACGAATAATTAATTTTATTTTACTAGTACTTGACTAAAACAAATTGTTAATAAATAAAATAGTGACAAGCAATAAAAGAGATTTTAAATGTTAGGGTTTTTCCATTATGTACAAAAAAAATAAAATTGTGTCAATAATTGTTTTCAAATATTATAAATAGTAATGATATGTTCATCATTCTATGTTTTCATATTTTTAATAAAACTTATATACTAAATTAGATTCTGTTTGGTACAATAATAGAGTTATTTCAAATAATCAATCCCAAATATAATGCATTATTATATACATTTGTACTACATTTTTTTTAAATTGTTCGGTTTAACGGATGAAATAATTTTGATTAAAACATATTAGTTTTTATAGGTTTTTGTTATAAAACTATTTTGAAATAAAATATTTGATATAAGAATATATTTCTGACTTTACGAAGTATATTCATTGATTTATATTATTAATTAAATTTTAAAGAATAAAAGTCTTTTGGAATAAAACATCTTTTTAATAATTTTTTATAAGAAAATTTAATTAAAATTTGTAAGAAAAATTCAATTTATCGTAATCAAATATTTAAATTGATTTTTTTATTGGATTCAAAGATGATATATTCTTACCAGTTCAAATATAATAAATTAGGTTTACATTTTAAATCTCATATTGAAATATTTGACTATTAAAATAAAGAGATTTGCAGTTTTTTCTAATATTCTGAATTTGTTTACATTTATTTTTAAATCAAAGTATATTTTATTTCTAATATAGAATAAAATCGTATTGTATTAAATATTGTAATTATATAATAAAGATTCGTTATTTAGAATACGAAATTATCTGTGTCATACACACATATTTGTATATATATATATATATATATACAAATATGTCTAAAGTAATATAATTAATATATAATTAATATTTCTAATATAAGTAATTAATAAATAGAAGGCTTTTGTAAAATATCAGAATAGAAAATGCATTTATTTTCATTGTGTTTAGTTTTTTATTGTAAGCTATATTTCATTATTATTATCCTAAATGCTTCAATTTTTTATAATCAAGTCAATGAAGAATCTTTGTAAAAAAAAAACTAAATTGAATTATTTGCTAATTAAAGTCTATGTAAAATAAAATTTTAATAAAATGTTTCTTTCCAATCAAATCAAATATAACCAAAGGTGATGTATATTTAAAATCAGACTGTATAATACTGAAACATTATAGAAACACTTGCATAAGCAAGAGTCAAATTCGAATGCGAAGCTGACGAACCAAGCGAATCGGTATACGGGATTGTAAAGGGTGGCAGATTTAACGAGGGGGTGTGTCACAGTTGTCGTCGGTGCGGATGGTTTACGCGCACGGGGGGTTGAATTTCGTTACGACATATGTTTCTTTTTTGTCGAAAGCTTGATACGGGCATTTTTTATATGGGATTGATGTTTCGATGTGTTTTGGACAAACGCAGACGTATTTTAAAATTTGTGATTTTTTTATATGGCGTGTTAGTAAAAAGATTGGTTTTTGATCTTTAACGTATATGACTGTACGGATGTGTTGAGATAAATAAAAATCTATTTCCATTCCATGTCACTTCACATATTTTTTTAATTAACATTATGTATAATTTTTTGTATTTTCCATTTACAACTCAATAAGAGATTCTTGTGAAAATAAGTATATAATATTTTAGTGTTAATTTGAATAAATAGATCTCAGAAATATACATATTTTAATAAAGTAGTTATTCTTTTACATTCTTTCAAAACACTCTTTAAATCTTGTTTTATGCGATTGGATCTGACACATATTGTACTCATATATATATATATATATATATATATATATATATATATATATATATATATATATATATATATATATATATATATATTCAATTCTGTTGCACTGGATTTAAATTATTTACTTGGATACGACGAAATTTGAAACCGGTTACAAAAAATAAAATTTTAATAGCGACCTTAACGATTATAATAAAATCATAATGAATAATAGACTTACAGAAAAAAAGAATAATGTTGATAATAATTATGCTATATACTTTATATTTATAAAAAGTTATAATTATTAAGAACAGTTACAGTAGACAAGATTAAAATATAGGAAGATGAAGTAAAAAGAAAATCATTTTTGGATAACGTCTATAATTTTTTTTAAACTGTTTTATATATTGTTCAAGTACAGGTTTTATTGAAAAAATAAATAAATATAAAGATACTAATATATATAAAATTTAATTGCATTATTAAATTCTAATATTTTTGTAAATACTTTTTTATACTGTTCTTTTTTAATATTAATGTAATATTTATACGATTTAAAATAGGTATTTTAATAAATTTTTTATTTATTTTCATTTATTTACACATTGCAAACTAACATGCATATATATATATATATATATATATATATATATATATATATATATATGTACATGTATGTAATGTGTAAAATATTCAATTTTTCACCCAAAACAAAAGTTAAGAATGAGTAAGAAAACTTAAAAGATTAAAAAAATGAAAATAGAATATAAAATATAAAAGTAAAATATATCCAGGCGTATAAACTTTTGATGTGAAAATCACTAGACTGGATAAGTTATTAAAAATAATTCAAAATGAAAGCGTGCATGAAAATATGAAATTTTTTAAAGTTTTACAAGTTTAATATCGACTTTGTTTTTTGAAACATTAAGTAACAAGAATAAAAGCCTGTGGCGGAAATAGTGCCCGGTTATATTTCGGGGGTCCCTGCGGTAAGTGTTAAAAATTTTAATATACATATAGAAAAAACAAGGATGAAGTTGTAATATGAGATATTTCCAACGTGTTTCAATGCAAACGATTAAATTAGTTTATGACAAGTTCTCTTTTACATGAGACCTATATTTATGTGAACTATTAATTTTTGTATTCACATATTAAGCAATTCATTTAATGAATAGTAAACATGCAACTGTTTCGACTAGATGGAAAGTGTCAAACAATAGTTATAAATTATAAGACAACGCGAGTAATGTCGTCACCGTATCCTGCAAATTTATGAACAGTGATCTAGAATAGTTCAAAAATGTAACTCCGATATATCAGATAACTTTCCATTACAATTAATATCGCTTCGCTCGTGTCTCATATGTTGTATTACCAAGTATACCACCATGAAAATATTTCACACATATGTTAATTATTGATAATGCAACACTTATAGCTAGTTTTTCGAACGTAATAACAACAATCCTACTTTTTTTAACATTACCAGTGACTGTCGCAACAGCAAAGCAACCGTTTTCTAAACTTAAATTAATTAAGATACTGTTTAAGAAGAACCATGGGTCAAGAACAGTTCTATGATCTAAGTATTTTGTCCATCGAACAAGAATAAACCCAGAACCTAAAATCGTAGTCAATATAATTATCGTTTTCACAGATTCGAAGGTAAGAAGAAAAACATTTTATTAGTATTTTGTAAGTTAATCCATGTTTTCATTTTTTAACTATTTAAAAAATAGAGTTCTCCATAAACTTTTTTTGCCAGGAAGCTCCCCAAACATTGTAGTTACGCCACTGATAAAATCTGGATAAGCTGTACAAAAAAAACAATCATTGGTAGAAATTCAGTTCAACAAAATTTTCAATTCCAATTTGTTTCTCATTAATTGAAAAAATAAAAATGACATATTCCTGCAATTGACGGTTCTTAAAGTACTCTTGAAAACTAGTCATTATTTCAAAACGTTGTACACCTGTTTTTTATATTCAGTTTCGTGAATGTTAGCGCGTTTATATATATATATATATATATATATATATATATATATATATATATGTATGTATGTATGTATGTATGTATGGAAATCAAACATAAAAGTTGTTAAATACTCAATAAAAAAAACTAACACTTCTAATTAATTTTACAATAGAATTCTAATAAAAAGTATACCTGCTAAATGTGTTTCTTTTTATCAAACTGTATTTTTATAATTAACAGAGTTTTATATCATGCAATTGTAATATGAAAGCTTTATAATAATTTTTACTAAATTATAAGAAAATATATTTTTATAGCCATTAAAATATAAAATATTATTAAAAAATACGGTACTTAGAAATTAAAATTATATATTTATTCAATGTATTAAATAAAAGTGTTAATGTTGATAAAGCATATATTTATGTAATGTATTAAATAAATATACGATAATTGATAAATTATTGAAAGTCTTTATCTAACAATTATAAAAGTATTATGTTAATAAATATACTGGTTCAATTTGTTGTATAAACAGTTCGTTATTAAATATTTAAAAAATTAAAAGCTTTTCTGTATAAAAAAGTTAGTAATTAAATAATATTTGAAATTAAATTGACGTTATCGTTATATTAATTTATATTAGAGTATCATATTCGATTATTAATTAAAATCGAATCAAACAACAAATAACGGTAGTAATAATTTGCGAGAATTATATAATGATTCGTAACAAATTATGCAACGAATAATTTTTGTTCTATTGTTATTTATTTTGTAATATTTATGGCTACAAAATATTTAATATATTATGTGATTTTTACATCACTGTCAGTTGTTAAATAATTAGATAAAATATTTTTCTTTCAATAAAAAAATAAGATAGAAAATGTGAAGTAAGTTTGATCATAGTATTAAGCATTTGTTTTATATAAAGGATGGTCGTATTTTAAAAAAAAAATCTGAAAATGAACTTTCATTTTTTAAAAATAAGTAGGTTAATTACTCATTAGTTTTGAATTACAATATATATGAAAAGCAAGTGTGAATGTAAAATAACAGCTTTATTTTCAAGTGAGGTCAGATTATGTCATGAAAATTAGTCATTCTAACCAGATTAGGTCAATTCAGATTAATATATGTCATGTAAACGCATGCAAATTAAGTCTAAAGTAATTAATATTAACAGAATGACGATAATGATTTTTTTATGTATATTTTTTCAGATTTTAATAGATGTTCGATTTAAACATAAATCACATGAATGAATTTTTCTTTATTCTTACATACATAATTTATTGTTAAAATACGATTTTGTTTGCTTTTAACAATGTCTTATTATATTTGTATGCTGTAAATTGATATCTGTTTTCTAACTATTGTGCAATTTTGTTTTAATTTAAAAACTATATACGTAACATTTTAGCCTTCTTTATTTAAAAAAAGGTAGAATTTCCTTATTTTTTAATATAGGGTTCTTCAAAGCCTAAAAAAGAAAAATTTCGTATTTCATTATTCGACTGATAAAATACTAGTTTAAAAAATATTTGTTTGTAAAAAATATTATATTTACTTTTTCAAATTGTACATTTTACTAAACGCTTACGAGTGCATATGTGCTTGCAGACAATTTTTAATATGCCTTCACTTCGCATACTAGACTGATAATTAAACTTTATAAAATGATATTACTTTAAAAGTTTTTTTAAAATAAAGATGGTAGATTTTATAAGAAAAATGAATAATTTTAGAAAGTAGTATATGAAAACAAATACTAACTGTTGAGAAAATGTGTTTTAAATATCTTTTCGTATTGTGCTTCAACGATATTCTTGCAATACTCTTTTCGAACATGAGTTATTTGAAATTTAAATTTCATTCCAGTTTTGCAGACCATTAAGATAATTTACTAAAAGTTGAATCCTTGAGTAATATATTAAATTAATTTAGTTGGAAACTTATTTTATGTATCTAAAAATTTTATATCCCACTTCTGACACCAAATTTTTATGTTATGGGTTAGTTGGATATAATTTTATAACATAAATGATCTGCAGGTTTGAATGAACACAACAAATATTTATTTATTATTATTGTTTAATTGTTACTAATGATGGATAGAACCACACGGGTTCTGTTACTTGACTGACTTTTGATTGTTACATGATTCTTGATAGTTACTTGATAGTTACTTGATAGTTACTTGATAGTTACTTGATTTAAGAATTGATTGTAACTTGATTTAAGAATTGATTGTAACTTGATTTAAGAATTGATTGTAACTTGAATTAAGAATTGATTGTAACTTGAATTTGTAACTTGAGATTGTAACTTGATTTTATGAATTCGTTTATAACTTGAATTATGAATTTGTTTATAACTTGAATTATGAATTTGTTTATAACTTGAATTATGAAATGATTTAAATTATGAACTTTAATAACAGCGCAGGCCTGAAGGGCCCCGCCCTCCATGAGCGCCGAGCATGTACGCTCGCGCTCAGAATACTGACTTTACATGAGTACTGAATAATACTGAGTACTGAATAATACTGAGTACTGAATAATACTGACTTATGAGATCTCAACTACCGTTTATATACTGTTCTAAATGAAATAGTGCATTGTATTAAAGCGTGTGAACACATCACGACAGTACGTGAGAACAGTTTGATTAAGAAGAATACATTGATTAAATATTGACACGTCAGTTGAAATTTCATTAGTCATAACCGTGACCTAATTATAACAAGTGCAGCATTGTGACACATTTATGAAAAAGTACAGCTGAGTGACACAAAATTATGAACACGTGCAGCTGTGTGGGTGGATACATAACACTTATATAGCCAAATGTTACTATTTGTTTATATAAAGAAGTGATATATATATATATATATATGTATATATTACTATTTATTACAAGAACATCATTAATGAATGATATCCAAAAATATTATGTATACAAACATTTGTCTTTTTAAGAACAAAATAAGATTTTTAATAAATTTTTGTAGGAAAGAAATTTAATTTTACACTTGAAAACTAATACTATATGTTTATGTTAATATGATCAGTTTATTTTTCATGTACCTAAAATATAAATAAACTGTTTGTAATTCTACTACCTTAATTGAATTAATTTGTAGGAGAATCTCAGTGTATAAACATATAAGCATGTATGCATGTATTAGTACAATAATCATATCAATTTAAAATCTACCAACAATCAGTAGCAGTAATAGAATTTGTTATGTTGTATAGTAGTTTATAAGGGTCAAACATGGTCTCCTAAGGGATACATTACTGTAGTCTACCACTAAATATAGCATACTTCATTCAACCACAAACCAGCTCTAACAAATTGTTTGTATCTGCCTAAATGTAGACCATGTTCAATTTGTCTTTCATTGATTATGTTATGTGAAAATATTTGATTTGTTTATGTAAAGTAATGTAAATACATTATCTAAAATATAATACATTATAAAATCTATTCGGTGAATAATACAATAAATAGTATATATATATATATATATATATATATATATATATATATATATATATATACTGATTACTTTCGTTAGAAATAATTTATAAAAAATACTGTCTTTTTATAGATTTGTAATATAAATTTGAAAACTAAATGATTACAAAGATGATTATTAACATATATTTTAAAAAGGATTATCTTAGTTATACTTATAATTATTTGACACTGGATAAGTTCATTTTCCAGTGTCAAATAATTTAATACAAAATGATTAAGATTTCATTATTAGTCATTCTGATTATTGTTTATACTTATTTAGATGGCAGTTTTATTATCCTTAAAATGTCGAAAGAAAACGAAATTTTCTCTACATTAAACGGCTAATTTTAACCTTAAATAGGTACCTTAAGTAAGTGAAAGAAAAATTGGGAAATATTATTTTGTAACTTAACGCTAAAAGATTAATGGAATTTCCATAGAAATATTTAAAATAATGAATAATTATTTATTGACTATTTTGTTCAGGTGATTTGATTTTTTTATTGCATCTCTATTTTTCTTTCTCATCGTCTCTTCGCTCTCTTTCCTTTTCTTGTATATCTCTCTTTCTTATAAATATTATTTAATTTTTTTAACATATTTTTAAATATAAAAAATTAAAATTAAATTAATATTAATGCTATTTGCATTATAATTTTAATTCATCGACAAATTAATTTATAAAAAAATATTTACATTGTTTAATTGTTTGTACATTTGAAAAATTATATATTTAAAAAAAATAATTATAACAATGTGAGGCAAGAAACTAATTCAAGTCCATATAATTTTAATTATCAAATTATGATGAACAATTATTAATTTTGAAATATATTGAAATATTTATTGTCTCTTTATCATATTATAAACAGGTTGTTCAATAGTAAATTCCACTTTAAACATTTAATTTTGGATATCTTTTTTAAATAACATAATAGAAATATAGAAAAAAATATTGAATCAGAACTAAAAAATGACTTCAAATATTAGTGTAATGACATGAAAATTGCGCATAGGAAATATTATGTGCCAATTTTTAAAAGTAACATATTCAAAATTAGAACACTGAGTCATTTTTTAACTTTTTTTTGAAAGAAAATAGTTTGAACCCATTGTTTCTTAAATATTTTCTTTTATACAAACTATTATATATGTATTAATTGTGTAATACTAGAATATAAATTCATAATTTTATATCACAACATAATTGTTCATTTATTACGATAATTGGGTAAACTAATTTTAATACTAAATAATGCATCGTACAATCTAAAGACTAATAGCAATAGAGGTTGATACATCTTAAGTTTTCGCGTATACAGTAACCCAGTAGATCCTTGTCGTAAAAACGACACAGTTTCTCACCAATTGAAGCCGTAACACGAGAGGCACGAAGAAGAGGTGAACGGTAGTGAGGCAATGGAGAGAACAGTAGAACGAGGAGTTGGGTCACCCGCCGCGTGTCTATATCGATAGAGCAATTGGCGTAAATCCTCCGCAAGTGGCAGTTGGTGCTGCCTAGTCTGCCAACCGCAGCCTCACACGCCAGCTTTTAGTGTTTTTTCCCTTCTGACGTGGTTTTCTTCATTCTAGGCCGCCGTTCTTCGTACGTTTCACCCTTTTTCATCGGCCGTGTCGGTATATCCTTTCTCTGTGTAATCGACTCTTCGCGCGCACCATCTAACAACCGCAAACGGCTGAGGTTGCGCGGTTACAGACGAAAAATACTGATACATTTATGTGTCTGTATATACGGGAAGGTCCTTTGGCTTCCTTTTATTCGTTGATGTATTAGAAGCTATATATTTACTACAAATCAAACGTGTTCAAAATATTACCTTTAGCTATTGTTGAAACATGAAATTTATGTTTTACGTTAGTATTCTTAAAGAAATTATTTTTATCGCTATTATTAAGTTATAATATACGCTTTTCCAGAGATAAGTGCTTTTTATCGAATTGATAACTTCCTTCTTAAGTACAATAATTTTTTAAATGTTTCGTTAGTTTTTTTTTATTTATCTTTCTCAATTTATAGTTCGTTTTATAGACGTACCGTTTTTAAAAATTCATTTCTCAATTAATAATATTTAATATTTTTCTGTTTACAATTATAATTAAATACATTTATATAAAATAAATATTATGTTCCTTTCTATGACAATAATAATGATACATTTACGGGTCATATTAATTTTCCGAAAAAGAAAAATTGGTATAAAAATGTGTCATGTGGTTGTTTTATGTATGTAAACAAATATATATATATATATATATATATAACGTAAATCATTTTCAATATGTTTTTAATAAAAACAGGTTTTTAAAGAACGATATAAATTTTCTCATAACAATATGTGAACGTGTTATAAAATATTGCGATGTAGAATTGATATGAGTATATGACATGAAAACATTTTTATCGAGATATTATATACAGGGAAATATCTTTTCAAAATTGCTGACACTATAAACGACACATGCGAGATGTAGGCAGATGTTTGTTTTGGATATTTCAAATATAAAATAATCAACAGTCAGCACGAACAAAATATAAGGTAAACAAACAAAAAAGATAGGATATTGTATAGCTGTCTAAAAAATTCATTTTATTCACAAGAACGAAGAATAAATGATGAATAGCAGGAAATGTGCTTTTTGTATACAGAACTACTTCTAATTTGTGAGCTATTTAAAAAAGAATAACTCTCTTTTTTTGTATATGAGTGGATCTGGTCATAAAAACTGTTTTAGTATTAAAATAAACATTCGAAATAAACATTAATAATAGAGATTATATCAACCACACAAAAGCTATAATTTACTGCTGTAGATTCATTTACCAATAAAGCATTATCAATAATTGGCTTCAATTCAATTAAGTCAGATTTTTAATGTGATATGCTTTGTATTACATATTCGATTGCGTATTACATTTTGTGTACTGTTAAAGTGAAACCATGAATTCAATTTTAAATATTTCATTATGAGCATAATTATCTACTCTAAAAGCAAAGATATATTTGCATATACGATATGTAAAATTATATTTATATTTTTAAAGTAAAACAATTGTTGTATATTATTATCCTCTTTCAATGAATTTTCAATGTATGAATAAATCATTTGCTGTAATGAAGTTTCTCTCTAATGGATATTATGAAAATTATATTAAAATCGATTGCGATTACGTTTTTTTCCACTTTATTTTTTTCACACTTTATGTCAATTTATTACACGAAATGTAAGTTATAATAAAAATGAATATGTATATTATCAACAAAAAAAATATGCGGTGTTTTATATTTTTTTTGTTTTAAAGTAGATATTTATTATGTTTATAAGGGATAACTTTAAAAATTATAAAATTTTGTTATCAATGATACTTAATTATTCAATATTTTACAGTTTATATATGATCATATATATATATATATATATATATATATATACAAATTTAATATTAGTCATATATTCACAATATATACTTATTTAGCACTAAGTAGTTAATAGAAAATAATCTAATATTATTAAATGAAATAACTGGAACAAAGTCAAAAACGTTTCTTTGAAACTGAAGGAATAAAATGTATTAAAAATAATTATAATTAATGTTAAATTAAAATTTTTATTACTAGATATATTCTTGTATTTCCTTTTGAAAAATTTCAATAATCTATTTTGTAAAATACAAGTATAATTTCAGGTATTGGTTTATTTCTTATTTTCTCTTTTTTTACTTATGTTTGACTCCTATGTTTCAAATTATAAGAAATGGTTAAAAAAATTGTAGTTTGAGATAAAAATGTATTTAAAAATATTGTGATATAGAAAATGATTTAGTAATTTTTATTTTTAAGTTACAGTAGTTTACTATTAAACCTACAAATATTATATGTGATATTTGGATATTTTGTTAAATTTTGAAACATTCTGAGCTGGAAATGACTAACAGTTGCATACTAATTGATCTTATATTATGAATAATTAAAGAATATAAATATTTATTTTTAATTAATAAAGTTATTATTTGACTTATATTTTTGCAATAGTTGAAATCATCAATCATAATATTTGAAGAAAATGAATACTAAAAATAGCGAAAATATAATAAATTTTGACGTAATTGTATATAAAAAGAAACATAAAGTAAAAATATTTAGAGAACTATTAATTTCATCCTTTTCTAAGATCAGCATGTAACTCCAAGTAAGGTTGCGAATATTGAAGAATAAAGAATTTTCACCAAACATCGGTTATGCAAATCCGCTTAGAGTAGGAAAATGTGTTGTTCGTATGTAAACACCTATATATATATACATACATATATATATATATATACTCGTATATATATATAAGTGTATATGTATATATATATATATATATATATAAGTATATATATATATATATATATATATATATATATATATACAAACTATACATACGTTAAGTCTAGTTAAAATAGCACTTCTCTTTTGAATGCATTAAAGTTAATATTCGTTTAAACCATTTATGGAATATGAATTTTACTATTAATATAAAATTTCGTACAATTTATTTGAAAGTTATGGTCCACAAAGTATATTTTAATCACTAACAGTTTGTGATTATGCTATTAAAATACATATTTCAAGATATTAACTCAATACTTTTTATTACTTTATTAAGAAACCAATTATTTTTGGTTCGTATTACAGAATCGTTTCTTTTTAATTTTCTGATCTTCTTATTCGCATAAAATTTATCAATTCAAATAAGAGATTTACAGTAATACAATTTTGATATGTAATATTCGTTCAGCGAATCGCATTAGTGAACAATCAATAAGCTTAACACCACAAAGAGGCGGAAAGAGATCGCGTCAGTAAGCTCGGAAAGCTCAAGCTCTGTATAGTATACTAACGAAGTTTTCAGATTTAATATAAATATTGCTCTCATAATCACGTAAAAGCTTTATGAACTTTATTCTCCGTTGAGTACCAATTTTTCAAAAACGGAAAATTATTTTAAGGGTCGTGGAATCTCTGCTCTTGACATTTATTATTAAAGCTCCAACCACCACCAACCACCACCCACGATCGTTGCTCAGAATTTTATCAACGCTACGTGAAAATTTTCATGGAGAAAAAAACCGGTGCCGAAAATCTCCTCACCGAATCTCATTGGAAATTGAAATCGATTTATGAGTTTCGCAGCTCGCAACTTGGATTGTGTATGACAGAAAAATTGCGAGATAAACGGTAAAATTTCCACATTGTTGCGAAATTTTTACACCAAATGATTTACTAGCGGTTCGGTTTTTATTTCTAGATGCGCTTTAGATTTAAAGAACATAATTTTTCAATTTTTCACATACATGTGAGTATATATCTATAACTGCAAAGTAAAATATAATATTACATATATATATATATATATATATATATATATATATATATATATATATATATATATATATATATATATAATAGAAACAACTGAGTAATATTTTGAGTTGGTGCCTTTTAAAATGTTACGAGTTTAGACGTTTCTAGCATAACCATTTTATGGCATACACTTTTCCTTTCAAATATGAACCCCTTTATATTTCATGTTTTTTTTTATTATATTTAAGTGGCAAACTTTCACATGTTTATACGGTTTTATTGTGTGCGATCCATACTACATTTGTGTTCCTATTTTATGTACTTGTTTTTATGATATTTGTTTGTCATGAAGTGTTTTAGATATTAAATTGTTAACTTTATATGCACATATATATATATATATATATATATAAACATATATATGTATATATATATAATTTAATACCTAAATATATTAACACTTATAAAAAATTAATTATTTATTTGCATTAGTAGTTTGATTTTTTGTTTAAACAAATGACTATTTATATTTTACTCTAAAATTGTTTTCTGTTAAATGAGTAACAAATTTTAATTTCAATTTTATTGAAATTAAATTTCATTTATATTTTCAATAACTTATAATATATTCCTATGATATTTTTTGAAATAACCTTAAACTTTAAAGAAATCATTGCAAATATATTGAGTATGGTAGAAAATTAATAATTCAAAAATGACTTAGTTCTTTAATTTTAGAATAAAATATTAAACTACATCTCGAAAAATTTAAATGTCTTTATTTAGGGCAAATTTAGTAAAAAAATCAATTAATGAAAAACAAGGATTCTGGTTAATTAGTTGAAGAGTAACATATACTCCGAATTAAAAATAAATATGGCTTTTATATTTAAGTGAAGTCACTTATAGTTCACGAAAAATAGATTTCACTAAATATTAGCGATTCTTTAACGTTTATAGCTGTATAAATTTATATTGTTTAATGTTAACAACTACGTTACTAACATTTCAACACATATATTGTTTAGTACACATTACTAATTATATTCTTTGTTAATGGATTTCCTTTACGCAACCCCTAAATTATGTTCATTTATTTTTGACATGAGCTTGTACTCTCGTAATGCCATTCATTACAATTACAAGGTATACATAAACTGAAACGTTCGCCATTTCACATAAAAGCGCGGTCGAACGAATGGAAAGCTTCGCAAATAGGCTATTTGCACCACGCAGATTGTGGGTAAAAAGTAAGTAACGATTATTTAACAAGCTTCTCTCTAAGGAAATTACTGGTTCAAGGGAAACATTCATAATTGGATAATTATTATTTGTGCTGCGAATGAGATTAGTTATTGAGAAGTAAATTTGAAAGACATTTCGATTAATGGATATTAGAAAATTTACTTGTTTAACATTTTCAATTGATTCTTTTATTGTTTGTTAGAAAACATTTGATTTTAAACATAAATGCACTAATAAAATTGTTATATATATATATATATATATATTCATTTTTACACTTTTTAAAATAGAGTATTATATGTTAAAATGACTAATTTTAATATAATACATGGATCATTAGTAAAACTTTTACATAAAAAAATTGTATTACATATATTTTCAGTTTAAATGATATCCTTAGAATAATTTAGAAAAATATAATATGCATCAGATAATTTTTGATAGAGATCGCGTAATTCCACTAAAAAAAATATAAAATAATGTCAAGTAGCTCACATAAATAGGTTCTTCATTACTATTTTATCAGATTAATAATACAGTACGTCAATTTGTAAAGTATGTTTTCATAAGTTTATCCGTTCATATCTTAATATTATTTTTTATGATTTTAAATTCTTATTAGCTTTATATATTTAACGATCGATGTGTACTATTTTTTTCCTTTTTAACATTATTAATTATGTGTGATAATTGTATAACAACGATAATTTTATAAAATTAATTTAAATTTATATAAAAATTCAGATGAATATTAAATAAAAAGTAATTTGAAAGTATGTAGAGAATTTCTTTACGAACTGTAAGCATAATTTAATTGTAAGATAGAATTTGAAGTATCAATATCGCACTTTCATCATAGAATCTTGTTATATCAACATATTGTAATAATAATTTTTAACCTACCAAAACCGTATGTAAAACGACTTAGGATGGATAAACATGATTGGATTTATACAAATTTACAGCTATATATTCGTTAGAGAATTGCACGATGATCGAATATTCAGAGTTTATAAACAAAACATCCTTTCTCAAAGTAGTTATCGTTGAAGAACGTTTTACAGTGCTCCCATTCTGGGTGTTAATCTGTCTGGCGTAGATAACTAATAAGCAATTAATTGTGTACAAACAATATCAGTGTGCTGAAGTAGGCACACATGTACGTAGACATCTTTGCAATTTACTTCCAGTCAAGCTTTATTGCTGGTGTCGAAAGGTAAGTAGATTAATTGTCTCATGTTCTGGGTTACGTTAAGCATGTTAATTTGTACATTTACCAGAGAAAACGAAACGCGTGTTCTATTATCTTAAAACGGCAGATGTTTTTACACAAAATATTTTACATAAATTAATTCAACTTTGAAAGTAAATTAGTTGATTATTTTTAAAGTTCAAATATATTTTTTTGTTTATTTATTCTTTTTATTTATTTAAGTTGAATATGTACGATACATCATACTGTGTAAATATATATATATATATATATATATATATATATATATATATACACACACACATACATACCATCATTCAGGTTTCAATGAATTATAATTTATATAAGTAATATATTTTTGCATACTACATCCATTTTTACAAATTTATAATACATAAGAAAATAAATAAATATCAAAAATAAGTAATAAAAATGAAAACAACCAATGATTTTGCGTTACAGTATAGTAGTATTCCTGAAGAAATATATAAATACTTAATAACTACAATGAAAATGGAATATCAAAAGTACTTGCATAATTTATATGATTTGAATTAATTTCTTTTATTTTTAAATAAATAGAACGACAAACATGCAAATTATGAATATATGTGTTGTACTTAAAACATGACTATCAATTATTTATTTTATATATTGATTATTAATAACTTTTAATTTTGATTACTTTTCAGTTTAATTTTACTAAATGATAATTAGTGTTTTCGAATGTTCTCTTAAATTTATTCAGAGGCACTGAATGTCTTTTAATAGAATATACATTTTGGCACGTAGGTCGCCGATCAGATCAAAAAACAGGCTTAACATTCAATGTCGTTCGAATTTAAACTATCAGTTTCAGTACTATTTGTGTAGATATGTTTATAGTTTTCAGCATATTTTTTTGTTTTATAAGTTACCACTTTATTATATTTTGAGTAATTGTTGTAATAAAATAAATTGATAATTTTGAAGTAAAAAACGTGTGCCATGTATAATTTATTCGTTAATTGCAGTGAAAATCCATAATGTATTATATTTACTTTATATCATTGAAAATTTATATTCTTAATTTATGAAATAATTTTGAAATGATTTTATTTAATTGAAAAAATTAAAACACTTAGACAATTTATTTTTTCTTTGAAATTCATTTCAGATTAAAAATAGATTTGAAATTTTGACGTTATTTTCACATTTAAATTATAATCATTGCAATATTTATCACTGCTATATATATATATATATATATATATATATATATATATATGTATATGTGTGTGTGTGTGTGTATGAATATATAAATATAAAAGGAGAAAAGGACAGAAAGAGTTTATATTATAATTAATAACAATGTAATATACGTTCGAGTTTAAGCACGACAAATATCAGTCATGTACGAACTCGTTAATTTTCTGTTTGTATATTTTGGTAGATAGAAAACTGTTGAATTGCTGCATGGAAAATACATTATAAAATATAGTTTGGCGCATCGAAAAGTGGTAGTTTATTTTACACTAATATGGCAGCATGTTTAAACATTTAAAGTATAATTGATAATGATTAAATAGAGAAGCAATTTAAAAAAGCTATACATTTACTGAGAAATGAAAGAGGAAAATTTGAAAATGAAATGCATTATTTTATCAAAAAATTAAAAACTGAAGTAATTAATATACTTTTTTAGTTTTGTAGATGGTATGCGATTATTTTTTTAAGATAAAAAAATAATAAATTGAAAAGATATAAATAATTTCAGTTCAATTTATATTTATTTGAGTTATTGATAATAATTACTTTTAACATGAAAAATAGTTTTATGAAGTCGATTCTAAAAGAAAATAATTTTTTTAATGAGAATGTTTTTATTTTTAAGATCTTTTCCATAAAGAACTATTTAAAACTTTTCTTATGGTTCGTTCTGTTTTTAAACTAAATTTTACATTTGTAAATTGTATATTAATATTAACATTTCCATCTTTGTATTCTAATATAAAATAATTCACAAGAAAACAAAATATATTTGGAATGCAACGATTTATCATTAAGATTATTTTTAATTAGAATTAATTAATTTTTACCTGAATATAAATTAACTTTTATTTTTTCATCTTGTATATAATCGTGTTTCGGCGAAATGAGAAAAAGAAAATAAGAAGACTATAATACCAAACAAGAAACATCTGTAGTTTGTAGCAAAATGAAATATAACTAAATTATTAAACACGTTAATATAGTCGAACCAAAACATCTCAATATTGAATGAGACGGATAAAAGTTTATCTCAGCAGTTGCACTGTACAAGTCGAAGGATTTCCCGAACTGAATGAATAATTGATATAAGCACCGTCTTGACATCCAAAGAATATGTTTTATCTGCAATACTAGTTTGCTGGTGTTTATTTGATGGTATAAAGTTAACTATTTTGATAAATTCTTGATAGTTTTGAATTATGTATATATTTGAATAATTAATTGATATATGAATAACACCTGAATTATATTGAGTAACGACCTCTTAAGATGTTAATGAGAAGTAGAGGAATAATCATGTTTATTTATCACATATTTCAAATTACTCTCATAAATAAATATGTGGAAAAGTTCTTTACATATTATTTATTATACAGGAAGCGGACAATACTTTTTTAATGTTTTAAAACAGTTTCTGAAATAAATCCACAAAAAAGTGGTTAAAAATTAAATTCAATTTAACAGTTTCTTGTTAATTATACTTTTAGTAGATATAAAGGAAAAAAAATTTTTAAAGTATATACATATATACATTTTTTTGTTTATAAATTGCGTATCTTTTATTCAGTGAAATATTACTCTATTTTATATACCAATATAAAATTATTGATATTGATCCAAAATAATTACCTGCGATATAATATTCTCCGTAAATGAGACCTAACTAAAATAAAATCATAAACGTAGATTTTTAGACATGTTTAATTTTAAAATATTAATACAATGATATGCATTTTAACCGAATAATATTTTAAATGTTGAACAAAAATTATTTTGATGTATTCATAATAATTTTTTTTAAAATATGATGTAAAATTAAATAAATATTTAAATATATTTCTTTAATTTTTGATATTAATTATAATTCATTTTAATATATACATATAAATATGTATATATATATATATATATATACTTGTATGTATCATTTATATATCATTCAAAAATAGTAACGTTTAAATTTAGAATATTTAATTAGATTATAAATTTATAATTTTATTGTCCCATTACTTACTTCCATTTGTTCTATTTTTTTAAAAGAAAAGATTATATCATTCTTCGTATTACTTACTACTAATGAGTATGAAACTTATATACTTGAAGAGAAACTGATATAATAACACATCATTTAATTAAATACTTTTTAAACTGAATCCCAATTTTCTTTATTTGTTAAAAAAATTTTTTTGTTTAATTTTTTGAGAATAGTATAATAGGGAACTTTTTAACTAATTTAAAAAAAAAATCAATAGAAAGAAAATTACTTTTTTCAATGAACTTTACTGCTTTTTTTTATTAAGTACGTGTAAAAAATTATCTAGTAGCAGAAATAAAAAATGTTATCTTTTAATGTATTTCATAATTTAAATTTACATATTCATACAATTATTGCATAATTAAAAAAATCATTTTATAATTTTTTTATTGTAAAATTAACAAATATTTAATGAAGAATTGGTGTTACAATATTATTTAACCTGTGTACTTAAAACAGTTTAGTAAAGTATGAAAACATTTCTTTAAAAATGTTCTTTATACTGGAAGGTATAGATATTATTTTACTTTTATATTTTTTCTTTACTTTTGAGATGTTAAATTAAAAAAAAGTTCAATGAAGCAAATTATTGAATCTCTTAAAGTGTTTAAATGTTTATTTTTTGCTATCAAAGATATTTTTAGCATTTGTTAAACTTAACTGAAACGAAAAGCACACTTGTTTGGTTTCAAATAACATTTTAATTTGACCAAAAATCGTTAATTACAAGTTTACAAAAATTTCTTTACATTTCTGTAAGAGTTTTTTTTTAAAGCTTAGTATGTCTGGAGTGGTAAAATAAAATGTTCATTTAAAATTATATTAAACCTTTGTCGAAGAAGTGTAAATGCAATAAATTTTCTGTTTCGTACAATTATATTTAAATCTTATTGCAAAAAATTATATTCTCACAAAATGATCACTTCTCTCTCTTTCACTATATATATATAAATATATATACATATATATATATACACATATATATATATATATATATATATATATATATAGACATATATATATATATATATATATATAGACATATATATATATATATATATATATATATAGATGCCTATATATATGCCTATATATATAGGCATATATATATAGGCATATATATATATATATATATATATATATATATATATATACATATATATATAGACATATATATATATATATATATATATATATATATGTGCTATATTTTTCAAAGGTTAAGACAAAATCAATCGTATAATTCGTCATATTTCTTAATTATTAAATTATACGTCAGAATCGGGTTTTGAAATCACCACTTTTATGTTTAAAGTTTAGAAGCGTATACCGTTAACCCATGTCTCCCACTTCACCTTCTAATAATTAAATTTGGAAGTTTTCCTTTGTCTGATAAACTTGAATTAATTTATTGTGGTTTTGTATAAGTAGAAAATAAAAGCTCAATAAAAAAGTAATAAAAAATTATTCAATAATTATAAAATAAAAAACCACAAGGTATAAATATTACTTTTATTATAAATGTAGAAATATATATATATATATATATATATATATATAGGATGATTCAACTTTGGATACCACACAAAAATATTAAAGAAACGTAAAAATTAAAAAAATGCATGTTATCCCCCATTTAGTATTTTAGTTCAATTGTATTTTAGTATTGAACTAAATTAAAATACTAAATAAAAAATAAAATTACTTTTATTCACATTGCACCCCCCCTTTAATACTTCCATGTACAAACTTTAATTGAATCACCCTTCTTTATATATATATATATATATATATATATATATATATATATATATATATATATATATATTCAAGGGTGTGCTTATATGAATTTACACATTTTTAAACAACGATTTTTTGCATATTAGTAAGATAATTACTGTGCAAAAACAAAAATAATTATAATTATTTCACAAAAGATAATAAATAACTACGTTTTGAAATAACAATTTTGAGTATAAAATATGACGTTGAATTGAGAAATGAATAAAATTCTGTTTAAGTAGAATGAAATTAATTTAGTAACGATATAAATAATTAAATACATCATCAGAGAATACATGGTGTAGTTTCTGTTGTTGAAAAGATAAATTACTTCTACAAAGGTGTACTTTAATATATAATTTAAGACTGTTGCACCGATTATTATATTACAAAGACAACATTGTGATTTTCCTATTATAAATATTTTAGTAATTATATGACATGGTTCATAAATAATTCCTATATTCAGTGTCTTTCATCATTTAATTTCAGCTTACTAAACAGCTATGATAATTTAAATATAATTTCTTGATTTATGAAACTTGAGAACAGCACTGATTTTCTTTGAATATATTTCACCGTTATCAAATAATTCATATTAAATTAAACTCGTGTATTTGAATTGTATGTTATTTCGCCTTTACATTTATTTTATATCTATCTTAAAATATAGAAATAAACAATTCTTTAAACATCTATTTTGCTATCTCAATAATTCTTACTGACAATTTATACAGTAAGATAAAAAAATCCATTAAACTTACAACTGGTTTTATTCGAAATGTCTAGATATTTTATAAGTTTCAACTTCTCTTGTAAACTTATTTTAGATGTCTGGATATTCTCTTCGAATCATGACCTTCAAGTAAAAATCCTATTTTCAGCCTTGTAACTGTATACCAAGTCTGTAGTTGTAGTGTTATTAATAATTTCTATGAAATGTTAAGATGATCTCATGGGAAATATGTGAAGTTTGGTTGATGTCATTGTGAAATTTGTAGAGTAAGTTGTCATAACTTACAACATCTAATAAACGTTTAAACACATTTATGTTGAGGGATATATGTTGATAAATTAATACATACGACTGTTGTCCGAGTAAAATAGTAGTGATGTTATATATATATATATATATATATATATATATATATATATAAATATATATATATATATAAATATATATATATATATATATATATATATATATAAATATAAAATAGTAGTGATGTTATATATATATATATATATATATATATATATATAAATATATATATATATATATATATACGTGTGTGTGTTTATTTTTAAACTGGAATTTTTGTAAATTTAAATGAATGTTAAGCAAAATATAAACATTACAATTTTTAATTTCTTTAAATATATATTAAAAATACAACAAACAAAAATACATGAATATTTATAAGAAAATAACAAGAGGATTACTGTAATGTATAAATTAAATACTTTTAAAAGAAGAAACTAATTAAATAAATTTTATTAAGAATTTTGAATAGTTCTTGACGAAATTCTGCTAAATTTATATTGATAAATAAATTACTACTGACTTACTAACAATCAATTTTACTAAATAGATTATTGACTCTAAATGAATTATTGTTAGAACTGTTTTCCCTGAAAAAATAATTTATGTATTATCTAATCGACCCAAAATGTAATGAAAGTACAGTAAAATTTAGAAATGATTTCAATTTTATTATAAGAATATATCAAAGATTAAAAGATTTCTCCGAAATAACATTCAAAAAAGAATAAGCGGAGACAAATGTTAAAAATTTTATGAACGGAAAGTTCTCACCTTTTTGTTAATCAACTTTTCCAACCACGATTTCTTCATTAGTATTAATTACCCATTTGATAATAAGATAGTGTTTCTGAAAGTGACAGCAATCTACACAGTGATTAATGAGGATGGCAAAATAAAAATTGTGTATACATATTTTTATATGAACTCATTCTCTTAGAAATTTTGACATAATCGAGAGTAATGGTTTACATATAGCAAAAACGCACAAATATATCTGATTATATATATATATATATATATATATATATATATATATATTACATTTCAATATACATATATATATATATATATATATATATATATATATATATATATATAAATCCATCTGTAAAGATATCAGTATAAAAAATCTACTCTTCAACAAGAAAATAATGTTATATAATGAAAAATATTCCACCAAAAAAAAATATATTCTGAAAGTATAGAGAAATATATTTTTTATAGTATTCTATATTTAAATAGATTTAATCATTAAGCTCTTTATTTGTGTATGAGAGAATGGAACATATTTCCTCTAGTAGATATTTATTTTCATTTATAATTATTATTGAAAAAAAAAACAAAAACGATACAATTTAAAAGTAAATAAAAATATTAAATAATAAAAAATGATTAAATATTAGATAGGAATTCAAAGCTTAAGTAATTAACATCTATTAATATTTAATGATATACGATGAATACAATAGAAATTTAAATATAAATGAACTGATAATTTAATTTTTAAATTCCTTTCTAAATCGGTTACAGAAGTAAATTAAAGTAATTAATCATGGTATAAAAGTACATAATTGTAAATATATTTCATGAAAAATATTTGGTGTTTGTTAGCTAATTTTCTATAAAATATATGATTTAGAAATTCGTCTTTTGAAGAATATATTATTAATAAGTATGAAGAACTTAAATCATTCAATTTTATTTAAATGTTAGATAAAATTAAATTTCTAAGCAATGGAAAATTAAGTTAAAATATGTTATTACATAAATTTAATTCTAAATTTATTTTTATTTCACGAAGTTAGAATTCCATTGAAATATATTTTAAGAAAAATGCTTATAACAATAATTAGTTAAATAAAGTTAAATAAAAAAATTTTTATTATTTTCTGCAATAATTTCAATTATGACAATTGTTTTTGACGTAATGAAATATTTCATCCTCAATGAATATAATAAAACTTTAATATTTATCTTATTTACCATAATGTTAATAAATCATGATGAACTAAAAATATTATGTTAATAAATAAATAGTATATTATATTCACTTTTGTCCCCGGAGGGAGAAATGATATACTGTCTAACTTCAAATTTACTTATTCTGAACTCTTATTTCGAAAAAATACTCAAATATTTAATATTAGTATTTTGATTAAAAAGTGTATTGATAATTCTATGAAAGCAAATTAACTTTAATGTTAGCTATTTTCATCTTATATACTATGTAAATAAAAATTCAGTTATTTCATTTAAATAATTCTATTTAGAAAGTAGTAAATTATTTAATGATAAGTGTCGAAATATCAATTATTGAGTATAATTTATATTAGAATAATTATATGAGATATTGAACGAAATCAATAAAACGACGATATAAAAGGTCGAAACAATAGAATTATTATCTATTATTAGTCATATAAGTAGAAAATCTTAAATTAAGTTTTACTGTCAATACTTGATTACTCGAATCTGCAGATAACATAAAAAAAGTGATAAAATAAACCCATCCGTATACTGTAACACAATGTGTACTGGCGTCTGAAGAAATGCTACATTGTCGTTATAAATTGTCTTTAGTAGAAGTATTTATTCATTTTTTCCATTTCTCGCGAATCGTCTTTCTACAATCTAACAGCTGCGTTTCATAGAATCAATCGTATCTTATGGATGGGCTGTCTACAACACCAGTTTCCTTAGCACTTTATCATGTGATTTTATTTCGTATTTTGTCGTTTATTGTATTTCCTATTCTGTAAAGTTATACTCTCTCGTATTCGTTATATATTTGTTTACTTGGTATATGATTTAATATTTTATTGTAAATTCTATGTGAAAATTACGTGCACAGAATTCTTATTACTCTCATGTTTCTAAATGTAGTAACATTTGCAGATAATCAATCTCTATAAAAAGGAAGGTTTGTTTATATATATATATAATGAATTCTAGTCATTTTATTCGTATTAAATATAGATTTAAAAATGATTAATTAGGATTCAAAGGAAACATTATAAAATATATTTAATATTAGAAAATGAACTTTCAATTATAATAAATTTAAATAATAACTTTGGATATATTTGAAGAGAATTGCAATAAAGTATGAATGTTTTAGAAGATATAAATTACTATTCATGTTGATATTTTATTAAATTGATATTTTTTAAAATTAATTAATCTAAGAATATTCATTTCATGAGGCATAAATATTCTTTTAACTATTGTTTAATGAATCGTAAAAGTGTGAAATACTTTAATAAAATAAAAAAACAGTAAAATATATTTTTAACAATATCTATAAGTAATTTTTCACTAATGAAAAAATACTTGTTATTAATTTATTCAAATTTTAAATCGTTGGATTTTTCTGATATATAGTAACCAAATACGATTATGTATACATTCTATACTAAATTAAATAAAGGTGAAACATAACTACATATCATTAAAATTGTTATTACGAAATATTTACTTTATTCATATATATATATATATATATATATATATATATATATATATATATATGTGTATGTATATATATATATATATTGAAATATATTTTGGAAAATTATAGAACAAATATCGATCAGGAAATATATTTTATATTTGGTACTTATTATAAGAATATATTATTTTATGTATATTTGATACTTATTATAAGAATATAACAACAATATTTTGGTTGAAAAATATATTAACATCTATAAAAATTTAAATTCAGTATTAAACCTATAACAGTGAGTAATTACATATATATATATATATATATATATATATATTTCTAAATGATATATAAATACTCGAAATTGTATATACCCATACAAATATTTGTTTGAAAATATATATAACAAAGTATTTCATAAAATAAAAAGTCAACCTTTTTTATCATTTTCAGTAATTTATACGATGTGACTTCAATTTAAATAATTGAAAAATAGTATTCTACAGTCCAGTTTATTTTTGAAATCATTCGTCATGTAAGCAGTCAAGTAAAGTCAAAAATTTGAATAGATAAAAGATAGAATAATATAAATAAATTTTTGTAGGAGTATTGTTTTAGGTAATAGAGAATACATTTTGAAAGCAAAGAAAAAATACAGCTTTGAGTGGATTTTTATTTTGAGAATTATATTTTGAAATGAATTTCCTTTTTAATTCTCTTTATTAATAGATGTAACGTGTGATTACTATTTAAAAAATTAATTAATGAGTCTTCATTTTAAATTCAGTACACCTATATATAATAAAAAATACAATCTTTTTTTAAAAAAAAACAAACAACATGTTATGTTATTTTAGTTTCGCTGTGGATATTGAAAATAAAAAGAAGCATCGTCTTTTTAATTCATCCTATGATACTAAAACTAACTTACAAATTAAATGTCAAGAACAAACCGTACGATCACTTACATTCTTGTTTTAAAAATCTTTATTGCTATTTCTTTTAATCTTTGTGTTGAACGCTTCATTGCATTGAAGAGAGATTCTTATTTTTTTTTATCTATTTGTTAGTAAAATTATAGAAGGTTGACTGTAAAATTGTGAAATGAAATTTTGCTAATCTATTTTATAATTACATGCTTTTTACTTATATTAAAATATGAGTTAATTTTATGATAATTAAGAAAGTTAATATTTCTTGTACAACAAATTTATATATATATATATACACATGATATACATGAAAGAAACGGAATGAGCAAGACTACTCTGCAACAGATGAAGAAAAAAAATATTATTTAGTAAAAATATATCAGAATCGCATGCGACATTATTTTTATAATTTAATTCAGACCATTGCAATAAATATATCAAAAAGAATTTTTATCAATATGAAGTGAATTTATGTCTGACAATAAAGAAGCGAGTTAATAAATAATTCGATGTTATATAACAAATTCAAGTGGAGCATAAAAATTTGTATCGTCACCGATAGCTATTACAGATATTCTCTTTCCGTTTCGGAAATAAAATGTGAATTTCAGCCTCTTCTTTTACCATCTCAGCCCCTTTTTCATGCACCCGTTCCGCTGTTCCCGCGTGCCCGATGGCTTGACTCATTTCAATTTGTTGTAGCATGACACAAAGCGTAAGTCGTGGCATTTGCTACTTACCGTTCAAGCAAGTAGCGGCGCCACCATCGCTATGTAAACAAAGTGAAAAATGTAAATCCCGGTCGGTAAGCGTTTGCGTTTCTTTATCGACCGGATATGACGACGACGTAAAATGTAAACAGCACTCGAGCCGAGCGCGATAGCAATATATTTCGTTTTGATATTGCTGTACACGTTACATATATATTGCAATTTATATGATTCTGTTTTATTAGGATTGTTTTTTATCAGAGATCTGCCTGTTTGTTTTTGTTATTCGCGCGGGAAAAATATCTGTCTTAATTTAATATATATATATATATATATATATATATATATATATATATATATATATATATATAAAACAATTTACACATAAGGCAATGCAAGATGAATTGATTATTCACAGACGAAAATCGATTAATATTTTTCTTATAAAGATCCACAGTTATTTTAGGTACGTTTTCAATGGACAGTTTTTTTCAAGCATTCAATATCTTTACTGAAATACGCTTACTGTTATCTTTTATAAATCTGTTCAGAATTGATGTAATGTACGAAATATACGTACACAGTTTCAGATTTCAAATAAATTCAATTTCTGCATCATTCCAATGTAACAAGTATAAAAGTATGACGTTTAGAATCAAAAAGACAAATGAAATTCACTTTTCGTAATAATTATTCAATATTGTTGTATGCTTTTTTTATGAAATATTTGAAATGTTAATTTGTTTTATTATTAATAGGTTTTCTTTATTTTTTGTTCATATTTTTAAGTTTGAAACAAGTTTTCAGATAACTGATGCTTTTATGTGATTGGAATCAATTATATAATAAAATTATATCTAGAATAAAATGACATCTGTTCAAATATGATTTTTAGTTTCATAAATTATTTATAAGTATTTATTTAAGTTTAAGTTGAGTTAAATGTACTTGTTCACTTATCCGCAAACTACATTTTTTTTCTGATATTCAAGATCAGTATTCAATTACTCTCTTGATTATTTCCTATGCAAGATTTGGCTGCAAATTTTTAAAATATTATTCCACTAAACTAAAAATTGAGTTTTTTAAAAAGGTGTGTATATACATATAAAATATTTGTTTTTTTGATTTATTATAGTTTCTTATTAGGAATAGAAAAGAATTTAGTAAAGAATATAAACGTCTAAAAAATTATAAAGATGATACTCTAGACAAAAAAAATGTTTATTATTTGGGAGGTAAATGAATGACTCAAACAATTAAATGTTAAATTAACTTTATTGGTCAGTCTGCAGTAGTTCCCAATTTAATGTGTAGTTAGTAACATTATTGATAATCGCTAAATTGCTATTAAATCGTTTAGTGCAGAACAATCAGTAAGTAATAGAGCAATATAATCGTTCGTATGTTCTGATATATAAAAAATATATCAATTATATTTTCTTCATCGGATATATTCTGTTTTTAATAGAATGCATATCATTTAAAATACCATTATTATTTAATTAGAAAGTTTAATATAAAAATATTATTTTTATTTACATTTCCAAAGTACGTTTAGATTTGTGCGATATAAACAGATTTTTAAAATGGAATATTTTTGTATATACTTTTAAAACTCAGTTTAAATATTAACTTTAGCATTTATACATGTGTATTAAACTATCAATGAGAGTATAATGTTGTTATTTTTTAGTTCTCTGAGGTAATAGAAATATTTGTCGCCTTTGAAACTGAACTATCTCTTTTGAAACTTTACTATATTATAGTCATAAACATCAATGAAGATTTTGTGACTATAGTGGCATTAATGTCTGTGCTGTTCTCATAAAGTACCTACCTTTTAAGGAAAATGTTACTGACATTCATTTTTGTATTTTAAAGTTATCGATCCTGTAGTTTAATTGCTACAAACTGAGTAAGAACATGATAATAAATCAATACAAGTAATAAACAAAAAAAAATATTTTCAATATAAAATAAACGTTTTAGTAAAATATATTATTGATTTTTATTATTAAAAGTAATACTTTTTCAGAATTAATATTAATTTTTAATCTTAATGAGAGTTTAGTTGTCGAAATTATTAAATAAAAGAATAAATAATTGTTAAAATATTACTAAATGATTTCATAAAGAATCTGAACTATGTTCAAAAGGAACTTTAAATTATTGAATAATATTAGATACAAACAAATTATCTACATACAGTCCCTGTTGAATGGTACATTTTCGTAGAACCGCACTAACGTACCTCTATATTTGATGAGTTGTGGCTTAAATTCCGGCGTTTACATATATTCAAATCGTATAAAGTTTTGATATTTAAACTAGTGCATTTCCTCTCTCTCCATGTTCGTTTTTCCGTCTTTATTTTTCCTATATGTATATATGTATACATATATATGCACTGACACACATGTATATTTAGCACACATATATTATTTATATTAACATTCGGGTCTTTGAATGTATAGATATTCGGATTGCTTATGTACATTTTTTAATGTATAATTATTTATTAACTCATTTCAGTTACAGTTCATGGTTAAATAAAATGTGTGTTTTGAGACCAATTTTGTTATTTATTTCATTAATTATGTTTATTTAGTTTTTGGAAAGTTCATTAGAGATTGATAAACATGTGTATTATACACATACACCCAAATATATATATATATATATATATATATATATATATATATATATATATAGTTACCAATATTTTTTTAAAGTACATTGTTTTTATTTTTTTTGAAATGCAGTGTTTTTATTTTTCTTGAAACCATTTGTTAAAAAATATAAAAAATAAAGTAATCAAGTTGAGACGCGTTGTAAATAGTTTATAAACCCTAAAAATAAATTATTTGAATGTTTTTGGTTGATCGTGAGAGATGGTTCAAAACAATATAAAAATATGATATATTGTCAAAAAATCTTCTTTGTTTGATTGTATATTTAATTCTTGTTAATTTCCGTATATTTTTTATTTTGTTTACTGGCGAACATTTCATCTTAATAACTGTACGAATTTATAAAAATGTTTCGTAGATGTGGATCCATAGAAAATAGAGCCTTAAAATTTTATTAAAGATGAAGAACCTTTTTTCTCTTAATTTCTTTAAATAACTTTATCTGAATGAAAATGTAGTCACATTGGTGCGTTACTAATGATTAATCATTTCAAAAATGCTTTCGTACATTTTAAGATTTTTGAAAACAAACATTTTTTTCTTAAAGTATACAGAAACAAGAAAATAGCTCAGAGCTGTGTAAATGAAGAGGGATGAATAATTCGAAAATAGAATAATAATGAGTATTGTTCAAGTTTTAGAGTTTCCAATAAAGTTTCTTGAAACATTGTTTTTTAATTTATTAAATATGTATGTATTTGTATTTATATATATATATATATATATATTTATTGTAGAACTTGTTTTTGAATACACGATACATTTTTGAATGTTCTATATTTATTTATCACGTTTTACATATAACGGTCAAAATTTAAATTTCATTTTATATTTTTATGTACGACGGAATTAGTAAAAATCATATTTATTACATAAACAAAATCAAAAATCTTTTCGTCACGAATAAGAAACTATAATTTTTTTGAAATGATATTTATATAAATATGATCTCAATAAAAGAATCGAACAAAAATATTCCGTATAATGAGATTTGAATTCGTAAATTAGTAACACAACAAAAATATAATAAATACATGGCATAAACTATGTTTTTTTGAACGCTTGATATTCGTATAATATTTAAAAATTTCATGTAAAAAATCAGATTG
Organism: Acanthacorydalis orientalis; assembly: GCA_034766995.1. NCBI lineage: Eukaryota > Metazoa > Arthropoda > Insecta > Megaloptera > Corydalidae > Acanthacorydalis > Acanthacorydalis orientalis. Next base: position 25,504,723 of record CM068313.1, read on the forward strand.
TTTATTAAATGCAAGTGATGTGCATATGTAAATAAAATAAAAAAATGTGTTCATTTTTTACTTAACAATAGCTGCTTCTGGTTTTGAATGATGTTCTATAGACGATTTTTGAACGAATGAATCAATTGTTTCATTTGTATGATTTATGTTGAAAATTTGACTGTTTGAGTTTGACAATAGCGAGAATATTATTCTGATTTATCAAGAATGCATTGATGTGTTGAAACGCAGAACAGTAGATAAAAATATGAATTTTATTGTTGTCAATTTAATACATAACAATTAAATTGATAATAATTCATTAAAAGTTATAGTATATGTTTCTGATTTATACAAAAAAAATACTATAAATATATAAGAACAATACGGAGTATCGGAAATACATATTCAACAGTGTTTTAAAATTTATATTTTTCTCGTTATATTATCATTGTATAATTTAAAATATGCTTTCATTTCATAAATTAAAAGTATTTTTATTTCACTGGAATTTATAATATATATATAAAGAATAATTAATACACATTTTAAATTCATATATGATTTAAATATTTCATGTACTTGAATGTATATTTTATGTTGTCCACATATGAAAAAGAATTCCCATAACACCCAAATATCGAGGCCGGTGTTTGACTTGAAAATACCATTTAACTAGTTAATACCAAGCAGATATTTCCAAGCGTTACCACCATTGTATAGAATTAGTAGTAAATCGTTTATAATTCAGAGTTATGAAATTTGATCTGTATTAAGTATATTAAATTCATGTTTCATTTATTTATAAATATTTACTATTCTTCAACATTATGTCTTTTAATTTCATTGCACTGAAAAACAAATTTATTATTATAACATTATATATGTCATTAATAAAAAATAGGATAATGTATTTTACAAACCTAATTAATTTTAATTTTAATCAACGATCCATTTGTATTATGAAAAAAGCAAAAATAAAGAATGTTTGTGTACCTGGTATAAAATTCAACGATTAGTTCTTATTAAGTTTATTAATAATTTTTAATAAATAAAATTTTTAAATTTTATTTATTAATGGCTATATATAAGAATAAATATTCTTTTTATTAATTAAATATTATTATTATCCATAAGAATATTTAGTATATATATATAAGATAATATAATGTTTATGCTCTCAGAAAGATTAAATATTTTTAGCACATTTTTTGATGGATTTTTGATAGACTAAAAATAAAAGTTTAAAAATAGTTTATTTGTATAATTTTGATTCCTTTGAAAAGTTTTGAGAAGTAAAAGAAATTCGTGGATTAGTAGTTATTTTATGAAAGAGAATTTCAAGAATGCGGTACCTTTTTTATATATCTCTTGATAGTGTCTTTTTCTAAAGACAAAAACAAAATTAATGTCATTACAATAGAGTAATCATTAAGTTGAATGATATGTAATAGTAATCTATACGATGTTTTACAACTGAATTATTTTTTTTTATTCATTATATTTATTTAGTTTATAATATAATATTATTTTTTCTTAGTGATTAGTCTTTGCAATTAGAATTTTTATTTTTTTCTGTGTTACATTAAATAAAAATTATTAATTGTATTATTTTGCAAGGAAAAATATATGTTAGAAAGTTATAGATGTACTTCATATTATTATATTTAAAATATATATTAAAATTTTGTAAATAAATTCTACGAATATTAATGAGTATTATTCGACTAATTATATGACAAAATTAGTAAAGCGTTATAATCGCTTAGTCTAATTTGCATTTATTCAATATATTTAAATAAAATTAAAAACGTACCATTTTATATTATTTAATATATGTTATAGAAAAATAAGATCATAAAAATAAAAAATGTTAAATTAAAAATTATATAATATATATAAATATTAAATAAATACAATATTATCTATAAATAAAAACAATAGTCTCGAAAAAATTAATTAGTGTGCATATAAATCAGTTTTAGCAATTTTGTTTAAAATGTAGGTATAGTATATTGAAAATATAATTATATAATACGTGAGATTTAATACTGCATGTTAAATGTTAATAATATAAAATTAATATTTTATTGAAGAAACAGGACATTTCATTATATTATAAATATTGATTATTTAAAAAATATTTATTGTGTATTTTTTATATTCATTGTATAATATATATATATATATATATTGAAATTAGTTTACTTTTACTATTGGTATTCAATACATTTTAATCCATTACTGAAGACAAAAATCTGAAATATATAAAAAAAATGATATTGTAAATTTAAAAAATATTCATAAAGATATATACATATTTCATTTTGATTTAAAACAATTTACCTTTCCGATTGTAAATTTCCGGAAGACATAATAGTACTCTCTGAATTGAAAGCAGTACGTAGAAATCGTTATCGTGTACTTTCCGTTTTGTTTTAAATAATGCGAAAATAATTGAGAAGTATTCCAATTATACGATTGTTTCGCGTTTCTAACATGATTTTTATTTTTAATAACGTCAGTATTTTTCCATACACTGTACGTATAATTCAAGATAGCGGCGGCTATAAAATATTTCAAACGTTTAGATTAGTTGCATGTGTGGGAAATATAAAACATTCATCATAATTAAGAGATTTTAGTTAATTGCTATATAAATAAAACGTGTATGTATATGCGAATTTTACATTTTGATTTGCGGAGTTATGAATTCGGTTATTTCAATAATTATACGTTGTAAGTGAAAATTTACTTATGTATGAGGTGTTATTTATTGATCGCATTAAAAATTAAGTATTTAATGTATATGGTTTTAGTGTAATATTGAATATGAATAATTTTCAATATTAATTTGGGTAGTAAAAAAATGTTATAAGCAAATAATTGTTTATATATATATATATATATATATATATATATATATGCTATACATATAACATATACTATATTTATTCAATTTTGTTATAATAATTATAACTAATATTTTAACATTTAAAAAATATCCAAGATTGATAAAAACTGAAATTTAAAAATACATCACTTACATAGTCAAAACATCATAAATATAAAATATGTAAAATATGTTTGAATAATGATTGAAAGATACTTATTTAAAATTTAATCGTAGAATTATCGTACACTTTTTTACTAGATTTTACATTGAAAACAAAACGTGTCATTTACATATAAATATACATTTTTTTCTAAAACATTATGGTATAATTTTTCCATTAATTTATACAAAATAATATGGGTTGATTAAAATGTCCGTTTTTATTCCTCAGTTAAAAATATTTCTTGCCAATTAAAAGTAACTAGTTTTCGAGTTGAATTTTGCAGAGTAAGATATCAGTTTTATATTTTTACAATAACAAAAAGTGATTTCATTAATAAAACTAATAATTTATTATAAATATAATTAACAATAATCCCCATGTAATTAAAAGAAATAAATTATATATAACCCCGTAAATATTATATTGTATCCAAACATATTTCAATTTAAATTCTTAAAAAAAAATTGTTATAATATATTAGAGGTTAGATATAAAAACGTATAATTGCATAAATTTTATTTTTTCGTTAACTTCATAACACCAGTTATATATTTAAAATCTCTGGTCAACTGAATATACCATAAAAATAAGTCATTTCACATATACACCGATTTACTGTATATCATTCACCATGATGTTCAACATCATAATAAAAACAGTAATATGAAATGTAGAGAGCTGGCACAAATACTGACTTTTATTGAAAGGAATTTGAATAGAATGGTATTCATAAAATCTAATAAAAATTTTCTTGTTAAACGCAACTTTTATGCTATTCATTTTCGTAAAATAAATGCTTATATATAAATATTTGTTCGAAGAAAATATATTTAATAATAAAGAGAAGTACTTAATAAATAAAATTGAATTAATTCCTGAATAATCGACAAAAGTCGATTTATATGGATTGTAAGTATTTGTATAATATATATATATATATATATATATATATATAATAAATACATATGTATATTATATATACCTATATATGGAATTAATATAAATATTAAAAAAATATTTGTTGATTTAATATTAAATTATAATATTTTTATTAACATAATAATACAAAGATTATTGAAATAAAAACGACTGAAAATATTTAAGTACGAAATATTAAAGGTATTTCATGAAAGATATCTAAAATACATTATTTTCAAATCATTAATAGCACCACCAATCTGAAATAAAAAATATTTTATAGTAAATGAGAAAGAAACATTTTCACTGCTATACTTTTTTAAGCTGCATATTTTAATTTTATAAAAATTAATGTGAAGATCACAATTTTATTTTATCTATGGAAAAGTATTACTTATTTTCAATATAAAGACAGAAAATGAAAAAAAAGATATATATATATATATATATATATATAACATTTTTTGAATTTACGGAAATAACTATTATTAATGATGTCAGTTGTAAGTTACTTAGTAACAAAGAATTTGATATAATTATTTACAGACAGATCAATAATTGTTCATGTTTGAAATACATAAACCTGCACTTATATATATATATATATATATATATATATATATAATATGTATATATATATATATAATATGTATATATATATATATATATATGTAATATGTATGTATATAGACAGCTGTATCTCGTGAGGCATGACAAACAACATAAAATAAATGTGTTATTACGTTCAGATAAAATCTGAAAACCTATTATTGGATCGTAAATATTTAATATCATCTAGAAAATACATTTTTATAAGTGTATAATTAGGAAAAATAAAATTGAAGGATTAAAAGTTACAAATAAATTGCTTTCATAAGTAACTATTTTTAGTAAAATCTATATACTGGTAACTGAGAAGAAAAATTTTATTATAAGTGTCATCTAATAACTGGTTATTAGAGAGTAGCTAATGTACTAACATTTGATAAACGATTAATAATTTGTTTTGTACATAAGTTAACTGTCTTTCAATATACACAAATATATATATATATATATATATATAAATTACTAGTGCTTAGACGTCAACATGATATAAAATTAAATAATCCTTGTCCTGTTCTATCGATCTCTTTAGAAGCAATTGTATAGAATATAGGTTATTTTACTATTGGTTGTCACCAGTATATATCAATTATTTAACCATTATTCATACATGACCTCTAAAAGGTTGTTTGTTAGCACGCTAGTCTCTTAACTGCAATTTAAGTATCACTTTCATTTCGTTATGATAAATGAGTTGAACACTTTACACAACTTTTATAAATATTAAATTAGCGAAATTCCAAAATAAGCACATAACTATCTCGACGCAATTTTAAAGAATAATACACGAACATTAGCATAACAAAGCACACAGAGGACATATCGCCACTTGAATTTTGATACTTTCTTTCATTATGTAAACGTCGAGAGATCAGAATCACAACAGAAGTATTTTATGAAATTTGTTAGACGTACAAAAATATTAATTTATAAAATTTATACTGAAAATGACATTTAATTTATTTATGAATGCATAAATAATAAATTGTATAAACGTTTATCTTCAATTTTATTCTTTGTTATAAGTTAATAATTAATATATATATATATATATATATATATATATATATATATATATATGTATATATATATATATATATATTATAAATAAATATATACACTTCTAACTAGAAAGAATTTATTTAAAATAAAGGATATTCCTGAAAAGTCTTATGAATCAATATTTTACAACTTGAATATATATATATATATATATATATATATATATATATATATATATATAATCAACTTCTGTCAATTCACTGCTGGATAAAGGCCTCTTCCATTATTTTCCATTTTGTACTATTGAATGGCTCTCTTTTCCACTGATTTTCAATAAAATCTTTAATTTCGTTATCTCACCTGCTCATTGGTCACTTTTTTGGTCTTTTTATATTCCTTGGTTCCCAATTAATAATATCGATTGTTTATTGGTTGTTTTCTCTTCTTGGAATACGCCTCACTTATTTTTATTTCAGATTCTTCACTCTTCTTATTATATCTGTGACACCTGTCTGTCTTATATTCATTCCTTTCTTTACCTATCGCTTTTTGTTATTCCTAGCATGCATCTTTCCATAGTTCTCTGTGATGTTTGAAATTTTTGAATGATTTTGGCGTTAAGCACCCATTTTTTGCTGCCATAGATAAGGACTGGTAGTATACATTGATCAAATACTTTTTCTTCAAAGAAAGTGGAATTGTTGATTGCAATATCGAAACGTTTCGCCCAAATGAGCTCCATTCCATTTTATTCTACTATTTATATTTTTTCAATGAATGATCTATCTTGGTTTATAAGCTGACCCAGATTAAAATTCTTTGTAACTTCTTCTATTTCTGTTCCTTTTATTTCAATTTTCTTCAGAGAGACAAACGCATTTAACAACACTTTTGTTATATATATATATATATATATATATATATATATATATATATATATACAGTTTATATATATATGTATATATATTACGTAAAAAAATGCGGTGTGTGACTTCAAGTTCATATAAATTTTTCTCTTTTTTGATTTTCCCAGCTATTTTAAGTGATCCAGAACTGTTGTATGACTAACGCCTACGTTTTGTGCTAGCTCTCGAATTGTTGTCAGTGGTTATGATTTAACTAACTCCTTCAGTCGCTCGTTATGAACTGAACGAGGACACCCGTAACCTTCTTCATCTTCAATTCTCTCGTCACTAGCACGAAGTTTTTGAAATCACCATTGCACCGTACTATCCTTAACAATACTCACACCAAAAGCATTGTTTAGTTTACGAGCAGTTTCTGCTGCTTTACCACCCATTTTGAACTCATGCAAAAAGTTTCCTCTTGTTTACTCCTTTTCCGCTTTTAATTCAATAGCCTAATTTGAAGCAAAATTAATAACAAAACGAACGTCGATATTACCAAAATTAAGACCAAAAAATACACTTTCAAATGATATTAACACGAACACGATGAAGTGACACTTTCATTAAAAAAAGGTTGGAATTCAGAAAACAAAAGTCGCAATTATTTTCTTACCAACCAAATATTAAATCCATCTTGTACATTGCGAATCAAAAAAAAATATTAATGATTTTAATCACTTACAATCGAAAATTTATAAATAATATTTAGTAACTTATTATTATACAAAATGCTATTAAATATGACAAATGGACATTTCTATTAAACTTTATTACCTACTGTACGAATTGAATTTTAAAAATAAATTTTGTTCGTATTCACATTTTTATCTTTCGTAATAATTGAATTTGGTTTTCAAATCGTAATTTAATAAATTGCTCTCTTTTTAAGGAAGATTCCTAATACATTAGTCTTATAATTTTTTTTAATATTTAAAAAAGCTACACAATTTTTATATCCATTTTATCAAACTGAAAAAAAATAAACATGATATAAGAAAATGGAAAATGTTTCTTTTTATGAGACATATTTCATATTCCTTTTTATTTAAAGTGACATTATATAAATTGTCATTCGTATGCAATATATATATATATATATATATATATATATATATAGTATTATATATATATATATATATATATATATATATAAATATGTTTTTCATGAAAAACATTTTTCATCATATTTTTGATTTATACATGAATAATTTAAATAATTTGAAAACGTAATATAAATACGAAAATACAAATGAGGACATATATATATATATATATATATATATATATATATATATATATATATATATATATACATAAATAATTTTCAAAAAAAAGCCTGATGAAGACGATCAATTGAACTTTATAAAACAGCAATACCCTTATTTTTTTATTTAAGGCCATCAAGATAAAGAAAACATTTCCTTACTAGAATTATCTTTTATACTGAAAGTAAACCGAAAATCAATCTCTGTATCTTTGTTTAGAAATCTATGAGTGGTGTATCTACCAATACTTTTATATCGAATAAGGGGGTATATCTTGTGCTTCGTGAGGTCAACTTGATCGAACTGTACGGTCACGCTCTAAATTGAATAGGCATGGCAAACAGACAAAAGTCACGGAATAACTGAAAACCTCCGACAACAGAATGTCTTTGTCAAATCTTGTATAAGGTGTATTCGTTCGTAAAGTATTTCCGTTAATACATCTACTCACACTTATGTATAAGTATATATATATATATATATAAATACATACTTACATATATATATATATATATATATATATATATATATATATATATATATGTATATACACGACTATCTTAACCAACATATATGTGTAAATCAGTGCTGGCGTAGATAGAACATAAAGTATAAATATCTGTTTTCTGAGCATTTTAACATAATTAAAAGAAACGTTTTATAAAGTGAATTGTATTGATTTTCAGTATTCTTTGTATAAATGTACGCATACAAACAAACAAACACACACACGCCTATGTCCAGCAGACAATATTGGGATTTATTTTCAAACGTTGAATAAGATTTATGATTTTGTAACTTAAAAAGAATTGACATCTTGAATGGGATTCGATTCTTCTTTTTTAGTGATTATTACTTTGATAAAAATACAACTCTACTAAAATTCTTTATATATATATATATATGTTATTTTCAAATATGGATATTACTGAACGGTAAAGAAAATTTGTCACTATTTATGAAAACCGGATATTAAAAATTACTCTCAATAAAAGGTATAGCAATCAGTTAAGGAAATACTTTCATCAGTAGTAAATTATAATCTTTCAATAGTTTGCTTTTCAAAAATTTTTTCTTGTACTTCCTTTTTAATAAATGTATATTTATTTCAAATTTTGATGATATTTTTTGAAAGCAATGTTAAATATTAAAATTATTTAGTTATGCAAATAATTTGTATTACCTGTTTTAGAACCAGAAATTATTCGTGGTAAAATAAAATAAATATTAAGAGTTTTTCGGCGTCAGCTACTCTTTCACAAAGAAATTACCACTCGCACACAAACATCTTTTCTGTGATTATTGTTCATTTTGATTGTAAATTTATGCATACTTTGTCTTGAAATAAATACAAGATATTAAAATATAGAAATACTTTTTCATACTTTACTATTCTGAAAAAGTGATTTTGTATGGTTTGGTGAGTTAGTTAAAACTATTATAATTTTAGAAATTTATTAACCTACACTATTAAAATCTTTCATCGGCAACTTGTTGAAAATTGAATTTATTTTATTGATTAGTAAATTAAAAAAATACATTAAACTTTTGAAGATTTTCTTTTACAATTAAAAACAGAAAAGTTAACAAATTTTAAAAATATCATCAGTGAATCAAGCTGGTTTTACCAAAACATTGATTTTAAATATTATCTTGGAATGTGATTGTACCAATCCTTAAAGTGTGTATTTCTAGATATTGTGAAAGAAATTTGAAAAAAAATATTTTAGAAAAAAGAATAAAACGAATTATTTCTGTTGTTTAATTGAATTTATGTAAATTTATATTAGTGTTTATCGCATATATATATATATATATATATATATATATATATATATATAATGTGTGTGTGTGTGTGTGTGTATCTTAAAAATATATTTTTTGAGTATAACTAAGCTTTTAGAACATGTTAATATTGTTGAAAAAGTATCAATTATTAACTAAATAAAATTATATATCATTTTATAAAGTACAATATATTAAAATTAATTATTTAATTGCTTCAAAAATATCTTTCTAATATTTTTTGTGTTATTAATTTTCAAGTTATAACTTTCTGCGAGTGAATAAAGACAACCCAAAATAAATTACTCTAAACAACAGTTACAGTTTGGACAGCTATAATTAATTTGTTTGTAGTCAGAAGAGAAAGAAAATGAACACGAAAAAGAGGTCACAAAGTAAAAAAAATGTAATCTATTGTAGTTTAGCTCTTTTAATTTTGTTCAAAATTAAACAATTAGTTTCATTTCTTTTCGAACATATGAACTTTTCGTACAAAAAAGAATTTATAAAGTATCTTATAACCAAAATTCAGATATAGACTGTTGATGAATTCATTTAGAATTTTTTTAAAATATACATATTAAAATAAGGTTGGTTGGTTATTGGGGTTTTAGGGCTTTTCGACAGGTAATGTCATTAGCACACGAACTATTAGAGTAACAATATGGTTTTAATTAATGTCTAGTAACAAATTTTGTTATATTTAATCCATGATTTGTAACGATGATTGCATAGTAATTATTCATATTATTTTCCTTCCTCCTATCAATTTGCAAATTAATTGAACCGTGTAATTATTGTTTGTTTTAGAACACTTCCCTATATATATATATATATATATATATAGTTGGTTTTAAAATTCCTTTGCGTAGGGTTGTATAAAACAATAATAGTTTGTAAAATTCTCTTTGGATAGTAAAATTATTACATGGGAAATTGAAATAAAAATTAAAAAAGAATAAATATTACACATGTAAACAAATTTGACCATACTTTGTTCATTATTTTTATTAATAAGAATAGCTTAATAATAAAATCCTCTAATGTTTGAAACTTCAGCACATACTGACTAATTAATAAACGTCTTTATTAACCCATTACGTAAGTATTAATCTATTGTCTTTCTTAAATCAATTTCTCCGAGTTTATTATAAATTAAACTACATATGTATGTATATATTGCGGTACAGGATTTGATGATGCTGTAATAACCACACAACGTGACGATGTGGTCTCCAGTTACACACGTGAACTCGACGCGCGAATAGGAACGTGTTGGGTGCAAAAGATGTCACGCTCCTTGCTCACCACGATCTGTTAATAGGCGGTTTTGTATCTATTCATCTTCATATTCGCGTGCTTTCAATGTTTCAGTCCCATTATCTGCATACACTAAACAGTATTGATCGCTGTTGCGTGTTTTTCAACATTAAAAATTATTCTTGAACGCTTTTCTTTCATAAATAAAAAATCGTTTTTAATTATCTGCATATCTTTTGTGTATTATATATGAAATTTATTTATAATATATATACACATACGTACATGCACATATAAAGTACTATAATTATTCAACTTACTATTGGAAATTTCTTCTAATTCTTCAATATCTCTTGTGCTTTTTTAAATATATCATATTTTAGATACGTACTCAAATTTCCATTAAATTTTATTTGTTTTATCACTATATTATTACCATTTTCAACTTATACATAATTTCTTTTTATATTGATATATAGATATGAAAAATAATTTTATATGAAGTTTTATCTACATTTTTTACGGATAAGTTTAGTTTATTGATTATTTTTTTAATGTCAATGAATTCATTTTCACGATATTTTTATTGATCCTATATTTTTTTACTGTTATTAGTTTCACGCACATTTTTATATTTTTTCTAGGAATAGTTAATTGTTCCCTAAAAACTAAAAAAAATGTTTTTAAACTTATAGCTTTGGAACTTAAAATATTCTTGTTCATGTACGAGTAATATCCGACGTATTTTATACAAAATATTTTTAATATTTTTGTTTGTTGACAAATAATATTTAACGAAGAATATATATTTGTTACTCTGCATAATTTAAAAAATGCGTTATTTTTATTTGTAAATTCATTTTAATGTAAAGAAATGTATCTTTTTTGAAGGTTTCATGAAAAACTAGGTTAATTTTCATTAAAAGGATAATTATGAATATCTTTGGATATAAAAAAAAATATTTTTCATGTTTAGGACCATATAAAAAAAATATATAATAATCTTTATGATGCTTATTACTATTTATGCGTTCTTCTAAAATAAAAATGATTTTGAAGAATTTTGTAAAATTATAAAAATATTGCGTAAAAAAATATAAATATTTAGAACTGGAATATGTAAAAACGATAAATTAAACCAACTGGTTAATTATTTTAAAATATTAAGTAAAATTTACTAAATCTTCATTGATACGAATTGTACGTAGATATTCTAAATTTGATTTATTTAAAGTTGAAAAACATTTACAAATGTAAATATTCAATAAATTTTTAAATAATAATAATTTTTTTTAAAATTCAAATACTTTTAACCTCACTTTAAAACCTTATTACTGAAAAGAATTAGAGTAATTAGTTTTATAAGTGCCATTAAAAATTCGAATTTTATTAATTTATTATTATCATTAAATCTAATTATCTCAAAATTAAAAAAAGTGTGAAACGCACCGCTGTTTTTTCGCATTCAATAGATAATTGAGTGAGATGAGTTTTTTAATATTTGGTATGTGGTTTATAAATACTAAATTTATACATTGTTTATATATATATATATATATATATATATATATATGTATATATATATACGTATATATACGTATATATATATATATATGTATATATATATATATATATATATATATATATATATATATATTGGTGGTTTAAACAAAGTAAGGATCATTTACTTCTTGGAGATTTAAAAAAAATTTAGTCGCTGTCTTACGGAATTAAAATCGATTTTAAATGGAATCTTCTTAATTTGTATTCATTTGTATAAGTAAGCTCGTATAGTAGATATATTTATCAACCTCTTTGGGGTTGATAAATGTACCTACCATAAAAGCTAAATTGAACTAGAATAATTGAGGAATTTATCATTCCACAATTTTCCTTCTTCTTAGTTCATATAACTGTTTCAACTACTGGCGTTAATGTTTTAAAATATCTTTTACTATGGTATGCAATAGTACACTTTCACACATTTTCTTTACATAATGAACTGCGTTAAATAACACTGTGTTTAATTTAATTTAATATTCTTCCGTATGGTTGACTGCATTACGGTAGAAATTGGTTTGCTTTCTTATTAAAGTATAATGATTTAAAAAAAAAAAAAAGATTACTGTGCAGTTTTACTATATTTAATATTTAAATAATGTTGATTTGATGAACTGAACATAATTTCTATATTTTAAATTCTTCTTACTGTATCATTTCATATATATTTTTATTTTTTAGAATAAGTACAATAATTTGAAAATAAAATATCATATTTGACTTATATAAAACGTAAAACGAATTCAGATATTTTATTCAACTATAAAAAATTAACTAAGTCCTTTTTATTATTAATAATAATCAATGTATCTATTTCAATCGCTCTTTATTTTATATATATATATATATATATATATATATATATATATATATAAACATTCTTTTATCGCTTTTATATGTTTATATTGTAAAAGTGTCAAGTACTAAATACTTTAGAGGTTTAATACATTTCTATTTTTTATTCCAAGTATAAATTTTGTACGTATATAAATGAAACAATTGTTATTTTTATATAAATTTATATACAGCCGTACATATATATATATATATATATATATATATATATATATATATATATATGTGTGTGTGTGTATATATATATATATAATTGTAATTTAACTCTTGATATTTTACTATTTATCAGACATATCATTCAACTTCAAAGTCCATAGTTCAAACCGTACGCTACGTGCTTTGCAACCGCTGAGGCGTTAATTTCAGCACCAAGACATTGGCTAAGTCACTCCACTAACAGAATTACAAGTTTCTATTTGCAAATTTCAATGAGATCTAATATGTGCTGCAAATTGAACGTTCTGCATTGAATTTAGAAACTTCTAACAACGTAACTTACAAACTGCATTCTACTCGAAGATATATTATTCTACTATGTATTAATGGTTTTCTTAGTTGTAGTGTTTTTAATATCCAGCTGTTACTTATGAAACTTGCTAACAGTTATTTCTATTTACATACTTAATTTTTTATTTAATATATATGTATATACATATATATATATATGTGTGTGTGTGTGTGTATTTGTTAACATGTATGTTTGTGTACACAGGTAAAAGGTTATTTTAATTTCATTTCACTTTAAAGGTCAACTTCAAATTAAATACTTTACAACTACAATTTAGACTGATATTTGCTTACGTTTTTTTTATTTTTTATCTTTAAGTACATAATTACAACTATCATTAGATGAAATATTATAAAATTAGCACTGAAGATGTATATTCAATATTATTTAAAATTAAAGAAATGCATCTATTAAATGCATTTCTTACAATAATACACGTTTTTTTGAATACATGCCATCTTCAAATACCTCAGAAATTTTTAAAAACAACTTTTGAGATATTTTAATAACATTATCGCTTAATTTTTTTATAATCGTTTTCGGAGAAGTATTTTTGGCCAGTGATTTGATTACAAAATACATTCTGGTATAAAATTATATGAATATTTTGTCTATCATATCATTATCTCCTTCATAAATTCATACGAAAAATTTATTAATTTACTTGACGTATTTGCATTATTTTTTTTATTTTTCGAAACAACTAATATTATGTTATATATGATTTTAAATTATGTTAGAAAAGTGTATTCTCTAAAAATAAATTTCTGTTAATCATAGGCATTAATTGATCTATAATCTGCAATATGTAAAATATAGAATCTATATATGTGTAATAAATATATCGATTATTTTATTTATACCATGAAATGAATAAAATTGTTGATTATTTATTTTATCTTACACAAATAACAATATTTTAAGCATATGGAAACGTTGTACAAGTCTATAATTGAATACGAATAATAATTTAGATGAAAGTTATCTAATTAGTTTACATACAATTATAGATATTTTATATCATGTGTAATTGTGATATGAATAGATATAGAAAAGCTGTCACTAACGTAGCAGTTTACTGAAAGTTCCCGACAAGGTTATAAAAGCTATAAATTTGAACATTTGGAAAATATCCGATATAGTATATTCGGTCTAACGAAGTTAATTATATAGTTATATTGATATTACTGAAAATGTCTGTATGTCTAAAAAATAAAAATATTCATTTATTTCATGAAAGAACTTCACTCAACTGCTTTATTTATATTTCAGAAAAAAATATTTTTTATTAATACATATGTCAATTTTTTGTTGTGAAGTGTTGTATAATTATATATATATATATATATATATATATATATATATATGTTACATTTTAATTTTAATAGTATATCAATGTCATTAAACAATATTGCAAAGTGGTTCAAATTGCATGTAAATCTATAATATAACGTTAAATATGAACTATTAATAAATGAAATATGTTAAAATTACTTCCTTTAATAAAATTAATTTTAAAACCTATAAAAAATATTAAAATATTGTTTCAAAAAATGAGAAATTTCTGAAATTTAATAAATGAGTAATTATTTAAAACAAAACGTATGAAAATAAAAATAATAAACTAAATATTTCCACAATATAATCGTTTCATTTCAACAATATAATTAAATAATATGCAAAAAAATGTACAAGAAAACTGTAATATAAGTCACAATAAAAGAAGACATATATCATTTACATTTGTATGCCTCGAGAATGCAATTTAGCTCGTTGAAAAATGATATATAGACTGAAGGAAAATTAAAGCCAGTTACCATTACATACCAATCATTAAGCACTCGATGGAGCATTTCATGAACATTTTTTTTCTCTTCTTTACCGTTAAGTTTTAGTTCAAGACTCCTCATATACGACATTAAAGCCAATATAAATTGATGTTAATTTGAATTACCAACGCAAACTTTCATTTCATCGTATTAAAAGAGAAATTTATGCGTTTTTAAATGCTAATTATTATTCCTTAGTAGCAATGAACTAAAAAAATTAATTAACATAAATGTTAAATGAGAGGATAGAATTTAACAAAATACTTGTAAATTAGTTATGTTCTCTCGCACATACGTTAATACTAGTATATTATAAATTAATTATATATTATTATATAGTAATTTTATTTGTGCTTTATATATATTTTTACGATAATAATTTATAAAAAAATCATTAGAAATTTATGAAATAGTATCATAATTAAAAATAATTTATGTATTAAATTTATAACGATGATATGTTATGTGTTTTATTTTTACATATCATCACACATAAATAAATACTGTGCTTTTATGTAGTTATATTTTAATATTTATTTATATAAATATATTTACAGTTAAGTTGAAAGTACTAAAATACATTAAGTTTATGATTTGAATAATAAAAAAATAAGTATTGTTACCCAAATTAATATATTTGTACCCAAATTTTAATCTAAAAATGTTGGAATATAAAAAACATCGTATAAATTTAATAAACTATTTACTCAAAATTAATAAAATAATATCCAACTGGTTTAATTTATATATATATATATATATATATATATATATATATATATATATATATATATATATGCATTTTTATTGATTCTATTTCTGTTCAAGATAAATAATATAAGACAAATTTATAATTTTAATGTATTTATTAATAATGATATATAAAACGTTGATATTATAACTAAAAACAACTGAAAGAAAAAGAAGTAACCGAGTGAATTTAATAGATTCTTTTTATAATGGTGGTATATAAAAATTGTGAATCAAGGAATACGATTTATATATAGTGTGAAGTAGTAAACGGCCACTTAAGCTACTGCTTATGACATTGTCAATGGGAGTTTAGATCATTTTTTGTTACTGTGCACTTTGAGTCTAATATATATGTAGTGAAAATCAGTAAAATAAAATAATTGTAGTTGTTTAATATATATATATATATATATATATATATATATATATATATATATATATAAAATTTATAAATAAAGAAATAATTATCAATTCAAGTTTTAAACAATTAGAAAAATTGTTCAGTCAGAAGTTTTAAGTCAGCAGATACTTTTATTAAATATTTATAAAATCAATTGGTTTCATATTAGATTTATATTTTACGAAGAACGAGAACTGAAAAGGAATTTCGAAAAATTTAAACTGTACTTTATATTGATATAAAAATCTACCGAGATCAACGAACAATAAAATATTACGATCAGTTCAACGGTAGAAATAATTTTATTAAAAAAATTGGAAAAATCATTCCAATAAAATTAAATACGCTTTTATACTATTTCTATATTCTTATCCCAAACTATGACATTTTATGAAATTGATATTACTTTTATGCTATCAAGTATAATAGGAGTACGACGAAGAGAACTACTCTCTTTCTCATCAGATTCAATCGATTCTATTAGATGTAACAGATATTACAAAAAAAGAAATATCCGACGAATAAATTACCGTTTGTGAAACTGTCGGCTCGAACCACACTTTTCGTTCTTTTTGCATCACCATTCTGTGCAAACTTCTTTTCATCCTCATCCTCTCTTCAAACCCTTCACCTTATTTCTTACTTTTCTTCTAAAGATGCACGGTCGGCAAAAGAACAAGCAAAGCGTTCGTTCCCTTAGTCTTCGACGAACATAATTTATTCTTAGATATTTTATGTAAATCAAGTCACATAGTAGTAACACTGACGCAACTTTGAAAACTTACCTTTTGTATATTATCTTACTCTTGGATTGCGGCTACATTAGAGTATATGGATTTATAAAAAGTAACATTCTTATGCATATATCATATGCATCCACATCCATAAATACGCATATATATATATATATATATATATATATATGTTTGTTGATAAAAATTAATTTGTGTTTTTTTGGCAAAATAATCAATACTAGAAAGTATATATGTTATTAAATAAACACACATGTATATATGTTAAGTGTGTGTTTGTGTTTACATAGTTCCTAGTCCTAATTTATTTACACGCGTTCGTTGATTACACGTCAGATAACGATAATAAAATAGTAAAATGTATTTTCCCGTGTTAAAAGTTCAAATTAAACTTCTAACAAAATTTGGATTTTCTTTCTTAATACTAACTTGTATTTTATTATACAAAACAAGTATAAAGATTTAATAACATGAATAATATGTTCACTTTTATTCGTTGCAAATAAAATGAACAAAAAAAGTGAAAAATTAAGAAAAAAATTAAGGTAATAAATAATTTACCTAACAAAATTTTGGTTAAATATTCAGTGTAATACAAGAACGTGTAAATTTACTAAATATTTGTATATGATACTGTATAAACACCAAAAATAAATTATATATATATATATATATATATATATATATATATATATATATCTGTTTTAGCACTTATGAATAAAATTCTCATAAATTACTATCTTATAAATACTGTCATGATAACATCTTGTATGTAAAGTTTAAAATAAGATTATCCATAATTCATATAATGGAGGGTGTACTGCTACCAAAAATAATATTACTCGATCGATAAACTGAATACTGGTTAATTTATGAGTACCATGTATAAGAATTTTTTGTACATAAAACTTTTGTGAAACAAATACAATTTGAACGCAGAGTGAATTTTTTAGTGGTGTTTTAAAATGCAATTTAATATGGATATTGTCCATATTTAAGTTTCTTAAAGAAACAGGGACGTTCTTAATGCGTCTATAACTTTTTTTTATTCAGTTGAATTCTTTTAAGAGAAATTTAATAGAAAATAGAAAATATTATAATAGTTTTAATATTCATAGATATGAATATAATAGATTTATTATTTCATTTATTTTCTAATGCTATTTATAAATTAATAGGTTCTCTAATAGATAATAATTTAAATATGAACGTGACGATCAGATCAGAAAAGATCATTACGAAGTAATACATTTAATAATTAGCCTTATTTATTTATTCGTTTTGAAATAAATGTTGTTTTTTTTATAAAAAATGATTTTCGATAATATAACATTTTCACTATAAATATTTCTCAGAAATTACTCAATAATTTGTATTTTTATTAAAAGTACGTTTTATATTTACCGTTTTTTTTTAGTATATGTATAATATTGATTGTAAATCATAAATTCATTTATGCATATATTAAGATCTGTACATATATAAAATTATAATGTTGAACTTATTCGACACAAAACAATGTAGTAAATTTATTTAGAATTAATAAAACGTTTACTGTAGATATATTCAAACATCGTCTACATATATATTATAAACGAATAGATATGTAGGTAGATATACGTTTGTTTGAACTGTACGTGCAATACTGCAAATTATTCGTATTCGATTCAAAATGAGCAAGTTTCTACGTGCGCGTAACGTTTTGCACGAACTTCTATTGAGTGTCTCCTCAGACCTGGAAGAAGTCCATAGCATCCAGCGAACCTCGAACTTCTTCATGTATAGTAGCAACAGAAGGCGTCCGCACTGCCGCCGTATCAAAACTCTGGCCCATTCTTGATTACATAAAGTATTCGAACAGAAACACCCGAGCAGTGTTGTAACTCCACGCCGACGGTCCCTCATAACCCGTACCCGTTCGCTGTCCTCATTTCACCCGTCGTCTTCTTTCGTCTAACAATGTTATTAAATTAATGAGCCGCGATGCATTTCACTAGGGATTGATTGAATGAGTGCCGCGCGTCGGAGAACGAAAGAACGGAAACAGTAGTGGAACGTGGGGTGTTGACGACGTGAATTTCTAAAGAGCTACTCTTTGTTCGATGATGGGTTCCCTTCCCTCTAACATTATTTTTGTCAATATACCTAGATTGTTAAATATTACACGGTGTTTGGTTTAAAATCCACTCTGTGGATTTCTTTGATAAGAGAGTTGAGTTAATGTTTCGTATGTATCTGGAAATGTAGAAAGTGATTTATTTAACTTTCGGTAATCGTTTTGAATAGAAATTAAGAGACTTTTATTGAATTGATACGTTTTCCCTACAGGTATTATGCATTTCTCGGTTATTTAAATTATAATTATTTTCATCTAATACTTTGTATACATTTTATTTAAAACGTTTTTAGGCACAGATGACAAGAAAAACATTTATTTTATTCAACAATTTGAATTATACAAAACTGAAATGCTTTTCTGAATGATTATCTCTTATCCGTGAATTGTTGTGAATAAATGAGGTATAATTTATATAAAATTCAATATTTGTACTTCAATAGTAAACTGTTTCAAATTATTTTGGAAATGAAAGAAATTTAATAAATTAATTTTAAATCTCAAAATAAGATATATATATATATATATTAAAAGTTTTTTTATATAATTTTACATAGGTTTTATTGGGGGTTTTTATATAATAAATCCTCAATTTAATTTCAATTCGATGCCAAGTACATGTAAATATTTATTCGATTTCAATTATTTCTTTTTTAAAAATCTCGTGTTATGTTAAAAATTTCCTGATAAAAGAACTTCTTTTGGTACATTATGTCATTTTAAGTCATTTTATTATCACAAACAATCTTTGAAATAACTACATGTGTATATGAATCCTTGCATATACTCGTATTGTACTAATACACCTATACATGTGATAAAAGGTTTTTCAACTAGGCTGTTACTGTGGAAAATATATTTACTTTCTTTTCATAACAGACTTTATGATTCGTAAAGATTTTAATATTGAAAAGAACGACTTGTTTTTTTAACTATTTTAATATTTCAAGTATTTCATCTTCAAGAATATATTTTTATATTTTATAGCAGATACTTCTTAAAATAAACATTATGTTGAATTTAATTTATACTGTAATCTGTTTTATAAATAAATATAGGGTGAAAATAAATTATATGATACACAAACGGACAACACTGAGTATAAGTTAAGATGAAGAAAATTGTATTTACTTCTTCCTTTTCATAAAATGTAAACTCCGTAAATAAAGAATATTTTAATAACCTCTAACAAACATTTTGTTTAAGATTCACTAGCTTATCTGTATAAAAATTATTCTTCTCGATTTAATTTAAAAGATTCAAACAAAACGAAAGCAAGTGCCGTCTATGTAAAAGTTTTAACTACAGTATACGTAACATTTAGATAATATCCTTTGTGTAAAAAGATCTTACGTCGAAAAATCTCCAATTTTTCCGGTGTATTCCCAATTGGTAGTTCAGTTAGCGTTCATCACAGCTTGTTTCGGGTCGTCGTCTTCTTCGTATTCTTCTACCAATCGTCTTCTTTTTTTTCATCAACGTTCGCTCGGCTTCTCACGTCTTCGTGCGAATTCTCTCGACTAATTAGTCTACTGAAATGTTAACGACTCAATTCACCGAGGTTGCCCTTATCCCGAGTTGGGAACCACGTAACATACAGACTCGAAGGATAATATGATACCTACCAGTCGACCGTAGCCTTTTTGTTCGTGAGCGTTAATTGTGCACAAGGCCTGTCTGTGATGTGCGTTAAATCAACACAAGTTTTATTATTGTGAACTCGGTTTATAGACGTAACCGTAAATAAAATTGTTTACTGAGGTTATAGCACGTTAAACAGAGTAAATAAAAATTGAATTCGTTTTTACTATATTTTCTATTAGCTAAAGTTATCATCAGTATAAAACTAATAATCAACAAAGTGACAGTTTTTTAATCAGTTTATAAAGAAATGATTTCAATAAAAGAAATTACTTCTCTAATTGCAATGTAAAAAATATATTTTTCTTCTTATGTAAACATAACAACGTTTTAATATTGTAATGTTCGAATAAAAGTTACAATTATAATCAAACATCAAATTTTTACCTTAGCAATACGTTTTTTTTATAAAAAATAAATAACGAAGATAATGTTTTCAAACAAAAACAAAATGAAGGCTCTTTTATAATTAAAACATTTCTTACTATTTATTCACTTACATGCTACTTTTTTTAGTTCGTTTTATTTTATTATACTTTTTAAAATGTTTCGTTATGCTTCACTTTAATCTAACAGAAGCCACAATTATAAGTTAAGAAGTATGAAACAATTGTCTTAATGTATTTATTCTGATTTTAAAGTTTCCTCTACAACATAAGTTTGTGAATTTTAACTTTATACGCTTAGAACAAAGTTTGTATAGGAAAATTAATAGTTTTATTTTATTTTTATTTTTCTATAAATTTTTTACTGTATATATATATATATATATATATATATATATATATATATATATATATATATGTATGTATATATATATATATATATATACATACCTATTGGAAATTTTATTGCAAAAAATGAATCAAATGAATATTTATTATGAAGTTAAGGTATATATATATATATGTCTCTCTCTATATATATAATTAAATAATTAATTTATTCATAGTTTATCAACTAAACTAAAAATTTAGTAATATATTCTCAAATATTCTTTAGATCTTATATTTTTTAGTTACTAGCAACCTCTTATCGTTATGACCAACATAAGTTATAAATAATTAAATAAATTATAGAAGAATGCTTGCTACATTAAAAAGATTACGACTAAGGATAAGAAATATATAACTATTAAGGTATATATATATATATATATATATATATATATATATACTTACATATATAAACATTTTAATTTTTTCAGTGTAAAACATTTTTAATTTTGTAATAAAATTTCTTACTTAGAATTTTGTTAGGAATAGTACAGATTTTTTTTATTAATTTTAAAATCTAGCAGAACATTACGTATATTTATTCCTATATATTTCTGGTTTACATTTCTTACATTCTGGTTTACATTAATTACAGTTCAGAAACAGTACAAAATGAAATACAATGACAATGAAAATGACAACAGTATGAATATTATATTTTTGATTTTGGGTTTTTTATATTAAAATAAATTTCCGTTACTTAGTTAAAATTGTTCGAAATTGTTAATTACAAGACAAGCTCAGTACGTTTATAATATAATAACAAACCAATATGGAACTCATAGAGTACACACTCGTATAAGGTCCAAATTTTATAACAGTTGTGAAACTATATAAATATCGTTAATTGTTATAAAAAAATCTTGGAATAGTGTTCGACAGCACAAGGCATAGTTATTACCGAAAAGATTATATATAAAAAACATCATAAAATTGTATCTTATAAAAATTATTTTTAAAGCTGTAAAAAATACAAAAATAATTGTCGTTACACCTGTAAAAAGTCGTAAAACGTATTCCTTTTTCATTGAATAATTTATTAATAAACAAATCCAAAATTTATAATGATATTTTTTAAACCTTCAGCCGACCTATCGCTATATCAGTACGCACGGTGCCGTACAAAAACTCCAACAAGAGAAATCCTTCGAGAAATCTTCAAAAGAATGATAGATAATACAGTGCTGGCTCGTTGAGCAGATAAGTATAAAATTTCTTAGGAAACAATCTCACCCCATAGCCCTCGTACGCCAACGGGCTAAAACTAAGGGTGAGCATGAAATAATAAGAGGTTGAGGGAGTCAAGTTTGACGGGCGGTAACGGTAACATAGCGAGACGATAGTAAGATACGTGGGACACCGTATAAAAATATTACAGTACGAAGACACAATAACTTCATTTTTAATATGTCTATTAATATATATATAACATAATTAATACTTTTATAATTACAATATTTTTTGAAACAAAATTTTATATCAAATAATAGATCGACAAATACACAAAAGATTTAAATATTTGTTTGCAATTGCACATTATAAATTTAAGCATCGAATAAATCGTTTTATTATTGTTGAATAAATTAAAATAGTATACAATACGTATGGACACATTTATATTTCCACACTCTAACCACTGGATTCATACGCTTACGCCTACATATACATATACATATACATATACATATATATATATATATATATATATATATATATATGGCAAATACTCTTAAAAATCGTAACTAAATCAGAGATAAACAAATTAAAGCAAATGAACATGTTTTTTTTAAAAAAACAAAAATATTTACTGATCACTAAAAATGATATTTATTAAATTTTATTACATTTTTCTCATTTATAAATAATATTCCTATTACTATATTTTTTCCATTTTTCATTTTATAATGAGTTCAATGGGATATTATTGTTCTAATTTGTTCTTAAATATTCATTAATATGCATGAGTGATATTCTTAAGAAAGCTCCTTAAAGTATTTATAAATATATTTCAAGTATTTAGTAAAATCATACTTAAACTATATTAAAAAATTGAATTTTTTTAATATTCTGATTTTTTTAAAGGAAAGTAATATATTTATTTATTGTTTTGATTAGTTTATTTTTCTTTTATACTTTTATACACTTGGAGATTGAATTTAACTTGTTCTAAATTTACTGATTACTACAATATTCTAAAGTCAGTAGTTTTTTATATATTTCTAAATTAATACGCAATAACTTGATTGTTATTTAACATGTGTTCACTATGTTTGATTTCTCAAAAAAAATAGTTATAAAACCACTGATAATTTCATGACTACATAATTATAATAAATTTATAGATAATTATATTTTTATAAAAAGTAATTGTTTTTGTACATAACGATAAATATTTTTATTTTTTGTAAAAAGTGTATAAAAATCCAATAAAATATTTCTAAGCGTTTTCAATAAATATATTTATTGAAATATATATATATATATATATATATATATATATATATATATATATATATATATATATATATATATATATATATGGATAAAAAGATGTGAATGAAAATTACTAATGTATCTGTAGAATTAGTAATACAAACATCACAGAGTACATAATTTATCAGAAGGTTTATTAATTCCTTATTATTAATTCTTATAATGTGTGTGTGTTGATTTCAATGTCATTATTTTCAAAAAGAAACCAGAGAAATTCTAAAATAGTGGAAACAGTTTAAAAAGCGTGTCTAAAGTATAAAATATTTTCCTTGTGAAATAAAAAAAATACGAATAAAATAAAAAAAAAAAACGTTGGCTTATATTAAACTCGTTTGTGTCAAATTTCAATCCATATTTTTGTATTAAAAATGGTTTCTGAAATAGAATTAACAAAGATGTGAAATTCGGTGATAGCTTATTATACTTTAAAATAAATATCTAGTAATTGTTATATGAATTGAAGTAAAACTTTCCAAAAGTTTAGAAATATTTAATTACTAAGTTAATTATATTTTTAATCATTGTATTCTCTACTTTGTTTAAAGAACAATTATCAAGTGCTTGTTGTATTCGTAGACTTGATTAAAAAGAATTCAGACGTTTATGTAAGCTTCCTTTAAAATTCAATGCGTTTTCGTACAAATCTCACAAAATTCGCCCGACTATAATACTGTATTCTTCTGTATAATATGATACGACGACTTAAGGAAGGCTCAGGGGTTATGTGTGCTACTTCTGCAGTGGGTATAGCAACAGCGAGGTGAGTTAAAACCACGGAGCGCGGCGGAATTAATCAGAAAATAAAGCGCGGGAGATGAGCCGATAACATCTGGGGAAACATTGCCTGCCAGTCGACCGACCGACCGACCGAGCCACCGTCATAGTGTAGAGAAGTAGTCATCTTACCGACGCAGCTGAGATACTCGGTGCAAATGCGCGCACATTGAGCTGCACAGCTTGTTCCAAAGAAATAAAAACAGCTGGCCGGCTATTTTGGAGACGTGTGTTGCTTTCATTCGCAGTTTACCGTTGAATTATTTGAATTTTTTTAGCTGTGTTTTTGATTAGATTGTTGAAATATTTTCTTTGCTCTTTTCAGAAATGTCGATTTTTATTTATTTTTAGTATTTTGTTTATTTATTGAACTTTCGTACATACGAAAACATTATTTCCTTCGCAAATATTGATATTCAATTCAATTTATTCATTTCTATACACATAAACGCACATGTATGTACGCACGTAAACGCAAACAGAACATATTTATGCACATATTATATATATTTATATATTATTTAAACACACGCATACAAAATCGAATATTGAATATGCCTATCAAAATGGTACATTATTAACAACTACTATTTCGAGATGTTTTAAGTTCGTGAAAGAATATTTTTTAAGGAGAAACTTTGCTTGTGAAGCTAAATTCAAAAAATAATTCATTTTTAATTTCGATTAAAAATGGTAATCTTATAACAAAGAAAATAAGAATGAAATTAAATTTTAAAGGCATTGTAAAACAATTAAAAACGACTGATCTTAAATTATGAATATAGTATTAGTTCTTTTAAGATTAATATTTAAAAAATAAAATAAATATTATAAATGAGCTTTCAGAAACACGCTCTTTTAATTTATATTATTTATGAATTGAAAGATTAAAATAATGAATAAATTTAATGCGGAATATTTTTTTAATGAAATAAATAAAATAAATAAATCTTCGAGCGTTTTTATATTAATATATATGTTGTGAAAAAATGATTAATAGGGATTATATATATATATATATATATATATATATATATACACACACACAAGAGACACACTTAGATACAACTATTAATATTGGAGACGAAACTCTCAGGTTTTTTAGATCGAAATGTGAGTCGATACTAGAATTTAGTTATAGTTATTACAAAAATCATATTAAAAACATTGCCACTATAGAATAATGTAGACAAATGGAGGTAATAACAGAAATATTGCATACAAATTTACGGTATTGTTTATTTAATTATACAGGGTAAAGGAAGAATTCCTCAGTACCACCTTAGTTAAATAATGAATAAAATATATATTTAATAAAATTTTATATATATATTAGAAGATTTTTTAGTCTATTTCATAGGTGTGTATATTAATAAATTTACAAATAGATATATTACTGAATATAGTTAAATTTCGTTTTTATATTAAATCTTCATCACAGTTTAAAGCATTCGCTTAAGGTAATCAAAATGAATTTAATATTTTCTGATATATAAAAACAATAAATTAAACTGAACAATAAATTCAGTTAATTTTGTTATGTCATAAAATATTTTTTTTAATTATATGAAATTGTTTCAGAACGTAATAAACATTAATGAAAATTTAATAGAATAAAATGCGAAGTTATTAATATAATTTTTAACGTTAATTATACTGAACGGTATTATAATTACTTATAAAATTAGTATTTACATAATTTATACGAAAATATCTATATGCTTTTGTATATGTAACGCCTATGTGGTTTAGTTATTATCAAATTTATGACGAAAATATTTAATAGAATTAATTACTTTAATATAAACAAAAAAACATTCAGTATGTTATTTCTTTTAAAGTTTTTAAAGATTTTTTTTATTTGTTTATTTATTTTTATCCAATTAAATTATGAATATTTACTCAAGTACTGAATATTACAAAAAATAATTGTTGTTTTCCGATTGGAAATTCAGAAAAAGAAATGTTTTTAATGGACATCTGAAATAAAATGTAATGAACATATTTATCTCTTACCTCTTAAATTAATCTAATATTTTATATTCATTTATTCAGTTCACTTCAAAAATATTTGATTGATTTAAAATGTAATTTTCTTCGCGTAATTAAATCTTTATCAAATATAAATATTTGTAGAATGAGAAAATTAATTTACGTTCATAGTTAAAAATAAATATTTCAAAACTAAATGTATTCCTTGCAACGTCATTTGACTTGCGGATTTGTTGAAACCTTACGAATAAGTTAAACAAACCAAAAAAGTAAATGGAAAGTGTTTTATTTCAACACGGCCTTTTTACAAGATAAAACAAAAATCTCCGTACAGTACTTTTTTCTTCCCTATCTATTTATTTTTCATTATATCTTTTAAAATAATGAATCGTGTGCGTTATATCGTCAAATATTTCACGTGTAGTAAATTTTATTCAATTACTTACAATATTTGTATATTTTCAAGAAAATAATCAAATCAGATATAATATTTATGAATTACAAATGATTAGCGATTAATGTAAATATTATTTTATTTTTATGAATGTACGCATTTAGTTTTTGTCCATTAAAAAAGTTTTTGTTTTAGTATATTTGTGATAATATCGTAAAAATTATCAAATCGAAACAATCATTTACGTTTAAATATAGAACGTGTAACTTTTAATATAAATATTATTTCTGTCCCACTTCAAAGAACACAAATATAATTCGTGAAACCTAACCAACCAAAATCTAACAATACACATCTATAGAACGGGCAATTTTCGTAAAACAGAAGTGGAGTATTAACTCACATGAATAGTCACAGGTACGGAAGTTATCTCTGCGTGCATTAAACCAGACGTTCAATTTTATTTGATTGAATAACTTTGATATGATTTAGCAATCTGATATAATGGACCGTATAAATAGTACTTACTAGTAAATACCTTTCTTCTCTATTTATACATGAATTATTTATCGTTCAGTGCTTTTATCGATGAACATTGAATAATTTTACTAACCTTATCATTAATAAAAAATGTACCAAGAAATGAAACGAGTATGATTAGGTTTCTATTTAACGCATTTGCAATTCAATATTTAATTGAGTTTTTACTATCATTTAGTATTGATCTTTGATAATTAATATGTTAATCTATAATTTTTTAAAGATATTAATCATATTAAAAAAGAACCATATGCATTATTTTCATTCAATATTTCATTAAAATCATATATCTTTTTCGGAATAGGTATTAAAAATTACATTAAAATATTAAAATTTTTGTTTTTTTTTTTTTTTTTTTTTTTTTAAAAGAAAGATAAATAAGAAATTAATAAAAAAAATCATTACTCAAAATTTAGTAATTGATAAAAACATATTTTTTATAATTAATCTATAATTGTACTAATTCTTATAGAATAAAATAAAATCAAAATATTAAAAATGATAATGAATAAAACAGTCACTTTTTATGAACAAAATGTAAAATCGATATATAAAAAATTCACTTTATCTTTAATAAATATTTTAATATTAATTTTTGTGTTAAATATTTAGAACATTTATAAAAAAATAAGATAATTGATTCTATGAAATATTTATTTATACTATTGATATATATTATTGAATTATAACACAGAAAGTTAAACAAAAAAAAATTTAAGATTTAACCGATATTTGTTTTTTATTTTAAATAATAAACATTGCTTAAAAATTGACTGTAATTCCTTTTTTATAAAAGTAAATTTTATTGAATAATAAAATATATTACTATAATAGTATTCTTTATAGTAACTTTTTCAGCGAAAGAACATTTTACAAACGTACTTTTATTTGAACATAAATTACCAATTCCTTTTTAAAATAATGATTTCTCTATTGTTCTATAGTTTATAAACATGCATTCAATTTACTTTTAAAATAGTATGATTACACAAATTGATGACCATATTTAAAGAGCAATTTATGATAAGTTCATTTCCAATTTCATATAAAATAAAAAGGTATACTTTATATAAATAGTACCAATAGATAATACGTTATTGTTTAGTTAATATTTTTAGTATTTTTAAAAAAAAAAATATTGTTATTTATTTCCTAGTTTAAGAATGGAAATAGTTAGTAAAGTACATATGAAATAAATATAGGTTATTTTTTTCCTTTATAAACGAATTATTTATTTATACCATAAATCAGATAAAATTTTCTGCTCAAAAATGTTTAATAATAAATCATTATTTGCCATTTTTCAATATTTGTATACTCATTTCGATGTTGATAACAACGTCTTTAGAACATAAAAATATAAAAAATTCTAATCATATCAAGTTAAAGTTTTCTGTATCTTGGCGCTATGAAGATGGAATTGCCATCGAAGTAATCAAAATGATCAAATAATAATTTATTGAATACTATTGATCAAAAACATATTTTGTGGTCTATGGAGTGAAAAAATATGTTTGTGAAAGTGAATTTGGCCACAGTGTCAGCACTGTATTATTAAATATATCAGTATATAAAAACTTTTCAAGTATTTTTTCAAACCAAATATCAAGCATTAATACTTCTTTTATTTTTGTAAATTTATTTTATTGTTATATTATATACATATATATATATATATATATATATATATATATATATATATAATTCATGTGAACTGTTCAATTCAAATTCAGACAGTGATCTAAATATTTTTAAATTTTGTATGTTTTTGAAGTGTGGATCAAATATTTCTTTTTCTTTTATTAAGTATTTCAGTTTGAAACTTTTTCAAATTTGTGTTTTAAATTGGTGTTATAACATTATTACCTTTTATAGTGTTTATCGATCCATTGCTGATTTATAAATTCTATTATGTAATATTGTATTAATTTTTATTCACTTTTAATAAGGGCAGATTAGAATTTATTATTAAATAAAATGAGATTATTTTACATAGAATCAAAACTATTCAAAACAGCCCTTTACTCACTGAAAATAAAAGAATTTGTATAGAATTCATATAATTTTCGTGTTTTCCATAATTACACACAAATTTTACAATGGATATGTTTCAATCTTAAATTTGTTGTATTTAAAATTTTTTACTTTTATATTTTTATTAACTTTTGTGTTTTATTATTTATTTCTTGTTTAACATCTAAAAAAATATTCTATTTTAATTAAATTCAATATTCAACATTTTTGTACCTGATATTTAAAATCTAAAAACTTAACAAATAAAAATATCAAATATTTATCATAACGAAGAGCTAATATCTTCGTTAAGAATTTAAATTTATAATTTACTTTTTATTTTGTCTTTCTTGACAAGAAAATATTACATTTTTTTCATAAAGTTGAATTCTTATTGGGTTTATTTTAGAAGACTGTCTAGATTAAAAGACATTAATCGTTCAAGACAACTCTTTTCTCTAGAAGCTTATACTGAAACTCAGCACATTTTTTAGTCAGTTGGTATGGTAACAAACACTATTTATTTATTCTATTGTTCTAAAAGAAAAATAATGAAAAGAAAGTGAATCCATTATTCAATTACATCACATTTATATGCTACTTCAAAAATTAAATGTAAAATATTATTTATAAAGAAAGATTATTGGAGATATTTTTTATCAAGTAAAATCAACTTGTTAAATATTTTTAATATATGATTCAATAATTGTGATTAATACAGATTATACTAAAAAAATTAAAGAAGTAAAAAACAACAGTATATAAACATAACAGTGTGATTTTAAAGTATAT
This sequence comes from Acanthacorydalis orientalis, assembly GCA_034766995.1. Classification (NCBI taxonomy): domain Eukaryota; kingdom Metazoa; phylum Arthropoda; class Insecta; order Megaloptera; family Corydalidae; genus Acanthacorydalis; species Acanthacorydalis orientalis. The sequence continues at coordinate 25,535,693 of CM068313.1, forward strand.
AATTTGCAAAAGAAAATAAATTTCATGAAAATGAATTCAATACTTTTTTTAAATTATAGATCAAAAATTTATTATTTTACTCTATAATTTTTTTTGCTTACAGCTCTCAAATAAATTAAAAACACTGTAAGTTATATGATTACTACACGAGTGCAACAAATTAAAAACTATTTAATATACCATTAAGTAATGAAAGAGTTTACATATTTTCTATTAAATATAAAATTATCGCAAGTTTTTTTTATTTCAGTTTTCTTTTTTCAATTCTCTTACTGAAATTATATACTTTTTTTTGTTAAAATTATTTAAATTTATTATATAAACAATCTTAAATTAATAATATTTATATCAGTATTATTTTTTGTAAATGTATTTTTATTGAAATTAATTAATATTAAATTCACAAAAAAAATTGATGAAAATGTATAAAAATTTAGAAATTAATTTAACATTGCGAAAAAAATTACGAATAAAATTAAATACAAATAAAAAATGCATTTAAAGTATATTTTTCTGTAAATACCGAATGAAAAATATACAAACTTCGTTGGACAGATAACATCAAGACAAGATCTTTATTTATAACAAAACGTTTTCGTAAAATTTAAATAGAAACTGAATATTATCGAAACTGAGTCATTCGAAATATAAAAATCTCAAATAAAATGCGGAACACATTAAGTATATTACTCGATTAAATTTAAATCTTCATACAATTTCCTCCGAGTTTAAATTAGCTCAAAAATACGAAACCATCCAAGTGGGCTTTGAACCGAGCAATTTACTGGTACACAATGGCGAAGCATGGATAAATTAGAAAAACTTAAGAGGTAGAAGTATACAACACTCCTCATTAAACATGACGATACTTTGTGTTACATTTACACAACTGAGTATAAGGGTATTAGACATTTAAAATCAGCGGCATTGTATTACATAATATCCCCATTTAGATAAATGGCCACTTTGTATATAGTGCATCGTGCTTGTAGTGAATGTTGTATTGTAGTTGTGTCCATTGAGTAGTTACAAACTGGTAGGTATTTTTCAAAATGTTTTTTTTATCATTTTTTCTTAACTAATTAAACATTGGAATTAGACAAGTTATTTTTCAAAATGTGTATATCTTCAAATGAAATATACTTAACTGTCTGTTTACTAATATGTTTAATTTTTATATTTATTTATATAAGAAAAAGATATATTAATTATATTAGATAAATGAAGACAGTTTGACAATTATATCAAACTAAAATAAATATAAATCTTACTATTCTACTTTTATAATTAAAGTACAGCTGTATTTTTATTGACAAATTAAACAAGAAGAGTAAATTTTATTGTTTCACCTTTTGTACAACTTTGTTTCATTTACAAAGGTTAAGAAGTAGCATTTTCCGTTTTCTCTTTTCGGTGACAATCTACACTTCTAGTCTTATTAGTGAAAGTCAGAGCGTTTATTTTACTTTCCAAGTATATAAAAGTATTCTTGCTTGACTTCACCAATATGTACTTAAATTTAAAATATGATTAATATTAAAGGGTGCAAATTATATTGCTTTTAAAATCAGAAGTAATAAATGCATTTCAATACAGAGATAAGAATACATATATATATATATGCATAATCCTGACATAAAAAAAAACTTAAAAGAAAAATGGAATATAGTCTCCTTTATTGTAATGCATTTTTACATACTGTATGAGTTTCTATACTAATTTGAAATTTTTTCAAGTTTTGTTTTAAAAATGACTCAAATAGCTTGACGATTTTTTTAATGCGTTAAATCTTTTTTCATTAAAATCAGCGTTGAATTCTAAAAATAATAATTAATATTTAGATGATAATGCTTAGCTGTAAAGTTGATGTTCAATTATTTAAAATGTACATTACGAAGTATATAACTTTCCTCATTGCAGTAGTGTGATTTGTAACATTTCGTAATATCATGTAACAAATAGAATCTAGGACTGATTTTTTATTGAATTTTTCCACAAAAGATTAAAGTTACTAGCGCAGAAGATCTCAACAATAAGTTGTATTTATAATAATGTCGGATTTTTTGAAATCTATTAAGAATATTTATTTCTAATACCAAAATAATGACCCTCATGATTTTTTGTTTTCATTGAATAACTTTGACTTTTGTAGGAGCCAATTTTTGGAATATGTTTCAGATATATATTTATAATGCAGAAACATGGTTTCCATTACCTTTAAAAACGATTAGATTGAGCCTTGTACACAAAAATAAAAAAAATCTTAAAATAATAGAACTGTAATTCTTTGGCGTTTTCAACTCTATTAATCAGAATTATAGATGCTCTAGTACACTCATATTTCATATTCGGTTTTAATTCTTAACTCTTGTTCCCATTTTATAATTTCTTTTATTTTAATTCAGCGATTACTTAATAAAACTTTTTCTTTTAAATCAATATTTATTTGAATGATTGCTACAGTTGGATGGCTTTCATGTCACTTAATTTCGTATACTCCCTTCCTAAATTAAATAACTTCAATCAGTGTTTGAATACCATTGTACAATGTAACATAGTCACCATTATCACAATACAGTTTATTTTTGATTTCAGTTGAATTTACTTTCTTTTCTGTGAAACATTTAATCAGTACACAATGTTTATTTCTTTCAACCAATCAAGTTCTATTTTGATTGCCATTTATAAATTTATTTATAAATAAAATATGCTTTTATATCAATTAGATATGCAATTCTATAAAACTAGAAAATGAATCAAAAATTTCTGGTCAAAACTTTACCAAGCTGGGAATTTTTATAGCGATCTTTTTCTCTCTTTCTCTTTCTCTGCATATATATATATATATATATATATATATATGTATGTATGTATGTATATATATAATTTATTACTAAAAAAATATTATTTTTGGAGATATTTTTAAATAAAATTTTAGTTTTGTTAGTGAAACGTACTATTTATTTAAATGAAAATGTTGTAGAAAGTTTTTCAATTTATGCTAAAAATATAAAACTTGATTAAATGCACATACTACATATTGTAAATAAATGCGGTTTGTAAATATAACGGCAACTTTATAAACACTACTCTTAAGGTATACATTTGAAAAGTTGTGTTTTAGTTTATCGCGAAGAGGAGAGTAATGTTTGTATAAAATTGAATTAGCTCTGTCTGCTTTGACGCTGTTATACATATACCTGATGTTATAATAGATAAAATGAATTAATAGTTTGTGTTAGAGTACAATTTTACAAATGAAATTAATAATGTAGAATATAATTAAATATTTTAAATTTATGTTTATTTTTATAATAACGTTTGATTTTTGAACACTGTGTTTACACAGTATTCTGTTCTTATAAAATCGGATTTAATTATGAATAATTTCATTATAAGGAATCTATTTTTCTTTGATTTATGTTGTTTTTGATCTATTTCACTAATGCTGAAAAATAACTTACAAGACTTTATTTATGTATAAAACTTATTATAAAATACAGTTATGTTCAATGAATTGATTTTCGATTTAAAACACAAACAACGTTGCTTATAAATGAATTTATACATTGATACGCTTAAAACCGAATTTTGCAGAAAACTCTGCTATTCATAATTTTATGCACAATAAAATTATTGTATGAAAGAAGATTTTCCCAAAATATTTAAAAGAAAATGTATTAATTTGAAATTTGAATTCATTATGTTCTCTAAAATATTTTGGGAACATTTGGCCATCCCTGTTATTTTGGTTGTGTACCCTAACATTTTCATGCGATATAAAGTAAATTTATTATGCATTTTATGCATGTATATATATATATATATATACACATATATACACATATTAGAAAATAAACTAAATCTAAATCATACTTTCATTCTTTTCTCTTAAAGATCAATTAAATGGATTAAATAAACAAGGGAATGCATAAAATATTAAATAATTATTAATATTAAACCTTATTTAATTCATATTTGAAACTAATAATAACTATGGTAACTAACTAAAAATGTGTTTCATATTTGTACTGGTTTATAATTTGATTAAATTTTAAAAAAAAATTTCAATTTAATACATTTTTGTGTTCTCTTCGTTAAATATGGAAAAAGAAACTAAATCTAAATAATAATTAATTATTCTTTTTATTCAAAATAAAATTTATTATAAATCATTATTTGTGCAAAATTTGCATGCAACTATTTTTTTTAAATTATATACAATTTTTTTCAATATAAATATCTAAAGACTGTAATAAAATTTAAAACCATAATTATATGGTATTTTTCTACTTTTATATAGAAAATAATATAATAAAAACTTGCTTCTTACTATAAATAGTTTTTGTGGGAGATTTATTGAAAAATAATAATAAAAAAAACACAAGTAACTTCCACAACTTAGATATAAAAATAAATAAATATTCAATATCTGAAATCAATATCAATATTTTGAAGAAAAAAACATAAAACTTCTTGTGAGCATCACCTGGATTAAAATTTTTAGTGAAATATCTTTGGTCACCCTGATATCAGATAAACTGAGCAAAGTTTATGACGCAAGTTTCAAAAATATACAAAAGATACGCCCGTTAGGCTTCATAACTTATATCATTCGAAAATATGAGATTAGGGCAGGGTGTGTTACCTCGGGTGGCTTTAGCGCACGATTCAAGTAACACTGGGATTTTGATATTGCACACAAATGTACTGTTATACTGCAAGAAGAAGACAGTATGATTTATTGGTCACATTTTAATTCCCTGTGATTTATTTCCAATTGAAGTAATAATAAATCTGTTTATGTATTTTATTTTATTTAGCCCAAAAATATTTTAATAATGATATTTATAATATGAAGACATATACATATATATGTGTATATATATATATATATATATATATATATATATATATATGTGTATATATATATATATATATATATATATATATATGTATAATTGAAATTAATAAAAAATCATATTAATATTAATAGAAATGAAACATAAAAAATGAAGTTTGATTATACAGAGTGAATTAAAGCTAGTAATAATATGGAAATATAAGAAGATGAATACTGATTCTTGTTATATTTGAATTATTAATAGTATCATACACTTAACAGAAGGCAGGTAAAGTTTCGATGACATAAATAATTATATATATATATTAAAATAAACAAACTTACTTTCAATAATTATATATATATATATATATATGTATCCATAGACACACAAAATCCTACATATTAAAAACCACAGAATATTTATAAACGTCGTGACCAGATCAAAAATTGATTAACTAATGTTAATCCACGCCCAAGTGTCCTTTTGAATAATTGAATCGTGGCCTACATCTTCACTTCTGTTTTTTCTGTTATCTGAAGCGATTTACTATTTTAATATTGTATGTGTCCATGCTTTGAATAAAAATGTCTAAAAGTACTTCATTTTTTCTGTAAAAGCTTTTATTTTTTATTAGATGTATTTTTTAAGACTAGAACATTTATTGCTCATATTATTTAATTTTCATTAAAATAATAAATGCATAATTTATTTTTATACTTACTTTGTAATCAATTAAAAAAATACGTAGTTTTATTTAATATTTAAATAAAAATGATAATAAAAATAATATTTAAATAAAAATTATAAATGGAAACATTTAATGAACTATTTGTTCTTAAATTATTGAGAAAAATGAACGTTCCAGTTTCCAGTTTATATTTATACATACATACATATATATATCATCATCAGCCCCTGTTAATCCACTGCTGGATAAAGGCCTCTTCCATGATTTTCCATTTTGTACATATATATATATATATATATGTGTGTGTGTGTGTATATATTATTTATGTACATACATACATGTATACGTACTGATGTATATTCTATTGTATATTTTTATCAATAAGTAAAAAATAAACATAGAGAGATATAAGTATAAATAAAAATATGTTAAAGTTATTGACAATAGAAATGTGAAAAAAATAAATCAAAGGAACAATTGTGAAATATAAATAAATTGTATTATATTGTTCGGAACAAACTTTTTATTTATTTGTTCATATTCTTTTCTTGAGAAACGTCTTATTTTTATGAATCGCCAGTTATACATATAGCTTGTCTAATAGAAGTTGAACCAGCAGCAGGTATCAGTTGAAGATATCTGAAGGAAGATATCAAGAAAGGTGAACGAGTATGGAATTAGGAACAGAAGGAGCTTGCAGGGTGGTAACCGGGAGGTCAAAAGATTCCCCAGAGGACTCACTTTAAAGCAAATATTCCGGCATCAATGTCATTTTAGTTCTTTCGTTTTTTTCTTTTTCTTTTTTATTCGCCGCTCGCTTCTACTCGAAATTTTGTATGTAAGATTGTGAACCACATTTGTTGGTGTATCTTGATAAGGTGAAATAAATGGATCGCTTCACCTTTGAAGATGTTCTACTATTTGTTAGGTTATATTGAAGCATATTTTCTCAGTTATTACATTTTTTGTTAAACACTTTAGCAATTTATACACAAATGAACGTCTTATGTACATAAACATATATATATATATATATATATATATATTTATATATATATATATATATATATATATATATATAAACAATACGTACCTCTGTCTTTATGTGAAATATTGTTATATATGTTAAAAAAATGCAAATAGAGCTCATACAAAACTATACATACATAGATATATACATACAAAAACACACCCACACGCACATATGGATGTGTATATATACATATATATATATATATATATATATATATATATATATATATATATATACATATAATATGAAAACAACAAACATTTTCTATAATAAATTCGATTTTAAAAAACTCTAAAAACAGATATTAGAATTAAAATATATATATTTTTTTGTTTTAGGTATAGTTATATTATTATGCATGTTTTATTATAAAAAAAATGGTTATCGCCTTTCACAGAAAAACATAAATACTTTGTTTGTTTCAGGTTCTACATGGTGGTGGAAGAAAGGAATAAACTTTGCATTCGTATGTATGTATATAATAGTTATTAATTCACATTAGAACATTAAATATATTTTTATTCTTGTTCCATTTTGTTATGTTCCTTTTTTAATATAATTCATACAACTATGATTTGAAACAAAAAAGTGTGAATACATATTTTTATATAAATATACACATATATATATATATATATACACGTGTGTATTTATAAAATAATATTATACAATATTCCAACAGTTTTACTGTGATTATTTTTATCTTCCTATATTTAATCTTTCATGTATTAAATTTCACACAAAATAGCATTTTTTTTTAAATAAAATACTTCTATTACAAATGTGAAAAATATCTTTAATCTCACATTTTGTGTTTTAAATTTTAAATCATTGTTTTTAATTTCCAAAAAGGAAATTTACTAACGCCCTTCAATATTTTAAAATAAAATATAAAAAAAATACAATAAAATGATTTAATACTCCATTAGAAGTAAACAATTATCAATACACGAAAAATCAAAAAAGTAATGCAATAATATTTATGGTTTCATATTATCATTTCATTGAAGGTTGGTTGGTTATTGGAGTTTTATGGCACTGAGACAGCTAACGTCATTAGCGCTATGATATAATTGATATAGCATTCATTATTATATTAGTTATTTATTTATGTATATAGAGTAACAATTTATGTTGTCATAGACTCTTAGGACAATATTTTCGATGTTATATTCTCTGATCGATTTTGACCCTTTTCCCAACTGCAGGTAGCTTGTGTTTATTAGAGTAGAATCTTGAGACTTAAAGGGTCTCACCAACATAATGGTTCTTTGCTTTAAACCAGTTATAAACAACAATAAATAATTATTATACATTGATGAATTATAGTATATTTTATATCTCAAAAAATAATACCGATAAATATATATATCAATGCAGTAATTTACATTTATTTAATATGTTTTAGATTGTAAATGTATTACATATTTTAATCAAGAATTATAAAAATAATATTTGTGTTATTCACTTTCAAATTTATATTAAAACACAGAAGACGTTTTTTTAATTATTTAATTTTGTTTTAATATAATTTACCTATGAAATAATATTTCTATAAAATTTTATTGAAATATGTTTTTATGATGAAAACAGTAAATGTTATATATATATATATATATATATATATATATATATATATATAATCTTTTCATAACTATGTAAAAGATTTAAACGTTGTTAATTATAAAAAAATGAAACAGTATTCTTAAATTAAAAAACAATAATTTCTTGTATACGTTGTAAAATGTATCAACGTTCTATTTAATTTTACATGATATATATCTCGAACATGATTTGTTAAAAAATATTGTGCGAAAAAAATTGATTTGTGATTCTAATTTTCTGTTCGCGTGTTCAGATTTTTAGTGCTGCGTAACTGTTAGATATTTTTTCCTCTATTAATCAACATTACAACTTAAAACATAAAGTGTAAAATTCTTTGTTCATTTAAAACAAAATCTCGTATACATACATATATGTATATTTAAATACTGATGTATACATATGTATGTATATATATATATATATATATATATATATATATATATATATAATACACGTATTAGTATGTATTCAGATCGCAAGAATCTGACATAAAATTTATTAAATTTAATTAAATATTATTATTACATTTTGTCGGCAATAATTTGTCATCACTCGTTAATTATATATATTTATATATATATATATATATATATATCCAATAAAAACATATATGTTTACGTGATGTGTAAGATGCAAGTATTTTTGACAATTACAAATTATCCAAGTTATGTTTATATATAAATAAATTTGATTCACGTTTTATTCTTTGAAAAATTGGTATACACAGACATAATTATATATATATATATATAAGGTCTGTGTATATTATACCATATAATGTATCTAAGCTTATTAAAGTATTCATTTTTATGGTTCCGTTATCATTCTGAAGTAACACTTACAATAATTTTCACGCGGAATGTTGTTAATGTTACAAGCCATGGAATTTGGTACCAAATCTCTTCCGCAAGAGTATGCCACAAAAGAGACGATATACCGAGTAAGTTTGAAGCTGTGGAAAGCTCTATCCTTTTGGTCGTATCGACGGGGCGTGGTAAAACCATCCCCTTGATTCCACAACGCTATCCATAAACAACACTCTCACTTCACTGGTACTGTTTGTTTGCCATACTTCTTACGACGGATGCATTCTTGGCTTCCATATAAAAAATAAATAAAGCAACTGGCGTTGAGACACACGCTCCCGAACGATGGGCGTTATATTGATTTTTTAAAAAGTTTGCCGTTTGGGAGCTTTAAAATGATGATGTTCGTGTCGCTTTTTTATGATAACTTTGATATTATTTCAGATTGGGGAATATGTTTGAAGGTTATATGTTTTATATATATATATATATATATATATATATATATATATGCATTTATATATTTAGAAGACTTTTCTTCCGGTGCTTTACTGTCGACAAAAATTTATTTTGTGTTTTGTCTCATGTGACTGCATTTTCCAGAACGTCTCCATAGATTACTAATGCTACTTAATGTGATTTTTTGTTAAATAAAACTTGAAGAAATCAGTTTTTATGGCTTTATATGTAAAAGTAATAAATTTATTATATTGTAAAGTTTTTATGTATCTATTGAATGAAAGACTTTACAATATGACAGTTATTATGTGTCAGATCGTTCAATGTACTCATAGTGAATTTTTTGTTTGGATTTTTTTTAAAGAAATTTAATAAAGTTTTGTATTCAATTTTTAACTAAACAAACTGAATTTTATGAAATATTTTTATGTTTAAATTTGTTTGTGCAACATTAAACAAATATTATAATTTAAAAAGAATAATGTCCACCATTTAGTATTCAAAAATTGATAAGTAATAATACAAAATCAAATTTAAAAAAACATTAAATTATTATTTTTTATTTTTTTTAAACTAATATTAAAGTTACAATATAAAAATAATGTTCTAAAATTGGCTTATATTATAACCTTACTATATTGTTTATGAATTAAATTTGCAATTTTATGCAGTTAAGTCTGTATTTTCGTTTTAGTAATATGCTCGTAATTTATGTTTCATGTTGTTTTGCAATGGTATTGTTGGCTTAAATTACAAAAAAATACATTAAAAAATTAATTAAAACAATTTAATTATTTTTCAAATATATTTTACTTTCACAAATTATAATTAATTGTAATTGACTAACATCATTTGCATTTTATTAATTTTTCAAGACAGTTAAAATTAATAATATTTCAGATAATTTAATTTACTTCTGAATGTTTGCAATGCTAATATTTTACGTGAATATGATACTTTTTAGTCGATGAGAAATATAATTGAATCTTTTTTATTTGGTTTTACCAACATTAACTTAGCTATGTTTGATTATTTTAACAAATAAACCCACCGTCAAATACATATTCGAACATCAAAAATGTGGTTTTCAATTCTGTTATGTAAATATTCTCCTCCTATATTTAGTATACGAATATTTGTAACCAGGTCTGATATTATTGGAAATATAATTGGTGCAATATATGTGTAAAAAGTTTGATTTAGACATTCTACATTAATTATAATAATGTTATAATTTTGACTCATATATAATTGTTATCGACGATATATTGTTTATACGTATAAAAATATTTAATAAATTAATGAATTAATTAAAGGTCATATAATATAACTTTTTTTTATTAATCTGGAGAATTTCAAAATTGGGAGGTAACAAGTAATATAAGTAATGTTTACATATATGTATATATATAAATTTATATATATATACATAATTTTCAATAGATAACCGCAATAGTTCGAGTGAATATTAAAAAAACGGAGTATTTTAGCAAGAAGACATCTTGTAAAACAAGTTAATTTTTTTTAATCATTTGGAGGTATTCAGTGTGTGAAGAATTTATTCATAAATTAGTTACTCCATCGTTTGTAAATAAAAAAGATTATAAATATTAAATTATAGAAAAATATGAATAAAAATTTAATTTTCAAACTGCTTATAAGGATTTGAAAAGAATTGTAATCATGAATTCTGGAACCATTTTCTTTAATGTCTTTACTAAAAAAATAATTAACTTAAATACCCAACATGTGATTTAGTTTTAAAAGAAACACCTCGTTGGAGAACTTTAGCATTAAATAGGTTTAGTTTTATTTAATCAGACATGCAATTATTATAATTTAAAAAAAATATTTAAAATATTATAAAAAATTTTTTTAATATCCAAAAAAATATTTTTAAATTATTTAAGATCTGTCAAATTTTTTCAGCTGTACTTTTGTAAATTGATACATATACTACATTAACAGATTGAGTGATATTTCTGAATATAAATTATTATGAAACATCAAAAAAATATTAAAATTTTGTTAATGTAATAATAGTTTGATTCATATGAGGAAAAGTGTAATATCAATATTTAATCTGTAAAATATCTTTCTGAACGGCATGCGATGAATTTATCTCCATTTATTATTAAGCCAGGCAACCAGTTACTGATAATACAACATCTACCAGTTTACTCGTTATCTATATATAAATAAATATAACACCATTAATAATAATAAGTTGATGTTTATTATTATTTGTTGTATGAATTATTCGTTACGGTTTTATATATTCGTTATAAATTAATTTTCCTTAAATTCTAATTTATAATAATAAATTATTAAATATTATTTTTGCGTTTACTATGTTTTTCATTCGTAACAAAGGTTTTACAGCTTTTGAAATGTCATCAGAGTTTTAATAAAAAGTGACAAAGCTTGGATAGGATTCAGGTTCATCGACTTTTGACTGTCAACTCAATGTGTTTACTTCTGGACCGTTTGTACAACATTTTACATTTACATTCAAGTTATGCTATACATTTAGTTTTACTTAATTAATTTTTACTTAATTGAAAAAATCTGAACAATAAATTATTTGCATACATTTTTAATTATTGGATTTAAAATATAAATTATTAATTTGCTTAATTGTTTATGTTGTTCACACACATATACACATAATTAATTATGGTTGAAAACAACATTAAATAAAATACTGTTTAATAAAAAGTTCGATAAGAACGTTTAAAATACTGAAAATTTGATAATAAATTTACTTTAAATGCACACACACATAAATGTATATATATATACACTTTTTAATTATACATTTATTTCCAAAAAAGCATTTTTTATTTCCCCACAAGCCACACGTTTTTTGTAATCAAAAAATGACAATATTTGATTATAGAGAAATTTTAATTTTTGTTAATGTGCAAATCAATGTTTATAACATTATCTTCAGAACATTAAATTACATAAAACATTGAAGAAAGCTTTTAATGTATCTAAGCGCACGAAAAATGAAATCAACATCGAAATATGCATAAGTATTAATTAGAAATGATAATTATTGAACATTTTTTATCTGAAAAAATGTTGGTTATTATGTGATAAAAAATAAGTAAATCACAAATTTTTTGAAAGACGTGTTTTTTTTTGTTTTGATTACATTATTACTTTACAGACAGATAAATTGTTATATAATAATAATTTTTAGGAAAATAAATATTTTATTGAATATTTTACTAAAAGAAAAGTGACGTTATTTTGACACTCGCTAGTTATTGATTTAATATATTTTCTACGATAATTATTTATTATTCTTTCTCTCTTTCTCTGTCTGTTTATATATATATATATATATATATATATATATATATATATATGTACGTGAATCTGTGTGAACGTATGTGAGTAAATGTAATGTAAGATTGATGAGTGAAGTAAATGGATATAAAACGTATTTACGTGATGGAAATTGTTTTATTTTTCTTACTAATGTTCTGTTGTTGTTGAAGACCAGTAATACTTTTTATAGAATGTCTGACACCTCTACATCTGTGCCTCTGACAGTACAAGCTATAAATGGCCTTACTAATATTGTTTTATATAAAATAGAATAAAATATTATATTGCAGTTTTTTAACTTAATATATTTTTTACTTTTTTTAAAAGAAACTAGTGTACAGTGTATATATGTATATAATTTTTCAAAATAATTAGAATATTTTGACCTGAAAATTGAACTTAACTTTAATTTATCAAAAAATGTTCAATGGATAGATACAATTTTTATGTTAAGAAAATACTAGTGTTAATTGTTATTTAATAGTAAAAATTTCTATATGAATGATTTAGAAAATATTTTTTTAATAATTTTTAGCTATAAATTATATTTTTTTACATAAAACTATTTTATTCCACAAAAAATCCATTAAGATTATTAATATTATAAGAAAATATTTAAATGTTTATATAATAGTAAATATACTAATGTATAAAATTAACAATTTTATATTATCAATCTACAGTGACATTTAATTTCTAGATTATAAAATAGAAATAAATAATTTTAAAGGAAACATGTACCTAAAATACATAGATTCACTAATAATATATAAATAAATTAGTTTTAATTACTTTTATTTAAATTTAAAATGTTTCTGATAATAAATGCCACTTTACTATCTTAGCAATCATTTTATTAATAACAGTTATCCACATTAAATACGCGCTTCATGTAATTGTAGTAGAGTAATAACAGCTTTGTTCAAATTAAGTAAATAGTTTTATGTCATGACCTGCTGAAGGAGAGCGTCTTTAATTACTGAGAATCCTACATGAGTTAATTGAAATCGGAACTCTATATATGTATTTTGAGAAATGAATGTTTCTATTAAACTTATTAATTAATTTGCTCTTACATATATATATATATATATATATATATATATATATATATAAATATATATATATATATATATATATATAAATGTGTGTGTGTGTGTGTGCATTTATATTTTTAACCAATTGTTTTTGAAACTGTGGCTTAAATTACTATTGATTAAAAAAATTATGTGTAGTTTTAAAAAATTATACTCTGTATTTCAAGTTAAAAAATAAAGTTAGTATTCATGTTATATCATCGGTGTGAATTTAAGATAGAATATTTCTACCAATGATATTTTTTTATCTATTTGATTGCTATTTGATATGTAATAAATTTAAATCTGATCTTAAATCTTACAACTTTCATTCAAAAGGTGTCTACCTGATAAACATCAATAAATAAGTATTATTGAAAGAAATGAAATAAAATATAGAAATACCTGTCTAATCGAGTTTAAATTTAAAAAAAATATTTACTATTAAGATTGAATTTTTCAAAAACTGTAAAATTTTATAAAATAATTCTTAAATAAATAGTTGTATTTATCGTCACGATAAACTTTTTAATTATAAAACTAACATTAAGTGTATAACTTCAAGTTTTAATTAAAAAATATATCTAATAAACTTAACTACAAACTAAACAAACTGAATAAAAAACGTTTGCGTATTAAACAAATAAACTCGCAAAACAAGCGTGAATATAAACTTCTCATGAATTATTCTACACGTATTAAAATTAATGATCAAATAAATTTTGAGTGCATAGTAAAATAGTTGAACTAGTAGTTAATTGATTTTATAAATGACCTTCAGTTGAATGTCTGCCGAAAGCGTTATTATAAGGTCAGACATTATAAACGTTGATTATGTGGTTTTATGTCAATTCCAGTGCTTCTCACTAGGCAGCACCGTTGTGACCACCATTATTACAAGCGACAGACAATTTTCTTACAAAGCTTTCATATCATGTGGAGTAACTATGTATTTATATCTTATTATATTACCACGGTTATAATACGATATTATGAACTTGAGCTTTATGCTATTCAATGATTTCAGTGAATAGAGAACAAATATATATTTAGATGTACGTATTTTAATTACTTTATCGTTGTTCTTCCATCAAAAAAAGTAATGTAAAATATATTGTGTAAGATATTTTTTGCTTTAGAAATAAAAGATAATATCAGAATAAATTACAAATTTCTCTTGTTAACACTGTTTGATGTGTTAGCATCTACTGTATTATTAAATGAACGCTAAATTTTTTGTACGTAATTTCAATAGAACATTAACTGATTAATTTATGAAATTAATTTAATAAAAAGTAAATTAACCAGAAATTAAATTTTTAAGATGATTTTTATTAAAAAGAGAGTTGTTATTCCTTTTATAATAATATTTATAGCAATTAAAAATTCACACATACTAGTTATGTATAAGTTTTTTATTATTTTTTATTTTATTATTTATAATTTTACATAAAGGATTATTAGAAATATATTTGGAATTTTAGAGATAATATTTTGAATATCGCATAATGTTAAAGTAATTCATATTGTGGGATTAGAAGTAACAATATCTGAAATATGAAAGTAGGAATAGCATATAAAGTAGCGTAAAAAGAATACCTTATATTATGATATATACTTCAAAACTAAAAAAATATGAATAAAAAGAGTAAGATATAGTATTTGGTTCGAAAAAAAATACTACTTTTCTACTTTTCAATTCAATTTGTTTGAAAATAAGACAGAATGTTTTTTATTTTCATATTTCTTGTTTCTATTTTTGTACTTGATTACGGTTAAAAAGCATGAATCACTTACATATTTTTTAATCTTTCATTTTACAAATTTCTATTTTTTATAAAACCCCTTTCTTAATACAAAGAGTTTGTACAATATAAAATGTTAAACAATGTAAATTTTATTCTATTTTAAAAGTGATAAAAATAAAACTTTTGCATTTAAATACAAAATATCAATAATATCACAATTATTTTATATTTACACACACAAATTTATATATATATATATATATATATATATATATATATATATATATATATATATATATATATATATATATATTGAGCTATCTTAAATTTTTATATAATTCAGATATATTTACTTTGAACCTGTGTAAAGAAGCCTTTGTCTTTGATATACGTTTTGTACCATACATGCTATTATAGATCCTTTTAGAAGATCTTACAAACTATGATTGAAGAATATATATATATATATATATATATATATATATATATATATTATATATCATATATATATATATATATATATATATTTATATATATATACACTTCATATCTTTATTTTATATCCAAAGTATTTACTGGAAATATGAAGAAATTTATGAGCTTTAAATATGAGAGAACGAAATAAGATTATCTAGGTGTAAACATTTCCTAGAAATAGTAAGAGACGTGATTTGTCACTAACGAACGATATGTTTATATCTGGGAGAATATAATATTTTCTGAAAAATACAAAAGTTTATTTATATAATGCTTAGAAGCCTGCAGAAAACAAATTTATATATATATATTATATATATATATATATTAAAAAAAGTTCAATTTTAAAAAATATATTTCATATACATGACTAATATCATCAAATTGAATAACATTACCTAAAAGAAAATAAATAAATATACACACTTACGTATTTTGATTTCAAGTTTATGAAATACATTTAATATATTTAAATAAGAAAATATAATTCAAATGAATTTATTTCTAAGAATGGAATGGAATTATATATATATATATATATAATATAAGGAAGAATTGTTATTAATTTCCTTGAAATGAATTAAATAAATAAATCCATTTCATAGCACAATTTATGTTCAACATTAACTTAACATCTGCTAATTATATTCTGATCCTCTTCGGAATTTTCCCCTATTATTAAATAAAAAAAACTTGTATATCTATTTATATTTAATATTAAGTTGAACACTAATTTCTTTTTTTTTTAAAAATAAAATTATTAAAAGAACAAATTATCGGTCATAAAGTTTTAATTTGTTTTCAAATTTATAAAATATTCAGTATTTCAACGATATATTTGAAAACTATACAATCTATATTTTATTTCACATCATTTGTTTGTGATAATCGAAAATGTATATCTGATCCAATAACAGGAAAACGACAAATAAATTATAAGTTCAGAACTGTGTTTGACAGTAAAACTAAGTTTCCATTTTGAAATGATAATTGATTTGACTTCTAGTTGCGAAACAGATTACGGTAATTATAATCTCATTACATTTAATTAACATAGGTATTGATTTTGCATAATGATCGGTTGTAAACAATTCGTACATTTTTATAAACACTCGATAATCAATAATTATAATTAATTATCTTATCGAGCTTTTTTTGGAACGCAATTATCTCTTTTTATCTTAACACATGATTGTATTATACATTCGTCTGGAAATGTATTATTGACTCTCATATTGGAAGGTTCTGTTTTTATTCTTAGTTTATTTCGTATTAAGCTTAACGTATATTCTGGCAACAGATGTTTTCTCTGATGAAATATCCATCTTCATTATATTTAATCCGTCATCAGTCTTCGTTATGCTTACTTGATATTAAAAGAGGTTTTTGTAAGGTGATACGTGTTATAGAATTTTCTTAAAATCCATTTGATAGAAGAGACGCTAAGACACATTTATTAACAACGTTATTGAAATGACGTATTATAAAAATGAATGTGGTGATTGGGAATGTAAGAACGCATATGAGAATATATATATATATATATAAAAGTATTTGTGTATGCTTACCATCTATATAAGAAATAATTTATTTAAAATTAAATTCATAAAATAACTTGAGTTTAAGTTATGCAATTTTAATATGAAGATTTTTTATTGAATATACATTTAAAAATTGAATAAAATTTGATAATGAAAGTATTTATTTATTTAACAATTGCTTCTATCTTTTTATTCATAAATATCAAATATAGAAATATATAAATGAATATGCATGTAAATTAATGAACTTGAATCAACGATTGTTATCATACTTTACAGAGTTGTATATTGAAACTAGTTCCATTCATATCCAATATTTTTTTTAATAAATTGTTTATAGTATTTTTTATAAATAAGGAATTTAGATTGTAATTTTATTTGCTTGTATGTCTGTTATAATTTATACCCTAAAAAATTATGTATTTTGTAAATTATGTATTCGTAAAAAAATCTTTCAATGTTTTATAGATTTGTATAATATAATATATATATATATATACATATATGAATGATATTTTTAAATAAGTAATAAAAGAGAACTCAAATTAATTTTATTTATAAATGAAATCTTTTAGCTATGCTGGACGTGCGTGTTAAACTGTTTTTTAATGAACTTAAAAAATGTTATTTCTTTACGATTGAATGTTTGATATATGTTTTTAAATATTAGACATTGAAGACAATTAAAATACTGCCATTATTGTAACTGTTTTCTTATCTAAAACTTTTTACGTTTTAAATTTTCTGTAATTATATATTTTAATTATCACGTGTACTTATATATACATTCCTTTCTTTTTTCCACATTTTACTGACAAAAAATTGTTAGATTTCAGTAAAATTTCGTTTATACTGCTGTTTGCTCTGAATAGAACTTAGCGTCGTTTATGTAGACTTTCCAATCCCCTTAATTACGAAAACAATTATCGTTTTAACTAATTCAAAAATCATAAACAACAATGCAGCAGTATCGTTATCACTGCGTATATAATTGCTCTTTGTACATGCAAAGTGACTCATTTGGAAATTTAAATGTATTTTCTAGTGATATCGGTCAGGTTGGTATACAAAATCATGGCATCGTTAGTTAAGAGAGGTTCTTTGGGGTCTAACGTATACAAATACGTTATATATATATATATATATATATATATATATACGCACTTGAGTTTGGAAAGTAGTATAACTGACTAAAGTGGTGTTGGAAGTTATGGGGCTGAAGACCGTTTTAGGGATGCATACGACGGTAAGTAAAGAAAGGGTGATTGGTGAATGTAAAGGATGAGAAAGCTGCTGCTGTGTGTAGAGAGTGATACACCATCATGCTATGCATGCTAATCTTGTAAAGTGTGTGTATGTATAGTAAAGTCAAGAAAGTCAAGATGATATGCTACTGCTATGGAATATAGTGTCTATGTTTAACATTTAGGTTCGAGTTATTTATAAGATATAAACGTATATTGCAGATCGTTAGATGGCCACAATTAGGATGAGTTGTAATACACTTTATAAATTTAAACATGAAAGAAGTTATTCTACTGTATGTATATATATATATATATATATATATATATATATATATATATATATATATATATATAAACATATGTATTTATATATATACATATCTATCTATATATATATACATACATACATAGATCTGTATATATATATATATTTATATATATATATATATATATATATTATTTGTGTCATTCTTATGATTTTGTTTTTATGAAATCTTAATGTCAAATATTTGGCTAGACGTATTTTATAATATGAAAATGTTAAAATAGTTAATGGTAAATATTAATCGAGTACATTTGTTTTAAAAAAACTACACTGTTTATATGTTTATATAATGTAATTATGTTGTAAGAATCAATGTTTAAATTTATATTAAATATAGTATAAAATATTTAACGCAAAAATTATTATTAATAAAAAACATTACTTACTACAACATCATTTTATAAATTCCACCAAATTATATTTTAACATAATTAAAAATACTAGTACTATTTTTATATATAATTTGTATTAAAGAAAATCTTCTCGAATTTCGTATTCGGTTAATTAAAAAAAAGAAACCTTGATAAAATATTCCAAGATAAAATTTATTAAAAAACATAAAAATAGTTCCCATTTCCTTTTTACATTGTCTTTCTTTTCTCCGAAAAAAACTTTTTATCCATTTCACGATCTATGGTCATTGATTAAAATTCCAATCAGACACATTCTTGTAATTTCTTTGTAACGGTGTAATTATCCATTATCGAGTTAGTAAAAATACCAAACAAAAATCTAATTATATTTCTAATTAGTTTAAGCAATCATATATATATATATATATATATATATATATATATATATATATATATCCTATGTATACATACGCCTACACACACACACACATATATATATATATATATATGAATATGTATATATATGTATGCCATCAAACAATTGATAATTTATATGGACTAAAATATTTAAATTTCATATTTTATTTTTATAATTAAGGAAAAATACAAAATTTTGATCCAATACATTGTTGTGTAAATTGGATTTTTTAAATTATATATTGAAGCGCGTTATTGAAATGACTATCATCTCATTTTTATTCTTGTAATATTTTTGATGCATAATCCATCTTAAGTATCTTAAAAAAAATTGTCGTACATAAATATTCTTCGTGATAAACATTTTTTGATTTATATTCCTTTTGTGAAAATTCACTTTGGGTAAACAAATCCATTTTAAAATTTTTTGGTTTAGATTTTTGTTGAAACTATTTTAACTGGTTGCCTTTAATAATTCAGTCTTCTTCTCTAGCTTTCCTTGAGTGTTTACAAAAATAATTAAGAGTTGCTGTTAGGTCTCGAGATAAAATTAATTATAAGTTTTTATTATTTATTAAGTTCTCAATTTACATTAAAGTTGAATAGATTTTAATAAAATAAAAAATCATTAATTAAATTATGCTGTTCTAATTAATTTTATATTTATTCCTCTGATTATTATGTATTTTTTAAAAATATTATTTATGAAACTGCTTCCTTTCTTCATAATTCCATCATGAGTTCACATTTTAAGTTATATTAAAGATTTGGTACGTATATTTTCAATAAACATATTCATTTTTCATGAATAATTTATCTGAAAAACACTTCAAAAGATCATACAAGAAAGTTTAGCTTATAAGAACGAAAATGTGAAAACGTCACATATTGGGTACGATAAAATAATATATTGTATATTGTTTCATTTATTTAAAGATATAATAGTAAAAACTAAACAACCTACAAACAGTAACTTTCAGTGTGGTTGAGTTTATAAAGTGGTATGGTTATACGTAGTAGCTCCCAAGAGGTTACCCTTTGTCATTTAATATTGTACCCTTATTTCTTAAAAGCAGACTTGGAAACACGTTTAACATTTTTATAACTTACACATCGAATGTTTATATGTACAGTTATGTATGTGTATATATATATATATATATATATATATATATATATATATATATAATCTTCTTTGAATTTAAAAGTATTTGTAACCGAATATATTGTTATTAAGGAATATTAAATTAAGAAATTATGTACAAATAAAACATTTTTGAAAATATTTAATATGAATGGACGATTTATTATGGAGATGTTTTAAAATGTTATTTTTTTAAAAAAAAATTATTATGATAATAACTTTACATGAATTCATAATCATGTTTTTAATAACTGACTATCTGATTATTCAGTATAAAATTTAAATCTTCAATCTTATTTTAAATGAGATTATAGAGCATTCTGTGTCTTTTAAGAAATTGACGTCTGAAGAAGTTATATATAAGTCACTTTCAAAAGCGGAACTAAAATAAATCAGTGATCGACATATATAAATATCATGACATAAATTTTATTGTTGTAGATTAGTTTTTTTTTCACCCACATTTTTTAAAAATAAAAATTATTTTACTTTATATTCTAAACTTATATATATATATATATATATATATATATATATATATATATATATAATTATCTTTGCACTAAAATCCTACATTAAATAATATGAACAATTATTGAAAATATATCTTCATAACACACAATAAAGTTGAATTTAAGAAATAAATAATGACAAAAATAGAATTTTCATTAAATAATTTAATGAAATAAAATTAAAAAATATATAAGAAGTTAATTAACAAGTAATAAATTAATTTTATTTATGTAGCGGTTCATAATCATTTTTAACGATGTTATGTTAATTAAATAAAAATAAAACAATTCTTAAGAGCTGTAATAACTTTTCTTATACATTTATAGGATTTTTAATGAGACGTTGACTATACGATAAAATTAATTTTATAAAGTCGAATCGATGAAATAATAAGTCAAAGAATACCATTTTTGGGATATAAAATATAAAAGAGGAACATACAATTTTTACACGCAAAACTCCTTTTTTGTAGAAATAACGCCATTTTCAGTGTAAAAGTAAAGAATATTTTGAATAATTTTGTCCGGTGACTGTGATTTATAGCCAGTAAAATGATTTATAGTCGATAGAATCTATAATAATGTGTCTTCATACTCAAAACTCTCGTATTAGCTTAATATTACTTCATGCTTTTGTTTGCATAAGACTAAAATATTTTAATGAAGTTATTAGAGATTAATCAAGAATGCTCCTGAAAATCATGCAATTACTTTCTGATTCATAAATAAAACTTAATTAGTTTATTCCATACGGTTATATTCATTTATTTATCTTTTATTTATATATCACAAATTGTTTTGTATTTCCTCTCGATTATTATACTTTATTATTTTTACATAATTATGTTTTCAACATTTCAAATTAATTGGCTCAGAATTAATCGTTAGAAAATAATAATATTTAATATAAAACTATTTAAATATATTTTTGTCGCATAAAAAATAAACATGTATATGAAAATAGGTGCTTAGTTATTTCTTTTATCAGTTATTCGTATTTCAGAAAGTATTAAGCAAAGATTTAATAATCTAAATCACTCAAAATAAATTAAAAAATGATTGTTTATAAAAAACTATAAAAACCTGCTCGAGTTCTCAAACAAGACAGAGAAAAAAATGTTGATATTGGCGTGTATAAAACGACATATAGACAACATCATTACATTTGCGAAAGGAAAAAATAAATTTCCAGAGTCACGTTCAAGATGAATATTATTTCACTATCCTTAAAAAATGTTCAACTGAATTTTATGAAAGAAAACCACACAGAACGCCCTAAGAAGCTAAAAATAAGTGAATATGATAATAAATAATTTACGTTTGTGAGTGAACGACTAAAATGATGACGTTTCTAGAAATTCAGACATATTTTATAATATATATGTCATATATATATGTATATATATATATATGTAATTGCCTAAATGTAATATAAATTTAAATAACAATTTATAACATGTACAAATTAGTGTATTATAAGTACCGAGTAATATAATTAATTTTAACTGATATTAAATGATATTAAAGTTATTGAGTATAAAAATTTGTTATTTTTTTAATTCTAATCTTCATTAATGTATTTTAGTGAAATTGAAAAACATTAAAATATTTTTTAAGAATGTTATTTAATATAATTAGATATTTAAAATAAAATCATTTCATCTCCTGTAAAATGCGTTTACTCCAGTACTCATTTTTTTATTTTCACTTAGTATATATACAGGAAGAAATTTGATATTAACATATATCGCTTTATAAAAATAATCAATAGAAAGTATTATTTTACAAAAATTTTAAAAATGTTAAAATAATATACATTTCTTACAAAATTTACTTTTGAAACACAGCATCCGTATGTTTATATGATAGGTAATACGAAATATGCTTATTTATATTCAGTTTTGACATTATTTTTTTGGACTAGACTGTTAAGAGTTTGTATTTTTACAGTATTCTCATAATCGTAGTAACGAAACCATTTATTAAATTAATTTAAAACTCGTGTACATTATGTAAGTAATTCTAATAAATCAATCAATAGTCTCCGACATGGAATAAAATAAATCTTCGTCGAATGTATTTGTATATACATATTCGATTGTATAATGTTTCAATCAAGTTTTCATTGCTATTTCAATATTTTATTTTTAATTTATGCATCATTTCCATGAAATTAAAAATCTCACACCAGCTCACTTGTATCCTACAAAGAAAACCAATAACTTAGCATGTTAAAGGAAGCTGTACTCATGAAAAAAATTAATATTCATTAGTTAACCACTCGTATACAACGCATTTCTATTTAGAGAACTCGCCCTGATTGATGGTGAACTTTGATGGAAAGCGTGCTATGACGGTGCAGGTTAGTTGAATACAAGTTACATATACAGAGCACTTGATTACCTTCACTCATTCTTCATAGAAGACATCAACGTTGGCTTTTAATTATAGCATGAAGCTATTTAGAAAATAAACAAGATACGCGCAGAATACAGTGGATGTGTATGTATCTGGTCTGTGTTTGTGAAAATCATTCTGCATTGTGCGAATCGAAATTAATCATGTGAAATCTTTTAATGATTTCCTAATTAGGGTTTTGTCATTTTATCGTTAGTCGGCTGTTATATTAAATACATATTCTATTGAAAAAAGTAATAACTTTTTAATAATGTTTATCTTTTCTAACTCATTTTTAACATTTTCAGTCGATATTTATTTGAAATTTTAATATGAATGGAAAGCATAATAACAGTTTTGTATATTACTAATAAAAACCGTTCTTTTTATATCTGATTTTTTTTATTCTTTGACAATTCGTTATTGGATCCTTAATGATCTATGCTGGACAAATTTTTCTACCAAATTTTTCCAATTTGAATAGTTAGTACCTCTATATTATCTACATATTTTTGTTATATTTTGTATATCTTCATTTCATCTTAAATAAATTATTACTGACTACTTTAAAATAATTTATCGAACATTTTTGTGGGGTGTGGAATGAGAAAGTAATTTAATCCAATATTTCTTAAATTATATACAATATATATATATATATATATATATATATATATATTCATATTAGATTTTTAATCCGTATTTTCACTCACATTAGTATATGCATTTTCATTTAAAATAAATTCATTGATTTTTTAATTTTGTTATTTTATTCAATTTTTTTGATACAAAATATATTTTATGTTATAGACTTGTTTGTGATATATATATATAAATCTCAGGCAACTATAAGTTGTGTATATTTTCTCTCTTTCTCTCCATTAATGATTTATTATATTTGGATTTGTGGACACGTACGTTTTCCTTGAGGCGGAGACGTCAATTCCGCTTCAACCTGGACCATAGTTTAATGTATGTTTCGAACTATTAGCATACAATGTTCTCATTAATGAACAGTCCATATACATTAAACAGAAATTGAACCTACGTTACTCAGTTTAATTGGTGATACTATGTAGATATATAACAATTTGTAGTTAACTATATAAATAATCATTATATTTTTCGTAAATTCCGTTTGGGAGAAATATGGAGTCTGTCCCTAATAGAGTTATTAATGAATTATTTTTTTATACAAAAAACCCCATATTAAATACATGAAATAATACTTATAATTGTATCAGACAAGTTTATATGATTTAAATAAAATGTTTGACTAAATAAAAGAACTTCCAATAATTATTTTTAATTTAGTAATCAAGTTTTTTGAATTTATCTTTATTGTATTTATGTATCTTCGTGGTTGAAAAAATGCATGCTGATTGAAAATAATTTTTGATTTGTAGTAATAATAAAAAAGGCCTAATTATTATTATTTATTAAAAAGAAGGCAAGTTCTACATATGGAGCAAAATTAGATAGAAAAACTATCCGGTATGAGGTATCATAAAACAATTACCATTTTTATTCAAATAAATTGAAATTTTACTTTTTAAAGCAGGTTATAGTTTTTTTCTTGAAATATTAAAATGTTGCTAAATTAGATATCAAGAAATAATTTTTAATGTCCGTCCTTTAATAAAAGTTTACCTGGATAACTTTGATAATTTCTCATAAAATTTCGTATATAAAATGCAAATTGTGGTATCTATAAGATTAAATATAAAACTCAACTAGGAATAACATTTTTAACTTAGAGTAAAAATTTTAAAAGAAATTATATGAAAAAATAGGTATAAGTCATATATCAAAGTATGAAAAAATCGGTGGAGAAAATATTTATAAAATCTAAATATGAATACATACCAACTGTATTAATTGTTATAAATTTATAACAATTAACAATTAATTAATATCTTAATTTCAAATGAAAACATTATTTCGAAATATATTTAAAATTTTATTAATTTAGAATTCAATAATTTATATTTTTTATTTATAAATATAATTTGTGATTCAAATAAAGCTAAAATATGTTGTTAATATTTTATTTTGAAAAATACGGTTTTCTATATATATATATGTATATATATATGTATATAATATATGTATATATATATATATTGAAAAGAAGAATTGAACGTAGAAAAGAAATTACTTATTTAAAAATGAAAATAACATAAAAAATAATATATTTAGTAATATAAATTAATAGTAGACAGAAAATAAAATAGAAAAATAAAAGAATTTAATAGAATTTTAAGAGCAAAATTTATATATTCATAATCATATCTAAAAAAAATTAATAAATATGTAATAATTAAAAAAATCTTATTATAAATGACAACATACATATTAGGTACTTAAACAAAAATGTTTTTTAACTTACGTCTCGTTTACTAAAATTTATTTATGTTTTCATATATTATTATGACAAAAATTTATAAACACATGTCATTATATATATAAACGTTAGCAATTACGTGTCTGCAAAATAACAACTACTTTATGTGTATATGTTTGCACGTCTACCAAATTGAAGGAACTAATCAATTCCGAATTCCCAAACAGCAATCAAACTTGTGAAGTGTTTTGGATCTTCATCGATAAACTGACGTCCGGTGATACCCTTAATTTCAAATCATTCGTCTTTCTGATCTTTTATTTGGTATCTCTTTCTTTCTCATTTTAATTATCTTTCTTACGTTTCGCACTACGTACTAAAACCTAAACAAATATTTCTTGATGTTGTCGTCGACGATGTTATTCTGGAACAGAACTAATTCTGTATATTATACGAAATTAGTAGTTATCCAAAGCATAATTATTTCTTTTTTTCATTTACTTCGTTGGACTCAACTGAAGTTATTTATTTATTAAATTCTTAATAACATAACAGAAAGATTATATTTTCTTATTAGTTTAAGTTGTAGAGTTTATTTTATATTTGCAAGAATAACTATATATATATATATTATAATGTTATAATTTTAATTGTATAGAAATGTTAAGAAGTAATGCGTTCTAGTTTTCTTGGAAAATAATTAAAACTTCCACCTTAATAAAATATTACATGAGACGATCTGGTTAATTTTATCTATTATATATATATATATATATATATATATATATATATATATATATATATATATATATATATATGTATGTATGTATGTTTCTTAGAAAAAAAATAAGTGTAATTAAGTTTCAAGATATAATGAATACATTTTTAGTATTCAATTCATCAAATATTCTGTTCAGCTTATTGAAATGGTTATTAAAAACATATTTGTTATTTTATTGTAAACTCTTATTTCGTAAATTCAATATATATTTGTATAAACTTATGGATAAAAATATTTTTAATTTTTTTTATTTAAATAAAAGTGAATATAACCTAGTTTATTTAAAATATATCTAAATTTATCTATGAATTTTTTCTCCAACAATTCGACTCATTTATTATTTTTGATAATTACATGAACTTTGATAATAACTTCATATTAATTTTATACAAATATTTATATATTTATATTTACACATTGAAATATTTATAAATATGTATTTATAAATATTTATGTGTGAATATTTATACATTTATTTTGTAAAAATCATAAGCTAAATTGTTCTTAAAGAATTATATTTCACTTGAGTAGAAATGTAAATAAATTTGTTAAATGCGATAAAAAAATTCAATTATAATAAAATCGCTTCAATATTTCCAAGAATTATATGATGTTAATTAAAGATCTTTTCAAAAAAAATTTCAATTTAACAATATTATATGCAACGTATTTATTTTTAAATAAGATGTAGATTTTCAATTTTATTTTGAAATTTAGTGATTAGGAATTAATTTTTCTTAATTGTATTTACTTATTTTGAGAATATTAATTTTTGAAAACATTAATAGAAAGATTTTTATTTTTAAGGAAGTTTATTCTTAAAATATTCTCGATTTAATATAATTTTGTACATTCAGTATAATTCAAGGTTAAAGTATGATATAATTTATTTGTTTATTAAAATTAAAATAATTCTATTCAATTAAGTCATGTTGAAAAATTTATTATAATTAAAATAAATAATATTATTTTGTTGTTATGAAAACCATTAATTATTTAAATATCGTTATTTAAAAATGGTTTGTAAAACATTATGTTTTTGTTATTTAATAATTTCTTAATAACTACATGTAATTTAATTTTTATTCAAATAACAGTTTTAAACTGATCATTTAATTTTCAAATATTTCTGTTTGAAGTAAAATCGAAAGATTGTAATTGTGCTGTTATCGGATTTTTTTAAAAAGTAATGAAAGTTTATATTGGAATTTATTTTAAATAATTTGAATTACGTATAATAAGAGATAAATTGTTGAAACATACATTGTTTTTGTGAACAAGAATTATTCTTAGTTTCAAATTTCTCTTCCCTACTAAATATTTATTACTCGTCAATGAAATGAAAGATCAAGGTTCATGATGATATCCCTTTATAATATTTTGATAAGTTAAAGAAATTTCATTTTATTTTAATTAGAGTTAAAAGGTATACGTTAATATTATGTACCGCTTGCAATGGAAAAACACATTAAAGCGGATCACTTATTTAAAATTAAAAGGTCAATAAACTTTTAAATTACATACGCGTTTAATTTCAATTTTCAACTTCGTTTTTTTCTTAGATGTTACTTTTCAATTTCGCGGCGCTAACAAATTCCACCCTTTAATTTGGTGCTGTATACTTTGAAACCGACGCGAACTTTGCAAAGTGTGCAATAAAGGTTTTAAGCCGATATGTACCCGAGATGAACGTGTTTGGATGCAAGACCAGTTTTGAGTCCGGCATAATTATAGACTAGCTGGCCAACCGTTGCGACACTGGATAGCACACGATCTGCTGTTTGTAGCAAGCTCGTGTGTTCAACGGTTAATTACTAACCCAATTAGCATGATATTGCTGACCGTATCGCAGTGACACGCCTTCTTGCGGCCCCCACATTGAAAGTCGCTCAAACGTGGCTCGTGCAAGTGACCAACCTCTGCAACTAAATGAGATGTTGTTACTACACTAGACATAGGTTAAAACTTTGTTGTTGAGTTTTTGGTCACGGTAATATTGTGAGTTAGACAATGCTCTCGTGAATTTACTATCTGTGCGTTCTCTTCTGTGGTTTCGCTTCAAGATTAGTGCTGTTCTATCGCTACTTTATAACTTTGAGTTATGTTTTCTATATTTCAAAACAATACTTTGGTAGGAGAATGTATATGTGTGCATCTCATATTGATGTCATATTCAGATAGATGCTTATCGCTTTGTTTCTCTAAATATAACGTTAGCAAGATTATAAACATTGCCTAATATGAAATTGAAATTCTTATTATACATAACAATAGCTATTCATAACAAATGTATAACTACAATTATTATAAAACTTAATTCTCTTAATAGTAAAATTTTCTTCAAAATAAATATAAGTTATATTCACCTTTCTTATGTTAGTTTTATTTTTTTAATATAAAATCATAAAAACAGATTCTTCTTATTGAATTTTTAAATTATTCTGTAATATTATTATTAATGATACTTTTAGCGTTTACATTCTTAGTAAATATTTTTTTTCTTTTATAAAAAAAAATAGTTAAATAGCCCATAAATAAAATACATATAAACTAGTTAAGAAAAAATAACATATTAAGTATTATGTAAAGAAATGTAGTATATAAAAAATCGTTGAGATAAAGTAATAAATTATTTCAGATAACAAAATTTAAAATAGCAGCGAGAAAGACGATTTACCCATAAGTTGCTCTCTCAATAAGCCTTTATAGAATATACGTAGAATTAGTCTGTGGTTAAGAATAATTCTTTCACAAAAAAATAATTATGTTAAATGTTTAATAAACTTTAATTATAATAACATTTTGAAGTAATTTTAACCAGTCATTTGAACAGTTTTTTAATCATCTAGCTGCTGATAAATATATATATATATATATATATATATATATATATATATATATATTAATTTATTAGAAAAAAATATCATCCAGGTGAAAAAGTAACTTTAAAATCGTTTCAAATTTTGTTATAGAAAAATACATTTTTTATCTTAACATTAATTCAAAAAAATTTTCATTAATTAGATTTATCTGCATTTTGGAATTAATCCATTGGATTATTTCATTACAGCGTTTATTCACTGAACAATAAAATTTCAAATAAGTTTATGTATGAATTACTTTGAAAATGTAAAAAATCATTATTTTTATTTACATAATTATACTTGAAATTTTAGATTGAAATGTGTTTTAGATTAATATGCTTAGGCAATCATCTCTGTCTCTTAAGTATTCGCAAATTTCTCCAATTTCTTAGATTAAAAGTAAATATTCTTTTAAAATTCTATTTTAACCAGATTAATAATAATTATAATATTATTAAAAATTACAATATTAATAATAATGAATATGCTATAAGATAAAATACGTTTGAACCTTTATTTTACGTTGTTATTATACTGACACTTTTTAATTTTTTCACAGCGCATAAATCAACTTAAAACTCAAATAATATACTATTTAATTCAAATTCTGTAATGTAAAAACTACAATTTCCTATTCTGTCATTTATTGTGTTGTCTGTTAGCTCTTATTTTCCACTTGATGTTCTTTCAATTCTACATAATGATATTTGTAACCCCTGTTTGATATCAGATAAATTCGTTTAGTGGCAATGTTTTCTTGGAATAATATAATTTTTCAGTACAAGTTGAGCTATTTAAAGTTTTATATTTTTTATATCTGAGTTTTGTTTACATATATATATATATATATGTATTTAATTATTTTTACATCACATGAAGTATGAATTAATAGTTAAATGATTCTTTAATTGTAAGGTTATTAATGGTAAGATGTCAAATTACAACATTTTAATAATTCGCTATTATTTAAAAAAATAATGAAGACATTATTATGTGATAGGCTTCTGAAAGTAATTTTCTTCAGATGATATGCATTTATCTCAGAGTTACCGCCATGTTCCCAAACTAGTCTAGATGTCTAGAAATGCTATATAACTAAGTTATACCTTTTCATTAGTTAGCAGTGCTGAAATATAATCGAATCTCTTTTCCCTTTACTTCATTTTCATTTTTTTTTAAAAAACAAAAAATCGTACAGAGGGATATTAATAAATACGGAGGAAGTGATTTTCAAGAAATATGTTTTTCTCTGAAAAATTTACAGATATGCCCATTTTTGAAAAGGTGTTGCTAATATGCAAAAAACTAAAAATTTATTTTTTCGCGTCTTACATCAGTTTGACTTATCTTTTAATTTTGTCATGAATTTAATCGTCAATTAATTATGACATCTTTTTAGAAGCCTTATATCACTAAGAGGTTGAAATTCTTGATGAAGAAAATATCACCAATAAAAAAAAAATAATGAGCATTATTCTCAAAATTTACCTAAAATGTCGTGCTATTAAGAAAACGATTAGAGTTTAAAGTTGAAACGTACAATTGTGACATTATCAGTAATAATATAATTCAAAAAATTTAAATCGATTTCTAATCTTCTTTTCAGACTCTCACACACTACTAGATGGTGAAACTTTTATTAAGTAGTTAATAATATTAATGCAATTTTGCCGATGTTCAGCATCTACTAAGTTTGGAACAAATGATTATCATCACTAGAGGTTACGTTCAATGAAATAGGTCATAATAATGATATATGTACATTGTTAGTTGAAATAAAAGCTGTCTTAGAAATCTTTGATCAAACGTCGGATAAATAATTATTATTATTCTATAAAATATGTAATAATACATAGATTTTTTCATGAATTATTATATACATACATATATATATATATATATATATATATATATATATATATATATATATATATATCTATATATATAAATATATATATATATATAAATATATATATAAGTATATATATATATATATATATATATATATATATATTTATATATATATATATATAGATATATATATATATATATATATATGTGTGTGTGTGTGTGTATGTGTGTATTTCGAATGGGAATGTGAATATATTGTTTCCATCTCATGGTTCTCTCTATGGTAAATAAAAAGATTGTAAAATTAAATATATCTTATCGAAAATAAAAACAGAAAACACAAGACACAACATCTAAGACACACTTGTGTTTGCAAGCGTTGTGTTGAAAACGAAACAAAGTTCGTGACTATTTCAGATTGATCTACGTATATCTCGTGTAATGGAATGAGAGAGAGTGCTCTATGTGCTGGAATGGAGACGCGCCGGAGATATACGCCGACGACGCCGGTCCGATATATCAGAGTTGTGCGCTATGTTCGCGAATGGAATATCGGTCTATGCTGTCTGCTATCTCTGGCGCAACGCTTGAATGATGTTGAGCGAGAACAATACGCTCATTAGAGTAAATGTGTGTCAATCGTTTAACTGCCTCCGTCGTTATAAATCGACACTGACGTCCCTTGTGTGTATATGAAAGTGTGTGTATATGTGTGTGTGTTTGCACGATCAGCGTTACTCTCATATAACATTATCTGATATAATTCCTACATGGACACATACAAAAAATAAAGATGAATTCGTCAAAAAAAGGATATCTGACTGAACCGATTAGTCATAAAAAATATCAAATTTCCATCATTTTATCATTGTTATTAATGTTCAGATGAGGTATAATTAGTAATATTGTAACGCAAACTATCAAACAATATATACATGTACGTATTGTATATATATATATATATACAATGAGCAATTGTAAGTTAGATATTTGTATCAGTGGTTAAATCTGGTTTCAAACTTCAATTAATCCAAACAAAATAATGGAAAATTTCTAATACATACATACAGAAATACATACATTTACGTGTATATATACATACACACACACATATATATATATATATATATATATATATATACATGTATAATTCTTCGCGATATAGAAGCATATTTAAAAAGCTGCCTAGTAAAAATGAACGCTTTTTGTTAAAGAAATATATAATTCGAGATTTGAATCCAAATTTTAAAATTGATTACATAAAGGAAATTTTGTCATTTATTAGTATGATAGTATTTATTGAAGTGTGACAAGATGAAAAATTAATAAATTTACTATTATCGTATGTTAGTAGTAATTATCTAAAAGTGGAAAAAAAATACTCTTCATATAAAACTGATTTCATGTAGCAAGAAACTGCGAATTTGTGCTTAAAGTTAATTATCTTGGAAATTTTTCACATATTTTGAATACCAAATAGCTCTAATAATACGATTTTGTCATGAAACATCAGTCTCTAGCTTTGTATTTCACATTAAAAAACATTAGAATTGTAAACTAGAAAACAGAACAATAAATTAAGCAAAATGCTTTTCTTACTTTTAGAAAAATGAGTGTAAGATTTTCTAATAATATATTAGAATCATTTTCCATCCTATTTACTAAAATAGTGGTGAACATTTATATTTAGACACACGTTTTCTCTCACACTCTTCACTCATTCACACGTATACACACACACACACGCACGCACATATATATATATATATATATATATATATATATATATATATAATTATGATTTTCTTCAACAGTTGACGATTTAGTGTTGAACAAATGTTTTTTTTCCCTATGTGGATGGTTTAGTGTTTTTCTTCGCCACACTTTCAGTGGATTTTTTATATCTTTACTATACTTATTTTTTGGCATCTTTGTGAATTTGTTTATATTTTTTTAATAAACATGTATATATATATATTTATACATGTGCATGTTTACATATATTTTATAATATTTAGTAATTAAAAATAGTATAATAGAGTAAAGAATAGTAATACATCTATTTCATTGAATAATAAGTTTTATTTCAAAAACCTGAATATAAAAACTTACACTTTATATAATTGTATAAATATAATATGTACCATCAATTTGAACCAGTCTTTTCTATTGATGAATAAATACCTGCTCTACTTCCTCCAAATTGTAGAACTAGATATCTTTCTCTTTTTCACGTAATTTAAATATATTTTGTGATATCTCTATCTGTCTTGTACATTGACATTTTTCTGGCTTTTTTGCATTTCTTGATGTGTATATATATATATATATATATATAACTTTATTTACATATGTATACGTATAAATATGTGTATTAATTTTATTCTGCTAATAATAAAAAGTGGTCTTTTTACTATACATTCTTTATAATATATAACAATAGCGGATAAAGTAAAATAATTTATTATGAATTTCAAAGCACTGACATATAAATACATTGTCATGTTTTGTCCCCTTGATAAAAAGCTTTTAGCAATAATAAATGATGTCATAATCAATCAGGTATATCGATCAATAAAAAAGAGTTATGTCTAAAATCGTATCGAAAAGTTACTAAGTTCTTTATATATATATATACATATATATATATATATATATATATATATATATATATATATATATATATATATATGTATATAGTCTAAATTTGAAATATTAATTATTAATCAATTTTTGTAATAAAATCAATATCAATTTTAATCTTATATTTTTCACTTTCATAAATTCAGTTTAATGTTGAATGATATTTTATGTTAATTTTTATTAATTTACTTCTTTACTTTTTTTCTACTTAAATATAAATGTAATTTTAGTAGAATACCTCTTACTTAGGAATTAAAGTTTCTGATTTGATATATATATATATATATATACATACACACACACACATTTATATACACACACATATATATATATATATATATATATATATATATATATATATATATAAACGCACACAAATAAATAATTAAAAGTTTAATAAAAAAATATACTAGTATTCAATTCAACGAAAGTAATTTTAAAGAAAAACTACTCTTTTTCAGAGAATAAAAAATAAACAACTATAAAACAAACCATATTCTCAATTTCAGCGTTGGTATAACAACTAATATAGCTTAAGCTTTATTAAGGTTCTACAGGTTATGTTATTGTAGCAAAATCCTTGATTACAGTTGAGGATTACCTCTTATACTCGTATACTTACTTCTGCAGTGAAAATAGAGTCGTTGAGATGCGCAAATTCAAAAAGGTCAAACTGTTTGTGTATTTGAAACCTTTCATACGTAGGAAAAAAGCTTTGTGTTTTCAGTTTATGCGTGTGTTATAAAAAAATAATTATATTTGAACATAAATGTTGTATACACACATGTATATATATATATATATATATATATATATATATATATATATATGTATAAATATATATATATATATATATATATATATATATATATATATATATAAATTTGTTTTGTTCATGGAGCATAAATAAAATATATTTTGAAGAGAATTATGTTTGAGTCAGTTAAACATATTTTTATGTTAACATTTCATTAAATTGAATTTCTTTCTAAATAACAAATAGTTAATTTAACGAAGCAGATAAAGAGAGATAAGTTATTGTAAAAAATCTGTTAAAAAATCTCTGAAAGTATCACTAAATGATTCTTATCATAAATAGAAAAATAACTTTTGTACATATATATATATATATATATATATATATATATATATATATTTATAAACTGTTCTTCAATTGCTATTGAAGAATTAAAATATGTCGAAAGAACCTAAATAATATTTTTCTTTCCGATAATATGTGTCGCGAGTCATATTTACGGACTTCCATTTGGGAAATCATTTATCGATCAAGCGATGGGTTTCTGCACGAAAATAGTTGAGTACTATGTTCGGTTCCCGTATGACTCACAGTTCCAAATTTAAGTTTCGTAGGTTAGTAAATGTCCGCTTTTCCAACCTCTTCCATAGGCAACTCGCGTACGATATAAATTATTGCTGTTTGGAATGGTTGATATAGTCTAGAATGCATTCAAACAATGAAATAGTTTTTTTTCTTGCAAATAAATGTTGATATTAATGCGAACCATTAATTTAGGCTTCTTTCAAACATAACATTAAATGATCCTTTAATCGAACTCTTTTAATTTTTTCTTAAGTTAATATAATTACTAATAGTTTAAATTATTTTTTATCCAATGAAGTGTTGTTTTTATAAATAATATGAATATATTATGTGCAATATATATATATATATATATATATACATATATATATATCGATTTGTATTGTTTCCACTTTTGAGCCACTATTGTAAATAAAGAAACATCTTAATATGAATATTTTCAGTTGGTCAGCTATTAAATTTAATATATTTAAATAAAAAAATATTTTAGTACTTGATAATCCACAAATTCTATTCTCTTCATAAGTATCGGTGTTAAATTTGTTTAAATTTTTATTATTTTCTGCAAGATGTTTCATTACTCTAACAATATTTTCCTCTTTATAAATGTTTATAAAATATGGAAAATTACTTTTATGATGTGTACTTATATGAATAAAGAATTAAACGTTGTATTAAATATATATTTGTATTTAATATTTATCATTTATATTTAATTATTTATATCGCACATGAATATAGTCATTATATTTACTTACTCTTCTCAAAATATTATTAATTGATTAAACAATGAAATTATGTTTTCATTATTTAGTTGCCGGAACTTTATCAGAATTTGAAAAGAACGTTTAGCATTCTCAATATTATATCTATTCATAAGACAAACACACTTCTTTTAACTAGTCATGTGGTTTAATATTTACAGTAAAAAAATGGTTTTTATTAACGGTCTAGCAAAATTTGTAACAATTTTTTCACTCTATGTTTTGTTATTTAGAAAATAGTTTTGTTAGCTATGTTGTTAGTGTCAAATCATCTAGTTTTTAAAAATAAAATAGATTTAAGTTATTTATATTTTCATAACCATTAAACAGTACATAGAAATTGTATGGTTACAATCAGTATTGATTTCTCATGAAGTTCAATCTATTTTCAATATTAGATGTCATCTGACTAATATTTTTCCATGCTTCAAATTACGAAAAACAGCTATAAAAATCAATAATATGATTAAGTAGTATAATAAAAAAATAACTATAATTATTTTGAATATTCAAGTATGAGTTAATTTGAATGTATAATTATAATTTTTCAATTATTATACAAAATTAAGTGATAATTAGTTATCTCGTTCACGTTGTAACAAAAAGAGTACACAAATGAAATTATTAATAAAAATAAATTAATTAGAATTATAGAAATTATTGAAGTTATATATATATATATATATATATATGTATATGTGTGTGTGAATGTATGTATGAATGTGTGCGGGCTTGTTTATCAAATACCCTCAATTTAATTATAGATATGATGCTAATGTACAGAAGTGGTGTATTTATGATCATATGAGCTATTTTAGATCATGTATATATATATATATATATATATATATATATATATATATGTGTGTGTGTATATATGTGTGTATATATATGTGTGTATATATATGTGTGTATATATATATATATATATATATATGTATATATATATATATATATATATATATATGTATATACATATGTATATATGTTATAGAAGTACATGTTATAGACGAACCAATTGAAAAGAAAAATAAAATGTCGACAGTCTATATCAAATGCGAACTTTACAGCTGAAATATCGTTCCCAAAAGAAGAGTATTGGCGATATAAATCATCCATATTGGGGTATTTTCACCCGGAGAGCAGAAAAATATTTCCTGTTTTATCGCAATTAACTTCCGTCGTCTTTTTATGAACACTGTTAATATAAACTGTTCACCCCCTACTAACAATAGAACGTCATCTTCACCACAATCATAGTCGACCCCGATCACGCTGTAGGACATCGTAAACATTTAATGAGGTTTCATTAAAATGTTTAATGTTCATCAAATGAAGTCGTGGACGCTGATTGACGATATTTGTTTTTAATTAAATGTTATGGATACCGCGCATTGCTTTTTATTGGCTTTTAAAAATCGAACCTTCAATGAGAACATGAAATGTGTTTGAACATGTTCATTTTTATAACAATATTGATTTTGTATTCATCTATGCACAAATGTCTGCATGAACACAATACATACATATACGTATATATATATATATATATATATATATATTAGTGTTTTTTTTAAAATTAAATACTTTAAAATTGTTTAAATAAAACATTTCAATTTGTTAAGTTTAATTTCTCGAAAAAGCTAATTTTATTCAATAATATATTTACATTTATTTTTCGAAACACCACTTACGTTACTAAAAAAAATTATGATAAAATGTCAATGATATTTTTCAGTATTCTGTCTATAAAAAAATAATAATTCTTGTTACACTGTTCAATTAACGTTATCCGTTCTCAAATGTGTGTTCTTGATCGTTTAGTATTGATTTAATACAAAAAACTTATTTTTTAATTAAACTGAAAGTTCAATATTTATCTTGAATTTGTGTTAATTGAATTTCTAAACTTAGACATTTAAATTATATAATGAAGCAATTATAATCTAGATTAAACATATACTTAAAATTAATAAATGAATTCAACATTACAACTCACTGTTTAAGCTCAAAATAACATTTCTCATACATCGTTATACATTAATGCTATTTTCATTATAATGGCTTTGAGAGACATAATCCGCAGACGTTGTAATGTTAAACTAAATTAAAATAAAATATTAATCTCGTTAATTTTTATATTTCATCTTCATACTTTTCATAATATCAGGTAACCAAGTAAGTTCTGTCGTTTTTGAATTGAGAAAAAAACAATTGTTTTGTGTACATAAAATAACTTTATTCATCAAAATATCCACATTCGCATTGAACAACCATTTCCGGGCGAGAAGATAATTTATAATTTCGATTTTTATAAAACTGATTATTTTTATTTTAAAAAAATGTAGACACCTCCATATTTAATTCTTCTTCATTATTAAACTATTTACCATGCATACGATTGTTCAAAGATAAAAATAGGCGATAATTAGACGGTGATATGTCTGGGGAATACGGGGCATGGCGGAGGATCTCTCACCATAAATTCATAATTTTTGTTCTGGTCTTTACTGCAACGTGTGGTTATCTTGCAAAAATAAAACTTTTTTATGATTTACAAGTGCTGGCTGTTTTTGTTTTAATGCATCGTGTACTCGTTGAAGTTGTTCAATATAAATGTTTTCCGTGAGGGTTTGAACCACTCGTAGACATTCATGGTGGATAATTCTTTTTGAAGTACATCAAACACAGAGAAGTTTTCACGGTGTTAACTTTCATTTAGGACTTTGTAGGACAGGATTACCTAGTTTGTAGTTGGAATAAATAATCCATTTTTCATCAATGGTTAAAATTTGATCCAAAAAGTTCTCTGATTTTAGTCATAAAATAACAGATGTACAGATTGTAAGACGCTGAAATTTGTTATTGGGAGTTAATTCGTGTGGTACCCATTTACTTAATTTTCATCTTTTTCCTATTTCGTGTAAATGCTTCCGTATTCTTTCGTCACTTACTTTGAACAATTGTGCAAGCTGTTGACACGTTAAACTGTAATTTGTTTCAACCATTGTATCCGATTCGTCGATATTTAAATTTGTTGTTCTTTCTGATCTAGTCTCGTCTTTAATGGATTCATCCCTGGAAGAAATTTTTTAAACTGTCTCTGGGCCGTTCTTGATGTAACTATATTTTCTCCAAACGCAGTACAAATTTTTTTTGCAGTTTCTGTAACGTTATTCCCAAGCTTAAATTCATAAAGCAAACACTCATGTGCTACTCTATTTTTCACATACATTTTTAAAGGTTAAAATTATTTTTAAATTTAAGTGAACAGATTGAGATTGATTTAAAAAACATGCTAATATTACTGATAAACAATTCTTGAAATTTTGTCCCATAACAAGTGTAAACAATTCTTGGAATTATATTGTACGTTATAACAGCGACAGAACTTTCTTGTTTACCTAATATGATGCATATATATATATATATATATATATATATATATACACACACACATATATATATATATATATATATATATATATATACACACACACATATATATATATATATATATATATATATATATACTCGTGTATAACGAAATTCGTTGAAAAACCTTTTATATTGTTTTGTAATAAAACGTGAAAAAATCACTATTACTATGGACAATACACATTTTGTTTTAATAGTCTGAGGAAAAATTTCATTTTATATCCTCGGTAGATATTTTTGTATCACATTTTCAAACACAAACTCAATCCATTTAAAGCAGACCTTAAAAACTCATAAAATACAGTATTAATTTTATAGAGATGTGCTTATATATATATATATATATATATATATGATATAAAATATTTATTACAGCGACAAAATTTGATCGTATTTTAATAAAGACAAATAATTCAATTTGTATTCTTTAACAGATTGGTTACTCACAAGTACACAAATGTATGCAGAAAGCGTAGATCATATTATTTTTGTAAAATTCCTCATTGTAAGTAGTACTTTGAGTGGGAAGGAAAAAGCAAATGAATCGTGTGAGTTTCTTTTCAATATTTCCTACTTGCACACAATTATATATGTTTGTTGGTGCATTCGTGTACGTGATGTTCAAAATATTAGAATCTGAACATCATATTATTGGATTTCAATATTGGACAGACATGTTTTCTGTGTTCAATGTTCACGTCGTCTTGATATAACGGTGTAAAAAAGGTCGTTACTTTTTCTCCAGTAACGACACGTTGGTGTTACGTATGTTGTCGTTATTACTCTATTACAAACTAATATCCTTTTTCTTTATTTCACAGAACGAGCTGTAAAATAGTCCATATAGGATAAAGGTTTTTATTTATAACTTAATGAAACTATTATTTTTATACTTTGCGAACAACATCTTTACAATGGTTGTTTTATTTTTATCTTTTATTTGTTCTTCAATACATGTTTTGTGAAGGTTTACAATTCAAACACACAGACAATACAAATGAACAGATGTTTGTTTTGAGAATTAATGATAGCAATTTATGATGAAAATTCACGAAGAGTAATCATTTCTTGTAAATTTTTATCATGGTTTATGCTCCTTTTAATATTTACATCCTTATATATCCTTATATATATATATATATATATATATATATAGATTTTGACAATATTAATTTAATTAAACATATTACATATTCATTAACCTTCACAAATTATATATATATATACATGTTTATATTAATTACAAAAATGAAAAAACTTTGGCTTTTTTGTTTTATAATTTTTAAATTTATTTTTCCTAACTGACAATATATGAAATATGTGGATCGTATGTTGATAATATTTTAATATACAACAAAATATTTCATAAAAGTTTAAAATGGATATTTATAATAAATATTAATAAATATAATATTTTTAAGTGAATATATTTATAACCGATATTTCAAAGTTTAATATTAATTTAATTTTTAATTATAAGGTCAACTATAACTTATTTATATATTTTAAATAAATATATATAAATAAAACCGAACAAAAATTATAATTTTATGGAATACAATTTATTTAAAACCACATAGAACAATTGTATTGGATATTTATTAATATTTTTGTCATTAAGGTAAAAATGCAAGCATTTCTGTAAAATGAACAATTTCTGTAATGAATTTTTTTGCATTAAATCTATTTCTGTAGTAATGTTATAAAATATTTTTATATTCTATTAATTTTTTTTCTATTAAAATAAGAAATAAATTTGCTTTCCAATAATATTAAATAATTCATTATGATTTAAAGATCTAAATGGTTGCTGTTTGCGCATCACCAATAATTATTGATTATAAATAAGATTATGTTCTTTTAGAAAAAAGGACTAAAATAAACTGGAACAAAATATGTGTGCAAAAAACTTAAATATTATTATAGAAGTATATCGCATATAAAAAAAGGAAAACTACTTCTTTTATTCTATTTATCTAGTTCTTTATTAAAATTCTTTTGTCAAACGAGAACAATATTAAATATTTAACAAGTAATATTTTATAAGAAATAAAAGAATTTTTCAACACCAACCTCAACTTGTGTATAAAATACTTTTACCGTATATTCCATTTACAGAAAAAAATTTCATATATTCATTTTGAATATATATATATATATATATATATATATATATATATATATATATATATATATATGTGTGTGTGTTCTTGGCGTAGATATGTGGGTGTATAAATAGTTTATTTATACATCCGTGAAAATGTTAGTTAATCTATTTAGTTTTCGGAAATCCGAACTAAACTGAAACAACTTATTTAAAAAAGCTAATTTGATTAAGAAAAAACACAAACATACCAATGATTTTTAAATTAGGTTGTCATTAATCTTTTCTTGTGAGGTAGATATTTTCTGTTTTGTGAATGGAAAAATATTTTTTAGAAATTTAAAAAAATATGCTTTCAAATACTTATATTTATAGTGTTAATCCTTTTAAAATAGTATTCATTATGTTATTAATGATCAAATATGATACATAAGTATCTCAAACGTTTCTACGTTGTTAGGTCAAATGTAAAATTATTTGCTATATCTATTACAGTTTTGTATAATGTAACACGATCTACAAAACTATTTTTTAAAAGTACCAATAAATGAATAGTATATTAAAACAATTTTTATACTGTTATATATTCATTAAAAAAATACATGTAAGTTAATAATAATTACTAAATAACTCTTATTTACAAATAGTATATTATTTTCTTCTTTAAATATATTTATTAACTTAAATTTTAAATATTTATCAATTTAGAGCAATTATTTTATCATAAAATACAACTTAAATAATTCTTCGATAAAATTTAATATTGTGTACTCAGATTTAGAAGCACATGCAATATATATATATATATATATATATATATATATAATAATAATAATGAATTAATGTAATAATTAAATATTATAAGAATAAAAATATTAATTTAATTTCCACTCTCAAAATAACTTGATTTAAGTTATATATGTATATATATATATATATATATATATATATATGTGTGTGTGTGTGTGTAGATATATGTAAATATGCACATGTAAATATGTACAGTCAATACAATGTGTGCATTTATACTAACTGCAATATAAGTATTATATCATCTAAATTTTGAAAATAATATCTTTGATATTATGTTGTATCTTCTTAAAAAAGAATTATATGTTTGTGTACACTTCAAAAATATAAATAATGTAAAAACACGTTGAAAATAATTAGTCACAAGGGGCTATATATAAACAGTGGCTCATAAAAATTTATATTATATCTTGAACACAAAGTTCTACTTCGCATTGGATTAAAATTTATTAAGCATTTTCTGCATAATCTTGCATAAACCAACAGCTAACTAATGAGTAAGTTATCTATTCCATTCTATTAAAGTGAATTATTCAAAATTTGTATTTCTTTTAGAAAAGAGTACAACTTTCAAAGAAAGAAAAGAAAGTATAAAACAAACAAATTAATAATGGATCGTAATGTATTCTTGCACTTTATCGTGAATTATGTTCAGTTTTAAATGTGAATATAAATTATTCAATATGTTTTGCATGTCAAAGAATCCTGTAACATAGAATATTACATTTAGAAATCAAAATAATGATTTTATAATATTTCCTATCCTGCATATATTTCGTTCTGTTTTTGTTTATTACTTCTACATTTGTTTGATATTCATATTACCAAATTCCAGGAAGATTTTCATAAGTAAACACATTTTTGTTTACATAAAATCATGAAAATATTTCATTAATTATCAGTCAATATGTACACTTGAAATTCAGAATAAAATTTATTATCTGTAGATTTTGATGAATTGCTCATTTGAACTTACTTTTAATAAAATAATGTTAAATAGTATCCACTTATTTAGTTTATATATATATATATATAATATAAATATCTAGAATTTTTAAAATATGAATGTTCACAAGAAGATTTTATTTGAAAATATAAGAAAAGCAACTGTTTTTAAACATGCATAAATACAAGGTCATATCTCAGGTCATATTATCATAAATCTCATGAATTTAATAACTTTTAAATAAAAATAGTTTAAATAAAAGAATGGTAAGAAAACTAAAATTTTCAGTCTTTTCCTGTGGTTATTTAAATCTCTCTACTTGTAACCAATGTTTTTAAGATAAATATTTTTTTCTCTCAATTTCAAAAATAATTAATAAATAAAAGTTTTTTTTTCAAAAATAGTGATTAAAATCGTCATACAATATAGTATATTAAACAAAATAATTGATTAAATTATAAATCACTTTCTAATAAATATTATTTTTAAACAAAATGGGCTGGTAAAAAAATGAAATTTACTTCTCATTCAAATAAATTTAAGAAGATAATGATTTTAATTATAAAAAATCCCAGTTGGATATTTAGTGAAAACAAAAAAAAACGTGTATGAAACATTAGGGGAGTTGTAAAAATAATGATCGTATGCCCATTCGATATAATATTCAATTTACCTTTTTAAATTGAATCGTTAAA
Source organism: Acanthacorydalis orientalis (assembly GCA_034766995.1). Lineage (NCBI taxonomy): Eukaryota > Metazoa > Arthropoda > Insecta > Megaloptera > Corydalidae > Acanthacorydalis > Acanthacorydalis orientalis. The sequence goes on from CM068313.1 coordinate 25,580,289, forward strand.
TTTGAATTTTATTGTTGCACAAATATAAACTGTTTATTAACGAACATAATTATTATATCATATAAAATGGTCATTTCGCATCCATTGTAATAGCTTTGTTTATATATTCCAACCAAAAAAATAAAATGTTCAGATAAATATCAAATATACCGATGCTGGCTAGCGTTTAAAACGAAACGTATATTTCAAAACGATCTCGTACAACAAACTCGACATGACGAATTTGACCAACACGTTTCCATAGTCATCTTACTCATCGATGCTGTGTTCGCTATGACGGACACAACCGCACACTGTCCTGTATATTTTAATTAAACCAATCACCATTAATCGAATTGGCGATACGAATCAGTAGAATACGAGTACGTTGTGATGTACACAGCGTACTCCAAAAATTTAAATTGTTCTATGCAGATTTTTATGGGAAAACGCAGTGTAGTTGATAGGAGTAACTATATATCTCGTTTGTATATTATGTGATAAAAAATTCACCATGAATATTCATGATGAAACTGATATTGATTGTAGTGACACAGATAGGTAATTGTATTTGTAAATATATAATTCTAATTTACACACAGCAACGTAAACAAAAAATGAAACATATTTCCGGTTATAAATATATATTTATGGACCGTTTTTAATCACATGTTTTATATATATATATTTTCTATTTGAATACTTTTTTTCTAATAGATAAATTAGGTGATGATTTTTCGAACAGTAATAAAAAATAAAAAGGTTGAACTAGTGCGTACAATAAAGCAATCTACTTGTGTTTTTGAATTTGAATTTTTTTATTTTTCTAAAAATAATAATGATAAGAATATTAAAACAGATACTGAAAAATAATCTAACAACAATATTAATAATTACAAATGAAAGACAGATATTATCAAATATTCTTAAATCTATATAAATATTATATTGATCTAAAATAAATATAAATATTGTTTTCTTATCACAAAGGCATATTCGTTTAAAAATTACTAACAAATATAAAGTGTCATTGCGTCTATTAATTTATAAACACACACGTTTTTACTTGTCTTTTAATCTATTTTAAAGATACCTAAATTAGGAATGTTAAAAATATATTTAAGTAAACCTTTAATATAATACGATATTAAAGTTATGTGTTAAATGTATATTTCAAAAATTATTTCGTCCTATTAGGAAGTTGAAACAATTATTAGGTTGTTAGAAAAATGATTGTGGCTTATGACATTCAATTTCATATACATTTTTTTTTCTTTTTTGATTTTCCTAGCTGTTTTAATTGATCCAGAACTATTGGATAACTGACTAGTCACTTTTGTGCAAGTTCTCGAATTGTTGTGTGTGGTTTTCATTCAGTTAATGCCTTCAGTTTGTCGTTATGAACTGAACAAGGACGCCCGGGACCTTCTTCATCTTCAAGGCACTCGTTCCCAGCACGGAATTTTTGGAACCGCCATTGCACCGTATGTTCCTTAACAGTACTTATACCGAAAGCATCGTTTTATTTACGGGAAGTTTCTGATGCTATACCAGCCGTTTTCAACTCATACAAAAATTGCCCTTATTTGCCATTTTTCCATCTTTAATTAAGTAGCCCAATTTGAAGCAAAATTAATAATAAAACCAAGTCGATGTTACCAAAATACAGTCCGAAAAATACACTTAAAAGGATATTAACATGAACACGATGAAATAAAACTCATTGAAAAAAAATAAGGTTGGAATTCAGAAATGAAAAATCATAATTATTTTCCTACAAACCTAATATTTAATTAGTTAAGTCCTTGAATAATTTAAGAACAATATTCTATTTACTGTTATTTCAATAATAAACGGTAAAGAATTAATTAAAAAATATTTGGTTCAATTTACTAGAAAATATCATTCTGAAGTGGATATTCGATAAGTTAGTAATCTTTATATTATTATATCGAAATATTTTTTTTACGATATCAATCTTGAATGAAATAATATTTTCTTCTAAATAGTTCATTATAATATAGTTTATTTTACTGTGATAGAATTATTTCGTTCGAAACAAATTTCACCAAAGTGTAATATCACAATATTCTCTCATCATTGACAGTATATATAGAAATCTATGGATAAAATTCTAGTTTAGAAAATTGAAAAAAGAGACGTGTGTATGTTACTGCCTGGTCGTTTCTTAGATCGAAGAAAACTTTTGCGTGTTACGAAAAGCTAAACTTTATGAAATTGGAAAAAAGACGCGCATCGACTTTGATATTTTTCTTATATTTTGCTTGTACCAAAGAAATAGCATTTTTTTTAAATTTGTAGATGTATTGAATTAAAATCAAAGTATATTTTTCTTATATATATATATATATATATATATATATATATATATATATATATATATGGATTCATTTTTATAAAGTTATTTCGATTTAAAGTAGAGTATTTTTCTTATTTTATATTTATTTTTATGTAATTTCAGTTCCTTATACATTCAACAAAATTAATCAAATAGAAAAATAAATAATATAAAGAAAAATATATAGCATGGAAGAAAATATTATGTATTTGATAATTGAAGCAAACTTCTTCGTATTATGTTCAACTAATTGAACTTAAAAGTTAAAGACCAATGTTAAAATCTCAAGAGAATCGTTTCAATTAAGCTGTAACGTGCTTAAATTTAATAATTTAAGGTGAAGGACGTATCTCTAAGTATTCGCTTTGAAATAATAACTTAAATAAGCCTTTTCCGTTTAAGTGCTATAAAAGATGTCAAAAATAATGTAATCATGATTGAGGTAATTAAATTTCATACTTATGTTGTTAGATTCGTTTTATTTTATATCTGAAAATAATTAAATCCAATTATTTATTTTTCAGTTACGAAACTTTTGTCTTATTTATTATAAAGATGAAATGAAATCCTTGTAATTTTAAACATTCAGTTTGAAATTTATTTTCTTTGTACGTAATAATAAATATGAATGTTTTTGAAACATAAAACGGGCTGTAGCGTGGAATTTTTTATCGACAATTCTTATACCGTTTCAGAAATAAATGCTTTGCCGTGGATAGAATTCAGTAAAAAGAATGTGTGCGAAAATTTTCTTACTAGAATATAAGAAACCGTTTCGGAATTGATGTGAATGTAGAAATCACAAAAAAGAATGGTCAGTTAAGCGGACACGAAACTGTGTCCTGCGAATGGGAAGAGAACGCGTTTCCGCTACATCACATTTCTTTGTGAAATATCTGTTAAAACAACACCACCCTAAACGATACCCTACACATTATATATATATATATACATATATATACATGTGTATATATATGTATATAGGAACAATCATTCTTATATATATATATAATATGTTTTATTAAATTTACATCAAAACTAATAAAAAATTAAATAAAAATGTGCATTATTAAAATATTTAAAATGACATAAAATGTATAATAATATACTTACTAGAATAAAACATTCAAATTATGAAAGTATTCCTAACTATATGCACGATGAATAACAATGTAACATAACAGTTATTTAATGCCATCAATTAATAAATATATTTTATTAATTAATTAAAATTCAAAATTGAGTTCAGCAAAAATTATCAAATATTTATTACAGATAACTTCCTTACATTGGTATACTGACTAATATTGGATTTAGACTCCTAGCATTTAACTACTAAAGTTATAATTGATTGTCCTTTTAACTGTAATTCCGTTGATATATTGTCTTCGAGTTCTTCATTTTTTTTAGTCACGTGCTTTTTCATTATCTACTATCACTTTTTTGTTATATGATAATTTGTCTATATAATCATTCTCGCAGTTATATTGCAATGTCGAGTTGTTTTATGAAGTCGCATACTTCATGATAATTGTTATGATCCCAATATCATAATTTTTCATGAAAATTTCTTGTAACTTCGGGTGTAGTCATAATTCAATACAAAATCTCTATACGTTTTTCTTTAAAAAAATGTCCATCTTTTTGATATTTTCGGAATAATTTTTTATGTATGGATAGATAATTTAATTATAATCAATGAAAAATATTTTTAGCGAAACTTCACTCTATTATTTTATAAATTCATTAATATCGTTTTGTACTTGTAAATAATAATAAATAAATTACATCCTTTTTATATATGCATTAAGAATAAACCAAGAGTTTTAGAAATTTATCTAAAAGTATTTTGAATCCGTTTTATTTTGTAGTTTTTATTTTAATATCACATTTTTCGAGTAGAATAGTGAGATAAAATTGAAGAAAACAATGCTTATCTTGAATCAATAAGTTAGTATATAAATAAATTCATAATAGAAATATATATAAAATTTTATTCAAAATATGAATTAAAATTAAATTAACCATTTTGTTGGATAATTAAAATTTAAAATAAATGATTTAATTTAGTTATTTTCAAAATGAAGGAAAATATTTCCTCTCATACCAGTTTATAATTTCCAGATCTATATTTCTATAAAATAAACTATAATAGTATAATATTTATATAATTCTATACATTTTTAAAATGATTAAGCATGATAAATTATTTTATAATACTTGGTAATTATTTGAAGATATTTTGTAATTAATTTCCATTTTAATTTAAAAATATCAGGAGTATAATAATAAAAAATTATTGTATTTAAGGTGGATATTTTTATTTAAGACCTTTCCTATACTTTGAAAGATAAGTGAATTCAAATTAAGAATTTTATTAAAATGTACTAGCTTTTTATTTGTACAAAATATTCGCATCTAGTTCTGTGTAATCAACTTTTATTATTATAAGACTGGTTTTGTAATATTACTAAAATTATAAAGTACTGCAAACATGGGGTAAATGAATAAAACCTCATATCATGAGGTGTAAATATATACTACTATAATAATGGAGGAAGTACAAAGTAAACAAAAGCAAATAACAAAAGTCATGCATTTTATGTTTATTGCTTAGGCCGTGTAAAAGTGGATATATAATTTATAAAAAAGGTACACATATATTATAAATTTACCTATTTTTTATATTTTTTAAATGGATGATCATAGTTTCGTACTTAATGCATATTACAGTTTTCAGTATATTTGAAAAATCCGAATTTTCCACATATATTCACATCAGCCGAAAAAATAAGTAGTGCCTTTAATATACAAAGGATATTAAATAAACTTGTTGAAAAACAACATTAATTAAATGAATGATTACTAATGAAATATCAACTGATCTGTAATTTGTAGCTCCACTTTATAAATGTATACTTCAGTATATTTAAATTATGTTACTTTCAAAGTTGAAAATGTTCAAAGAATATTTAATTCTATTGACTGTGTTTAACTTTAACGAGTTACGCAGTCAATTTTAAATATAAGTAAAAACGGAATTTTTGATATATAAATATGAAAGTTTTTTTTTTGAAGTTACTTCAACATTATTTAGTTAATCTAGATATGTCATGGTTTTTTATTAAATAATACATATATAAATACATATATGTATGTATGAATATATATATATATATATATATATATATATATATAATATTTATAAACAATATTATTACTGTTTATCAATATTCACTTTGAGAATTCTAATTACCAGGAACATTTATTTAAAAGCATTTTCTTCCTAAGAAATTAATTCACTTAATTTTTAGAATAAACTGAAAATATATTTTTATTATTTATGAGATAGATAATTAGTAACATAGGTGTCTTATATTTTATTGTAAAATGAATTATTAATGATAGAAAAGGTATTTATGTAAATATTAAAAAATAACAATAAGAATTTTAACTGAATTTATGATATAATAAGTAATAATAAAAAGATTGTTATATATATATATATATAAATAAATAAATTACACATTTTTATCAATATATATTTATTGTTAATTGATTATTAACAAGTATTAGTAAAAAAGGTCGATTAAAAACACACACACACACACATATATATATATATATATATATATATATATATATACATATACACAACATAAATAAAAAATATCCCCATAAGATATAATATCTATGTACTACTTTATTTCTCTACGATATAATTTTTTTGTTTCTTTCATTTAAGAAATAAGAAAATGAATATTAAATACTAATAAAAAAATATTATTTTTCTCTAATAATATATTAAATTTTATTTATGTACATTTAAACAAAAAAGTATTTTTATGATATAATAATTAAATTTATTCTTAAAAATGCGATTCTTATTTAAATAAATTTATTTAAAATTACACATTTAATATATACTATATAAATGATATATTTAACTACTTTTAAAATATTGTTTTGCATATGTATGTAGGTATGTATATATATATATGTATATATATATATATATATATATATATATATATATGTAAAGAAAAATAATGATCAAATAATAACTACATAAATTAATAATAACATTTGTAATTATTAATACATATCAAAAACATAAATTTATTTTAAATCAAGAAATAAATGTTTATACTGTTCTCAATGATAATATTTAAGAAAGAAGTTTATTATTCTTTTAAGTATATTTTTTTTCTTTTACATTTTATATTATTTTAGAATACCGCCTATTATACAGTAAAAATATATTCGTTGAGAAATGTCTTTTCTCTGTGAAACTTTTCTACTTTTTTCATTGTTTGATTTATTAAATTCATTATTAAATGTTGACATATTTCTTTCTATGAAAGTTTTATATTATATTCAATGAACAAAACTATTTCGATTCTTACAAATTACATTTAAAAAAATAATTATTTAAAAATAGATACTTTAGAAAAATATATTTTATTTACTTCCACTTCCAGTAGTTTTTTTTATTCTATTTTCATTGTCAATAATTTATTATACTTTATACAGAAGATACCAGAGAAACAGAAAAGTTTGAAAAATACTTAACTTTCATTGATTAAATAAGTTAGTTTACATATTATATCATTTTATTTTTAAAGATGTTTGGTAAATGAACACATTTTTATATTAAATCTTATAATTTAACTAGGTAACTTTCCATTTCGCAACGTAACATACCCAATGGAATTCTGGAACCTGATTCTTCTATTTTCAATGTAAAATCAGGGATAGTTCGTTGATCATCAACATATATTTATGCTCTTTAAATAGACACATAGATAATAATGTAGTTTTTAAATTATGTGACTGAAGATTATTCTTATAGTAATCACAGACATACTAAAAGTATGGTTTGTTAGACGATCTTGTTGGAATTATGTTTCTCGATTAATTCTGAAACATCTAATGAATTTCCTTTTGAAAAATATTGTAAACTTCATGATATAAAAGGCTGTAGTTTTGAATTTAATTTTCTAAGACGTATGACTTTACAATACTAAATATGACTTTTTAAGGATTTTTTTTGAAAAATTCAGTTGAGAGTAAAACACAATTATGAAAATATTATTGAAGCAATGGGTTTCTAGTGTTCTAACATCGACTATCTTATTCAAATTAGAGTGATACGAAATTTATAACATGATAACAAGAGTGTATCCAAAGAGTTGGTACTAATTTAACAAGCACTATTAAAAAAAATCTCATTTTATATAATATTCGAATATGTAAACCATATTCATGTAAAATTTTTCATTGAACTATTGTGTCAAAAATTTGATCGCTCTTTTAACGCTCCTGCACAAATGCATATATTTTAATATGAGAAATTTTAAGACATAAATGTCTCTTATTATTTGTTTTCTCAAGAGTTTCAATAGAAATAAATTTCTTTCATAGTAAAATTTTTTTTAAAAAAATTAAAAATTTAATTCAAATCTTTCATAGTAATACAACAAACTTTGTTGATAATATTATTAAACATTTTAAAATATTTAACTACTAAAAAGATGTTTAATTAGTATTACTACATAATAAAATGATATTGCTTTTTTAAACAATGTTATTTTTATTCATAATAAATTTGTTTTACAAGAAGAAGAGAGAAGATATTTTTATTAAGAAAATCTTGATCTCGATATTATTATATTTACATGTGATTTAGAATTTTTACGAACAAATGAATTTTCTACAAAAAATTAATTGATATTTTACACTGATGTACATAAAGTTATAATCAAAGTTAATGAAAAAAATTATCTTCTATAAAGCACACATTCAATAAGGTACGTTCTGATAATAAGAATAAAAACTTAACCATAATCTTATTGGATTGAATTACGAGTATAGAAAAAAGAAGAGCATAAAATAGAACTTGAAAGTTGAACGTTAAAGAAATGTCGTAAAGAATTAGTATTTAATTAATTTTCTCTTGACTTCAACTAATAGCACTAACATATAACATAAATGACGTGACTCGTCCTTGAAAGCGGCTAGTCGGAACTAATTAAACACTGTAAATTATTTTAAGTAGTCATAGTTTGCCAAAGTTGAGATGGTTAATAGTTTAAATCATTCAAGATAATTTAATCTTAAACGTGAGTGAGATGAAATGAATATCCTTAGCGTGGTAGTAGTAAAAGTGGCTTGCATAATTTGAAATTTGAGCATTTGTGTGTAATCTCTAGCTTAATGTTTCAGCATTTCAATGTACATAAATGTATGAATTTATATATACATACATATGTATATATATATATATATATAATACACACGAATACAATTAGTAAAGTCTCTGATGAATAAATATTATGACTTTAGTAGAAAATATTTATTATATTAACCTCAGTTTATTAATGAAGTATGTCAGATCTCCTAGCTTCGTTTTGTATAATTGTAATATCTTCGAGAAATTATTATGAAATAGCCTTTTGATGTCTAGGAATAAAAAATAAAACATATTTTAAATAAAAAATAAATTTTGTGAATAATAATATCAAGAGATATCGAAAAAATTCATTAGATTGTAGATAATTTTTTAGATACCATGACGCATTGGTCAATAAATTTTAATAGTATTTTTTTAATTTTCTTTAAAATCAACTAAATTAAAAACGATTTGGTTTTATTTAACTCTCTGTATATCAGTACAACTTCATAGCAATATATTTGGTTTAATTTACTTTGTATAGAAGTAAATGTAAATTCAGTACATAACTGTCATTCGCAGGTGACAACATCTTTTCATATTGTATTCATAGTTATTAGATTAGTGCACCATATGCTTGAAAACTTTGAAAATTTTAAAATAAATAATGAAAGAACTACTTTTTCGTGTTTATAATAAATTTATATTCGTTAAATAAATTTAGAAGTTTGTTTTAAATGGGAAAAAATTAAGAAGAAAGTTTTAGTATAATATAATTCTTTCAGATATATTTTATTTAATTTTTGTTCTCTATCTCTCTCTCTCTATATATATATATACACAGACACACACGCATGCACACACACACACATATATATATATATATATATATATATATATATAAATATAAATTCTAATAATAATAATTGGTATTTGAATATTTTAATAAACTTGGTTGCAATATAAAAGCATATAAAACAAGATTTTATTTTAGAAATGTAAGTAGGATTTAATATGTAATAGTTATAAAATATATCTTTATAAAATTCTTTTTTATTATATAGTTGTTGTATATTTAGTTAAAGAATGTGTAATTTAATAACTCTCTCATCCGTTATGACTTGTAAGTGCAACAATAATTGTTCGAAAAAATTATAAATCTTCAAGTCGTTGAAATTATTATAATCGAAATTTTATAAAAAAAGTTTAAAATCATTAATATTTATATTAAAATGGGAAATATTACATTGTTACTCTAATTGTAATCTTGCATATTACAAAAATCTATGTTCATTTAAATTAATTGTTTGCACTGCTTTCATCAGTATGTTATTTTTTTAAGATACTTTGTACTGGTCTATTTTTATGTATTCCTTTATATTCTTTTCCTTCTTTTGTACTTCATTGTAAATAAATACATAACTGTTAAATAAAATCGATCTATTATATATTTTATTAAAACTTATCCATTAATTGTCAAATCGTCTAATAAAAATTGTAATTAGTTTGTTAAAATAAATGTATTAATTTAAATATACACCTTTTGCAGTTTCTGAAATCTACTATAAGTGTTTATCAATGGAATATATTCAGATCTGTTGATAAATTTCTTCTGCTTTTCAGCAAACAGAGATCGTAGTTAAATATTTCTTATAATTTATCATGTATATAAAAAATAATGAGAAAATTAAAATGCGTCTGTACATATTTAAA
>CM068313.1:25595511-25800511 GCA_034766995.1 Acanthacorydalis orientalis
AATGTCTAAATTTAAAGAAATGTAATCAATTTAATATTAAAAAATTCTAATTACAAAAACATGTAAAAGAAACTAATACATTTAACGTTTTGTATATCGTATAACAAGTGCAGCAGTAGTAAAAAGAAAGATGTGATTTTACTGATTAAGAATGAGATAAATTTCCAATTCAATAGTTAACATTTAGTCGAATTTAAAGTAAAGTTTATATAAACAATTGAAAAATTAAGTTGAGCTTTATCTTAAATTAGAATTATCTGCTCTATTTTTTTAATATTTTAGTTTGTTCTGCGTAATAAACTAGATAGAAAGATACTCGGTTAATATTAATATAATAAAAGTTTTGTAACTTTTGTCTATTTTTATTAAAATATGGATTATCTACACTTACTTCTTATCAGAATTCTTACTAACAAAAAGTGTGCAATATCGTTAATTTTGTGTATTTATTTCAGTTGGCAATAATGCAATTGAAGTGCATGGACGTGTATAATTATGTTTCACACTGGATAATTCATATTGTCCATTTTTATAATTATAGTCACTCAATTATAAATATATTTGTTCCACTCTAATAAACACTATGATCATAAGTACACACAAACACACACACACACATATATATATATATATAAATGTTTTATTACATATATATATATATATATATATATATTCACTGCATTATTATTTTATATTTATATACTTATATTTATGTTTGTACAAAATTCTTTATCCCAGTTAATTCATTTTTTATTATATATTAGTCATTAATAATAATGTAAATGTTTATATATATATATATTGAATTTTACACACCTTTCATTACAATAGTAATTAAAATATTTATTACAGATTTATTAAATTAATATGCATTCGGTTTAAATAAAATTTACAATTACAGGAACGTAATTGAGAAACAGAACAAATTTGAAATTTATTTAAAATTTAATTTTTGATTCTCAGTTAAATTATCATTTTTTTAATGTGGATAAAGTCAAATGTATATATATATATATTGCGCGTGTATACTTCAATGTCTGTGTAATATCTATTTTGATTAAATTTACAACTTGAATCTATCTTAAATGGAAATCAAATATATCTACCTCGAATGTAATAAAATCTCATTATACTTGAATGCAAAGTACGATAATGATACGAAAATTTCAACTTAAATTATAATAGTTTATACTGGTTCCTTCAATATTCTTTGCTCTCTGAGAATTTGCTCCTTAGCTTAGAGTGCACATTAAGTTGAAGACGAACAGCGTACATTCGTGCGCATACTTCTTCAACGTGTTCTCAAACTTCAACAATCTCTCATCGTTTACTTGAAATATTGTTACGTGAAGATAGTAGAGTGTATGGTCTACCTATATTTAAAATACCGTGAACGGAATATACTGTTTTAGGCGCAAACATTTTCAAACAAAAGCTGTTATACTGACTAACATAACACTTTAATTATAAAAAAACTTAGTCATTTTTTTAATGAAAAATGTTTACTCGTAGAAAAAAATATTTTATTTTATATGTTTTCATATAAAATAATAGAATATTATTTAATTTAATCTGTTTTTTTTTTATATATATATATATATATAAAATACATGTTATTGTTTGATAATTGTAATTTTATAAACTATTTTAATTATGAAACTATCTTTATTTTGTACCTTTAATTTATTTTGTATTTTTTATGTTATATATTTGGTTTTTGTTGAAAACCGCACATTCTTACATTTTTACGTAAGAAACAATATATATATATATATATATATATATATATATATATATATAAAATAATTAATAATGCTTTTTTACCTAAAAATAACTTTTTTCTCAAAAAATCATAGTTATAATTTGGCAGTGTAGTCAATTCAGTTTCAAGATTAAGTTATTGACAATTAGTACTTAAAATATTGAAATATTCAACTTTCAGTTTTTTTAATAAATTATTGTTATCTTTTTTTGATTGATGTTTTTCATTTAAATCACTTCAAGATCTTTTTAAAAAGTGGAATAAAAAAACTTAAATTACAGGTCTAATAGACTGTTTTCTATTATAGCATTCTGAAAATTATAATATTTCCATCGAAATGTATATAAAACTAAGTTTTCATAACAGACAATAGTTATTCTTGATAAATTTGTATTGCCTTTATAGTATATATTTAATAATCTGAAATAATATATTAAAAATTTTCTCACATTTGATATAAAATAAAACAACTTTTTTATTATTGAAAAACGAGATTTTTTGCTAAGAAAATATGGCAACTCAGTGCCTTTTAATATATATATATATATACGCATAAATAATATATATACGCAATGTATTATATGTAGGTTAAAGTTTTATATCCGTCATGTCAAAGCAATATACATGATTTTTACTCACCGTGAACATAAAAGCTGTTCATTTCACCACTTTACTTGTGATGTTGCTTCTTTATCCTCTCTCAGAACAAGCTAAAATATTTTTATTGGATGCATTATTCGTGCTTGTCATGTCATATTTTCGTTCTTAAGACACTAGAGTAAACAGAGTATGCATAATGTACTATACCTTTCGCATTGATTTAATTCTGCTTCATTAGTTCATAATCTTTTATAACACCTACATAGTTTATGTGTTATAAATAAATATAAACTACGAATATATTCAAAAAATGGGAATATAAAATTTTTATATATTTTATCATTTCAAGTGTTATATTTTTCAATACATTTAAATCAACTTGAAGATCAAAACTCATAAATCATTTAATGCAGTTATATAAAATCCAAAATACAAAATTTGTTATGTTTTTATACTCATATATATATATATATATATATATATATATATATATATATATATATATAAACTAAAATGAAAAAATAATATTTTAGACAAATCGTATAACACTAGCATTTTAATTATAATGTTAATTATTGTTTATTCTAGTATTAATATTACTGATTAACATTTATTTATTTTTTAATATTATATAATAAGTAATGTATATGAATTCGATAAATAAATATTTATATATATATATATATATAATATTGAGACGTGCCATCCTTAGCTAGATTTAGTTTTAAAAAAATATTGAATGCCTCTAAATATATTTTATTAGAGACTGACATTTATTTTTAATGTTCGTTGATTTTTCTAAAATATAAGCTAGTTAATATATTATTAGCGTACAGATTAAAAGCTGGTCTAACAAATAATATTAAAAGAAGTTTACGACGATTCTACATATGTGTAACCTACAACATTTTTAACTTTAGCATAAAGATAATCAATATTGAAAATATAATAATATTCAAACTAAACAAAAAATACACTAGAAAAAATCTAGCAGAATATTTCACTAGCAAGTATATAAATATGAATGTTTGTGTACTCAGATTAATTTTTTTTTAACTTTAAACTTTCATAAAATAATTCCCTAACTATATTAATTTAAATTTGAATACATTACACCATTATTAATTTTTTAAAAAAATGACCAGAATAAATTAAGCCATGAAATAAATTAATATAAAATAGAAACTATTTAACAGTTTTAGTTGAGTTTATTATATAATTATATTGAAAAAAAAACTGATAAATTAGTAATGACTAATTGTAGGCATTGATAAATTCTTATCAAAAATTATTTTTCAATGACAAATATTCAGTGTTTATTAAAATATAAAAAATAAAGTAATGACAAATTTTTATTAATAAATATGAGTGAAAATAAATATCCTAAATAAAAATAAATACTTCTAAATATACATACGGGCAGCATTTTATATTTTGCTTTCCTTTTTGTAGAAAGGATATATTTTATTCAAAAGATACTGAATGGTGCACTTTCAGTAAAACGTGAAAGTTTTAGAATAAGTTTCTATTTTTGATACAGATATATAAATAAACTTTTGTTAGAAACATTCAGTGACTACTAAGGATACATTATTCTAGAACAAAAGTATAATACCTGAAACAAATAATTAAAAAAAATGTTAACTAATGAAACATGTCAATGAAATGCTTTTCTTAATATATTGATAATATATTTAGTAAAAATAATAAAAATTTTGCGTAAAGTAAACATTACAAACCAGATCATAAAAAAACATTTAAAGAAAGTATTTGTGAAGTTTTTCCCTATTTTAAATATTATAAAACAGTCAATTTGATACATTTTTATATTAATATGAAACGAGAGCTACAAAAAAGAAATAAATAATAGGTATATTTATATTAACGTTTTTTCGTTTAATGTACTGAAAATAAATCTTAAATACGTGTTTTCTTTTCATTGAGATATACTTTTATTTCATATATATATATATATATATATATATATATATATATATTTACATTTATATTGTTAGAGAACTATCCAAGTAGATTTGTTATGTTTATTATATTTACTATCTTTTATTATATTTTCAGGAAAGAAATTTCAACTTAAAATAAATTTATTATGTAATATATATATAATAGTTTTATTTAAAATAATTTTCCAATAAAAATCAGCATTTTATATATATATATATATATATATATATGTACTATTTGGTCTAAAATATTATTTGCTAGTGCATATTTGAAATAACATTTAATTTTATATCTAATAGTACATGGTCTGAACAAATTCTTCTTTTCAAAATAAATTAGAAAGACAACAATTTTTTTATCATATTTTGTATCATATATGTATGTTTTGTTTAATGGAATACAAAAATGAAATTTAAAAAAATATTTATTCTCTTAAGTACATTTTATAAAATTATTTCATATGTTTTTAATTATCTTTCCAGGTATTTATATAACATTTTATATATTAGCTCAAAAGCTAACATTATAAAGCGATAGATACATTTCCAATTAACATTTTTTTATAGTCAAGTTTTGTGAAGTATTGAATATATCGATATATTGTATAGAAATGGATGTATTATATACCAATAATAATTTTCGTATAAAAATCACTTCATTGGTTCATCATGTACACCGCACATATAATCTACATATGCTAGTTATTTCGAGGTCTATTGAAAATTTCCATGTCTATAGATAACTTTACATACACGAACCACATTATATAACCCACATCAGTCAAAGCATGACATATCTCTGAAATTGTATTAAATAACAACAGCATTATAGTGTTCGCATAAAACGTCAAAGGTCTCCCGGCTTATATTGCATATTATGCATTCTCCATTCTGGCCGAGATACAGCCGCCGTTTCTATTCAAATAATTCATGATGCTCTTCACCGTACCTACTCGACGGGCTGTTGGCTGCAAACTGTCCTCTTTAGCAAAAGTATACTGACGAGTCCCCCTTAACTCAAGTGCTATCACATCTGCTGCAAATGGCGGATAAAACTATTTCATTTTAACAGTTTTATGTTACTTTGAAATTATTCACAATAAAAATATTCTTTTACCGTTTATTCGTTTTATTAATTTCGATGTGATGTGCACACCTTTCTTTAAATATTTTGTTAATGGTTCAAATTCTTCATTATTTATTGACAAAAAATCCCATTCATAGTATAAGGAATGATCACAAAATACTTGACGAATTTTAAAATTTTATACGAACCAGTAAAATATACTTAAAATATATTTTTTCAATTAAATAATCGGTTTTTGTAAAATAATTTCGCACAAAAAAGGAAACATGCACTAAAGATTTATGAAACTATTTTCTGAATCTTTTTTTATCACCACTAGAACAAAATGTGTCACCTGCCGTTCATTTTATTGTTAGTCACATGTTGAAGAGATATAAATTTTGTTCCTTTTTTTAAAAATAAACTTATTTGAAATTATATTGTAAAAACAAACGTTTCCATTTTATCACAATATCGAATTCATAATTTTGTTATATGTATTTTTGTTTTTTAAAATTGATTAATTAAATTTTCATTATCTTTTATTAAAAATCACTTATTGTTCATAATCAGTATGCTTAAATCGTAATTTAATACAGCTGTATTTTTAGATATTAATTATATATTATTTAAAAGAAATCCCTTGGATAAAAGAAATAAACTATTATTTAAAACGATTATAAAATCTAAATATCCATTAACGGATTTTTTTATAAGAATATGAAAATTGAATAATATAATCAATACAGTATGAAAAAATCATAATACAATTTAAATATTCCTCTAACAATAACAAAACAAGACAACAATATTCTACTTAACTGTTATATTCTATTCAGTATTTATTATTATTTCTATAATTGTGAAATAAATATTAATAGTACATTCTAAGTGCAGAATAATATAATTGTATTTTTAAAATCAATTATATTTCATCAAAAGTAAATACTATATGATATTAAATGTCTGTGTAAGAAATAAATATTAAATGTATTTTCTTTAATTACTTATAAAAATAGTATAATAATACTAATAAACGATTTTTAAAAATTAATGTTTTTAAGTGGCAATGACATCATTTTTATTTATCGTCCTGTATCTCTGTAATAATTTTTCATTACATTTTTTATACATAAGTAAATATATAAATTGCAATACAAATATATAAAAATTTATAATATTTATATATTTTCAAAGGATTTTAATAAATAATCTTTCATATAAACTAACTAAATGTTAATTGTTATTCGTTTTAAAAATAATTATGGATTGTAATTCTTTCTAGAATACAAAGAAATGTTAATATTTCCAACAAAATTGTTATAATTTTGAACGTAATGAGTATTGTGTTTCTTACTTTCTTATAATTAACGAAATTCCTAAAAGCTATTTACATGTATATTACGCCATTAAATGTACGTGGTTTTTAGTTAAACGTTTATAAACAAATACGAAAGAGAGGTTTCTTGAATACATATTATTTGTTTCTTAATCACAATAGAATTATATTTATTTATTTCTTAATCTCAATAGAATGATATTTATTTATTTTAATATATTCTGATAATATTTATATATGTATATATATATATATGACTGTGTGTGTATTAAAAAATGAATCTATTTAATAAAAAGTTAATTGGATTTATTAATTTATAAAGTGTTAAAATTAAGTACTAGTTTCTATAAAATTTTCAAATGGCATATCTTTATATATTTTTAATTTTTTTCTTCAGATTTGACTCAATATTCAATAAGTTGTTTTATTTTTTAAGAACAAACTTTTATTGTTTGATCCGAAATATGTTTTTATATTTTCATGATAGAAAAAAAATTATTATATTTTGAAATATTTTTATTTCGCGTATCGATACGAAAGCAGTCGACTACTTTAAAAATTTAATAATAATAAATACGTTTATATTTTTCTATCAATTTCAAGTTTACGGCAAAAGTTTTACGACAGTTGTACCGAAAGTGATAACGTTCGTAAACAATATGGAAATAATTTAAGGAAAAACGTTCTACTTTCTTCACGATACGTGAAAAATGCAGCATAAACGTTCAGTGCCGCGAATAAACATATAACTCACCGACCTTAAAAAGTCGCATCGATACCCACACTCAAAATGTAAACACTTTGAACGATGTCGGAGTTTCCACGATCATGTTCGAATCTTTATAAAATAATTCATAACATTTATCCGGTGTTCATCTCGGTTATGAAGCTTAACCTCAAACAGACCGCGGATCCAGCCAATAGCTCACGCCTTATCGAAACTAGAGCATTGCCGTTGCTATATTCTACCAGTCGAAGTATATTTATTGTACCATATCATAGTATTGAGTTTGAATAATGACCGCTTGGCGACAAAGCTGTCGCTATGCAAGTTCACGCATCGAAAATCATGGCGAGCTTTTTTTGTGAAATACGTTTCATAATATTGACAGTATAATTTGAACGTATTTCAAAATTTCAAAGTAATTCATTTCTAGATTATATAAAATTATTAGATTTGGATATAATATTGAATTATATATATATGTGTTTGTGTGTGTTTGTATGTATACCTAAGTACAAATATTATTACTTATTAAAATGTATTTTAACCAATAAAGGTTAAAAAAATGTTATCGTTGATTGATTTCAAAATTTATTTTACAATTTATTTTAATTACTTTATCTGAGATAATGTTAGGATATAAATTGTTTTTAATAATAACAATTCAGTTTATAGTAAATTTATTCGCCAAAAAGTATATAATTTTTACATATTTCAATTTAATAATGTAATTTTTAATTTTGTCACTAATATATCACAATATAGAAATAATATTTTTAAAATTGTAACCTTTTATAGAAGACGTATTATAAAATAGTTTATAAATTATCCTATAGAAAAAAAATTTCAACAAAAAAGTTAACAGAAATTCTAAAGAAATCCTGAAATGGTTAAAACAATTAAAGAGATTAAAAAGTGACTGAAATGATAATAAAGAGCAGTCGATTAAAAAGATTAAATACATTTGATACAAATTTAATGAGTAAAACGGGCTTAAAATTGTAAATGGATTGGACTTATAGTATTATCACAGTTAAATATTTACTTACACAATATTATCTTGAAAAATAAATATAAAAATCGTTTCAATATTGTAAAATACTCAATGTGAAACATCAATACTGATATTTTACAATGGCAGATATAAAGAAGTTATATTTACGACTTCAATGATATGCATTATTAGGTCGTAAAAAGAACGAATGTTACCATTATGAAGATATATTTCATAAATGAAAAATTATTGCTGACACATTTTCATTTCTAAAACAATGGATATTATTTTATCCTTCATATTGTTTGCCTACCAATTTATTAAAGAAATATATTTTAATGAATGCATTTTATTACATTATCTATTTTTTAAATGTTTTACTTATATATATATATATATATATATATATACATATATCAATGGTATATATTTTTAATTACTGAAAGTAAGATGAAAAGTTTCTTTCTTTTTTAAAAAATAATTATGGTATATATTTTAATATCATTTACTCATTCATCATATACTCATATACTCTATTACGAAATCTTGGCATAACATAACTAAATGTTTTCTTTTCATAGTTTATTTCAGTATTCTGTAAATTAAAAAAAAACTAATATTTATAATTCTAACTCTTTATAAATAAAGTCTTAAACTTATTTTTCACTATAGTTATAACAAAAATTATAAAATACTTTTTTAGTATTAAAAGAAATATATAAATATTATATAAATAAATATTTATCTTATTTACAGATTATGTAATGGAGAAGAAGAGTTAATCAATTGAGTTTACTGCGTAAGTATTTTTTAATATAATTATATATTTAATAAGAGGTATATATATATATATATATATATATTCAGACTCATTTATACACACAGTATTTTCATTCATTTAACATACTTTTCATTTAATGTGTGATTTATATGTTAATTTATACCCTTATAAACGTAACTGTTATTTGTTTACATTGCTTTTTATTATACTTTCACCTTTTAAATTCAACTTATCAAACACAATATTAAAGGATTTATATACAAATGGAAAATGAATTTGTGTGTAAATATAAATATATATATATATATATACATTTATGATATTAAACTAGCTCTTTTTTTTGAATACAACATTTTAAAAATGTAATAATGGCTAGTAAAAATAAAAGTAAACAATTTAAATTAACAAAATAATTCATCTAGAATGCTATTAAATAATTTTAAGAGACAGTTTATAATGAAATATTTAAATAATTTCAATTTAAGCATAGATTTCACTTAACGTCATTAAAGCTATCACACGTTTTTCGCTATGGAAATTCTACAATAGACTTTGTTTATAGTAAGGGTAAAAGAAATCTATCTAAATACTTCAACAGTTTTAAGACTGATGAAGTTGGGTAAACGGCAATCACCCGTTAAAATCCCCAATGATGGATGGATACATTTGATGGCTAGAGAGGTATATGAAAATAAAATTCATTCGAAAGCTTTTTTATCTCGATCAATATGAGATAAAGTTCAATATTTGCTTTTAAATTTATTTTATTAATTCATTTTATTAAATAATTTTTTTGAATCATGTAAATAATTTTACTTTAATACAAATTAAAAAAATAAATTCCCCAATCATTTTTTTATAAAAGATTATTTAAAGGTGTTTTTTAATATTAACAAAAAGTATGTTTTTAAAGATATAATAAAAAACACTGAAGAAAAACATGTACTTTAAATCTGTTTATATATAAAAAAATTTAAATTTATCTCTTGTTTCAATATTTATTTTGATACTATTGCCACTTTAATATATACTGTTCTCAAAATATACTATATTGCTATAAAATTTTATCTGAATTAATTTATATTCTCATTACAATTAAAAATAGTATTCATATCGATTATATTTGAATAGCACCTATTACTTAAAGTATTATTCGTAATCTTTCGCACAAGCTCCTATCAATCAATACATATATTTCTAATTACTTAATTATGTATTTATATGTCTCTCAACTAATATTAATTTTACTAATGTATTAGTATTTTATAATCGATGCATTTATAATTGTGCTGATTACGGAAATTTCTGTCCGATTTGCAAAGAATGATATTACAGTTGTCTACTCATAACAATACTGTTACAAATACATGATTGATATATGATTATCAAGAATCATTTAGGTATGAATTATTTGGTTAGAAACCATTTTTATTGAATAGTAATTCTTAAATAGTGCATGGAATTCTTACTTTTTTGGTACATCATATTATTTGAACTACGAAAAAGATCAATGTTTTATTAACCATTAAAACATTTTATAAACGTATACGAAAAGAAGAAAGTAAACTGATAGAATCGTCAGGAGATCGTTTAAAAAATTTAAATATGGTGATTTTTACTTGGTAATTAACCCACCATTGGGCTATTTTATTCGAAAGTTAATGTAACGAAATCCATGAGTGTTTGTTCAGAAACATTTAGGATGAACGTTGATGATTAAGAGACTGAATGTTGATAAACGAACGGTCTATTAATACGTACGATTGTATTAAGATCTATTTTTGGATAGATTGATTGCTGTAAATTAGAAATAGACGAAGGAAAAGATATTATAGGTAATCCAGTGAAACTGTTGAAGATATTTCAAAACCTGGTTTTCATTCTAGACAGGTATTACTAATTGTTTAATGGAATTGTAAGAGAATTATCTTTTATGAGATATTATTTTTCAACAGAAGAATAGCAGAGAATCAGTTATTTCTGAGATTAGACAAATTGAAACAAATAAAAATTTTTTTTTGTACGTTTCATTAATCGATGGTATGTTTTTAATTACGACTGCGCATTACTATTTGTTTATGTACTCAACAATACAAATCTAATGTAAGGTTTAAGAGATAATCTGGTACCTTCTTTTTCATTATCCATATTTTATAGATACATGCTATCATATTATTATTTAGTCTTGTCGTTATGAAACAATATTAATGAAAAATGTTTTGCATCTATAGATGTCTTGTGTTTTCATTGCTTAATAATACGCCTATCAACTTTAATTATTGAATTGTATAAATATTGTCAAAATGTTTAAAAAATGCTCTAAAGTAAAAATAATTTTATGTTAAATAAACTATTAGATTTAAAAATAAACTAATTTTTTTAACAAATTAATAGGAAACGCGAAAAAGATTTTTGTAATCGCTATTTACTAAATTCTTTATTCAAAACCACATTCCATTGTTAAGAAAAGTTATATCTTCATTAACTTCAAGAAGTAAATTCTACTAATCTTAATTACTAATTATTTATATCATTTATTGATTTTACTGATTTTAAATTATAGAGAATTAATCTTGTTTCGAACACGTTTGTTTCGGAAAAAAAGCATCAATTTGAAACGATCAGATTTATAAATAACTATTCATTGAATAAGTTTAATTGATTTATTCTAATATATGATTCATTGTATAAATATTTTTCTCTTTCTATGTGTATTTTTTATTGCGTTCACTGGGTATTCAAATTCTGATATAATATATAATAAAAGGGAAAAATACATTCTCCTATTCTTTTTAGCACCCTCAAATATTTTGCTATCCATAACGATCTGAAACGTAAATTATGACTTTAAAAAAATAACATCTTGATTAATTTTTCATGGGTTGCTTGCTTTTTACACGCAAATGAATCTGAAGCCGGTTCATAAATTTCGACACGTATTCACACAGCCTTTGTTGTACCTCGTTCACTGTACTTCGTTACAGATTTACATATACTTACGTCTCACATATATATATAAACAATAAAGTTTTCAACAACTTTAAGATTTCATAACAAGCAAATAAATCAATCAGTTAATATATATGTATGTAAATATGTATGTATATATATATATACATATATATATATATATATATATATACATATATATATATATATATATATGGTTATATTCTACATAAAAATAAAAAAAATCCTATTATTTTTTTTAAAAAACATTTTATAATTATTTGTTAATTTTTTAAGAAATATGATATTTTCACACATAATTTTCAGCTTAAATATTAAAAGATTGAACAAATTATCTAGGTGACGAATATTTATTAATTTTTTATAATTTAGTTCATTGTTAATTTCCTTTTATCAATATGTTGGGTGTTACTGATATATTGACATGATAGTTCCTTAGAAGTACAATGTTTTCTTTCAATGACATTTTATTTAATATTTTTTATAAAAATTTGGTACAGTTATGTATATATATATATGTATATATATATATATAAAATATACATAACGGTACCAAATATATGGATATATATGGATTTGAATAAATAAAATTATTTAAACAAGTAAAAAATATGTTACATCTATGTTTCTTTAATTAGAAATACATTTATTTCTTGATTTACTTATAAAAAAACATTTAATTTTTCTGTTCATAATTTTAAAATATTAAATTTCGTATTTTTGAAAAATTTAACTAAGTATTACATTTTTGTGGAAAAAGGTTGAAACACTAAATATAATACTTAATATTTTAAAATAAAATACTAGAAATTTAATTTCAATGATAAAAACTAATTAATTTATTCAGAATTAGATTCTATTTCTTAATTTTATTTTAATAATCAAATCATAATAAGAATAATACATTCAGAACTAATTGAACACATTTGTCGCTTCAAGTATTAAGCTCAAATAACATTTGCATAATGCAACGAAAACTATTCAGTAAAATTGCTTGTATTTCGAAATAACATTCTCTAATGCTTTATTGTGACGATCTACTTAGCTGATTAAATTTGAAAGGATTTATAATATAACTGAGAAATACTTTCTTTGTGTAATAAAATATATATTTAATTAATATCATAGCATTATATATATATATAAATATTTGTGTATGTACATAAGACATAAAAGATATTATCATACGTTTTGTTGAAAGTGTGAAATTATACTTGTGGGATTATAATGCTCGGTATGAAAGCGCTCTAATGACTTTATGTTTAAACCACTGCACATTTTCTTGGAAGATACAAAACATAAATGGTTTTTATAATGAAAATTTTATTAGAAACACTATACAAAGTTTTTGCTAATTTTGTAAAATGAAGTTAAGAATTTAAAATACAAAAAAATATTATATTTATATATACATATTTATCATATATATATATATATATATATATATATATATATATATATATATATATATATGTATATGTAAAATGTATTGATCATTAAAAATTATATTTAAGCATTATTTAATTTTATTTTTTAAATAAAATCTAGTTTAAAATTTATTGTGATTTGTTTGTGTTTACTTATCTTGGAAATAAAGATATTTTATAATTATTTAAAAGTTTTTGTAAGTAATAAAAAAATGTTCAAATTAAAACAGTAAATTATAATGTATTTGGTGTTATTAAATAAAAAAATAAATTATGTTTCATCTATCAATATGTTGTTAGTAGCTAAAAGAATGTTTTGGTATGAAAGAATAAAAAATAAAAATTTTCCTTATAAAATTAATTTATATTTATTCAACGAAATATTTCTTGGAACAAAAATTTCGATCAATATTAACCTTACTTATAAACAAAACATATTTCTCAAACAGAAAAATAATCAATTCTCATATTTATACTTTTTCTCCTTATGTTCCTGAAACTACAATCTGTGATGTTTACATCTGCGGAAAAATACATCGATCACAAAAACCACGCATTTATATTTTTTTTCCTCCGGTAAAATCTTCTGTCTCGCGTTAATGCTACAAAAACGACAGGTTTTTTTGTGTTCTCCGATCCGTTCATTCTTATCGAAATCAGCTGTACAGACGTAATCACATTAAGCGGTACTTAAGTGTAAATGCACTTAGACAACCAAGACAATTAGCACAGGGCATGGAACAGTAAACGAGCAAAAAATCTATACTCTATGAAAATATTCATAAAGTCTTCTGCCCGTGAGTAAGTATAAAACGACGATAGCGTTAACGTTCGTTGGCCAGTCTTTTGCAAATGTTATTTTTAGCATGTGGTAACGACGCTGAAAGAGGACTCTGATGATGACAACGCGGTGCGGCAGTAACTTTTCGCGCAACACACTTGTTTTTTGCAGCACATTCTTCATAAATGCGTTTCCGGTACATTTGGCTCGTTCTTCTACGCGTTGGCATGCAGACCCGATAGTTTTTTTTGTCTCACAGTAGCTGCCTCGAACTCCTGCTGTTCATCGTAGCTAAAACAATTTCCTGCTACATACGGTTAACTTTTATACTTCTTTTCAATGTTTTATATAACGCGATCATTTGTGCAGTTTATTTTTCAGGATTATAATGATCATATAATATTGACTGCATTAAGATATATATATATGTGAAATCTGTACCATTTATTGTTTAAAATGTTTTTATATTATTTGTATTTTCACATTTCATAAACAATCTTTTTTTGTTTGTAAATTATATAAATGTATATATATATGTATATATATGTATATATATATATAAATATATGTGTATTTATGTATTTCTAATATTAACACATTCACACTCATAATTGAAACTCGGTTCATTTATTGAAAGTCTTGATGATTTTACAATATAACTGTAAAACTATAATATTAACTATTCAAAATACTATTTTTATTTTAATTAGAAATCTTGAAAAAGAAAATACAGAAAATATTAGAAATCATTATAAACAGTACGAAAAATATAGAAATAATAAAAAGGAAAAGTCAGTTTTAATTGGATGAAATATGTCAAGACATTATTTTGGACTTTAGCTTTTTTTTAGCTTTGACATGTTTGAAATTTATTATTTCAAAAAGTTCTAATTTTAAATGAAAACATTGAAAAGTATAATTGTTTATATACAAATACAATGAAACATCTTTTTAATAATCTCATTTTTCCACCTATTTTTTTTCGGTAAAAGTAGAATTCGTAGATTTAAAATTTAATGTTATCTGAAATTCCTTCTATTAATTACCTTTCGCTTAATAGAGAGTCTCGTTAGAAAAAAGTTTGTTATGCGGACCGGTTTTACTTTTTTTTTAATATCCAATTTAAATTGAAAGTACTACGTTCATCGAGAAATCAATCAGTTATTTTACGTTTTTCAAAACATGAAATATTTATAGAAAAATTGTATACCGATAACAGAATACAATTATATATATATATATATATATATATTCCAGAATTATAAAATGTTAATAGTAAATAAAAAAATATAATTGCTATGAAATTTAATATATTTTTTTATTCTCAATTTCCTATTCTAACTTAATTAATTAAATTCTGTGTGATAAAATTAAATTCAATTTATATTTTGTTCTTATTGTAACATTCAAGTACTATTTTTAAAATAATATATGTGTGTTACTTAACGCAAATTTTGTACATGTGTAAAATATATTCATGTAGTTAACATTATGTATATTTGTTTACAATATTGAAAATACTGTTAGAAATGTCTAGACGATCGTGTTTGCACACAGAACAAGATACATTTTCAGTTTACGTCTTTGAATAACATATAATCTAACTACGTTAATTCACTGGCTCATATATGTCATGACTGAAAACTTGAGTTGTTTTTGTTTCAATTTGTTGAATGTACAATGGTTAAATAGCGAACGCTTTACCGGATCCTGATAACAGTGAATGTGTACATATGTCACTTTCTGTCTGTTCGGTCTGCTAAGTATCCACTGTCTACTGACCAGTTTTTTTTACAAACACACTAAATAAAATGTCACGTCTTCTGTGCAGAGTAACACATTCGTTCGTAGTTGATGAAAATGAGTTTATTAATTGGTTTATATATATCAACTACATAAACCACAAACTCATATATATATATATATATATATATATATATATATATATAACGATTTTATATTTAAAGATATCTATTTTGAACAGAATGGTTTCATACAGTTGAAATAACACGTAAAATAAAATTAAATAATAAATTATAAATATTATATGTAAATTATTTAAGTGGCAGATGCTTTTCAAAGTAATGAATTAATTTTAAATATCTCTAAAATTCTTTTTAGATATACCATTGTCGCGTGAAAATGTTTTTTTTTATACAGCTCCGTCTACATATTTGGCCAATTTAAATAATTACGTACGTACAGCTACAGAAAAACATTTTTAAAAATATGTTTTCCTCTGAAATTTGTATGTTTTCACTGCGTACTATTTTTTAACAATTTTGCAATATAATGTTAGTGGATCAAAAATTCGATATATATGATAAATATATATATATATATATATATATATATATATATGATAAATATATATATATATATATATATATATATATATATATCAATACAATAGTGTAAATACAGTATTTTTAATATTTATACAACATAATTAATTCTATTATATAAAAATTATCAAAATACATAGTTTCATAATATTATATATACATATATATATATATATATATATATATATATATATATATATATATGTATATATATATACACACATATGTATATATGCGTGAGAATGTGTGTGTGTGCGTTTGTATGTACGAGTATGTATATCAGAAAATATCTAGTTAGTTCTTTTGGAGTCAAAACTAATTTCTTTTTAATGAATATACGTATTACAAAATTTATTCTCTGTGTGAAGAATAATTTTCACATTCAGCCAAAATTTACATATTTATATATGAGATGTAAACAAGAAATATTTCAAATTTTCATTAATTAAAATGCTACATGACTAGATTGAGACTTAACCTTACCACATTAAGCTTTAAAGATGAACGTCTGCACCGCTATATTTTAACATATATACATCTTAATATAACAATGTATATATATATATATATATATACATATATAAGCATTTAAGAAATTATATATAAATTTGTTTATTGTTTAAATTAAAAAATATTTTTATGACACTTAAAAATAGAAATATATTAATATTTCGAGTGTTTATGTGAATGCGAAAGAATCAACATATTAAATGTACATTCACATATATAAATAATAAGGAAACTATTAATATAATAAATCAAAAAATAAATTTTCCTATGTATATATATATATATATACATTATGTTAATTACATTTGTAGTATAATTAAAAATAATTGGTTATAAGGAATGAAAAATGAGTTTTATTTTTAAAAATTTATATTCGATGTAACAAAAATACAAAAAGTGTTAGAAAAATGTATTTTTCCTTCTGTAATTAATTAATTGCTTAAATTACAACAAAATCTTTCAATATCACAATTGAAATTTTTTCTTTACCCACCATAAAAAATACAAAATATTCAATAATCAATTATTGGACCTTTTTATTATAAATGTAAATTAATAGAAGTTAAATTTCATTTCCAAAAATAAATCTATAGTACCAAAAACTTTAATTGTGTCAAGTTTATTTCATATGATGATTAGTTTAACGGTACGTTTGTACCAATGTATTACGATATACATTCATATATATATATATATATACATATATATAATTTCTGCATGTCATCAGCTTATGAGAACTTTTTATAATTTCTTTTTTAATATATTTTAGCGAATGAATTACTAATTTGTTTTGAAAGGTTTTACATGAGAAATGTATTCATTTTATTTTTACTGTTTCAGATATTTATATAATCACATTTTTGAATTGCCTATTTAAAGAGTCTGAATGTTAAAAACATAAATATAAAATGATATTATTACGAAGAAGAAAACCATCGAGAATATACTAGCTTTTTGATAATTTAACAGTTCAAGTGTATCAGGATTATATTTTACTTATATATTATTTTATTCTATATTTATACACTCGGATACATGTTTATAAATGTATATATATATATATATATATATATATATAATAAAAAGAAATGGAAGAGTTATATTACATAGAAGTTATAATATATATACACTTATTTCTGTGCATGAATGTATGTATTTTTAGACATGTTGCATGTGCTCGTTTACGAGAACAATTAATAGGGTTGTCAATTTTAAAATAGCTTAGATTTGCCTAGTTGTTTGTTCTATATCAAAATATATACCTTTGTGGTGTAAAATCTTAAATCCATGATACATCGAGACATTTTTGAATTATACCTACAACTTTATTTAAATTCAACTAACTGAAACTTGGTAGCATTTAAAATAAGTATACAAATATTTTCATAACATATAATAAACAATAAACAAGACTGAAAATTGAATGTTTTCGAAGAAAAAATATTTAGTTCAGTTATATTCAATTTTTCTTTTTATATATGATAAATGAAAATCATTTGATAATAAAGTGTGATATAAATATTTAATATAACAACAAATAAATACTTGTTACATTTCTAATTGATAAAATACAGAGGAATTATATTATTACATACACGCATATGTATGTATATATATATATATATGATGCGTGTGTGTGTGTTACATGCATGCATGTGTATGTATTAAGTATATGTTTTGTAATAAGAGAATTAGACTCATAGATAAAGATGAATGTATAATAAATGAAATACGTACTCATACATAAATCTCAAAAAGAGAATGATTCATCAAGAACAATTTTATTTAAAAGTCAAAAAGCGTTATAGGCACATGACCTATTTGCATATTAACTGAATTATGGAAATGTAATTAGCTACCACAAGAGCATGTGTTTTAGTGCCACCACCATTCCATGGCAGTTTGGTGTGTGCAAAGTCTCCCACTGGCATTTCACTATGGAACCTGTCTCTACGTGTTATTGTTGACGTGGAGTTTATACATTTTGTTAGTTGCCAACATTCGCGTCGGCTTTTTGTTCAGTTCACGTAAAATATCTCCATGTATCATTTAGTTTGAATACGTCATATTTAGTTTATTTATATTAACATTATGTGTTATTATGTTTAATGTAGTTGTTTGAATTAAATAGATTATTTACATTACCAACTTAGTGCATACACATATATACATACATACACAATACAATCTCATACACACAAATATACACGTTTATGTATTCTGGTTGAAAAGCCTATTTGAGTTAATGGTTCTTTTATGTGTTACAGACGTATTTCATAAATTTAAATTTATTGTAGCAAATAACAGACATAATTGTCATTATCATTGAATAAAAAAATCATCAATGAAGTACAAAAGAATTAAATATTATTTGATACACATTTAAAAAATAACAATAGCAGTAGCTATTTGATTCCTAACGTCTCGAATTCAGCTTTTTTTGTTATGTAAATCAATTGAAATAATTACAATTTTATAAAAAAAGATAATAAAATATATAAATACTTAATAGATTTGAAAAAAAGCTCGTCTTTATTTAAGAACATCTGAAAAATATAATAATACTATTTAATACATACAAAGTAGTTTAACTTAAATAGTTCCTGAGTCTATCATTCTATATTACTTTTTAAGAAAATCATTTCCAATATCATCTTTATTTAATTTTTCAACACATTATTTTCAAACTAACTCATATAGTACTAAAAAAATAACAATTCTAAACTCTGCTAAAGTACTGGTATGTGACATTTTATGATAAAAGTTAACATTTTAAATTATCAAAACCGCAAAGAATAATTTTATAACTTTTTTTATTTGCGAATACAGCTATAATCACCACCTTTGATTATATATATATATATATATATATATATATATATATATATAAATAATGAATTAGTACTTTTTCAAACTAATTTATTTTTCTTCAATAATCTTGATGGTTTTTTTCAAAATTATTCGTAATGTGTGTTTTTTCAGACATTAATATAAATAATTTAAGAACAATTTACTCTCATAATGTTCAAAACTCAGATTAATTTAATAAACATATTCTTTTTGGGAATAAATTCCAATTTATGCAATTCAAGGCTCTAGCAAATGTTTATTACGATTAAAGTAATATTAATATATACTTATATATATATATATATATATATATATATATATATATATATATACATATATACATAATTTGTATTACCTTGCTTTTATTATAATTTCAACGTAAAAAAAGATCTTTTATTATGAGAGAAAACTATGACTTTAATTATAAAAACACTAAACAATGTAAAAAAGTATAGCGATTAAAATACATAAACTAAAACAGATATTCGTTGTCTAATTATTAATTATAGTTAGAGAACACTTACTTTATAAATGAAAAATTCTATTTGAGGTGATTTTTAAATTTATTTTATTTAATTGGTTTTTTTTTGAAAATAAATGAGGCACATATGTTCATTAAAAGTTTGTTATATATATATATATATATATATATTATATATATATATATATATATATTATATATATATATATAAATATATATATATATATAATATATATATATATATATATATATATATACGAGTATATATGTATATTTTTTTTATATTCTTTTGAATTAATTTTTTTTACAATAAGTTAAATTACTAGTTTTTATTTAATTTTTCTTAATTCAGTCTGTAATTAGAAACAAATAATAAAGTTTTTTAATCCGTAACTGCTTATTAAATTTACATTATTCTTAATCTCAAAGTTAATGTGTTGTGTTGTCTTTAATTATTTTCATTTAATATACAACTGCATTAACTTCGTGACAATAAAATTACTCGCACAATAAAATAGGTTTTGTTGTTATAATAATTGTAAATCGTTACAACAAAAAATTGCAATTCATCACAAGGTCTCTCCGCCATTCGCAAACCACGAAGATTATATGCGGTAATGTTAACAACGTAAAGTAAATCCTAAAGTTTTAACCAACATGCCTAGTATGCAAATTTTGTAGCGAATGTCGTTTAGATTATACACTATTACAATATTAGTTGTTTGTCCGCTGAGAGAGATACAATATACAGATTAGTTGTAAATGTTATACATCATCTCGCTTTACAGAATGGGTTGTTTACGTTCTAGTATACAAAACTAAAATTGTCATGTGAAGCGATGAGTCTGTTTAATATGGGTCCGGGTTCATATCTCGTCAGGGACACATGTTTTACGGCAGTATTTCGGGCATTCTCGTTAAGAATGACATATTGAGGTACTTTCGAGTGTTTTATGACATTTTCGGCGGTTGTTGCATACCCTTCAAAAGTGTTAATATCCTTTGACGATTACTAGTGTACGTTTACAAATGCATTCAGTAATTGTTTAAAATAATGTTCAACTAGAATATTATTATCTTTGCAACATATAATAAAATAAAATATTCTAACTTCCTTTATAAAAATCTCTGAATAATTAAATTCATTATATGAACAAGTTCCGAAATTTTGTTCAGTTTAAAAATATTATATTTAGACAAAATAATTTGAAAGTAGATTCAAACATACCTCTTTAAAGAGATTTTAACTATAAAATATGAATATGTTAGTTGTATTAATATTTTTTTATGAAATTTTGTATAAATATTGTATATTTTAAACAATAGTACAAATACTAATAAACAACTGACAATAAAAAATAGTCATTCCTTCATTATATTACCCTTTATGTATTGATTTAGTAATTTGAATAAACAGTTTAAATTCAGTTAATAATTTTCAATCCTGTACTAACTTTGATTGATTTACTTTCTCCAAATTCGTTCAAATGTTTTTGTTTTATACGCAAATAATTAATCATTAAATGGAAAAAACTTAAATATTTAAAGTGGGATGGTGAATCCATATTAAGGGTATTTTATTTTCAAATCAATAACTTAAAATATTAAATTATGTATTCTTAAAGATGAATTATTGTTCTGGTTCTGTGTAGATAATAAAACAATGGAAAAATATTTTTTCATAAATCTTATATACTTAACTGTATACATATAATATATATATATATATATATATAACATTATTAAAGTTTAAATTATCATATTGTATTCTCTAAGTTTCTTAAACTTTTTGTTCAATTAATTAAAAGAGAAAACTAGACATTTATTTTGAAGATAAAAGAATTTTTCACAATGCAATTATAAAACATCCTTAGGTAAAATTTGTATTAACATATAAATTATATTTCTGATATTTGTAATCGTATTTGTTATTTTTAACATAAATTAAAAATAAATAACTGTATTAATGTTATTAAAAGTCTCTGTTTTTGTAAATATTTAAGTAAATATAAAATAAATGATTGAAAAATAAGTGTTTAGTTTTCTAGATTTAAATATTTACCTAACAGGGTTTGTAAATTTATATCTATTAATACATTTCTGTGAATTTGATTTATTTTTGTTGAATTCAAACAGAAAAAGTACTGTTAATGCATACGAATATGACAGATTGAAAATATCAGTGAAATTCAGTTTGCAATTCAGCGTAAAATAACAGTTTGAAATGACAAAAATATTGTTTTTAGATTAACAGATGAATCCCGTGATTGGAGTATTTGTGTTTTAATTACATTATACAATGAGCAAAAATAACTTGCTTTCCAACACGTTTCGCAAACGATCAATACGTTTTTTAAATCTCGTTTGTCACATATTATAATTTGTACGTACTAAAAGAAGTCTTATTTTTATAATTTTATCAAATATTGTACTAATGATTCGTCTTTATTTACTTTCTGTTAAAATAAAAATTACTCTTCAGTAACATTCATTTATAACATAATGAAAATAGGTATAAAATAATTAATAATAATGTTTTAAAAATCTTTAAAATACAATAATTAAACAGTTACAACAAAAAAAGATTTCATTTTTAAATATTTTTATCCCTAATATTAAAAAATAATAATTCAATCAAAAAATATTCATTTGTTTACGTTTCTATTGTATAAAATCGATTTTTAAATTTTATAGAAAATATTCTATACAGAAAGAAAAAATAAAAATATATTACTTAATATAAAAGGAGATAATTATTAACTCCGCACTATGTGTTACTAAGCTATTTTGACCTATGTTAAAAGTTTATTTATGACTAGCTGCTTCCGTCAGTGAACTTACTGTTAAAACAAGAACAAACATGCATATACACAGATATATATAAATATATATATATATATATATAAATTCCAACTGACTGATTTTTAAACTCTTATTTCAATATTAAATTATTTTAATTAGTAAACGATATTAATTGATCTTATTTAATTGAATTATATGTTTAAAAAATCTAATTTTAAAATTCACAAAATCATTTAAAATATTTTTTAAATACTGTTTGATATGAACGTATTATCCTGGTGACATTCTCACGTTCCAAATATTTCTATTGACTATAAGTGTTCATTTTAAATTATTAAGTTTTTATTACTATATTACCTTTTAATACACATGTGGACATATATATATATATATATATATATATATTATCTTAAATATGAGTATCATAAGTATTATATATAGAATTATTATTTTCAATTTTTAACGAAACTGCTCTGATATCAGACTACACTTTTAATAATATTTAATTCACAACAAGTGAATTATTAGAGCGGCATTTAAGTATGCTTTTGAGTAGTGGCAATAAATTTCATTTTTTTTATTTTATATGATATAATATTTTATGAGAGGACTTCCAAATTCATCATTGTTAAGTCCCTTACATGTTAGTTTGCTGTCTTTTGTGTAACATCATAAGTAAATTTATTGCTTTCTTTCATAGAACGATTTATATGATTTTTATTTTAAAGCATACATACAGTGATATTTTCTAGCATATACATTAATATATATATATATATATATATATATATATATATATATATATATATATATATATATATATATATATATATATATATATATATAATTTTTATATACTAAATGTTGTTGGCATAATTAAGATTACTATAATTTCATTCTATTAATAAATACAATTAAATATTTAATATTTATTTGTTTATTTTTATTATTTAATATATATTTAATATATTATATCTGATTTATTTTAAATCATTTATTTAAAAATATATGTATTGACTGTTTCATTACTCGTATTTGGACTTATTTTGAATTGTATATTTCTCTTGCATACATATATAAGTATATATATATATATATATATATGTGTGTGTGTGTGTATGTACAATCTTCAAATATCATAATTATTTGATTTAATGGTTCGTTATTTGTACGTAAAAATGTTACATATATTTCATTATGAAATTAAAGGAGATGGCAAATTTTATAGTTTAAGATTTCAATGAAATAAATTATTCTATTTTTATAATAATGTCCGATCTTAAGGAAAATTTTAATAAATAAGTCTTATACTTTACAGTTAATATTAATTTTACTTAATTTAATTATCTCATTAATCGCTGCTGTTGCTTGTACGCAGCATTAATTTTGTAAATTTTTTTTCTCTGCTAAAAATAACTTTTTTTAAAAAAAACTTTAATAATTTAATATAACAATAAAAATTGATTCAATAGCAATAGAACTACATTATTTATTTTTTCGATTTTTGGAAAGTGAGAAAAAAGCGAAATCGATGTAGACTTTGTAAGAGCCTGACCGTGTATATATATATATATGTATGTATGTAAAAAGTGAAACGTTTTTCTCCACCTGAAGAGATTAGCAAATATCACGGCATTTGATTCGGTATTGAATGAAATCAATGGTTTAAAATTTAAATCAGACTAGTTTTTAATTCCATTTGAAATATTTTTTTGATAATGCTAACATTAGTAGATGCTGTTTCGTAACAAACATCTCACTGCGGAAAACCAAAATTTTAATTTTTTTTTCTAATGCCAAATTATTTAGAAGGGACCTAGATCTAAACCATGTTAAGCGTTTTCCAAAATTCCTACGATTTTGAACAGCGGGGTTTAATAGATTAAAAACGGTGTAAAATACATTTTCAAATTAAAAAAAAAATTTATTGGATTTAAATATATCAACAATAAAATATTATAGACATTGCCTTTCCTAAATGTGTTTTAATCAATAAATAAATCACTGAAGATAAACTATCTTATTTCTATTTTTATTTGAATAGTTTTTAAAATTGATATTAATCGAATTTTTTATTTAGAAACTAATATCTTTCTTAATTAAAAATCTAATATTCTGGAAGACTATAATAGTTTACACATTAAAATATTATAGTCTTTCCACTACAATATTTCTAATTATTGAGTATGTGTAATTGATTTTTAATAACAAATTTTGAAAAAACGTAGATTTATTTAGTTTATAAATTGATTTTAATTTTACATAATT
Source organism: Acanthacorydalis orientalis (assembly GCA_034766995.1). Lineage (NCBI taxonomy): Eukaryota > Metazoa > Arthropoda > Insecta > Megaloptera > Corydalidae > Acanthacorydalis > Acanthacorydalis orientalis. The sequence goes on from CM068313.1 coordinate 25,621,173, forward strand.
TATTTTTAATGAAATTAGTGAGTAATATAATATTTATAAGCCAATTTTGTATTCTACGAAGGTACATTACCAAAATTGTTTACTTTTAAAGACAGCATTGTTCAAGTTAAACAAAATTAAATATATCTAAAAAGGTATTTTTTGAAAATTTAAAACAGTACATAAAACAGTAATTAAAATCAGTACAATATGATTAAGATAGATTATAATTTTATCATTAATTAATCATTTAAATTTCTATGCTAATCTGCAAAAACTTTCGTTTAGAGGAAAGTTGTATTTGTTTTACATTACCTAAGGTTGCGTTTTTATTTCTTTTTTAAAATTTATACATAGTCTCTATTATTCAATACGGTACTTAATACAATTATATTTTTTCCATTTTATAGAATTTATCATTTTCTGTATCAATATTTACGAAACATATATAAATTAAAAAATGACAAATTTTTCTTATATAAATAACTCTGAGGTTTTGTAAACGCTTAGAATTATTTTTTTATTTCAAAAAAGTATGTATAAATTAGAGTATTCTATTTGAATTTGAGAAATGGAATGAATTGTGTGAATTTATAGATATTTCATTGATAAAATGAATATTTTTTCAAAACAAATTCATTATTTTAAAATATATGTTGCATTGTTGTATGAAAGTTTAATTCAACGTGAAGAAATATATTTAAAATATTAACAAATATTTAAATCACTATTAAAATACTTCAATTACTTGACATAAAAATAAAAAAACATTTAAAATTTTACAAAAAACAAGTAATCAAACTGTAAACTTCATAAATTTCTTTTAGTAGGCAATACCTATTTTAATATTTGGTTGTTTTCTACAAAACTCCTTATTTGTTTAAAATACGACAAATAATATTATAAATATTTTTACATTTTGTATGACAACGAATTTTATAAAAAATGGATAAAATGTTTATATTAATATATATATATATATATATATATATATATATTAATATATGTGTGTAAATATTATAGAAAAATATAGAGAATACTGTATAAAGTTTCATTTATTAATTTAAAAGTTCATTTCGTCTTATACACTATATTGTTGTAAATATTCTAAAATCACACTACCTCCACACTTCAAAACCACTTGCACAAATCCTTTATAAGCTTTTTAAGCGTATACAAAAAATGAAATATCTTGCTATTTTTGGGATTAGAAAATAATTACAGCACCTTGTTTGAAAATTAAAACACTGCAAAAAATATATATTTTTAAGTTAAACTCACAACAGTTTATGTGTAGGTTTTCTGGGAAAAAATTAATTTTCTCTCGTTACTTGTTTATTTTCCATTAAACCAGATACTATGTACAAAATAAAATATGTAAAGAATCACAGACTGGGTACTTTTTTCGATTAAAAGTTTTACAATTTTATCATGTTTGTCATTGTTTTATGTAAATCAATCACAGTATTTTTTTATTTAAGTATCGGCAATTCTTTAACTCATTACGTCATTAATTTTTGTAATTTATTATTTTTATTGCGATTATTTACTTTATAATTAATAAGAAAATCAATTCAATATATATTTTTTAATATTTTTTTTATTTGATTATTCATTTTGAGAATAAAATATAATGCATACTGCAATTTTGTTGTTAACTGTTTTATTAAACAGAGATCGTATTTATTATAATGCAGATTATTATTACCTTTAAAATATATACTGTTACATTCCATTTTTTAGACTTCATTTTTTCAATACAGTATATATTATTTGAAAAAAATTATAAATATATAAGAAAAATCAAGGCTGAAAATAAAGGTTAAAATGAATTGTAAAAAATATAATACTTTATACGATTTTTGTTCAATTTATATATATATATATATATATATATAAATATATTAGGTGGGTAGAAAAATAAATGCGGTTTAGTTGTCAAACTTTTTTGATTTTCTTAGCTGTTTTAAGTGGTTCAGAACTGTTGGATGATTAGCGACTAACTTTTGTGCAACCTCTCAAATTGTTATGCGTGGTTTTGATTCAACTAACTCTTTCAGTTGGTCGTTATAAACCGAAGAAGGACAGCGACCTTCTTCATCTTCAAGGCTTTCGTCCCAAGCACGAAATTTGTGGAACTACCATTGCCGTACATTCCTTAACAGTACCCACACCTAAAGTATTTGTTTAGTTTACGAGCAGTTTCTATTACTTTACCACCCGTTTTGAACTCATACAACAAATGTTCTTATTTTCTTCTTTACATCTTTAATTCAATAGCCCAATTTGAAGCAAAATTAATAATAAAATTAAAACCGATGTTATCAAAATACAGACCGAAAAATCCACTTTAAAATGATATTAACATGAACTCGATGAAACAACACTTTCAATAAAATAAATTAAGGTAACAATTCAGAAATCAAAAACCGCAATTATTGTACTACTTGCTTAATATTTTGATAATTGAACTATTTAATTATTTTGTAATCTCATCAATAAATAACTGAATGAAATAAAATTTTTAATGCAAAATTAAAATAAATATTAAGTATTAAATCGAATAAAATAAAAAGTAATAAAGTCAATTAAGGGGAAAACTACTTATTCTATACATACGTGTATAACAATAAACCTGTATAATTAAATAGCATATTTAACTTTTATTTCTCAGTTTATATTCATTTCGACGAGATTTCTCTGCATTTAGTTATATATATGTATATATATATATATATATCCATGTATGTATGTATATTTAATAAAAGGCATTTTATTTATTTTATTCTAGATAAATAAATAACGTGATATTAAAATATTATTTACAATGCGGTTTCAATGCAATTTTCAATCCTCTACTTCGTGTTCTTGCTGTTGTGCACTATGTGGTATTAGATACGGTATTGTTTTATTTACTTTTATTTAAGTCTTGAATAAGTCCGCTCAAAAGTCTGCTTTACGTTTACAAACTTCACATAAAACTTTATCTGTCAGTGTAATGCATGTCGACATATAGTTTTATTCTCTTTTTTCTTCTTTTTTAGAAAAGAGATTATTGGTAACTTATTTGAATATGGCTCATTTAAGTATCCTTTATTTAAAACAGAAATTAGGTTCTGTTTTCTGTGCTTACGAATACATTTGTATGTTTTTAAATAAATATTTTTTGTTTAAAAATCATTTTATCTAACATGCTGTATATGTATAATTAATAATCTAGAAATGTTTAACTAAATTATCAAAAATCGTTAAAATCCAACATTTCTGTTTTCATTTTCCTAGGAGTTAGTCAATTTAAGGGTAAGGTTATTTTTTTATTGTTACAAGAATGTTAGATTTTACTAGATATACAGAGAAACATATTTTGTATCATTTTATTTTATTCGTATATTTTCATATTAATTTTATTTCAAAAATCACTAAAATATATTTATGTTTTGTAAAATAGCTTTAGAAATAAATCTATACAATGTAAAAAAATTATAAAAAGAGAAAATATTAAATTAATTACAAAGATATCGACTAAATTTATTAATCATAGATGTGAGTATTTTTCGCACAATTTATAAATTTATTTTAATGTTTGTTGTACTTTCAACTACAATATAAAACACTAAAGAATAAAAAAATATCTGTTAAATAATTTTTGAATGTTTTCTATAAGAGCAAAAACCACTAAAAGTTATCGTACATAAAAAGATAGAAGAATGGAAACTTATAGTTGGTATTTGGTAATTTTATGTTTTCCACATTTAGTACTTTCATGATCTTGTTAATTGAACTTCAGTTGTATCTACAACAATCGAGAATAATAGATCAATGAACTCATATATTGGATTCGAGCCAGGAACACTATGTTTAACTATCACCTGTTCTTCAGAGCTTTTAATACTTTTTCTAAAATATTCCCTTCGAAGAAACTTTCTTGTTGGATGGCTTTGTAGCTCAGTAAATCTTTTATAAGAAAAAACGAAGCGCTTTCTTTTCTTTGTAAATAATAACTGAAAGTTGACGAGAGCTGTAAGTATAGACTATTTTATTCATCATACTTTTTTTAAAAAATAGAATAGATCTTCTCATCTCAATAAATAACCTGACTATAGTTTTTAAACACATATTAGTACAGTTATTCTTTTCTGTTTGTCTTATTATTACATAATATATATATATATATATATATATATATATATATATATATATATATATATATATATATATATCACTACTACAATAGCACAAACTTCAATTTTTTAGTGTAAATTTGTTACTCAAGCGTATCAATAATGTATGAAGTAGTTGTATTTTACCTAATATTGTTAGTAATTATTAATTATTTTAAAAAACTATAACAACTTCTAAAATATTAACAAGAAATTGTTAAACGATTTTCTTTTTTATTGTAATCCTAACAATTTGTCCCTTTCTACAAAATTTACGTTTTGATTTATATAAAGTTAATCACCTTACTACTTTTTTTAAGAAATCCCAGTAATGCATTCTTTTTATCTTTCAATTTCATATTTACTAATCGACGTACAATGACCAATGTGTTATCTGAGTGAATAAAAGATTTTATTTTTAGTTTGTAGTGTAGGTAACTATACATTTTTATTTTGAAATGTAAGCCTGATATTTCTGAATTTTCAGTCATGCTGTCTTTTTAAATAGTTTAATGGTTATGCAACAATGGAAGAATTTCATTAAAGAATAACTCCACAATGTAAAACTTTAAAGGATAATTCCAAGTATAAAATTTTATAAAACTTGCGTAAATATGAACTTTTAATTAAGGTACAAGAATGTTGAATAAATTAAAATTTTGTATTTTTCTTTTTATACCTAATTTCAAAAAGACACTTAAACGAAGAATATATAATAATTTTTTCCATATAAATTCCTACAGCCATGATGAATTATACTAAGCAACGGTTTTATTATTATAGATGTATTCATATACATGTTTAGTCCATTTATTTTTTCATTAAATTGAACTGAAACTGAAGTATCCATTAGAAAGTAGTCTTAATTGAGTTTTATTTTTGTATATTAACGATATGAATATTGCTAAGAAATGTCTTAACTATGTAGAAGAATTAAGAATCACAGATGATTGTGATTGCATATAGATATTGAGTCTCATATTATATTGTATGTATTTTAAAGTGTCTTTGAAATCACCTGTAGTGTAGAAATTATTGGTATCTATGTGTCTCTGCCTGTTTAATACTTCTTTTTGATTTCAGTTGCGAGATCTGTGTTTGATAACGTGTTTGTGTCTTGATTTTATCAACTCTAGATATTTAATATTCCAGTGTTAATAACGAAGAATGTTTTCTTAATTTTATCAATGAATGTAATATCTAGACTATTGTAATGGATGATTTTATCAATAATGAGTGGTCTGTTGTAGTAAAATTTATTTATAGTATTTCGAGTATTACAACCGGTGTACATTTCTAATAAGATATAGTGCTGGTAACACCAGGAGTAGTCGCTTAGCAGTTATACAATTTTAATTATTTGATCGTTCTATATTTGCAGTCTTACAACGTTTGGGTGTGAGAATCTATTTTGTGTTGTATTGTTTCTTTTCTTGTGACAACGTCTGTATTTATAATTTATCACTGTGATCTTTTTATTGTGTATTTCTTGCAATTATTAATGCATATAACATACTTTTCATTTTTGTTGATATTTAATTTAAAAGAATTGTAAATGAAAGATATTATATTATATAAAAAAGTATTAATTATTAAACAATTTAATATTTAAATTTAACTTAACAAATGTTTATAACATTAAGAAATCAAGTATATCAAAGAAACTTTCGACTAAAGAAAAATCTGGCCTGTTTTATAAACAACGAGAATAAGAAAATTAATAAAAGATAAAACTTAATAAAAAAGAATGTCAGTTCAATTTTAATATGTAGATTTTATGCCATTTCAAATAAAATTTTAAATTAAAAGTTTTTTCCCAACAACTGACTATTTTTTAACTCCTTAATATATTTTATTGAATAACAAATATATTTTAGTTTATTCGACTTTTTAAATTTTAATTTAAAGTATAATTCCCAATATTTTAATTTGTAAGGACTATTAAATAAATTGTTTTTTAAAACATCAAGAGTATTACTAATTAAATGGTCTTATAAATATTAAATGTCTGTAATGAGTGTTGCTGGTTATAAAAATGAAAAGAAATTAGAATCTCGAATCAATAACAAAATAACATCTTAATAATTAATTATTTAACATTTTTCTCGAGTATATTATATATATATATATATATATATATAATTGGTTTATTTATCTAAGAGTTGAGGTTGGTTTATTTATCTAAGAGTTTACAAAGTACATTCATGTTCAATGAAATTGATTTTTATCGACGTGAAACGAAGACAACGTTATATTTAAACGAATTTATACGGTAATACGCTTGAAACCGGCTTCCCAAGAAACACCAAACTACTCGCTCTCTCTCTCTCTCTCTCTCTCTTTCTATATATATATATATATATATATATATATATATATATATATATATTATATATATATATATATATATATATATATATATATATATATATATATAATTATACTTAGGATTTCATTATTGCATATTAATATATTATAACCCAATATATCGATTTTTTATCATTATAAATGTATTTATATATAATTCATGCTAAAATGTATATTCAACATCAATTAAAACTTTAAGCTTTAAATAATAAAAGTATGGTTTAAATTGTTAATATAATTTGTTTAATTTCAGTATAATTTTATTAAACTGACTGAAAAGTATCGTACGTTATTTGGATAAAAACATTATTGAAAATAAAATATTGGAACAAAATTTAATAGATTTGTAATATAAGATTGCGTGCTTTGTGTATATTAAATTTTCCAATTATAGAACAAGATAAAAATATTATTGCCCTATGTTGTTAATTTACAACATAATGAATGATTTATTATCATTGCAGAGAATACATTGCTTTTTTGCTATTTAAATTATTATCATTTGTATATTGTCGAGTTCCGTTCTGACTGGAAGGAGAATTTTTCGATTTTATTATTTGAATTATTGAATGAAATATTTTAATTAAAATACATAAATATTATAAAATTAGTTTTATAACTAATAACCACGTATGTATATATATATATATATATATATATATATATGAAATAGAAGCAGTAAACATTATAATTTGATATCAAATAAAACATATATTTTGTATAATGCTTTAATGATACTTCATTTATAGGTATACACATATCTTTATTGTCATGAATAAATATAGTATATAGAAACCTATATGGTTATCTATATAGTATAGTTCAATTGACAGATTATACTTAATGTGTGATCTAAATTAGTGTAAACGCATGAATAAACAAGTACTATACACATCCACACATATTGATACCTATACATGTTTATCCATGTATACCATTTGTAATCAAATTTATTTTATCAATGATATTGTGTAAAATTGTTGAAATTTGATCTTTATCGCTATGAAACTGATATCTGTGTTATCATAATATTATAAATTAATCCTTTATTGCATCATGTTGCTTCAAGGCAATACACTGGATAACTGCAGTGTACGTTCCATTTATCAATAGGTTTAGATTTATATTTAAAAAATCTAAATTGATAATTTAAACATTTCATATATTGATAATATTCTCGAAAGGATTGTTTTAATTCTCATTACTGTTACATTTATATATATATATATATATATATATATATATATATATATATATATATATATATATATATAAACTCAAAATATAAAAAAGAATGTAGAGATAGTGTATTAAATTATTATTAACGATGACACTCGACTGTTTTCGAAATTTTCACGACGGATTATGATGTCGGTATCATAATAATGAAATGTGCGACTATAAAACAACAACGTTGCAATATACCTGCGAAAGGTACATAATCATTAAAATTGAACAGAGATATTGATTATATCTCTCTCTATATGTATAAAACCAACATTATATATATATATATATATATATAATTTGACTAAATTATGAAAAAATTACATTTAACCTAGACATAATTTTTCCTACTCACAATTTTCAACTTATATTGTACTACATACTCTATTATATAATAATAAAATTTAATAGTAACTAATATAAATAAAATTCAATACAAAAAACATATAAATGTAATGTTTGTAGAACATATTTAATTGATCAATTTCTTTTATAAAAAAATGTGTTTAATATTTATATATATATATATATATGTATGTGCGTGTGTGTGTGAATATAAAATAAAAGAAAAAAAATAACAATTAGACTGTTTACCAGAAAAAATATACATGTGCATTTATTTTAACGTAGAAATATATATTGAAGAAAACTGTAATTTATGATTTGAGTTAGAGTACAAACAAGTAATAATATTATGTTTGTGATCACTTATATATAATTATGTTATTACAATTAGGTAAACACTGAAAATTAATCTTGGTAAAAATGTCTGAGCCACTTTTATTTGTGTACATTTACGGGAAACATTATGAAGATAAATCATAAATGTTCACATAACTTCTTTATAAATGAAAAGATATGAGATATAAAGATAAAACTGCTCGTAAACCTAAATATAAAATAGCCCCCTTTAATTAGTGATATTTCTTCGGTGACGTTTTAAACGCTATAATAAATGGCTATAATTAAATCATCGAGCTCTTTTATTTCAACACCGCTATTACCCTCTCAGTGTGTTAATGGTTGGTAATTATGCAGCGCTTTGTACATTTTTCTGTGGTCTTTGATGAAACATCTCTAAATTAACGACATTTCAATTGAGTGTAAAAAACTTGTATGGTAATTTCCCATCCATTTACAATATTGGATCATGTTCATCCTGTTTACATAAAATTGTATATATATATATATATATATATATATATATAATGTTACATTAACCGACGTGTTAACCAATATACGATGAAATAAGTAAAAATTAGTATGCTTTTCTTCAGAAAAAAATGAACGATTCCACCAAATATATACTTCTTATGTAAAAACTATATTTAATATACAAGGAATAATTTCTTGTTTTTTATCCTAATCAAATCATGAAAGTCGATTATATGCAATCTTAATAACAAAGTCTAAAAGCATTATCTTGGCATGAAAATTAACTATAACAGTAAACAAAATAATAAGTAAGTTAGAGCTACTACCAATGTATGCTCATTTTAATAGCTAACTGAAAAATGTGGACAGTAAAATAGTATACGTGAATGTTTCTAAATGTCACGAATTATATAAAATATATAAATGCAATTTGGAAAGTTTATACCATCAAGATAATTAGATAAATAGGTCGAAAAGTTAAAAATTGAGTGAGCTATAAATAATTCAAAGCAACACCGTTTGCCCTAATGGCGACGTCAACTGGATTTTAAGATAAAAACGGAGATATTTTTGAGAATTATTTAAGAAATGAGATATCTCAACATATATTTTGTACTATAAAATGCTTTCAGTAGACCTGAAATTTATTATAATCTATATAAACTTTTGTTAGTTAAACTAAAACATGATATTTTAAATAAGTGCAATTATTCAAATATAATTATTTTCAAAATATATGGATTGTTCTTTTGAAAAACATTTTAAAATTGTATGAGAAATGAAATATTCTCTCTAAACATAAAAAGACACTTGTTGATAAAACTGAAAACATATCTTTAAATTTTACTATATAATTATTGTAAAAATATTGAAGCATATACGCTTATACGTACATATATATATATATATATATATATATATATATATATATATATATATATATAGTGAGGGAGGAGGAAGAGAAAGAGAATTTAAATTAAGTCTTCTTTCATTTTTGGTTCATTTCTCTCAAATATATTTTGTTTTAATTTTGTACAAAAAAATGTGTCGTTTAGATAAAATAGTTTAAGTAAAAATAAGTTTATTAACTTTGTTTTTGAATATTATTTACAATATCCTTTAAAATGTATATTTATATACAAAAATCTATAAATTTGCTTATATAAAACCTATTAATACAAGGTTTATTAATCAAATCATTTTAATTAATGTCGGGTATATTATTTACTACTATGACAGTTAATGCGATATTTATATAATTTTGGTTTCTTGTCCTCAAGCACTACTTTTAAAAAATGCTCTGCACGAAACAAAGGCCAAAATATTTGCAGATAGATATGTTTTGTACTGCAATGTATTTGCGATAACAAAAAGTTTTGTAAAACTTACATCTTGTTTCGGAAGATAAAAAAGATTGTCATTACTGTTTGGTGTACTATGCAACCATAAACACAGTAAAATATTTTACTTTTATTTTTTCTTGTTATAAAAATCAAGATTTAACTGTACTCAGACATTTTTTTTATTTAAGATACATACAATAAATAACAAACATAACAATTAACCCACATTTTTTTAATTTAATCCTATAAATTTTATATCTACGGTCTATTTTTCATAATATTTGTAAAAACGTACACCTACAAAATAAAATATAATTAGGTTATTCAGAAAAAGCAATCTTTATCAAAAGATTTCATTTGTTTAAAAATACATTTAATTAAGTAAATTAAGAAATAATAACAATAATAAATAATATTTTTATATCCACATTGATATAAAGATATTATATTCGAATGAACAGCAAAGAATGATTAGTTTTGAATTAATAATCTTAAGGATATTAATATTTATATTAAATATTAGTAGTTAAAGTATTAAAAAGTCATTACTTTAAATTATTTTTAGCATTATTTCAATTACAGTAAAAATAAATTTATATATATCTAGTGAATAATGTAGTTCTATTTATCGCTAAAAATGAAATAAAAGGATGTTATTATACAAATTGCACTTCACATTTCGTTGAAAATAATTAAATTTAATATTAACTAACATCACACATATATTGTATATTAGTTATATTTTACTAGTAATGCAAAACATTGAAAGCATATTAATAATTAATAAAAAACTGAGTATTTTGAAAGCCACTATCGTGTTTATTTGGGTTGAATTTACCATATTCGTAATTAGTTATTGATAACAAATAACATTATCGTCGCATGGATTTTACTAACGGGCGTTTATTTTGAATTTTTAATTTTTCCATTGGCAGTGGCATCGATATGTATTTCAATGTACATACGTGAGTATAAATCTCTTTGCGGTTGACATAGATAGTTCGATTTGCATTTTTTATGGCGCACGGGCTGTATCTGAGATTTTCAAATATTACAGTATACTAATTTCCAATTCAAATGAAATTCTTGATGAGTACATTACAAATTATACACCTTTTATCTCAAAAAAAAAACGTAAATTAAATATATACATTTGTTTTTTGACTATCAAACTGTATAAAATTTATATGTATATATATATATATATATATATATATATATATATATATATATATTATAAGTACGTACTTTTTGGTACATTATATTAGTTTTATTTCTTCTTAAGTTGTCTTTGTTTTAATAAAATAATTATCATATTAATACTTAAATATTTGTTGTGTTTGTTCTATTGATAAATTTTAATTAATAATTAAATCATAATTATTAATTGTTATGTTAAAATTTAAAATATTAATTGAATCATGAACATTTAGTCTGTTATTTATAAATTCAATTTTGCAGCAAAATACAATTTTCGTTGAAATGTATCTCATGAGAATAGAAATTGAATTAACTTTTTACATTGAATATTAAATATGTTGGACTAAAATTTTTATACTTATAATAGAATCATTTTCTCTATGTAATAAACATATATAATTTTTCCAATTAAAAACTAGTCTGATTACAAAAAAAAAATGATCAATGTAAACATTATTAGATAAATATTTTTTTGTTATGTTGATATCGCTCTTAATGTAAAAAATAATTAAAAACTAAAACTATAATAAATTTTTCAAATAAAAGTTAAATATTCTGTACCTTGGTATTTTGAAATATCAAAATATTTTAATTTATTATTTTAAGTCGAAAATCATTAAATTTTTTGGGAAATAAAATTATTTCATAATTGTATTTAGTGACAGTATTTCTTGGCATATATTAATTGCAAAGAAGCAAATTTCTTCTTTATGGTCGTTTTTTAGTTCACTTTTATTTATAATCACTTCAACTCATTTTCGAAATAAATGTTCTTTCAGTTTAATTTAATATTAACTGGATTTATATTAAACTAAACTCTAAACAACTTTGAAACAGAACCAATATCAAATATCTTAAACAAAATGGAGACATGTTTTAAATAACAGCACAACCAATACTTTCAAATATATTAATATTCACCATTGTTAAATATTTCCAAAATAGATTGTCACTAGTATAAGAAAATAAAAAATATATCTTTTTTTAATTTGCAATTTTTCATGTTTTTCTTGATATCTACTTTATATCGTGTCGTTTTTAGATTAAAATTGCATTATTTTCTACAATTTGATTTCTTTATTAAGATATCATTATATATTTAGTAATTCTATTAAATATATCTGTATGTTGTTATAACTTTCTTGTTATGATTACACTTTCGAAAACATCATTTAACGTGGCTATTTTTTAATGTTTAATATGATAAGAAAAAAATAATAACCACATTATGATTCAAATTATGGATTTTTCTTAGGACAAAACTGTTATCTCGACATCAGTCTTCTTATATAGTATTTTTGTTTTTAAAACATAAAAAATGTATTTTATTTAGATCTATTGATTTCTATGGGGTTTCATATTTTAAACTTATCTTAAGAAAAAGTATTAGTAATATTATTATTTACCTATTTGGAATGTAAATGATCATAGTTGAAATAAGTTATATAGCCGAAAGAAAATGTTAGACAAAATAAAACATATTAGTTTAGTAATAATTAGAGACCTAATAAATCAGGCTAGTTTTTAAAATCATTTAGTATACATCGACATGTAGCATCTTATTAAGAATTAAACCTTTCATCTTTTAGTACTAACAAAGTATTAAGTTAAAAGAGAAATTTTAGAAAAGATGTTAGTAAATATGTTATTTTCAATAGAGGCATGAAAACCAGGAATGAATTTAATTTTCCCATTCTGGAATTATTCCCTTCTTTTGTATTTGTATTCAGCGAGAAATTAAGGCAGTAATTACCATCAGAGTAATTTATTCTAAACAAGCGTGTAATTATTAAAAATAGCAAATAATTAAAAAGGTAAATGTTTGAATAAAATATGAAAATGTATATATTTTAAAGAGAAACATAAATTCATCTGTTTCATGTAAACCACTTCATAAAATTTGAATATTTATTCTTGAATACAATGAAAACTTCCATTTAAACAAACCTGAATAAGTTTACTTTTAGAACAAGGTCTAAATTGAAGTGTTTCTTTTTTAAATTATGTTCTATGTTCAGTAAGGTTTTTATTTACTGGCTTTGGTATTATTTATCCAAATTTTAAATTAATCTTAATATCATGCTTTATTTATTTAGTGATTTTACCAACATTTCTACAATATTATATATAATCTTAAGGAGAATTTGTCTTCTTTTAATATAATACAAGTTTTATTAAACAGATATATATGTACTTTTACTAAATATATATATATATATATATATATATATATATATGTGCGTGTGTATGTGAGAGAGCGATTATATGCTTATATTATTAAATAAACAAACTTCGCCCCCCTTAAATGGTTACAACAAAAATAAAATCTTAAATAGTAATAATAATAATACAACGTAACCTTCTGCGAAATTCTATTTCATAAAGACATACAAAAAGTTACACACGAAAACATATTCTACACAATAAGCTTTACCCCACAGTCTATTTCCACACAGAAACATATTAATAATGTCAAAAACAGCGACAGCCAGTGAAACGACATATCCGCAGTATGCGAGACAGTTGGTACACCGCCACAACTAAATTGACCGCAGAGATAGAGCATTACAACACCATTCATGATCCTCCGGGCGTCATTACGATAATATCCATGTAATGATCTTTGTGTTGCAGCAAATACACGTTCTAAGTGCACATACAAACATAATGCGACATGTGAATACATACTTTATTATTTGTTCAACTCAATAGAACACTATTATTTGTTCCAGTAATAAGCGAATATATGTACGGTATTGATTTTAAGCGAAATTCATGAACTGTTGCATGTTTTACTTCGTTTTCTAATTAAAAATAGTTTGGTTAAGAATTTTATACATGTTCATTTAACGTTTATGCTTGTTAATAAAAGAACAGAAAGTATAAAAAGTATCTCAGTTAACACAAGTGTTATGTAAAACTTGTTTTATATATATATATATATATATATATATATATATATATATATATATATATACATTTTATTGTTAAAAACTTGATCAATTAATTAAAACATTCCATGTTTCACATACAAAATGATATAAATATCTTTTAACAAGATTTGCCTCTAAATTGAAATTAAACATTATTTTTTAAACAAATTTTATGATTTTTAAATATATATGATTAAAACTTATGTCAAGAATATCATATTATTCTTATTAAAAATTAATATTATTTTACTTTGTTTATACTAGGATTAAATTATTGAACATTTTTGTTATTTAAATTAATTAAAATTTCTTTCAACTGATAAAAACCGTCAATATATTAATAAAGTAATATCTTAGAAGTCTACATCGGACTGGTGATGATTTAATCAATTTAAATATTACAACAAATAACAATTTTTATATGATTTTTTTTTAATAAATGATCTACTTTTATGTTAAATCATCTTAATATCTGGAGATGCTTGCAATTTATTTTCAATCTTTATTTGTTACCAAATTTATATTTTTAACACATTATCTTTTTTATTAATAAAGACACGTACTTTTATTGAATGAATATTTTTGAAAATTATTATAAGGTTAATTCAAAAACCAATCATCAATATAATAAATCAGTTTTCAATACAAGAAATTCTTTATTTAAACATATTAAAATATAAATAATTTCACAGAAGTTCTAATTCCGGTCATTAGTTAATATTTTTTTAAATAAAGAATTCATAAAAAGTACACAAATTAAAAATTGTTTGTAATATTTCTATAAAAAATAATTTGTCTAATACTTCTTTACGTCTGAACCATCGGCACACTCTTTTCTATTTATGGTATTATTCACAATACGACAATTACATTTAAAAAAATGAATAATTTTTTCTGTCTCTATATATATATATATATATATATATATATATATAAATGTAAACGCTTTTTATAAATATAAGATTAGTAAAATAACTGCACATAAATGAAAGATAACCCAAACTGCAATGTGATCATTTCGAACTGATAATTGAAATAAATCAAAGCATCCGGTCGAACATAAACCAGTTATATAAACAATAATAAATCAATAATCGGAATACATAAAACAAACTCATAAATAAAATATATTATATCGGCAACAGTGATCGAAATTGTTATTTATCACAAAGAGAAAGTCCTTTCTTGCTGAGCACGTCGAGTGTGGAGAGCTTGGAACGGGATACGTATTTATAGATGGTGCCGCACACAGTGGTAGCGAGAAATAGCTAACAGCACGTTTCCGGAATCAGAGGCCAATCTTCCGGAAGCGGCGCGCCGAATGCCACGACTCGCGCACCACGAAAACACTTCCGGAAGTACCGTCATCGTAGGCAGCAAGCTGTATGGCAAAGCCGCTTTTCGAGACGAAAACTAAAGGTGCGATGCTAGAAATTTAATTTGTACTGGATCGGAATATCTCGTTAATATTTTTTAGTCGATATTTATTTTTGTAAAAACGTTACGTACGTTGTTATATGTATACGTTTTACTAATATTAGGGTTTAGCACGAGATTATATAAACTCATTTTCTTTTTATAATAAAATGCATAACATTTTTTATATCTCGCTATCTTAAATTACTTAGGTGTTTAATGGTATTAATATATTTCTAGAAGTTTATTTCGAGTTTTATTATTCAATAAAAAAATCATTTTTTGGTATTAAAATAGAATATTCGTACTGTTAGAGGTTATTATATTTCACTTTTATTTATGATTTTAAACAAAATTATGATAATTGTTTATTTTAAATCTGTTCCTATAATATATATATATATATGTACTTTGTGTATATGTAGATAAAAATATTTATTTAAAAAATTAATAACAACTGAAACAAAGAATCATTAATCTTCAATGTTCTTTTTATATACTTTTAAAGCTTTAAATACCAACATTATTTCATAGTGAAATGCTTATATTATATATATATATATATATATAAATTTTAAATAATATAATAGGAAGAAATAATTAAAAAAAGCATTTAATATTTAAAAACAGGTACTAAACTTTTATCTTCTTAAAACACATAATACTATTTTCAAGAGTTTCTTCTGAATGTTCCTTGTCATTTTAAATTAATGCTATTATTTCTTGTTAATTTATTATTGTGAAACGTTTAATAGAATTAAAAATTGTGTTAAAGCTGTATTCAACTTGTTTACTTTAGTCACGGTTTAATTTTATTTTATATGTAAAAAGTTTTCCTCATAGAAACGAAATTTAATAAGTCGTGTTACTAAATGTTCGAATATATATATATATATATATATATATATATATATATATATATATATATATATATTTAAAACTTAATTCAATAACACTTGAAGAGTTGTTTACACTTTTTTTCGATATCATACATGAAAACAGAATTATGCGATTATCTTTCTTACTTTAATATATAAAATTATACATTTTTTTACTTCAGTATTAGTTTTTATCAAAAGAGGTTTTCGATACATAAATAGTATTTTCGAAAAGTATTTCTTTAATAAAAAAAATCAAATTGTTTAACTTCTATAAAAACTGAAGAGTTATAAATAGTTTTGATGAAGTATTTCTTTTGATATTTAAATATTATGCTATATGAAGTGACACATAAATGAATAAGTGCTTCTCTAAATTGTGTTTTTATTAATTCTGTACACATATTTGTGATATATATATATATATATATATATATATATATATATATATATGAATATCTATTACAATACATATTACGTACAGTAGTTTATATTATTTTTCAAAAATATTTTTTTTAAATAAAAAAAAAATACTTTTTTGAATAAACTAGAATTATTTTTTTAATTGTACGGTGTAACAGTATTTTTTTACTCAAGAAACATTTTTGTTTATATTAATTAAAATATCTTCATTATTTAGTATTTGTTTTTTTTGGTGAACATGTCAGTAATTATAATTTAATAATACAAAAAAAGCATGTTCTTATATTTTAATTATATTTGTTTCAAAGAAAATCATAATTAAAAAATCTGATGCGACTTTTTAGAAATGAGTAGAATACATTATAAATTAACAACGTAATATGTTTTTATTATAAATTTTGCTTTTATTATAATAATACTAATTATAAATACAAATTTATACCATATGTATATATGAATGTTTGTATAAGTATTTATAAGTAGAATATATTCAGATAACAAAAGATTTACTAGGAACATAATGAATTATTATGAACTCTATTAAATACAATATAAATTGTGATTTTAAATTCAACTTTGAGTTCTAGTTAATAGTTTATTATGCTAATTAATCAATTATATGTACTGCTAATATATGATACTAAATATGTTAAGGTATTATATATATATATATAAATAAGTAAATAAATAAATCGAGAGAGAGAGATGGGTTACTAGAACTTTTAAATTTTCCTATAAAATATCAAGAAGCAAATTTATTTTTACATAAGTCTAAATAAAATTAGTCAAATAAGTGATTTTTTTATTATATATTATTTTAGCGACTCTTTTTTTATAATAATTAATGAAATAAATTATTAAAATGTGAAATGAAAGCAAGGTTTTCATATGAGAGTACTATAATTAAAAGTTTATACATTTTTAACTCTAAATTTAACAAAAATTTACTACATAATAACATAAAAACCATATTATCAATAAAATAATTGTCCACATATTTAGAAAAAGAATCAAATACTGAGAGACAACATTATCAAAACATAAATAATAATTGATTTATAGGTTATTCACTGGTCTAGCAGAAGAAATGCTATTTAAATGTTGCAAGATACGTTTCAGTTAACTTTTTTTTTAAATTCTTTCAAGAACCACATTATTTGGCAGTAATATCGAATATTTTAAAAAAGAAATAATTTTTTAAGTATGTTATTTTGAATTTAATATATATAATAACACAAATATAGATGAGAGTTTAGCTTTTTATTTTCATTTATCTACTTTAATATTCTCCTTCTTACTTTCATATTCTACTTTATTTAAATTATTTTTTATTTATATTCCAGAGTTTATTACTTTTATTAAGATACAATCAAAATTCAATCATGTGTTCTCATATTTTTTCGTTTTTTATGGTTATTTTTTTATAAAACAGTTTATATGAATATTTTTTTCACGCATATATTGCAATAATTCGCTAACGTTTTTAGAAAATTCCCGTTATAGCAATCGATTCTTCGTTCTTCAGATAATCTTATCATACTTATAAATGTAGTAAAATTAAAACAAACGTGTTTAATTATTATACGGATTCCACAACTCTGCATAAAATAAACATATTTTTTCAACAAAAAATCACAATGAAAAATGACTAACCATCAACGTGATATTATCATGACAGAGTATATCGATTATGTCAATAATAAACGACGATAATTTTAACAAGACATGCATACATCCATACTAGTCGAACGAACAGCGGCTAAAAACAAGCTAAATACCCCCTACGGATGATGCCATTTAACCGTTTGTGATGTGGACATAGCAATTGTGTATACAGAGATGTATGCCCACATTCTCTATATATTTGTCCCACAGGTGACGGGCTGGACAGATGTTAAAATCCCCATACGTTACCAGATATATCGTGTTAAACATACAATATACATATTGTATTGGAATGTACGGTATCAGATATAGTTATTTGTCCGCCATTCTTGTATATTTTTAATGAATGTGAACTGTAACAATCTGTTTGAGTAATTAATCGCTGTTAAGTGTAAATGCTAGTACTTTTTGCCTCACAATTAAAGTCAATGTTTATTTAACATTAGTTGTACTTTTTCAATTCGTTTGACCTTTTTATAAATATTCTGAATAATTTATTATACGGAATTGATTTAACGCAAGGAAAATGATAACTAAAACTGATTTATAGAGTTAAAATATTTTATTGACAATATTTTCAACGATAACCATGTCACTGTTTTTATACCAAAATATTTACACATTTTATTTTATGTAAATATACATTGTATGTTTTCAATCGTTATTTAACGTACCTTTTGTTGAGAATTTATTTTATATATATATATATATATAATATTAAGTCAGAAATAAATCTAATTATATTATTTTGTGTTTAAAAATAATATTTTTCAATCTATAATATGTTTTAACTTAAATCTAGTACTTCAAATGTGATTACTATCTTTTTATTTGTATACTATTATCTACCTATATCTATTAGTTTCTATTTTCCAATATGTATGATTCATATATATAGATATATATGAATTAAACCATATTTTTATTAATTATTTTATGTCTTTCGCAACTCTTCTTTAATATTTTTCTTTCATCTTACATAATTTCAATTTCTTACAAATGAAAATGTTGCTTAACAATTCACTAATAAGATGGTGATCGTTTGTTTAAATATTTATAACTCTGTTAGTCCATAATACGTACGGACTCTACTGAATGTTTGGAAATACTCAATCTTAAGTGCTAATTCAGAAATTCACATTAAATTCAGTGTATTTCATGCAATTTTATTGATGAGTTTGGAGCTTGTCAGTAAAAAATAGTTCACAACATATTGCAAAAACACTAACAAATCGCAATACTTGACGTTAGTATCTAATTTGTTCTTTTATATCCATTTTCTCACTCGTTGCAATCAAAAATGAAGAAATCATATATCGATATATATATATATATATATATATATATATATATACACATATGTATGTATGTATACGAAAGGATTTTTATATAAGTGTGTGTTTGTGTATATACTCGTACAAAAATGTGTAAGTTTTCATATTCGTGATACAATATTTACTACAAGCTTGAAGTAAAATTAAAATAAAATTAAGAAAATATAATAAAAATATAGATTACGACTTAATAAATTGAAAATTGGTTTATTATATTCTTCATAAAAAATAAAATGCGAAGAGATGAATGATAATAGATTAATTAATCATATAAAAATGAATAAATTTATTTTATTCCATTAATTTTTTTGAAATAACTGAATAAGTAGAAATGATTTTTTCCACAAGAGAAAGTAATTTCATAACTTTTGTTAACCGTAAACAATAAACATCAATTTCAATTCTTTCAGATATGTATTCATGCAAGAGTACATTTTTCAAAAATCAAATATTAAATATACTAAATTATTTTAATAAGATGTCAAAACAGAATAACAGATATAATGCTGCCTATTTCGGTAACATCATATCAGAGGAACTGTCGGATCATGTTACATTTTTTTAATATAATACTTTGTTTCCTTTTTTACTCAGTTAGCTTCATTTGCATGAAAGCAAATTCTGTTCATCGATTTTTTTCGTATACATTTTTTCCAAATATTTAAATTTCATGTTTTCAAAAAATATGTTGTTTGAAGTCTCGTTTTTGTATTTAACAGGCTTTTAAATACTTTTAATTAAAAAATAGTGATTTATTTATCCCCTTACTCGGGTAAATGAGTTCATACTATATGCACTGAATTCGTTTTTTTAAATAAACCAGAAAAATAAACAGCGTGCAATAGATGATAAAATATTACAAATGTATGTTCAAGTCAATCACGATTAACAAGTGTATAGGCTTTTAATGTTGTTTTCAAATAAAAATTTCACATTGTTGCAATTGAATGACACTGATGTATTATTTTTATGAGTTCAAATTCATTTCTACATACACACACAAATATATATATATATATATCCAATTTATTAAAATGTGTAATAATATTTAATTACGTTTTTAAAGTTTTGTCTAATTGATACAGTATTAGTTCTATCATATAAAAAAATATATAGACGTGTAAACAGAACTATTTAAAAATTTGTTTTCGTGCAAATTTTTATAATGGATTTCACTACGTTTTTATTTTTATCTTCTTGTACTTACATTTTCATTAGTACTTAACAACTATTCTTAAGAAATCAAAATATATTTTAAATTGTTAACAGATTTTAATTCTTTTAATCAATTTTGACATTTGGGCTCGTATAGCTTTTAACTGGTACATTTCCAGTCGAAGGTACATTTTTACCATTACAATTTTCATAAATAATTATTAAAGGTTAAAATAAAAAATGCGTATAAATTTAAACATTTATATATATATATATATATAAATAATTTATATTAAATAAATGAAAAAGTCTATGATAGTCTGTATATTCAAAAATATATATTTGTATTTTTTTATAACTAATAATATATAAAGGAAATCAAGGAGTATATTATAATAATAATTTATAAAATTTTATTAAGGAGAGTATTCAGATAACTTTATGAACTATCTAGTAAAGGTGAACTATTGATAGAATATCATTTCTTTGAAGTATGCTTTATGTACTTATTTTCTAAAAAAATGTACCAGAGTTTTTTGTGTTATTTAATATATATATATATATATATAATAACAATAATAATTAGCTGATATCAACAAAATTATAAAATTTAATATTAGTGAGCTGATAATAGAAAACTTTAATATAATTAAAATTATTTACAGATTAGTAGATGAAATATTTAACCTTTGAATTTATAATATTCAATAATATGCTTCTTTAATATATTTCATTGTAAATCATTTAATACGGATTTTTACATTGAAACAATAATAATTGGAGCGATGTTAAAATTCTTGGAAATTATTAATTTTCCATTTCGAAAACAAAACACAGACATATTTCTAAGAAATACAAGACTGAATTTAATGAAAATATATTTTTTATAATATGTAGCAGTAACAATATAGAAACAGTCAATATAAATCTTATAACTAAATTCTCATTATATTTTGAATTGCGGATTATTTCTTCAGATATAAAATAAATCCTTCAGATTTAAAAATTAATAATATTTTGTTCACAATTTAAATCATTTCGGAAAATATATTGAAGTCCTAAACTAAATAAAGATAAAAATTATTCATTAACATTAATAAGATAAATTATATTTGAGTATTTTTAAACATTTTTTTAATAACAATATATATATATATATATACATATGTAAATTTATATTTTTATCAGTTTTACAGTAAAATGTATTGAAACAGTATCTGATATATGGAATAGGAATTTCAGACATTATTAAAATGAATGATCAAACGTTTTGCTGTTATATTTTTTACTTTTCTTTTTTCACACATTTTATTTTGTAAATAAAATGTGTGAAATATCTATACACCGATAGCATAGGTTTTAATTTACAAGGTTTTAATTTACATAAAGAGATTAAAATTGAAAATTGATAGACCAGTCACTATCGTATTGTCTTTTATCAAAAAATCGAATGTTTTACAAATTTCAACTTCGAGTTGAATAAACTGAATTTATAATAGGTTAATGATAGAAATTCAAAATGATTATTGCTCAGTTTCAATAACTGAATTTAAATTCGATATCTGACTTTTTATGAAAAAAATATTGATAATCAAAAAGAGTATAAAATTATCACATTAAATTCAATGTGCATTTATTTTTGCCTCTTTATATTTCTTGAAAATATTTCCGCTAAACCATTTTTTCAAGAATAATTATACATTGAGAATAGTTTGTATTCTTATTGACCGCTTTTTTTGTAATATTTCTCATTTTCCGCAAGGTTTGCAAAAAAATAGATTTATTTTTTAGGTTTAAAATGCACTTTATATATATTTATTTAACTATTCTTTTTTACTAGAATGTGAAATGTAGGAAAGTAGAAAAATATTAAATATACTTTTCAAATATTTAATTAATATATATTTAAAATTTTATATTAGTTACTTATGTGTGTTTTTTAATAGATGATATTGAAATGATTTCTGAACTTATATAAAAATTATAAATCATATCAAAAATATAAGTCAATTTATATTAAATTAATTTAAAATCGAGTGACTCCAGACACTATAAATATGAAACATAAATTGACAATCAAAAAATTGTAAAATTTATAGATAAAATTGAAATTTTTCTAAATTTTTTTATAAATAAAATAATATACTTAACAATATTTTGTCATTTTTTGACAAACATCTTAATTTGCAAATTGATATTATTATATAATAAACATAATGTAAAGTGAAATAAAAACAAAATATTTTCTATAGTGATTATTTTCATAAATATTTATTATTTTTAAAAGTAAAACTATAGCATATAATACTTGGAATATAATTTGTTTCAAATTACAAACAAATATTAACGCATCTCATTATATATTTCAAATTCATACTCTACTTTGTTTGGAAAATGATTTTTTGATACCGTCACGTCTGTCAGGGGAATTATGTACCTCTGTTAGAAACAATTTCACTTAGTATGATATACACTTCATCGAAACTTCATTATTATTGAAACACTAAAATAATACCCATATATTTGGGAATGTTTTCTGCTCCCAAATGAATAATAATTGCGTACGGTAGGTTGAGGAATGTCAATCAAACTTTTTTGAACTTTGTTTAAATATGCGTATCAGGTTTATTATGCTCAACATGACGGTCAATTTATCATTTCCGATCTCAAATTCATTGCTTATTAAAGGTTGTACGTTTATTTTTGTTAGTTTACAAGTTCTGAACACTTTATAATTTGTTTATAATAATATTAATAATTACAGAGAATGTTTGAAAGTCATTTTGTAAAACTGTTCCACTTATTCTTTTCAATATTCATCTAATTTCATATCGTAGTAATCCATTGTCTTATCAATTTACTCTTTCAGTCATGGAATTCATTTAAATGAACAAACATTTTTATTTCACAACGAACACTTTCCTCTTAAATTTGTAACATCATTTAATCACTATTGTATTAAAATAAATACTGTTTGTCTTTCCTTTCTTTATTTTTAACTAAAGAAAAACTTTAATGAAAAATATCTATAATAAAATATATTATTTTTTGTGAGAGCAGTCACTTACATGTTACAAAATTAAATAATGGTTATTAACTAGAACTGTTTGAAAAAAATTAATTCACTATTTTATCTTTTTTATAATATATATTTTTATATTTCTTCACTGTACTTTATCAAAGAACATTTTTTTATCGAAACCATTTTATAACAAAATTATTATTTAATTCTACGTATATTAGTGTTAAAAATAATATTTAATATAAAATAATATTTGATACATATTTAATTTGATAATTTTATTTTTAAAAAAGTGAATAATTATTTGTTGTAAATTTAAAAATTAATTGTTTTGATAAAAAATTAAATGGTTATTTTTCGTATTTTGCGATTAATTTTAGATAAATATTCATAAAGTTACTTAAAATAAATTAATACATTATCGAAAACCCACAATTAAAGTATTAATAATAATAAATATATCATTATTGAAATATTCAGTTTATACAAGATGATTTTACAAAGAAAAATAAAATCAGAAAAAACCTTCTTGACATATATTTTCTTTTTATTTTGTCTACAAAAACATATGTTTTCAAATATTTTAAGTGTGTTGATCTTTATGTTCAACATTTACTATAAAAGCAAAGAAGCTTACATAAACTTAATAAGATTTGATTTCTTGATACATTGATTTTCAGTTCGTTTTCGTATGTTTGATGTAGTTCATTTCACGATTTATATATTTTATATAAATAATAATTCCTTATCTTGCCGTCGTAACTTGTTTGTTGAATTTTTTTATATAGAGAATTATTTCTATATTCTGTTTAATTTATTTAATCCGTATTAAATATTTTTGAATTTTTATATAAAAACACTTAACAATTTATTATCGAAATTATTATTTTATATCTTTAAAATAAGACATATTTGATATAATTATTTAAAAGACCGATTTGTAAATTGACAAGGCAAATGTAATAATACAATATTTTAAAATGTTGTAAATGCTCGACTACAACTCCACGAGTATGGTAATTTAGTATTATTAAACGAACGCTATTCGACCAATAAGATTAAAAAGAAACAAATTATTTAGAGTGGGTATAACATGTACTCAAAACTTATTCGAAAGGAAAGAGAAATTCACAAAATACTTTTCGATATATATATATATATATATGAATGTGTGTATGTATTTATGTACAAATGTACAAAAGTAATATTTCAATCGACTTTTAAATTAGGGTTTAACAGTCTTCTTCCGATTACTGTTTACAGTTATATATATATATATATATATATATATATATATATGTATATATGTATATATATATATATATATATATATATATATATATATATATGTACATACACACAAATAACCATATTTAATTCTGAAACAATATTTATGTAATTGAATATGTTGGTACAAGTCACTATTATTATTATTTAAATTATATTTAAGTTTTCAGTTTGTTATAAGTATTTTTTATGTAGGTATTAAAATTATTTACATATTATTTGTAAATATATTAATGTATTTTATAAGAAATATATTAATAATTAAAAAGTGTATTTTTATTAGTTTACAACAACTTAACTCATTTCCTGCTTCTCTCTATGCACAATAAATATATTTTTTTTTGCAATTTATTAAAGCATATTGTAATGAATGACAATGTATATTTAAGAGCAGTCTTTAGGCAAAGTAATTCTCAATTATTCGAAGACAGTCCTTATATATCATTGCCGATGGTTAGGTATTGGAAGTGCCGTTAGTTTTATCGTGCAGCCGAATCCAGTGATTTATAAGAACGCGATCTGACACAAATGTCAAAGGAAATGATTCGGTTCATTGACAGGAAGTTCTGCTTCTATTACTACCGCGTGGATTTGATCGAACGACTCCCGGTGTTCGAGGTATCAAGTGGTAAGGGAATAGAAGAAAAGTATATTCGTGAAGATAATTGGGTCAATGAAAGATAGATTTGACGAAGACGACGGCGACGATAACCGAATTCGCCGGAACACATTTTTTGTGCTTTTTCACAAAATGTTGAAATGTTACGGGGTCCGATCTTTCTGAAAGATGTATATTTTTATCTTGGCAAGATATGATTTAGCAATTTCTACGTTTTAGTTATTACTAACGCCTCGCGTAATAAAAATTTCTTAAATTCAGGTAATGAATATCAGTTTGAGTAAAATGAAAGCATTATGTTGTATTAATTTCTCTTATATAAATATTTATTTATAGATCTACATATATGCATACAAGTATTTATTTCTTATTTACCACTATATTAATATCAAATCAATAGAAATAGTTTCCTTAGACAGATATCTTTTTTCATTACAATATTTACCGAAATATTTTATAATTTTATTTTTAATAGAATTTGTTTTTTTTTCATTTATTACTTTATTTTAATTTTTATAAATTTAATTAGTATTTTTTATACAAGTCAGCACTTTCCAATATATTTAAATATATAAGAATTCGATATTATTTGAACCAATGTTCAATAAATCAAAATTTCATCTTTAAAAATAATTTCTCGAAATGCCTATCTAATAACATCGATTGTGTTGTTCTGTTACATACAATATAATTGTCTTGTAAAGGTGCGTATTCCTATTGTAATTATTAACTTGATTATACAAGTAATACGAAGTGAACAGTTGGTAATAGTGGCTCATAGTGTATATATCGAAGCATATCGGAATTTGAAGTTCTGATCAATATTGTCGACTGATGTTCATTTCATCTATTTATGCGAACGTATCTGAGTAATAAAACCTGTTTGGTAAAAATTCATTGAAAGCCAATAAATACTTTAAATTTTTGTAAACACAAATAACAATGCGTTTCAATTAACATTTTTTATGTATTTATAAAAGTTTTAATTAAAAAAAATAACTTCTTCATACATTTCTTTTTTGAAATTGTAATAATATATGTGATTGATCTTTTCTTATATAAAAAAATATTCTTATAAATTATTGAGCAAGAACGTTCTATATTGTATAGTTAACATTATTAATTGAAACGCAAATTTTTAAAAAAATATTTTTTATATATGACATTCTATACTTATTTTGGAAAGTTTAATGTAGGAAGATAATATTATGATGAGTCTATTATTTATTGAAATTAAAACTTTTCCTATGTATTTTCGTAGAAAGTATTTATTTAATATCAGTATTAGTCTATTTAACATTACAAAATCTCGTAAACGAATAATCAACAAACGTATCATTAATTTATCTCCTATAAAAAATATTTTTTTTAAATTCATAAGCCATTTTGCATAACAATGACATTTAAATAAAAGAGAATAGTTTTAGTATTTTTAAACTTGCATTAAAATAAGAGTTGATTGGCGTGTTATATGTTTCCACTATTATATTTGAAAAGTTGGATTTCCATTATTATTCTTAATATATTATAGAATTTACAGTTAGTAAACAAATGTATTGAAGTCAGGTAACTAGGTCAGTACAACAGACTATGAATGCATATTATATGGTGACTGGTTAGATGTATAACGTGCCTTTCTTCGCTATAAGCAATAATCGAAATAGTTGCTTGAAGTCTCATGAACGTTTCGGTAAATTCACCGTCACGAGTCACGAAAACTTTGTAAATCCACCTCATCCGTTCACCTGGTCCCTACGCGCGAAGACTGATTTACGGAGCATTATAAGTTTTCCAACACAACAAAAACTAATCAAGATATTTCTCATGATCTTATTGGTACTGTTATTTTTTACGAAATGTTTGAAAATTTGTCACTTTCAAAAATTGGTGTGGTTGCTATTAAATTTTTTCTTGGAATAAAACTGTACCCACTCAAGTATCCATACACATATTTCATATATATATATATATATATATATATATATATTATATATATATATATATATATATATATATAATCTAGAACCCACACGAGTTGAAATGTGATCGCTTGATATTCAAAAGGTGCTAGTTCATGCTCGCATGAGCGACCAACCTGAAATGGTTTTTCGTGGTTATTTCTGACAGCCTACAATAAAAGATATTCTAGTCCCATACATTATCAGAAAAATGTTGTTTTTAACGTGCCCAGTTAGTCCGTCAAGAATTTTTATTTTCAAATGAAATTTAACTATCATCACAATTATAAATCATTAATTTTAGAAAATTCTATTTCCTACTTATTCATATATATTTCAATTATTTATTTTTTTGAATATATATGTATATATATATATATATATATATATATATATATATATATATATATATATATATATATATATGTATATACTTTTTAAACAACATGATTTTATATATTTATTTATCAAATTGAGTACAAAAAGTATTTGTAATAAGTGAAAAATCAAAGTTAATTAATCGCAGAGAATACAATATTATTTAAAAACGAAAAAAATAATATTTTTGTTCTTTATTGTTTACTGAATTAATTTGAATTGAAAAAGATTAAGAAAAGAACTTAAAAAAACATTTTTAATGTTTTTAATAAGACGAAAATATGATAATCGATAAAAAAGAGGAAGTAATGAAATGTTTACTATTATTTATAATTTCATATTCAGTAAAAGAAATAGATCTAATTAGTAACATTTGTGTATATTTCCATGTATTTATAATAACCATCTTGCAAGAAAGAGGGAAACTAGCAAAAATGGTAAAGAAACAATCAAAATAAAAAAAACCGTCTACAAAAAGGAATTCTCAAATAAAAATTTATTATTTTTTTTTCTAAATAGTGTAAACATAATTTTTGAATAATTACAATTCTTTGAAATATTTTTTTATTACAGTTTTTACAAGATATAGATTTGAACTGAAACCCGTTATCTAAAGTTCAGTTATTTTTAAAAAAGAAAGATATAGTATGAAGACATCATTTTTTGGCTACATTCCAATTTATGGTCACTCACATAAAATACATAGTATAATTTATAGATTTATACTACATTATAGACATTTGAAGAGTGAATAGATATATGGTTATTATTTGTACAAAGTCAATCTCAAGATATTTGTTTATTCCAAATTTTGTGTAAATTATCGCAAATTCGAGTCTGTTCAAAAATTTATTTTGATACATTATATTGTCTTTATATTTTTTAAATATATATATATATATATATATATATATATATACATACATATACGTATACATACATGTTTATATATTGTCTTAAAAATTAAGAATTGCTAAACTATACAATATACTATAATGAAAATTAATATATCTGTAGTAACCTAAAATATTTCAAGAAATTAGACTTTTCCTAAGTCTTGAATTTTTAAGTAAATAATTATTATTTGTTAATAGTAGACAAAAATGAATATTTCTATGAAGATAATTATTCTTCCAAATATTTAATCAATTTTAACAGCTTGTCGATAAAACGTACAACCATGACGAAAAACCATATTTATTTAGTAAAATAACAAATAAATAAAATATCTAACTTTCGATTGAAAAATCAATACACCTTTAAAAATATATTTACTGAACAGTAATTAATTCTGAACATTAAAATAAAGTACAAAAAGCTAATTCAACCGGTGCGAACAATAGGCACATTGTTTGACGGCATCAATTTTCTACCATCTATTAAATTACTATTAAATTCGTTTCGCTTTGTTATTAATTCGAATATTTTTTTGTTAGGTGAGCGACGTGGTGTAATCAAACCGACAATCAACTCGTCATCAAAGCCGGTCAAAGGAACCATGATGGCTGTGACTGGGGGACGACGTCGCGCGGGGTCTGCCATATGGGAATTACTAGCCACCCTCGGCATGCTTCACGTTGCGACGCTCACCCTGCTCACGCCACCCTGTCCGCCTGAATGCATTTGCTTGTCGCAAACACAGGTATGTTTGATATATGCCGCAGTGTGTGCATATATTCTTAGGCAAATACTAATACCATTATTCATGCATATATATTTCTAAAGGTTATATTTATGTCCTTTAACAGCAGAAACGTTTTACGTATATGATGTTTAAATCGTCAATAAATAAGCACAGATAATAGAAATATCTTTTACAGTGTCGCAAAAAAAACAATATAAAGATTTAAAAAAGTATAGTTATTTTTTCTTACTATGTTTTGTTGATGATTTCAATATAGTGTTTTTAAATTTAAGTTATTAAACAAAATATTCAATTATTTTAAGTTTATTTAGTTTATTTTCTAATTTTTAAATAATATATAACTTGATTTAAAAAAAAGTACATATAATACAATAAATTATTCCAAAAATACACACAAATAGAAAATAATATTATTAATAAAGTGTGTTACACATGTTACTTCATTTTGAAAAGATATATATATATATATATATATATATATATATATATATATATATATATTTATATTTTGATTGATAGATATATGTTCTTTTAATGTAAGTTTATACATTATTTTTTAAATCAACATATATATAGAGAGAGAGAGAGAGAGGAGAGATAGAGAGAGAAAGTCAATGAAATGAAATAGAAAATTTTAATTTTCATGAAGTGATTTTAATATATTCTTCAAACTTTTTTAAATAAAATGTTTTTGTACAAATGAATGTAACAAATGAAAAAATAAATGATGGATTTTTTTTAAGATACATTATTTTTTAGCAGTCATACAAAAAATACTTTACTATAAGTATCTACAAAATTATGAAGTCATAATTAAATTGTTTGCTAATTCACAGTCTTACACAATCGAGTATATGAATGTAAACTTACTAAAGATTAATTATTCAGTACAGAAATACAACCTAATTGAATATTCTATACTTAATAAGTTTTATTGAACGATATTTGTATTTTATTAAGAAATGTATAAAAAAAAACATAAAAATAATTTAAAGATGAAGTATACAAGTGGATAAATAAATAATTTTATTAATATTGCTATACTAGGAATCTACGAAAAAATATAAAATATATTCAATTTGACATATACAAGTACATATATACATACATACATATATATATATATATATATATATATATATATATATGTATGTATGTTTGTGTGAATAAGAATGTTCATTTGTATAAATATTTCTGTAAGAAATAATAAGTTAAACTATTTAAAACAATTTAAATTTATTCATATATTTACACGTTAGTCATATAAACTTATATATTTGTAAAACCACAAATTGGATGAGACAAAGTGACATCTTTTCATGAAAAAAAACTCCGGTTCTCCCACATTCAATTTCGTACCAGATATATATTTTATTTCTAACAACAAAATCAATATTTCATCTGTCATATTTTTTATATTTTTTTGTTTACGTCTGCCATTTGTAACCGTACACATGCATAGACACAATCACACAACAGTAAATATATGCTAGTCACAAAGCTATACATTTACATATATATATATATATATATATATATATATATATTAATATTATTGTAAAATATAACATAATTATACAATTTTCTTTAATACATAAAAAATAACAATCTACAAAATTCTTAACTCAATTAATTTGTATAAAGATTTTACTATTGTATGCAAATACTCTTATAAGAATATAATATTTTCTTTAAATGTATGTATAAGTAAATTATTTTAAGCTAGGTTAATTTTTATAGTAAGGTACATTATATATTTATATATATATATATATATATATATATATATATATATATATATATATATGTATACATACATGTATGTGCAAAATATGTGGGTAGAAAATAAAATATAGGATAATAAGTAAACAGATTATTAGTGACATATGTCTATATGGAGATAATAAAAATTCTTTCTAGTCATTTCAAATATCTTCATGTTGAAATCATTTAGACAAATTTGATATGTTCTTAAGAATAAAACAAATTGTATTTACATTCGTTACATAATTCAAATATTTTTATAACAAAAATATATAAAATTTCTTAAGAAGACAGCAAAATGTATCATACCAAGAAAATACATGAAAGAAATATTTCTTCTTATTCTCAATGAATTGAAATTATATATATATATATATATATACATATAAAGGTTTTTTCCGATAGGGACGCAATTTTTAAGAAGTTATATTTCATATATATATATATATATATATATATATATATATATATATATATAAAATTTTAATTTATTTTAGTCAGGTTATCAATTTTTCGAATTTTTTGTAATTTATCGGATAGAATATTTTCATTTTCTTTCTTTAATTTCACTTAAGTAAGCCTAATACTATCGAACTACTTTATGATCAGTAGAGATTGAATATAATTTATAATTTAGTGAAAGGAAATTTATTAAAAAGAAAAAAAAATCCAGAAAAGACGCCTGTTTAAGCACTGTTATCAAAAACGTCAAATAAGATTTGAATTTAATTTTCTAATTGAGATTTAGATTAGTATTAAAATCTAAACTCATGCAGATAATCATAGAGAATACAGTTTCCATTACTTTACAGTTCTAAGTAGATTAAATAAGATTAATTGATCAGTAATTGTCTATGATAATTTTTGTAAAAAGGAAAGAACATTTTTTTCGTTTTCTGCTAGAATAATTTATGTTTTTATTTTTCTATATTTCAAAACCTTGTTTTCTTAAACTTGTCTATAAATGATTTTAGATATTAATATAAATAAAGTTAAAATATTAATTTAAGGAAAAATAATATATTATTAACATAGAAACATTAGAAGAAAAATATTAACTTTATATGAATGTTTTTTATTTTATTTGTATAATTAATATTTTTCTTGATTTATATATATATACATATGTATACACAAAAATAATAGAAGTTTTTTATTAGTTTTAAAATTCGACATTCTTATAAAAATTTCTACATAATATTTTTTTTTCAGTAGATTAGAAATAAACAGCCAGCTATTAATTTTTATCGATTGTATGACTTTTGATTAGTGGTTTCAATTGAATTTTTGTAGGATATTTATTAATCATACATTTTTAAGTTTATTTTATATTATCAGTAAATCTTATATTTTTAATTTAGAAAATTACATATATACATACATGTATATATATATATATATATATATATATATATATATACAAGTATGTAGTGAACATATTAAATGATTTAAAATTCTAAACGAACCAAGATGAATAAAGAAAATATGTAAATTTAATTAATTCAAACTTTATTCATGTAGTTCAATAAATGCAGTATATTCCTGAACAGCCAAAATAAGGTGAGTATATACATAGATATTATATGGAAGGATATAAAACGTGCAAGGTATCCTCATATATTGATTTGCATTAATCCTGAATATGTTCAACCATAGAAAGTTATTTATCAATATTGTCATCACGTGGTGAATGTTGTAGTAGAAATGTGCAATGCGAAGACATAAATAAAGTCGACGGCTTCATCGTATCGTGTCTGATCGTTTTGTTTTTGATGACAGTTTTATTTTCTTCTTGCTGCTGCTAACATCGTTATCATTTTGTAATTCGCATGAATATAACTCAGCAGCGACAACATAATTTAATATTCATTTTTGAATGTGTCGCGAAGTATTAACGTCTTGTTGAATGTAATAGAATTAACTATAAATTGTTTTCTTTTACTTCATTGGTACTAAGAAAATAATCGTTTCAGAAAATCTTCGAAAAGTTGGTAATACTTTAACATTTTTCAGATGTTTTTTGTAATTAGTTTATTAAAGAATTAATAACTCATTTTTAATTAGAGATAAAGAATATTCGTTTCATATGCAGTTATTTTCTTTTATAGTTTAAAGAAATGTTATGTTTTTTAATATACGAAATATATTTCTTGTTATTTAGTGTAAATTGTATTTTTTGGTCGTATTTTCATTCCCAAACAGTTACTCTTTATTTCATTATTTCAAAAACTAATTTTGTATGTGTTTTTTTTTTTGATAATAGTATAAATACATTTATTATGTTATTTCTTCTTTTATAAAATTAAACTCAATTTTTTCTAAATTTAATAATAGTAAATTGAAGATTTTTATAACTTCTTTTTCATTTTCATTTCTATTATACACTTTTTGTCAACCAAACTGCATATTATTTTTTATGGTAAATACTTTCATAAAATATTCATGTATATAGAAATGGAAATATTTCGAAAATATTTGTGAATCTAGGTTTCAGTTATTACGAACTGTGTTTAATTTTATATAAAAACCGAAATATTCTTATGAATTAATAATGAAAATAAATGTAGTATAAATAAAGTTATAGTCAAATTATGTTTGTAATTGTTTTTATTCATGTATTAATTGTTATGGCACAATTTTTTATTAATGTTTTAAATAAACTTTCGTAATGAAATTGAGGCAAATGTTATAAGAAATAAAATTCATAGACAACTGTCATTTATTTTATGTTTTTATAAGTTAAATGTTATTTTAAATCAAACTCATTTCCAATAAAAGATAAATTCTTGGAATTCAAGGTTGAGAGAGATGATCTAAAGCTCTTTAAGTTTTGAACAAAAGTTCAACGAGTGTCGTTCTTTATACTTGTGTATAGTTTTTCTTATACTTGGGTCGTATCGTTGCTTCTATATACACAAACACTCTCATAAAACACAAGACATACATATATACACACACATATATAAAGTTTCTCATCCAGCCGCCCACCTAGCTCCACTAGCTCCTGTATCTCGTGCGGTGTGCAGTTTTATGGGGCGGACGTGACACCCGTGAATATTGACTGTGTGTGCTCGGACCATTTAGCGATTTGGAAACACATCATGCCTCACTCCATCACAGTAAACGCCAACGCCAGTCCGAAATCGTATCCATGTGTGCTCTCATTTATTGCTTCTGGTTCACAGATGTACTGTACATGGTCAGAAACATACTTTGTTGAACTGTTAAATATCATTTCTGTTGATTTACGTTAAATTCTTTCGAAATATACATAAATTCATTTCGTTTATCGATTATTTACAATGATTCGAAGTTTCAAATAGAATTATAAACTGAAAGGATTTTTATTGACTAGACGAGGGAAACTTTCAAATGCAGCGAAAAATTGATTTCATATAAACACAAAAACTTTCAAAATGTAGTAAATTTAATACAACTTTCTTCGAGATGTCATAGATAATATAAGGTTTTTTTTAGAATTATAAAAGTTCTTTATGTATTTATTTCAAAATAACTATTAAGATAACAAGTAAAAAATTAAGATATAACCATGATATAGTATTTTAATTAAGTAAAAAAAACGTAGAAATATTTATATGAAATATATTGTCGTAAATTTTGGAAAATAAATCTTTTCACTGAAATATATTTTTATTTTATATCACATTACTTTATTGTTAGAGTTTACATTAACATTTCTGGATTTTTCACTACTCTTTTTAGTCTTTTTAAACATTTCCATTGTTTATTTTACATTATTTTCTTTTAATTTTTCGGAGAATCAATTATAAGCCTGCTTTAGTTTTAAATATAAAATCGCATACTTGTTTCGAAGTAAATAAAAATAATTACAATAATTACACGGGTTTAAAGTAAACATGTTAAATTTTTAACTGTTTAATATTGAATTTACTTCAGATATTATTTTATTTTAAAATTGATTTGTTCAAAATTTGTGTTTTAAATACATTATTTTCATATAATTTTATTTATATTTAGTGTTATTATTTACTATATGAATTGATTTTTTTTGTGTACAAACATAAATAAATAAAACTGAATTTTAATCACTTTAATAAACAATGAGAAAGATACATTTTAAATTGAATTATACGAAGTTAATATATTTGTGTGTCAGTAAAAATTTGTGTATTTATCCATTTGTGTACACACATTAGTAACGAGTAAATACGAAAAGTAAATGAATAACATTAACTGAGTCGTATTGCTTGTATGAAATGTTTATTCCATTCTTGTGTTTTTGTAATCGCCTTCTGGCGTCTCTGAATTCCTAAATCTTCCTTTTGTCTATCTTTTTCATCTCCATCTCTTCTTAACAAAAACATCGAAACAATTATTACATTTGTCTCAACGTTTATCTGCATCGCATTATATCAAAACTTGCTCCGGGTAACA
Organism: Acanthacorydalis orientalis; assembly: GCA_034766995.1. NCBI lineage: Eukaryota > Metazoa > Arthropoda > Insecta > Megaloptera > Corydalidae > Acanthacorydalis > Acanthacorydalis orientalis. The sequence continues at coordinate 25,657,497 of CM068313.1, forward strand.
CGAATGAAAACCACACAGTTTTCGTCCGTGTTTCCATCTCTGGAACAATTCAGTATGGGAGTATCCACATGCCACAATGTCGCGCTCGCTTTGAATATGTCTACTGGTTGGGCGTTGTTTGCTTTCCTTCTCTTTCGCTATTGGGGAGAGTATATACAGAACCCGACTAGTTATATTAGTTCAAAAAAAAATTTAACACGCGTCGATATTTATTTATTAACTCAAAAAACGCACATAATAAGTTCAATATTAGATCCGTTTGATAAAATATATCTATGAATATTTAATTCTTTTTACCTATTTATATAATTAACTACTTTTCAAATTTGTATCATAGTTTCTAACAAGGTTTTTCTCATATTTGCTGATATATTTAATTTTTATATTTTCACACATTTTTTTAATTTCTCAAACCAAACTTCTTACATTTTTTAATGTTATGTGTTTGAAAATTTAACCATAATTTTCAGATATTTTTTTAGAGCCATTCTATTATTTTTTCTCTGATATTATATTTTTTATGCACAACTTGTAGGCTTAATTTTTATGTATTACGTCTTAGGAGAATATAAATTTATTATAAATGAATTTATTTACTAAAATAAACATTAATAAAAATATAATATCATACTACATAAGTTAAATGAGAGTAAAACTTTATGTATAGTTATGAAACATAATTATACTGTTCCCGCGAGCTTAAATTTAATTTAGAAGGATATATATATATATATATATATATATATATATATATAAAGTTTTATTAATGAGTATATACATATTTTATAAATTAAAAGTCTTGCTTTTTATGATGAGATTTTTAGCTTAGATTTTTTATTATGTCGCATTGTCTACTTTTGTAATTTAAAAAATTGTGTGCCTGGAAAACCACGTGGTAAAAGTGAAACTTCTTTGTGATGAGTATAAGGATACTAGAGGGTATAAGAGTAAGGCATTGTTTTTAATTTTTATGAAGAACTATATTCTGTTTAATGAAAATAATAACTTTTATTTTGTTTCGATGACTTCATATTCTAAGAATGATACAATTGGCTTGTGGTAACTAAAATACGAAATGAAAACTATGGATTGTAATCGTTCGAGGTATCTTGAAAATGTTGCATCAATATATAGTTCCTGATCTCGTAGTTGTTTTGTTCTGGTTGTTACTAATCTCCAGTTTGAGTTTTTCTTTCAGGAAAACGATCACTAGTTGTGCTTGTTGTGTAGCAAAATTAATATTAAAGTTAGCACCAAGAATCGTAGATTTTTTGGTTAAAATTCTGATTCAAAAGCGTAGCACCGTCAACTGTGTATGCCAGCAAAACTCGACGAATGAATCGTATACTCTCATCCACGGTGTTATTTGGGAAAATATAAATTACCACCAATATTATTCGGTGACCATTTTCAAAAAGATATTCAGCTGCACATGTTTCGTCAGTGAAGATACCTCCACCACTTCCGTAGCCCTAGCTAAGATTTCGTGTCGCTTTGAGGCAGTACCGATTTTGTGATGCGTGCAAACGGGTTTACTCTCACTATAAAAGTTTCACTTCAAAAATTCTCATAACGATGTATTTCGACTTTTCTTGGTTAGATGTCAAACATCAAAACATTGGTATTTTCATGGAAACTTCAAACAGAAAATATGTCCAGTGTACACTATAAATAGTACATTCCGAAAAACGTGTTTACAGTAAAATAATCTGATTTTTTAATAATAATCTTATTATTTATGTTTAGTGTTCATAGTATATGACATAAGGGTATTTCGGGGGCCAAAAGTCACTAATTCTGCCACCGCGAAAGCTCGCATCGCACTTTCCCTACATTTCTCTGTTGACTAATATTTCGTGACGCGTTGCGGCATTACAGATTTTGTGACGCGTAAACGGGTTTACCTCGCTATAAAAGTTTCACTTCAAAAATAAAACAATAATAATCACTTGATTGATTATATTGATCACTTTAATCTAGATTCAAATATGATGCTGTGTCATATAACATATTAATTAAGAAATTTCTTATTAAAAATCATTTTTTTAAAATCCTAACTTGAAAACGAAGTAATTAAACTCGAAATTAATTTTTGATATTCATAAGTTAGTTCGCTTTCTGATGTGTTTGTAAAAATCAGTTTTAATTCTTATTGCATTGTCATGTGGGTTATAATTCATATGATTTATCTAAATTAATTGTAAACTATGTATAAATAATAGAATTGTGAACACTGGTTGGGACGAGTAGTTTCAAGTACATAGTGAAGCAACCAGAAAAAAAGAACAGAGCGATGAACAATCATCACTGCACAAACATTGGAATTTTCCTGCGTTGTGCTACGTGTCGTTATTTATTTTCGTTTCAACCTGTTTGCATTGATTTGGTTTCACAGTTTGTTTCTCTGCTATATTCCTTGCTTACTGATCCACTACACATGTGTATTAATTCAGTAAGTGACTCCATGGATGAAAATCTTAAAAAATGTTATAATAATGAATACATAGGTTAGAGAAGGAATATTGATATATTAAGAATAACTGTTTGTAAAAAGGTATCAAATTTTAATGAATTTAGATTTTAATTCTAAATGTAATTAAAAAAAAATGATATTTCATAAATGTATGAAAATTGTAATATAGAAATCAGAACATTAGTAACATTTTTTTCCTTTTATTATGATTTGACATACAATACGTTTTCTTGATCATGTGTCATAATCAAACAAAATGAAAACGTTAAATAACTTCTATAGATTAAACAATTCTCACAGCAATGTATAAGAATATATTATTCATTAAATGTAATTTTCGTGTCATGTATCAAAATAATATAAGTAGATATAATCTCTCACCTTTACAGGTTTATTCAAATGTTACAATCGTACATACATTTCAACTGTGGTGTGACTTAATCGTTCGTAATTTACGCGCATGTAGTTTCCAATATCTTCGGCCCGATAAATACGTGCCTGAATATAGGCTGAAGATTTTTGACCCCTACCCGTTTTCGTTGGCTCGGCCCCTCCGCATTCCACGCTTTCGTACGCACAAGCTCTTCATTGTTGTTCGTCGGTAGCGCAATGCTCTCGCACCAGCACAGTTTGCCGCGTAAATTCTTTCACTTCTCTCGGTCATAACTTTACACAAAAGAGGTTATGGATGTTGTTGCTGTTACGGCGTTTGTTTGCGTTGTGTTTTATTTCGCACCGATTTGTAATTGTTTTTGTTTGTTGTCGGTTGATGTTTTGTGTTATTCATGTATTTTTCTCGTTATTTGACTTATGGAATCTGCGAAATGTAAATATTAATTGTATTTATTCCGTATTCAATTTTTATTCAATTTATAGATTTGCATTGTTTATAAGCATTATTGAAATAAGTAATTGCGAATATTGTATTTAACGACAGAGTTCCATGTAATAAAGTTTAACAAATATACATAATCCTATTACTTTTTTTTACCTTTCGTATTGTTTAGGTATTAAATTCTACATTATGAATAATTCATTACAATCAATAAGTTATTTATTTATTTCATAACCCCTTAGTTTCCAACCTGGCATCCTTTTCATTTTTTAATTATTACTAAAATATATTTTTATTACATAGTGTAGTTCAAAATTTCCCTACCTAACATAGAAGAAAGTCTTAATTTTTTTTTGCTTTTTTACTTAATCTTCCTTTCTTTAAATGTACTTTTCACATCTTCTAATAATATAACTTATATTACTCTAGAAACATTCACAAGTTTTGTTTTCAAATTTAGTAAAAACATCTTTCTGCACTTTCAATCAATGCTTAATTTTCTTCTAATAATATTTTGAAAAAAATGCTATATTTAGGATGTACGAGAAGGTGTCAATCTATGATACAATGACAAAAAGAAGCCTTTTTTACATGTATTATTGTGTAACAAATGGATTATTTAAATAATTAATAAATTTAGCTAAATATTTATTCATTTATGTATTTCAAACAAAGGAAGTTGTATTTTTTACACAAATGTTTTTTTTAATTGTAATTTGTTTCATACCTTTGTAACCGAATTTAAAGTTATATTTCTTGTCTTCGAAATCACTACTTGAATTCTTTTTATTACCGGGTTTGTCTATCGATATCTTCAGGGGGATACTTATTTTAGAATTTAATGTATAACAGTTTAACTTTTTATTAACTATTTTAGGATGCCACATAAGGTTTATAAAACTCCATACTAAAAACAATTAGTATAATTTCATAATATATTGCGAAATTCAATATATTATGAGTAATATCTTAACCAATATATAAAAGAATGCGGAGAAATATTTTATTTTTCAAAACTAAAACTCTTGCACTATACTATTACACTATAGAGGTTTTTTAGAGTCTATGGTACTTAACAACGAATAGAATATTTCATATTATCTTTTTCAATTAAAATTAATGTATTTGAGAATATCATTTCATCAAGCCCATATAAATTTTTATTAGACTTACATCATACTTTGAATATATACTTGATATTATTATTCATATAGCATTTGAAAAAAGTATTCACGAAACTGTTGTGGGCGTAATACACGCGAAGTGATAAAAGAATATTTGATTTTTCAGAAATCCTATTTCGTTTCAGTTTCATAGAATTTTTAGATTTAAGATATTTTTAGTTTTCTCTGTTGAAAAAAATATCAAAAAACATGGAAACAAGATTTATTAATTTTATTTGTAGAATAAACCATTATATATATATATATATATATATATATATATATATATATATATATATATGTTTGTGCCTGTGTATATGTATGTATAAATAGAAAATAGTCACATCTTATTTATTAATCAATTAATAAATCAAAAGACCTAATAAACCTAATTCATCCGTATTGAAATTTAAATTTGCATTTATATTATCTTTTATTAAGAAATTAATTATCTTAAATCCTCGAATAGTTTTCATATATTTTTCTAAACTTATTTGGAAGTATTTCTTATTAGAATATTTTGCTTGAATATAAGATACTGTATTTAATCAATATATTTTTTTTCATTTAGACAAATAATATATTTTATATATACTCGTATATATACATATAAATGGATATCTTCAAATAACAAAGAATATTTCAATTTCAATGTACATTTTAATTTACAATCGAAATTAAACTAGAAAAAGAAAAGTAATCAGTAAATTAAGAATTCCCTCCAGAATATAATTAATAATAATATATCAATATTTCAGACTTCTAGATATATCAATAGTAAATCCAAGATAATAATTGAGATCAATTCCAATATGTACGCGTATTAGTGTTGAGAAATTAATAGTCGTATTAATTAATGTAAATTAATTATCTGTTAGAGGACAGATTGAAATTCATCCGTGTTACAACAGTGTATGATTGAAATGATCGCAGATGGGTAGCTATTACGATAAACTATTAACAAATGGATAATAAATTTGAATTTAAGTTACAAATTTACAATTTAACCTTGTAAATTTGTTTTTAATCAACATATGTCATATGCAATGACATTTAAATAATGTTTTAAATTTATAACAAGTTAGCACTTATAAATAAAATACGTTATTTATTTCTGACATTCTGTATATTATCAAATTTGAAAAGTTAAAAACCAAATTCAAACCTTATTTCTTTTAAAATATAAATGTATGTTATAAATTAGTTTATTATTAAGTAGTCAAATTATCCACACATTATAAAAAAATATAAAATACAAAATTACCGAAGGACGTTAGCTATCCACTGAAAGTCTGCTTCTAATTAGTTATAATTGGAATAAAGTATCTGTTATAAAAGAAAATATAATGTAAATAAAGGGACTTTTTCTTTAAATAACTTTTTTTAAAGAATGCTTTTTATCATTTACTTTATTATAAATTGGTATTTAATCGTTAGGAACTGAATTTATAATGTTCTTAATGACTCTTTTTTTAAGTTTATATCTATTTAGTTATTTTAGTGAAATAGTAAATTTTCATTTGATTTTATAATTATTCATTTATTTTATCAAAACTGAAATTTGAAATAAATAATATTTTTCGTAATACATATTTATACGTGATATTTCATACAAACATAAATGAACCGTACGTTTTTTTCCTTTTAAATTAGTACTTTTATTTCAAGATTTCAATTAAAATTTAAATAACTTAATGCGTACTAATTAAATCATATAATTGACTACATCGTAATCAAGTTAATTTTACACTACCGTTGATTTATTTCCTACCTTGAGCAAACGTACAAAACTTAGGAAATGGTGCATCCACTTCCATAGGCAAGCGGACTTCTAACAAATGGAAATTAGTTATGTGTGTAAAACAGGCCGTTGTATTGTATGATGTATAATTAAGTCTAAATATATTACCTGTACGTATTTACTCAGACATGTGGTTAATATTATATACGACGTAAGCACTTTTATGCTCCTAATTTTCATTATTGTTTGAAAAAGAAAATAAATAAGTGAAATATAAAAAAGAGAACACACCAAAGTTATTTTGTATGCAAAAACGTGTAAAATTTGTCAACTCATGCATTAAATTTAACTAAATTGTCATACATAATAGGCTGTATATAAAACATAATAGAGTATGTTTTTAATAACTTTGCATAAATTTATATGTATGTAAATATATTACCCATTCTTTTTTTGCAAAGCTTTTAGTTATCGTGTATATGTATTTAGATATATATATATATATAAAGGGCGATTCAACTTAGGCTTCCATTCGAAAATATTAAAAAAAACACAAAAATTTTAAAAAAAACATGTAATCCCCCATTTTGTATTTTGGCTCAAACTTATTTTAGTGTTGATTTGAATTAAGATACTAAATAAACAATAATATGACTTCTTAATACCTGCGTCTCCTTTCAATACTTCCATATGGAAGCCTAAATTAAATCTCTCTCTCTCTCTATCTATATATATATATATATATATATATATATTAAAATGTATATATATATATATATATATATATATATATATATATATATATATTTATTTAGACATTTTAAAATATGTGCATACGAAATATCTGTTAAAAATTTGAACGGAACCAAAATATACTTTTTTAGTTATTCATGTCATTATGGATTCATGTCATTAGAATTGAATTTTTTGAAATAAAATGAATGGACATTATCTGGAAAATAAATAGTAATCCATTTACACACGGTCGACCATTTTAACGACTCTACAAAAATACCACATTTATATACTTCATCATAATCGATTTTTCCCATTTTTTTTCAAGTACAATTCATCTGCCATCACTTGCATGCTTCGTTCATCTTCTGCAATTAATACACTGTCATTAGCAAACAAAGGCTACATACCATATCCAATTTTCGCCAATCACCACTTCTTTGGCCCTTTATTTCACATAATTGCTAAAGTACGAAATGAAAGGTGTAAAATACTATAGCGTTAATGAACTCCCAGATGAAGTTGCAAGACAGTCAATTAATCGAGCAATCAATCACTAAATAAAGCTTTCTTTTTTGAAAAGCGTGTGAGCATTTAACTTGAATTGGAAAATACATACCTAAATGAACATCCAAACAAATTATTTCCACATACAAGAAACACTTACATCTTTATAAATTAACATCAAAGAAAGCATTTGTGTGTGTGTTCATGTGGAGAACGGATATTTACTTCACTACCTGTCAAATATTATAAAATAATTCCCATAAAATTTTTAAAATATTGTTAATTTCAACAAAGTTATTGTCCGTACATTAATATAAAATTATTATACACATATGAAAATATAAATTACATATGTATGTATAATATTTATGACAGTTGATTCTTCAATAATACTTTACAGATGTTTCAGAAGTAAGTTATCATTATTTAATTGTGATAAAAATATTATCCCTATGTGTAAAATTTATCTATGATTAATTTTGAATATCTTAAATTGACAGTCATTACATTAATAAATTTTCCAATAAATTACATACATAAAATACGCATAAAATTTTTTTTTGTGATGATTATCTTTCAAATCCAATTTTTATATTTATAAATTTAATTTTAATGATTTCATTTTTCTGACATATAAGCCATCATATTCCCAATCATAATAAAATATAAAATATTATTATCCGAACAAAAATTCCAGTGAGGATAAATATTTGTATTTATTCTGTCTTGTATTTATATTATAAAAAAAATAGTGGAAACTGAAAATATTGGAATTTAAAACGTTTTAGTGACGAATAAGTTAAATGCTGCATCGTTAATAAAATATTTTGATTTATTTTTTATATACATATATATATATATATATATATATATATATACAATTTATATTTTTTAAAGAAGAGTAACTAAATTTTACTAAATTATAAATAGAAATATTTATTCAGAAATTATTCTTTAATCTAAAATTAATTAACTTCTTTAGCTGAACGAATGTAATAAAATATATATTTTTAACTGAAAAAATCCCTTCTTTGTTCACCTCTTAATTATTCGCGAATATAAGGGTGTAATTAAAATATTAATGAATCTCAATTAAAATATAAATGTTTTAAAAAACTCTTTGGTCTTATACGTAATTTATTTTTGGTACTAATTGAAAGCAATGTTTTTCATCTACGTTATAATATTTTTTTAACAAATTCAATTTCAGAAATTATTTATTTCAGACACGTTTAAATGCGAAAAGTATGTCACCTTGATATCTATCTATATATATATAGACATATGTATGTATATTTATATATTTACAGTATAATATTAATTAATAAATGTTTAGATGTCAATAGATTGGCTTTCTTTTTATACTTTTCAAACACATACATTTTTATTTAATCATACATGTTTGTTATTAAGAACAACAATTATAAATATTTTATCTCCAATGAAATGCACTCTTTTTAACATTAGCAATTGAAATTAATAACGGATTATATATTTTTAATCAACAACATACTCCTATTTCACGAATTGATTCTTTACTCGTACATAAAGTACACAAATTTTTCAGATACAAATTTATCAATAAATAATATTTGTTTATTTATTTATTTTTTATGCTCATTACAAATATAATGCTATTATGATCAGATAAATAAGATGCAGAAAAGTCTATTGAATTCTAATATACATAATGATTTCATGTTTTACTCTGTATTTTTTTAATAAAAAATCGACCATAATACAATTTAATTTTAATATTTTAAGAAGATTTTTTATTAATATAAAAATTCATTTTTATACCTAAGAATCATATTGAAATGAATCTGAAAAAAAATAACTCTAATTTATTTATTACACAATTCCTTTTTATAAACTCTCATTAATATATGAAGTAAAATCGTTTGTTTTCAATTCAAACTTAATATCTTTCTATAAAAAATTTTATTTTATTTTTCGTGTAGACCATCTCTTCGCAGCACCGCTCCTTCCGCTGTTCCCTACAAGTAGCACGTTAACTATTTCCATTCCCGATCATCAATGATTTGTTGATGGATATCCTGGTCTCTGTACTGATTGGTTGACATCAGTCACATGTATATAGCTCTCTCACGGTGTACAACGAAAGAGGTGTATACGATTTCAATGTAAAACTGATGACATTTAAGTAAAATATTGTATTCACTGAAGCTTTAGAGTAAAAAAATTGTTACACATTTTCACAATGTATTTTTTTTGTTAATTTTTATAAACTTTTCCAATAAAACTTTTACAACTTAAATTTTACGCGGATTATTTTTGCGTACAATTTGTTAATTTCAGTTATTTGTTAGAGGAGAGCGAGCAAGGCCCCCCAGGGGGGAGGGCGTCGCTGAGCGTAATATTAAAAATAATTTTACACTTAATTAAAATAAACGTCCCCTCTCCGAGCAGGGAGCGTGTTCGCCGAGTGTAGCAAATAGGAGCGAAGCCCCCTGATTATATTAAAAATCATTTTCATGAATATTTTAATTTTCTATATATTTCTTATAATTTATAACAAACTTTTATGATTATTTCATTGAATAGAATATTTATATTTACTAGTGTGTTTTTCTTTAATAACTATGTTTACATAATTAAAATTTAATGTCAACTTTGGTTAAAAATCAATCTCAAATGAATAGAAAAACAATTTATTATATTTTACATAGTTTATTATACCATCTATTTCATTATATACATACATATATATACATATTTATATACATATATATATACATATATATATATATATATATATATATATATATTCATACATATATATATATATATTCATACATACATAAAGTTATGGAGTATCAAATGTTAAAGAAGGTATAAAACTTGCCGTATCAAAAAAAATGAACATTGAATATTCTGTGAGTGAAACGAAACTTAATATTTTCGCAATGTAACGCAACACTATATCGCCGCAGCGTTATACAAACGATATAAGAAATTCTAACGACGAATATTTCTAGTTGTGTCATTCACGAAATGTGTAATGCGAATGTGTATAGGACACATATGTAGAAAATGAAGTGTATATAGGAATGCAAGTATATGTTATAGGTAGGTGTGAATGTGTGCCATTCTACGAGTCTCCTACTACAAATTTCGGTTATTTATGAACTTCTTTATATGAATGTACGTTTGCGAAGGTAAACAATTTTTCACACGAAAAAAGGTGAATATTTTTTCAGGCTGATTTGATAAGCAATTTATCAATCTAGATCGAGCAGATGTATTTTTAGATGTATATTTGTTGTTGCTGGACTTCGCATCTGATTCCATATGTTTGATATTTGAATTTTTTTGTTGTTGTGTATATGTGAAATTTGATGACCACGATAAATGCGAGAAAAGTATTACCTGCATTGCACAAAACGCTTTTTCAGTATACATGTTTTTTAATAAAACGTTGGCACTTTATAACATTACAAGTTTTCTGTCCTCTTTCTTTCTTTCTTTATAAATTTACACACACATACTATATATGTATATATATATATATATATATATATATATATATATATATATAATGAATTTTGCATATTTAAATAAAACAAGAATGTAAAAAATGTATTTTAAAAAAGGAATTTATAACTAAGGACCTAATTATGTTGAACTGCTAACTAATGTGTCTGAAATTTCTAGCTACTCTTGTAGCATTTGTCAATTATCATTACAAAAACGACGTACTATTTAGTTTTACATGAAAATTGTAATTTTATAGTTTTTTCTAACAAAATAAAAGTTATTTTTTGGAAAAACACATAGATTAAAGGTAAATTTGTATTCATGTATTAATAAACCTGTGTAAATATATGTTAATGAACAAACGGTATCAAAAATTATTTACAAAACTATTATGTTTTATTAATTATAATATATTACCAAAATGTACTGAGTATTTAAATCTTTTAGTATACAATATTTTTTTAAAAAAAAGATGTAATGTAGATACAATTTTTATCAAAATAATTAATTAATTTAACTAATTTAAACCAAAGAACTATTAAAAAATGTATTATTGACATTTTAAGTGTTTTATAGTACTACGTAAATTATTATTTTTTGGAAATATTTTATTAACATTTAAAATTGCTAAAAACATATATTCTTTTTATATTTTATTCTTTTTACATAGAAAAATATCATCAAGTTAATATAATTTAAAATAATTCATTTCAATTATGAATTAACTTCTATATTAGAAAAAAGTATAGTTTTCATGGAAAATTCTTTCAAATAAATTTAAAAATTTCAATTATATAGTAATAATATTAACTTACATCCATAAAAAAACGGTTAGTTGTATTGTATTCTTTTAATTAATTAGCTTGATTGCATTTTAAATTAATAATTACAAAACCTGAGAGAAATATTTTCCTTCATTTTAAATTCTGTGTATAGTTTATTGCAAAGAGTAAAGGTGTAGGTACGTGCTGTTATCTCTTTTATGGAATAACTAAATGTCAAATTTTATTATAAATTCGAACTTTATACACATAAACGTGCATTTATACATTTATATGCATACATGTAAATATTTATATATATATATATATATATATATATATATATACACATGTGTGTGTGTGTATGTGCGTAATTGATGTGTTTGTAAGTCCATTTTTTATTGAAATCATTTATATTTTGTCGCAATTTATAAAATAATTAATCATATTTGAATCGGACACGCAATTGTGTATGAAGTAATAAGTTTATTTATAATGCAATATTTCAAATATTTCCAGCTCACAAAACGTACCTGACTTGTTTCATAAAATATATTTGTTAATTGTATAGAAACAATAGCAACGTATACAATATCACAATATATTGATAAATAGTTATCAATATCCTCATTCATTCAATAACATGAAATAAAATACGGTACATTTGTGTTGAAAGCAAAATTTCGAAAATTTCTCATAACCATTTACGTTTGTATATTTCGTGACACTGATTTATTTGGTAACATACATTTATTTGTCAGGAAAAACACGTTAAAGAAATATACACAATAATTTTACGTGTGGCGGCTTAATTTTATTCACGCCTAATGCATTATTATTTATTATGTGTACATAAAAGACGTAATCAATTATACGAATGTTTGAATCAAATTTATCGATTGTCGAATTTAATAAAGTATATATACAAATAATTAATATCGTGAACGTTGCGCAGTTGTATTTGTAAATGAGAACGTATTTTTTATATTTTTTTTGTTTGAAATAAATATCCAGCGTATATAGATTTATTAATATTAAAAATATAAGGACGATACGCCTACATTCAAAAAATTGAATAGATTTTAATAAAAAAGAAAGTTTGTTGAAAAATAAATTCTAAAAAAATTAAAACCTGAAAGAAAGAACTGGCGAGATATTTTATAAAATTACTAGCCCTTCATCTATTAAAATATTTTTTTTATTTGCTTAAATTCTTATCGATATTTTCTTCCATATTTGTAAAATTAAATTCTTACATGCAAAATCATTTTTAATTACTGATTTTTATTATATAACAAATATAATAAAAGTTAATATTATCAATTATTATTTAACACAAATTCGAACAAACAGTCTAAATTGAAAATTATTACAACTTTACACACATAAAATGTACGTACTTGAGAGAATATTATTAATTTTAAACTAAGAAGTAAATAAGCAGAGAATTACTAATAAATATAAGCAGTGATTTAAGTATTAGTGTCAGATTAATATTTGTATGACATAACTTTTGTTAGTACAACAAATTTGAAATAAATATTTTTTATAAAAGTTAGCCTTAATAGAAGCATTGGATTTTTTGCATGGTATTATTTTTAAAATTATCAATGAATGTATATATTTCTTATGATAATCATCCAAATACGATTTATCAATCTAAGTTGTATTTATACTGAAAAAGTAAACAGTTAAGAGTTAAAAGAACTGATAAATAATTTAAATATTATCAAAATAATAAAACGGTTTTTTTGTAATATATATATATATATATATATATATATATATATATATATATATATGTAAACATATTTATGTATGAAAAAAGAGAGTTTATACGAATTAACACTTTGTTAAAGTATTTTTCTCTCTTTGTCAACAGGTACTTTGCAACTCCGGAGGCCTAACAGAAATTCCATCTAAACTACTGCCGGACACAGTAGAACATTTATCACTTACGAAAAATCATTTTCCAATTATAAAAACTGACGCATTCGCTGGGCTACGAGCTTTAAGAAAACTTTCACTTGACGGTAATAACATATCAGTAATAAAACCGTTCGCATTTCGAGGTTTACCACGTCTTCGAGAACTTTCCATCCAACATACACCACTTACGGCAGTCGGGTCGTTCGCATTCGCCGGTCTGCAGAATATCACGTCAATTCTGCTCGGTTACAATCGGATAAAAATGGTAGAACAATACGCTTTTGCGGGTACTTCGAACGTACGATGGATCAAATTGAATAACAACCCAATGCAAAAGGTGAACACGTCAGCGTTTACCGGTCTGACGAACGTAGAGCATTTAATTTTTCCGTCCGGAATTCGATCGATCGAACCGGACGCGTTTAGTGGAATGGATACGATCGGACTGATCAAATTAGCATTCATGGATTTACAGTCGTTGAAACCGTTCACTTTTCGAGGATTGAGTAAAGTCCATATATTGTCGATTCAAGAATCTGATTTAGGAGTGATACAGCATGAAGCTTTCGATGGAATGAGCTATATAACGAATTTGAACTTCTTAAATAATAAAATCGATTCGATTCACGATTTAACATTTTCTTTCGAACATCATATAAAGTATATTAAAATGCAAGGGAACCATCTTTTAGAAACGCCGGCAGCCGGTGCTATCTCGTTCCAGGGAGTTGAAGTTGTTAATATTTTCGGTAATCATTTCCCTTGCGATTGCCATATTCATAATCTTATAGCCGGTCCTCTCGCTAATGGAAGCGCAGAGGAGTTTATGTCGAGAAATTTTTGCATTTCCCCACTTGAAGTTAATGGAAAAGCAATGAGTGAATTAGATCTAGATTCTATTGGAAGATGTCAAGAACAAGTGACACGAGGTAATCTCGAAGCATCTAAAATACCATCTCGTGGTAATTGTTTAAGGTGTCTGAATCGTTGGACATATATCTACATATGCGTATTATTACTAATTATTTTGTTTTATGGTGAAGTTATAAGATAAAATATGCAATGAAACCTAAAAGAAATATTAAGTTAAATGTACGTTCAAGTACATTCGAATAGTTAATGGAATAAATATCAGTGATTCCGTTCTTTATTAAACAAAAAAGAGAGAGATATATATACGAGACACTATTAAAATTAATTATATTTATGAAATCATCAGTATTATTATGTGTGCTACTTAGACTTAGTCACTTCGAAGCGATATAATAAATTGTGTATATACATGATTTATATGGAAGTCTGAATAAATTACGAATAATAAATATATGAATAAAAAGAACTAAGACAATTGTATATGTAGATGTTAGTCATTTTGCTGTTGACAATTTCCATATCAAATATCTACAGTTATCTTTTATAAAATAAAATTTTAAATAAAATGTTAAATTTTTTTCCGACATCTTTTAATAGTGTTGTATTTTAAATTATGAAAAATATTAATAGTTTAAAACAATTTTAATTTAAATGTACAACTATTAGCAATTTTAGACAAAATTTCGTTTATATTATTTTTGAAATAAATTTGAATAAATTATTATATATATACATATATACATGTGTATATATATATATATGCATATCGATTCGGTTATTAAATCAAATTACATGTGGCCCTAGTAAGCCTCAAGATGATATTAACCGTATAAGAAACATATAAATTTACCTTATACGAACCATATAGGGTTTGTATAAGGTGAAGATGAGGATCACTATTGTCCATATATGGTCGTTAATCCCGTTAAATGTGACCTTCTTTACCATATAAGGATCATATAAAGTTACTTTATATGCCTTAAAAGATTAATATAGGATACATATAAGGTGCCCATATAAGGATTATGATTCTTATAAGGAATATTTAAAAACTTATATGGAGGATATAAGGTTGATAATTACTAGGGTGGTATTATTATCAGTGATAACATGTATAATTCCATTATTAAATCAAGTACTGTTAATTACGTCAAATTATTTGTTAACCATCATGAGCAATGAATGTCGCCTCTGATTTTTTATTTATCATCATTTTAGTTGTAATTCTTGCAAAATAAATTTCTGTTGAATTTCTTATTCAATTATTAATAAAAATTATTCAGTATATATATATATATATATATATATAATGAGGAATATTTTCAGAAATAACATGTGTAATGGAAAAAGAATTCTCTTTTCAGTGCAACGTTAACTATACAGGTATTCATTTTTATATACATCTTATAAATTATATTTAAAAAAAATGTTTTGAAGAACATAAGAAGTTTTAATGGCATTGAATTAAATGTGTTGTTAATTCAATTATTATTAAACATTTGAAAACTTTCATTTTAATCATTGTTTTAAAGTAGTATTCGTAGTTGTGAAAATTCTTTGAATAATAAAACTGAATTTAAATTGAACTAAGTGCTTTAATGTCCTTTGCGTAAACAAATGGAGATTAAATACGTTTCCAAATTCAAAGTCCCTGTATCACTAAAGTATTATGTATAATAAAAGATAATGATATTCATTGATTAATTAAAATTGTTTCTGTTTTCTATACCTGTTCATATTAATAATTCGTTTGATAAATACTTTGAAGTTGATTTGTAAGAAAAGAATATTTAATACAATCCGTGAATATTGTTCCCGTAAAACAATTATTCTACTTAATATTTCTGTAATATTTTAGTTGAATTTTTATTATAAAAAACGTCAGCTAAGTTTAAAAAAGCTCTTCATTCTTTCAAATCAAATATTAATATAATCCATATATATATATATATATATATACATATATATATATATATATATATATATATATATATATATATATATATACATATGTATTGGTATGTATAAAATTAATTTTTTATAAGATCTAGAAAAATATTGTTAATTTATTGATATTAAATTATATATATAATAATGTTAAAGACTCACTTCTAAAAAAAATTTATAGATATATAATTTAAACGAAAGATAAAAAAATAAATTTGTTTTATTAGATTTTTCCTTTCACATGCATTAAAATTTTACCCTTCATTTAGTACTGTTTAATTTTGATGTTTACTAATTTTTATTTTGAAATTAACATTTATTCCATAAAAATGGAAGCTTACATAAAATTATTTTTAAATAAATAAATAAATATATATATATATATATATATATATATATATATATATATATATATATAGTAAGGTTAAATTTAAAATTAATTTTATAATTAATAATGTCATGTTATTTAGTTTCATAAATTATTTTATATTCAAAATTGCAATTTTGTGTATTCATTATTTATTATTTTATTTATCCATTACTTATTATTTAATTAAAGTCACTTCGTTATTTTATTTTATTTTTAAATATATAAAATACAAATTTCAATTAATAGGATTTCTACATATCGATTAAAAAATATTTTTTTGAGAAATATTACATAAATATCTTTTTAATTTTTCTTTATATTAGTATATTCTTCTTTAAATACTATCTTTTCTTGATTAAAAATAGTACACGTGTAAAATGTATATAAAAGTTTGTTTTTTTTTAACAACACGATACGTTCTTTGTATTGCTTTTAGGAAATGATTTTCCTTTATACGTGTCCAAAAGTTAAACAAACAAGGTTCTGCAATAGTCAGTTATAATTGTTGAACTCTGTGATATGAAAACACCGGCAAAAACTGCTCCGGGAAATACCTGCGTGATATACGTGCTGATTTGAAATTAATTTATCTCTTATGTACATATATTTTAAATAATATAAATTTAAGTAAAAAAATAACGTTATTTTTTTTTGTTTTCAATTTGTTTAATTATTTAAGAAACGTTTACTATATATATATATATATATATATATATGTATATATATATATATATATATATATATATATATATATATATACATTAAATAAATATAAGTATACATTGGAATATAATTCCACATATTTCAGAAAGAAGCAACTAAATCAATGTAAAGTTACCATTTTAAAGCGAGAATATTATTTCAATATCATTTAAATGTATTATGAAAACTACGAGTAGTCATAATTACTTTCTATTCTAATTCTATTTTTCATTTTGGTTGGAATATAAAAAATATATTTTTCCTAATCAATATCAATTATTTATTAGTTACTTTGCAATATATGTATATATATATACATACATACATACATACATATATATATATATGTATATGTATATATATATATATATATATATACATATCCTTTTTTGCATAGATAACCAAAAATATAGTACGATCTTTATTGTTAGTTTTACTGACTGATACTTATGAGCTGAGCGGCAATTCTACCTGAAGCTTCTGGTTAAGCAACAGATATGTAAATAAATTTAACTTTCATCATTACACCCTGGAGATTTTACTACTCTAAAGCTTCTCGACATGATTTCACTGAAAACACTCTCATTTCATAATCAACAATTGTTCTGAGCTAGTAAAAGCAATGTAAGAATCTTAAGTTGAATCCAAATTGTCATCTCTACGGACATGGTTGTTACACAAATCGAACAAAATTGACATTAAGTTGAGAAATTTAAATTTAGTCATTTTTAATCATACTTCGATTCTTATCTCTAATTAATTAATTATTGTATGTACCCAGTATACTTGTCTTCATAATGATCATGGCGAATAAACAAAAATGATTTTGAGTCAGTTACTGAGAAATTGGACGATTCAAGCAGAATATAAAAGTGTTAATAATATTGAATATTATAGTTAATGTTTTTACAATTTACTAACCATTATGTAATTTTATACATTTCACTTTTATACAGCGTTTATTTAATAAAATTGTATAAAATTCCGTATACATGCAACAACCAAGTTTTTGAATAGTGGTAAGAAAATCACAGATTATATACAAATATGTGTCAACTTTGTAAATATTCTTTATATTTTTACTAGACTACGAACTATTTAGGGTTTCAGAAAGAAAATTCAATCCGAAAATATTTAATGTCCTATATAATTACATCCTTATTAAAATTAGACAAATATTGAAAGCTGTAACTCGAAAATCATTTGGTGTACAAAAGTATCATTCAAATTATTTCAAAACACTTCTATCTAGAAAAATTGAATAAAAGATTAAAATATATTTCTAATGAAATTTAATGATAACAGTAATAATGAATTTTAAGTTACAGAATACAATTTGTAGCCTAACCTGTTACCCATCACACTAATAAACACCTTATTTTGCAACGAAGATTAAAAATTATTAAAATCACTAATAAAAATATAATGAAAATTCTGTCTCATTAATTTATTAACTTTTTATCAGGCAAAGAAAAAATAAAAAAGTTACATTTGTTAATTTCATTTTTCTTATGATACTCTAATAATATAGATAAATCTTTTTTAAAAATGAAAAAATAGTAATATATGAGGTTGGTAAGAAGATTATTGCGGTTTTTGTTTTCTGAATTCTAACTTTATTTTTTCAGTAACTAAAACTTTATTCAATGAAAGCGTCATTTAATCGAATTCATATTAATATCATTTTTAAGTGCATTTGGCGATCCATATTTTGGCAACATCGACTTTAGTTATATTATTTATTTTACTTAAAATTGAGCTATTGAATTAAATACTGAAAAGAAGCAAATGAACATTTTTGTATGAGTTAAAAACGGGTTTAAAGCAGCAGAAACTGCTTGTAAACTAAACTCTACTTTTTGTATGGGTAATAAGGAACGTATGGTGAAATAGTGGTTAAAAAATGTCCAAAATGTCGTGCTGTGGACGATAGCTTCGAAGAGGAAGATGGTCGAGGGTGTTCTTCTTCAGTCCATAACGACT
This sequence comes from Acanthacorydalis orientalis, assembly GCA_034766995.1. Lineage (NCBI taxonomy): Eukaryota > Metazoa > Arthropoda > Insecta > Megaloptera > Corydalidae > Acanthacorydalis > Acanthacorydalis orientalis. The sequence goes on from CM068313.1 coordinate 25,677,014, forward strand.
AATTGAAGGTGTTAGATGAATCAGAACCACACACAACAATTCTAGAGCAAAAATATATAATAAATATAATATATTATATATTTTTATATTTTTCAAGCTATTATATATAAATATAATAGCTTCTACAAAAGTTAGACGTTAGTCATCCAACAGTTTTGGACCACTTAAAACTTGAAGGTCATATACCAATTTTTTTTCTATCAACCTAATATTTTAAGAGATAACCATTTTTTACTTATTAATCACTTTTTTCTTCCTAATACTTTGTCTGACATGACGAAATGATATTTTTGAAGTTAAAATAATATGTTATGGAAAGAAACATAATTCGAGAATATATATATATATATATATACGTAACGTAACAAAATTTATCTAGCTGCAAAAACGATTAATATAATGCCAAATTTAATAGATATAATTAACAGCTGTGTAATAGTCAACAATGAATGGGAAACGCGACCTTAAATATCCATTACCTTTGATTGGGCCAAATTAAACTACAGGATCTGATCAACTATATTTATATCTACCCCATCTATCTCGACCAAACAAAGCATTCCAATACGATCACTATTTACTTATACTGTAATCGCTAAAAGCAACGTTTACGTAATGTGTACTTTGTGTAGAAGACCGTTCAACCAAGTGAGTACGTGTATTATTCAATAAGTTTTTGTATGTACGTAAAGTTATTGATATACACTTTCTGTACATTGAAATACTTCGATGAATCATTTAGTTTTAGTGTAGCAGTTCTGCAGTCAGTTATTCATGACCGTATGTCGTTAAAATTTTACAGTGAATTATTTATTTTATACGAGCACAGTACCGTTATTAAGGTAATCATTTTTTTATTGTCATTATTGTTTTTTTAAAAAAAATGTAATGAAGTTTTATTTTAAATTTCAATGTTTTTAGTTTAATTAACTTAAATTAATTTCACAATTTAATACACATATTTTAATATTGACGGTATAGAATATTAAATTTTAAAACAACTATATTTGATATGAAATAGATTTTTTTTGTATTTTTCGCTGACTCGCTTCTAAATTTGAAGTGTGAGTCTCGTTTGATTCCTAACTTGATATATATCTGTGCAATATTGTAATCCCTGTTGCATAATTCATGGCACAACAGATTTTTTCTTATGTAGCTTTTATCATATTTGAGCATCGAAGAACATCCTATCAAATAAAGCATGGAAGTCACTAATATCAAATATTTCTCTATAATTCTGAATTATTTTTATATAACTTATAAACATACAAAAGTTATGTAGATAAATACGTATTTTAATTTAATTATGTTATATTTGCTTATAAAACTTGAAGTTTTATTTGAAATTATTCGAATGAAATATTTTAAAATTATTTTCATATATATAATCGAAATTATGTTTAACTCTTGTATAAACCTTGAAAGAGATGTTTACATTTCCCTTTCATGTTTTCGGTTCGTTACTATTATTTATTCAATTTATCATTTATCAAAATCTTCAGATAAATGTATATACAATTTTTTCAAAGAAAAATATTTATTTACTATTTTCTTAATTGACAAATTAAAATGTAAAATTATGCAAATGTACTAAATTATAGAATTTCTGATATAATCTTATCGTCATTTTATTTATACATTTGTTTTACTGCCACCAAAATATTATATGAAATATAATTTATTTTTTAGACTCTTTACTAATAGTAATATTTCGTTTTTGTATATATATATATATATATATATATATATATATATATATACACTTTAAGTACTCATAAACTTATTAAAATACTTAATGACAGTGATAAAGGAATCTTATGACTGTTTTTCATATTTTTCATTTTTTTATCTTGCTAAATGACAAAATCGCTTTATACTTCCTATCTAGATTTTTTTCAAACGTTATCTATTCGGTATTTATTGGAAAACAATTCTTAAACTATATATGTATACACTTGTAGTTTTTACGGTTCAAACTGTGGTATCATTATTGAACTCATATAACATATGATTTTAACCATATATCGCATATAAAATCATTTATGGTGATTATTAAAGAACTTCTATTTTACATATATATATATATATACATATACATATACTCATAACCATTTGTGTCCATAAAAAAATCAATAACCACTGAACAGTACTATTTTTTTTAAATTTCCTTGTTTACAAACATATGTTTATATATCCATAATTCTTTTTATGGAAATATCAAAATCATCCAGTAAAAAGTTAATTTCCATGAATCTAGAATTGAAATTATAAAAAGAAGTTACTAATTAAATCAACAGTTAGGATTGTATTTCCATTATTTTCAATGTTCAACAATTGAATTTAATTTTTTCGCCCATTTAGGAATTTACGAAATTGATTTTTTCAATTAAATTCGGCATAGATAATTGAATGATATTTAAAGTAGATACATTATTACAAATTTAAAATCCGTATAATAAAGAATAATTTGGATTTAAAGTATGTAAAGTCTTTTAAATAGTATAAGTTTTCATATTAATGTTTCATGATGATTGTAATGTATATACATTACCTCCCCTGGGTAGTAGAAGTTTCCTTTGGAGCTTCATAGTAATCTATCAGAAAGTTCCCTAAAATTGAAAAGATTTAAGAATGTATGATTGCAATTGTTTTATCAAATCACGTGTCTGTAATAATTACATTTATATTTACTTTATCGTTTGTTAATTTTTTCCTTAAAAATATCCATAAAACGATTTTTTTTAAAAAAATAAACTGATTTAATGAGCTATTTTTTCACAGTTTGTATCTATGTGGTAAGACATTTTAAATCAAAAATACAAATAATGCTATTCTATCTTTTATAATATTGAATATTTTATATCAGATAAAATTAAATTGTCATTCTGAAGATCATTATCATAATACGAGTATTTTCTGTAATAATAAATTTAAATTGGATAAAAACCTAAAAGAACATACTACATTTTTATCAAATATATAACTGCAAATAAATAATGGAAAGTTTATCAAATATAATTTTTACTGAGCAATTGCTAGTCTCATTTCCAAATAAAATTGTCGAGGAGTTATGATTTTTTTCAAAAAAAATTCAAAATATAATCAATTCTTCATTCGATTAAACTGTGTAAATATAAATTGGAGTAATTTTAATAATTACACATAATGAAAATTGACCAATTTTTATTTTGTAATTGTGAGTTTGTAAAAAATAGCAGAGATATATATTACCAATAGTTGATTATTTAATAAAATGATTTTAAATAAAAATACATTAATTTTTAATCGTAATATATATATATATATATATATGTATATATATACAAATAATATTTAATATTTATAATGAGTGTTTTCGACACAAAAAAGTATTTATTTAGATAAATGTATAAAAAATATCAAAAAAGTGATTAATTTTAATAAAAAAATCTTTTCTAAAGTTTATTTTGTATGAAGTTAAATATTATTGCTTAATTATTCATTAAAAGTAAGTTATTTATTTAAAGTATTGTAAGTATACAATTATACTTGTATGTATATATAAATTTTCTATTCCTTTACAAACGACAAAAATGAAAGAAAAAAACAGTAATACCATTATCGCCATAACTCTGAGTAAAGAACCGTTTGCATCTTTTTTTATGTAATTTAGCGATTTGAGATTGATAACATGCGCATGAACAATAAAAAATAATAATTATGAAAAAACATTTTATCAGAAAAAAATATTTATAAGCGTGCGAAAAATTCATTTCTTAAGTGATTGTAGTTACAGTGGCAAAAACTATCTTCTAGAATATTCTTGATTTTAAGGTTCTAGTTTTTATTTATATTATTTAATTTATTTCTCATTCCATGTTCACTTATACTGATTCAATTTTATATTAATTTACAAGTATTTTTCTTCAATTTAGAAGTTAATATTAATTAAATAATGTATTTATTAACATTTAATTGTCTGTTCTTAATAAGAATGGAAAGCAGTGACTTTTTAAATAAAAATAAGTTCGTGTATCTTCAGCAAATTTTGCAGAAATATCTATGAATCTGTAACAGATTATAAGAGAGAAACTTTTGTGAACGTTCCTTTAGTTCGAGCTAACTCTTAAAAGTTTATTCCCTTCATACGTTTCCCAATTTTCATGCAATGTTCTTAATTTGAAATGCCTGTAGATATTGTAGACTGTAAGTTATATGCAAAATTAGTTACGTATAGATAATACCGTGTAATTAAATGTTAATTGGCATATTTTCATTAATCCACTACGTTTCGAATAAGGGTATCGTTTGTCGAAAAGAACATATCCATCTTATCGTATTGAATCAACTATACTTTACCTTTCGTGTTTCGGTATGTGCCTTTGTAGGTATATGCTTTTCATGGTTGCCAACTACAGATCTCGTGCCACAGCCTGCCCTGATCACTACTACCGTGGACTCAACGTACCGTTAAATCACCGTCTCTCGTTAAACCGAAAACAAATTAGTTGTCAGTGGTTTTGTGTTCCATTCCCGCCACATCCATTCATCCATCCATCTGTTGGCCGCTCACTCGCAACAGACATATATAAGTGTACTGTATACATGTAATACTTGTATGTACGTACAAAACAATCTCATGCATTTTGAACGGATTATGTTGAATTTTTGTATGATCTTTGGTGTGCTTTATATGGTTTTATCCTCATGGAAATTTTTTCCGTACGGTGATAATTTGTTTATGGCAAAAAAATTCGTGCAATTCATTTATTTCTAACGAATATATTTTTACTTTAAATATTTTAATGTAAATAAATGTGAAATATATGCACGTGTATTTATTACTTGAGAAAACATGTATTCTACCATTGCTTTATTCACTGTTATAAATCTCACTAATTGTATATTCATACCTACGAATACCTTTTATATACGAAATGTACTAAAAACATTTATTACTACATGTTATTTAAATTAAGAAAAGTAATCTTAATTGTTAATATATTTAAAATACGTTTTTAATATATGTAGATATTTTACTCTTTATAAATAAAAAATTAGATTACAAACTAAATTATATTACAGTTTTTATTAATTCAGTATATTTTCTATTTGGAAAAAGAAAGTTTTTTTAATATTTTTAAGTTTTATAATAGTCTTTCTTAATTTACCATTGCATAATGATTTAAACACCGCCAAATGTCTTTAATCAGATATTTAGTTGAATTTATATATATATATATATATATATATATATGTATATTAAAACCAGATTTTTAAACAAAATATTTAATATTTTTTTTAATTTATAGATTAGTAAATATATCTTAAATAAATTCCATTTTTTACTTATCTCTAACTTTTTAGTTTATTTAGAGGGGTAAAAATCGTTTTATGTATGGATTCTATAAAAATATTATTTGCATTTTAAGTTTGTTGAAATATTTTCCAGAGCTTATTTTTTTCCAAATTGACTTTATTTTCACGAATTGAAAAGGAAAAATACTTTTATATTAAATATCATTCCTACACAATTTTTATTGATGCATAAATTCTGTTTTATTACATTCATTCTAATATTATATTTATCGATTTCAACTATACAAAAAGTAAAGAATTATGTGTAATCGTTTTTTAGCATGTCAATAATTTTCAACACATAGTATATCATTTTAAATAAAAATAGAACAGTTATAAGTTAATATACACCAAATTGTGTTTGAGATACCGACTTCAGATTTTTTTTTATTAACACATTAAAACTTTTCCTTATTGAACAACTTGATTTATTAAAGTTCACTTCTTAGTGTTAATAAAATGCAAATGCCAACTTTATAAAATTTTGAATTATTTTTGTTTAAAGAACCATTATTATTATCGTTTGTTTATATAGAGGCAAAAATTGTAAGAAAATATAAATCATTAATAAAAGTTTATAAATATATATATATATACGAGATATATATGTATTCATGCATGCATGCATGTATGTATATATATATGTATATAATGGTAATAAGTGATTTTAGGCAATTGAGTGTATTTACAAGATATGTATTTACAAATTTTTATTTCTTTCTAATAGCTGTCGAATTTTAACTATAATAGAATGCTTATAAACATTTTTAGGCGTTAATTTACATATTATTTCAATTTATATATTCTTTTATATATATATATATATATATATATATATAGTATTTTAATAATTATTTTTTATTTCCACTTTTAAAAACAATAATTTATGCGACTTTTAAAAGATATATTTGGATAAAAAATATAAAATTATATGATTTTCATTAATTCCAAATACCACATTAAAAATTCATTGTAATGAGCCACTTATAAGGAGCTAACATATTATTTTTATTATTATATGTTGTTAATTTTTTTAGAAATACATAAAATGTTCCTTTTTTGTCGTGTAATCTGTGTTATTGCATAATATTCGTTTATATATAATTAATAATAAACGATTAAGTCCTTTCGATTATAGTTTAATTTTAAGTGAGTATATATATATATATATATATATATATATATATATATATGTATATGTATGATGAATCAATGTACTATAATTATATTTAATGGACTTGTGAATCCATTGCTCATCGTTATATAGTCTATGAACTAAATGTAACGTTCGTACATTTGTTAAGATTTTTATACATTTTATTTCTCAATAAATGTGATTTTTAAATACTTCATAGCATAATTTATACTCTCTAGCATAATGTAAGTAAATTACCATATAAACGAAATAATGTATCTAATACCAGCATATCGAGTAATGAAATATAATGCATATAAATATAACATATCTTGAAATTATATCCATCGTCTATTATACAAATACAAGATACATTTTCTGTTTTGTAAAACATATTTCTACATAACATTGAAACAAGTCAATAGATGTACTATTGTAATAGAATATCCTTGTATTTCTGTAAATATTAATACGAAATTCTACATAGAATGTAGGAATACTTGTTACGTTGTTTAATTAATTCGAATATAGTTCAAGTGAATTCTTGTTACATATAATCACGTAGCGAGATCTGCATATTTGTCTTACATATTTATATACAGGAATTTTAAACAGTGTATTTGATTTATTTATCTTCAATTGTGGGTTTATAGAAATTGATGTTTATAATCGATTTTGATTTGTTGTTGTTGCTGTTACATTTTCTGAAAAATATTTGTTTTCTTTCAAGAAGATATTATTTGTAATGTGTTTATAGAATATTGTATATTTTTAATAATTTTCCGTACACGCATACAAATGTATATATATATATGTATGTATGTGTGTGTGTTAAATTACTGATAGATGTATATACACGTAAATATTTTGTGTGAATTCTTTGTATCTACTGTAATATAATGCTTACATGTGCTGTAGTTAATATTTCATGTATACGACATTTTGTCTTTCAGTGCCTCTCTGTATATAAATAAAAATATATTTAAAATAATGTACATTTACAAACGCGATTATTGTTAAGGATTCCACCCTCTTATGTGTTCCCAAAATTTTATGTGACATGTGCTATATATGTAAATAATTAAAACATGATTAATAAAATATTTCGTATGTATTTCTGGTATTTTATTTGTATATAGTACAAATCTGTCAATGAAAATGAAATATTATTTTCATTTATAACGCAATAATTTAATATTATATAACTTTTATCTTCTGATATATTTTTATAATAGAAATAAAAATTATCCTCTTTATGGTATTTCCTTGCATACCTATTATTCATTGTAGATACACAATTATTTCTATGTGAATCTTGTAGCTTCGTACGAGTCCGATTCTTCTACGACTGGTTTCAACTATGAACGTCTTCAGTTAGTTATATAAAAGATTTGAAAATGAGAGTTGTAGGAACAAACACTTACATGATCTGTATTAGAACAACGAACTAAAATAAATTTTAAAACACCGATTAATGAATTCAGTTAACGCTAATATTTTACTTATATAATTCTAGAATAATTTAATAAAAGTTATGCATACGTTTTTTTTAATTTCATCAGAATTAAAAAACAATACATAGTCTTATTCCATAAAAAGTTTAATTCGACATATTTATCTTTCATAATTTAGAAACGAATCTTCCAGAATAAATAATATGAGTATTCTTTCTTGCATTTTATTCAAATGTTAAATATAATTAATTCTTGTATTGCCATACCAAAACATAAGTAATTAAATTCCACGTATATTTGTAAAACTCATTTTTTATATTTTCTTAATTATAACACTTAGCGTAATTATTTTTTGTATCTTGTTTTCTTGATAAGTAAATGATATACACAATAATTTGAAATTTTTAAATTGCTCTTCTGAAAATTTTAACTTTTTCCGTAAAATGTGTATATATGTTATCCGCATAGGTAATTTTCGGTATAAAAATGTTTTTTTATTAATCTTTGTTTCATTAAATGTATACATTTATGCACTGTATTTTCATACTCACATTTACATTTTGTAACATACGTATGCACAGACCATGAATATAAATGATGCTTGTCATTCTTTACTTTATCCATTCTTCAGTTTCCACATGCCATTCAGTCGAGAATAAATAATACATACATATATATATATATATATATATATATATATATATATATATATATATAATATACACATACATATGAGCTGCTTTATCCATAATGGATTTTGGAAGTTCATTATAAAAATCATCTTTTATTTTTCCATTTAACAAGTTAAAAAATACAGAAATAATAAAAATAAAAGCAACCTTGGCGCTGAATATATACATCATCGGTGTATTTTAAGAATGGATATAGAGAGAGGTAATTTAAGTAACTAGAAAAAACTCACACTTAAGAAAGTAGTGATTTTATCAAAAGAGTTCAATTTAAAATAAAAACGCGCTAAGAAAATATAATAAAAATAAAGTTATGTAAAAGGATAAAACAGAAAATTTAATTCTAAAGGAATTACGAGAATAAAAATAAAAAAAAATCACAAAAGTGTGCGTCTTATAATCCATATATGAGTTAATGTAAATTTTATATTGGAATCATCCTAAGTGAATATCAATATATTATTTAGTGTATAGTTCTATATTTCATATTATCATAGATTTCAAATGACATTAAAAAATTATTTTTTATCATTTCATGAGAAAAATTGAAATTTTAAATTATATATATATATATATGAATTTATTAAATGTTTAATTTTATTTTATGTATCTGTTTTCGAAATATTGATAATGTGGATATGAAATATTTTTGTTTTTTAAATTAATACATTGATTCTTCTATGTGGTTAGAATCATTTTTTTAAAAAAAAGTAATGCCAAGAAAAAAATAATTTATTAAATAACATGAATGTTTGTGTTAAATGTATGTAAAGATAAGGACTATTAAGTATTTTTATCTTTTTTGAATTAAAAAATTAATCAGTTTTTGTTATTATCATTTTTTCAGAAAATAGAAAAAAAAAACTAATTCCACTTCTCAAATATTAGATATTAGTTCGTTGCATGATACCTCACTACATATTTTAGACATTTTCATTTTTGTAGGCGTTTTCTCATAACATATACGACACAGCAGAGAGTTGATGGTGTAAAGTAGTGTTCGACAAACACGTCATGAATTTACTAGTAGAACAAAAAACACATTGTCTTGGGTTTGACATAGTGATACTGAACACAATGTATACAGTGAAAATATTTAGATTCTTGTCTTCGAAAGTATTTTCAATATCAAAAGTCGTGTATCCTGTTTTTTATATATAAAGTAGGTATTATTTATGAACACTTGTGAATATAACAATGTTATTGTGTACCTTATACTGACTTTTGAATACTTTTTTTATTGAAAAGTAAATGTTTTTTTAACTTTCTTATCATTTTATTCATTTGCGTTTTTTTTTACAATAATTGCGTTTTTTTTACAATAATTGCGTTTTTATTAAAAGGAATTAACTTTTCTTGCTCTTAATTGACATAAGGTATATTTTTATTTAGGTAAAATTCTCAATATTTTCTTATTAAGAAATGTCTAAAAATGCATGAAAAATTATAATGTCCAATTTTATTCAAAATTCATTTTTATTATAATTATTTCTTTATTTTTATTTTACAATAAATTTCCAAATCACTGATTCCAAAAATTATTTTATTGATGATACGCCCGTGTATTATTTCTTAGTATTGAAAATAATAACCAGATATGAATTAAGAATTACTTTGTTTGCAAAAATTGTAAAAATACAAAATAGTGAATTGTTGTATAAATCTGATTTAGAATTTATTTTATTAATCATTTTTCACAAAGATCTTACAATAAACTATTGATAAAAGATAAATAAATCGTCTATAAATTGCATATTTTTTTAATATATTATATTTCTCACATAAAATTTTGAACAGAAAAAAAGTTTTTCAATTATTAAAAGTATAATGATGGCTAACACAGAAGACTAATAAAAGTAATATTTTGAAAAATTATCATAATACAATATCATTTTTCTAACATCACAATATGCTCTTTTTTATGAAAATCTGAAATGATAGTTTTATTACATATTGTGTAAGTTAATTTACGAGTAAGTTTGTTATCTATGTTAAAGTAAAACTGTGTTAAATTCAAAGTCGATACTAAATATTAATTTTGACCTTTTATTTTTAACCATATTATCATATAATCAACTATGAACATTTTAATGAAATTGCTCTTCATCCTTTTTTAAAATGAAGATTGTTATTGAAACAGTGAAATGTAATTATATATATATGTATATATATATATATATATGCGTGTTTTTATTTGAGGTTAAATAAAAAAAACATTTAATGTGTAAAATAAACCAACAACAAATGAAATAAAAAGTAGTGTCGAAACTTTTACAATTCTTTATTTAATTAAGTAATAAGAAACTTCTTGGTAACAATTCGAGATTATTCAAAGGATAAAACAACAAAACTAACTACAGCTGAAACTTTGTGTCTTTAGAAACCAGAAAACGCTTGCATTTTCTGAATACCAAAGTAAATAACATCACAATAATGTACTCGAATACATCATTTACATAAAACTGTACGTATACATACACATCCATATATAAACTTGCTACGCTACGGGTCGATTCTAGCTGACAGTGACATCTGTCAATAAAGTCTCATGTGTTGTAAAGCCTCTCCGTCAAGCTCCTCAGTCCCCAGTCGTGGCATCCCCCCTTAAGAGTATCAGTAACTCATACTACGCTTTATTCGCGACATCGCAGAGCATGAAACCGTACGAAACTGTATGTAGGTAGAAGATAGGTACATGGAATCTTCTGTGTATATTTAAGATAAACACAAATGTACATGAGCCAAGGCTGTAGTCACTCATCCCCCGGTTTGAAACCATCTCATATACACTACACGCACACATACACTGTTGACATACACGTGGGATATAATGTGATCAGATATCGTGCGGTAATGTTGAAGTCCTTGAATTCAGTGTTGAAATTTACAAGTATGCTTTGAGTGAATTTTGGTTTCTATATTTAAGACCGCCACCACAATACATACGTACGTACATAGACATTACTTTTACTAGTTGTACGAAGAAGTCACGTAATAACATAATATAAAAGTTTATTTCGTGTTTTATTTCTTACTTTCTATACTTGTTCGTAAAATAAGTCATATTTAGCTCAAAAATGTAATAAACGCGCAAACAACGTAACATTTCTACAATATTATATATAATGTATATACTTCTATATACGTGCATACATATACACAAACATACCAAAAAAATCAATCAGAGTGATAACGTAGTTATATATGTAAATAAAAAATTCGCAAATGGTATGTTTTTTTATATGGCAGAATTTAATCACTTAACCATTCAATTTGAAAACATTGGGAAAAGTAACATTCACAAATTAATTAACACCGTAAATACCACCACAATTTCTGTACAAGATATTTAATAACGGATTATCCCATAGATAAAATATAAATTCTGTTGTTTTTTTTATTACGCGACTTATATTAGGATTTTTTAATATTTTTCTCAGAATTCCAATATATTTTAAATTCTCCCTATCGTTTAGTATTTTTATGTGAATAAAAAGTCTATATTTTATTAAAAAATACTTATTTAAAATCAATACACAAACAAATAGATTTTTTATTAATGAAAATGCAGCTAATATTAACTGCATACCATATTTTCCTATATAACCCTGTACAATTTCCGTTACTAATGAACAACCATAATTGGGCTCTAATTGTCTTGATACTACTTTTCCATTATGAAAATATCTTGGTCCAGACAATGTTATGAAAGACAACTCTCGTAATGGATAATATAATTTTAATAATGTACAATACTCACATATTTGAAATTTGCAGGTATTCTTAATAGTATCTTAAACAAAAATTGGAATCTGATTAATCTTTATTTAGTTATTAGCACACTACTCAAATTACAAAAGTCATATAAAGGTATTCGTTTATCAAACCATTTCCTATAGCTTTATATTAGTGATAAAATAATCTTCAATTTTTTGTAATTTATCATAATCAACTAATTTGCACACGAAATAAATATTTCTTACGTTCTAAATGAATGAAATTTTTTTTTCACCATTATGATTTATATATATATATATATATATATATATATATATATATATATATATATATATATTATATACACAGATGTACAATATTAATATTCATATACACACATATATATATATATATATATATATATATATATATATTGTGTGTAATATCAATTTAATAATTCGTTTATAAAATTACTTATCAGAAAATATTTGTATCATTTTCTGTAACCAAGCATTTTATATTGTGATCTTTATCTGAACCTTAGAATATTCTCAATTATTTCCATTTTGAATTTAAATATTTCAACGAATTTAATCAAATATTTTTCTTATTCAATGAAGCTCATTTCGCTCTACAATATGACCACTTGACTGCCAATTAAATTTCTTCACTCAATCAATATTATTAAAAAAAAGCCTCTTTCGTTATTTTATTCAGACAAATTTTCGGATCGCTTTTCTATTTGATTCTAAATATTTTATCTATATTTTTTAATTATTAGAATATACACATATGATATATATATATATATATATATGCATTTTTGTGTGTAAATAATACTTCCCTAAAATTGTATATAATTAAAAATATTGCAAATTTTTCTGCCTTTCGTTTTTTTAAAACTTTTTAAAAAATTAACGTTTATAAATGTTTTATTGATGGAAATAATTTATTAGACAATATAAATATATTTTTTTAGTTTTATTATGTATAAATAGTTAAATTTTAAGTAGGAAATATATTAAAATTTATATAATAAATGTGTAACCATTTTATTTTTCTTAATTGTATTGAATTCAATTTCGTTAATAACGTACACTTTTTTTATACTTGTAAAAAATGAAAGAATGATCCTCTCTGACGATTGTATATGAAGAAATGACTAATTATATTTGATTTTTTTAAATATATTCCTTATTCATATATACATTCTTTGTTAATCTCGTGTCCATGTCACATTTCACACTACTTTTATAAGTTAATAACAAAATTGAAACGTGATAGATACAAAACTTAGCTATTCTACTCCATTTTAATTATAATTCACTTATTATATACATATATATATATATATATATATATATATATATATACATACATGCATGCATGTATGAATATCTTAAAAATGCTTCAAAACAGTTTAAAAATTAAATAGTAATGATCAATCGACAAAAGGGTTCAAACATATTTTATATTCTAAGAATTAAATGATTTTCATTATAAACTAGTAATTATTTATTTACTTGTAAAAAAATGACGGTAGTTATAATTATTTTCTTCACTTTTGTGATATTTCATATAATTCAAGTATATATTATTTTTTAAAAAACACGATTGAAATATTTTTAAAATTATCTTCTATTAAACTGTGAAAATATTTTGTTATAATAAAGTAAAAATTCTCTTTGATACTTTTTCTGAGTAATTCCGTTCTTTTATAAAAGATAAAAGATATTTGTAACAAACTAGCAAGGGAAACGTCTGCTAGTTTGACCTTTCCTCAGTCATCCATTAAGACCAAATTGTAAATGGATGTTATTACCAACAAATATATATTATACCACTTTTTTCTTAAAAAAATACGCCGAAAATATTGTTAATAATTAAACTCACTCTTATTATTTTTCATCTATAGGAAATATAGTATAATGAAAGAATATTCGTACCAAATAATATAAATTAAAATTAAGTACTTTTTATGCTCTCTTTCGAAGTTTTAAATACGAAACCATTATATGTTTTACCATTTATAAAACCAGTAATTATTTTATTAATTCATTCATTATTAATATCGATGTTTGTTTTATTTGTATGCAGTATATCTATAGGGAGACATTTTGTACAAATTTACTTATGCAAAACAATATAGTGAGTAAAACTGGTTTAAAATCAAAAGATAAAATGGTGTTAAGTCAATTAAGAACCACACAATTTGTTGTATAAAAGAAATAGGTTTCTCGTTGTAATTCGTTACATTTTTTATGTGTTTACTTCACACTTAATTTAACAAGTCTCGACCTACAAGAATACGAGAGCAAGTTGATTTCCGATACCTTTCTATACATCTTCTTCTGTACATCATCCATTTAGTTGATTACGCTCGCACTAAATTTGTTTCAACAGAAATTTTAAACTAAAACATATGTTGTCTACAAATTCATTTCGTGGAAATAAATAAGTATGTGTGTTTAAAACGAGTACATATTATCATTGTTTATTTGTCTTCATAGTGTTTATTACAAATATTGAATTAAATATAAAGTATGAATTTAAATGTTATAATAGAATTAGTTTTATTTTTAAGTTTTTTTTTATGAAATAATGCAAATAATTAATATTTCATTTTTATTATAATATATTAAAATTTAGACAAAATATCATAATTATTACGTTTTATAAGGATATCATGTATAAATAATAAGTACTAAGAAATATTTAGAAAAAATTAAGAAATACTCATGTATATCAGGCTAGTATGTATTGAAAATCTAAACAAACTGTTGGCCAATGTGTCTAAATCTATTCTGAGCTCTTAAGACAGCAATATGTCATTTTCGATTAAGAAAGCGATTAACTTATATAAGTAGTTACTACAGAAAGAATTAATACATATTAAAAATATTAGTATTGTATATAATTCACACGTTAATATAAATTATTTATTTGCACTTTGAAATAATAAAAGAATAATTTATTTGATAGATTCGAAAGCCATCAGTAAATATTTTTGAAATGTATATATATATATAATATATATATATATATATATATATATATAGAGAGAGAGAGAGAGAGAGTTATTATTTTAACAGGGATTAAGCGTTAAATTAGTTTTGATATTTTCAGTCTTTTCCCTTCATATCAAATGCAATAATTATTATTCCTCAGAAATATTGTGTTTGATATTCAATCCGATTGATATTTTATTTGGTATTATATGAATTTTAATTATTTATTCATTATTAAATATATTTATATAAAGAAATAAAGTTAATTGCGATTAATAAAAAGTTAATTAAAATAAAAGAGAGAATTACTTTTTTTAGTGAAAGATAATATAATTTACAAAATGCACATATTATCAGACCATTATTCTAAGTATTCATCTGTCACTATATATTTTTTGAGATACAAATTACAACATAAATATTATCTTGTTCTAAAAATATTCTTTTTCATTTTAAAATGAAATATTTTTGTTTCGTTTGTGCATTTTATACATATAACTCTCACTTTTTATGTTTGTAAATATCCATCTTTCTCTCTCTCTCTCTCTATATATATATATATATATATATATATTTATGAGATAAAAGACAAAAAATAAAATAATCAAATAAAGAATATCTATCAATATTAAACAGTATGTTAAATTTAAATAAATATTTGAAACATGCTATTTAAATAAAAATATACGATTCCAAAATATTATTTTTATTTGCATTCTGGTTGTATAATTAAAATTCATTTGTTCATTTCATTATTTTCTCAAATATGTCGAATAATACTTGTTTACAAAATTTTAAATAAAAAATTCTAAATTAAACTTGTGCATTTTAAATTGGTTTACCAATATTAATGATAAACTTTCTTTTATTTACATAAATTAAACTGAATATGACAATCAACCCTTTTTAAAGACTAGTTATAATAAATTTAACATAAAACTACAACTTAATACTACAATATTAACATCTATGTCAATTTAAATTCATCTTCTAATGAACAAATAATTCTATATTGACACCCTTGTACAACATTCAATACATATCTATAAATCCACAAATTTATCTTGTATTTGAGGTTGTGTAAACTTCTGCCATTGTTTATCTATTTCGCTCATGAACATTCATGCATTCAAATATATATGCATACAAGCATACACATACATTATATAAACAGACACACGTGTATATATATGTATATGTATATATATATATATATATATAATTTAAAAATTATAAATCAAATTTAAATCGAATTACTTTTTTTCAAATTAGCTGTGCAGAAAATAAAAGTATTTATTTAATAATATTAAAAAAATATAAATCATATATATATATATATATATATATATATATAATATAATTTTATTTGTATAAAATTCAAAAAATATATGGTTTTCCATATCCTTATCAAGTTACTAGCAACATAGAATTTGGCCAATATATCTAGAAACACAAATGTG
Source organism: Acanthacorydalis orientalis (assembly GCA_034766995.1). Classification (NCBI taxonomy): domain Eukaryota; kingdom Metazoa; phylum Arthropoda; class Insecta; order Megaloptera; family Corydalidae; genus Acanthacorydalis; species Acanthacorydalis orientalis. Next base: position 25,693,817 of record CM068313.1, read on the forward strand.
TACAATGCTATATAAAGTCAATTCTGTGTAGTGATATATCATGCGATTTTGTAAATGTAATATTTCTGAAGATATTTTTTAGAGATAAACTGGAAATGAGTGTTTTTCAACTTTGTCATTTTATATATAATGTTTTTATATATATATATATATATACATATATATATATATACATATATATATATATATATATATATATATATATATATATAAACATGTTTCATCATATAAAAAATCGTGTGACAAAAATGTATTTCATATTTTTATTTATAAAATATATTTATCTAAAAGTTATTAACAAATTATCATTAAATTATTATTCCGAATATATATGGTTTTTTAGTACTAGTTAATTTAATTTATCAATAGTAAATGTTTTTTTAAAAAAATATTTTTGTTTGTAAAAATATTAAGCGCAATAGTTAATACTTTTACTCTATACATCCGTTTTACAAAAAGGTTATGATAATAGCAAAATATATTATTTGTATATAAACTATTGTATATTAAACTATTATTATTTTAAATGTGTGCGTATTAGGTTTTAGATTTAAATTTAAAGAGCGTCTAAATATGTCGATTTTTATTAAACAACTAATATATAGCCCGTCAAAATTCAAGGGGAAGTAGAAAGAAATATAGAAAGAAAAAAAACACTGTTTATTGATTTTAACAACATAATATATATATATATTTAAATTTAAAAAAATATTTTAAAAAAAACTTAAAAACTAAACTTGAAATCTATTCATTGTGAAAATTTCGTTATACACCACATTCGCTAGATGATAACAGACGGCAATGATGTAGGTTTTATTATAAGATAACAGTATTTACAAAATCCTAGCTATAATATTGTAGAGTTTTCTGTATGGAAGGAAGTTTGGAAGTGAAAAGATACATAAAGGCAGTAGCTATTGCCACAAAAGCTGATATCCTTGTGGAATAAAACATCCTTTTGATCGGTTCTCTTTCCACTAGATCGAAACATCGTTGCTATCTCACATACATGCAACTATTTTCCGCAAATAGTCTTCAATGTCCTTACATACAAATCGACAAACAAGCTTTGTACATTTCAGTTATTTTATTCTTTTGTACTTTGTTTTTACGTCCTTCCCCTTTTTAATTCTACTTATCTTTGAAAATGTTTTTCTTTGATTTTTTTACCAATTTTAATGTATTATTTTTATAATTATATATCTATCTATCTATATATATATATTAATAATAATAAATTATTAAATATAAAATATATCATCAATATTATATATAATTATGCAGCAAATAAATATGTTAAGGAATTGTAGCTATTATAAAAATGATAAATGAACATACAAATATATTAAAAGAAATAACTTTCAACATTATTTCAATTACAGATTTAAAATTATACGGTTATAGTAATTTTGAAATAATATTATAATTAAATTTGCTAATTGTCCTGTAAAATTAAAACGTGTATTATCCCTAAGCTAGTAATACATATAAGACATAAAAACCACCGCTCTATTGGTTTCCCCTTATTTTCTTGTATAAAAATATTAATATTATAATACTAATATTTATAGAATATATTCAAAATATTATTTTAAGAAATGGTTTGATATTTTTCTTGTATTTTCATTAGAATAATATATATATATAGAGAGAGAGAGAGAGAATTTTTATTACTATTTTGTGAAATAGTGAAAATGCTCATATCCAACATTCTTCAATAAAAATGTGTTCTAAAAATTCACTGAAACAGTCAAATGACTGTTTATCAAAGTATACAGTTATTTGAGTTCATGTTTATGATGTTGATAAATGTCGTCTTTCATTAAAAAAGAAAATATCTCATTGACGAAGCAGGGAAATGCTTTATACAATACTACGATAACCGAAAAATGTTCAATAACTACAAATGAAACTAAATAATTTTTTTTGTTTTATTAATTACATTTATATTAATTTACTTTATTTAGAAATAAAAATTATGGTATATATTGTTATATATATATATATATATATATATATATATATATTTAAATATCATGTAAATAATTTAATATTATTGAATTGCAATATAATATATATTATAAACAATATTTTAAAGTTTACTTCAAAATTTCGAAAATACTATGTTAACATAATTAATAATTTTTAGTATTCATTTGCGTAGCTAATTATTTTATATATTAATCTTTTCCGTTATAAATAAATACAAATAATTATATAAATAATATATTTACACGCACACATGCGCACACACACAAACATATATATATATATATATATATATATATATATATATATATAAATGTTACTTTGCGCTTAAATCATTAAATCGTTTAAATATCTTAAGTATTTCTCGGTAGGCTAAGTATATATTAAACATTATGTATGTGGATTAATCAACAGTTTATATATATATATATATATATGTATATATGTATCTACGTATTTTTATGCGCGTGAGTATTTAATATAATTAAAATGAAAATTGTAATAAAAAAATGTAAATTTTGGTCTGTAAAGAAAGAAGATAATTTTTATATAAAACGAACATAATATAAAAAAATCGTGCCACAATTAAGATAAATAATAAGATTTATTGTTTATAAAATGAAAACCAACTTTAAATTTATTGCATTATAAAACTTTAAAAACGAGTATATAACGTTATGTAAATATATAAATAATAAGTTATCAAAACTCAATTAACGGAGAAGAGCGTTCAGATGAACAAAAACAAATTATTTTTAAACGATGTTACAAATACGGGAATTAAAACACTACATAATAGCATCAATCGTGTACTTCTTAGAATTTACTGTATTTAATGCAATACAAAGTTAACCAAAATTACATCAAATAATATATTCAAACAATATGAACGTAAATATTACTCATACTACATAATAAGTTGTATATATGTGTGTATAAATGCATATATATATATATATATATATATATATATATATATATATATATATATTAAAAACGCCAAATTATTGTAAATATATAAAATGAACATATTGTATGTATTCGTGTGTTTGTATTCTAACTATAGATAGATACGCTTGGGCTAGCAACATAAGATAACATCTCGAGGCTTCCATTTTCATCATCCACATGTTTGAAGTTAACGGCATCAATTTCTAATGTAGCCATCCACATCTTTTGTGCTTTGAAGTCGTCATCTCGATCTGACTTTAGCACACACTCAGTGTTCTGTTTATTGAATGCGTTTGTTGACGAAACGTTGTCGCAAGAGTAAACTGAAGCGAAGAAAATGGAATGGAATTTTGGCTTTTCGACAGTTCAATTCCAAGAAAACCATTAAGAATAATAACATTGGTTATCATTGTATTGGTATGTAAAGAGAATGCGTTTGAGTTTAAACATTTTATTTGAATTCATTTTGTACTTTGGTTTCGTTAAATAATATCATTTATTTTTAATGTTATATATATATATATATATATATATATATATATATATATGTTATATAGAATTTGTGTCAAATTATTTCTTTGTGTTAATAATTTGATAGTAAAAAGGTTTTTTATATAAAAAGAGTTCAAGTTTTCAAAATGTTATCAACAACTGAAATTGCAACAACTATTTGCATTTTTTTCTAAGATTACTTTTATAAATATTTATAAAAGTAAAAAATATTTTATAAATATTTAAGTATTTTCATTATAATCCAAAGAAAATATTTACAAAAAAAATTAATGCTTAGCATTTAATTAATATAAACCATAAAAATAAATAAACACTATAAATCAATTTGTAAAAACGTTTGTTTAATGCTAATCATCATAAACTGAATAATTAGTTCCGTTATTTTTCAAAATAAAATCGTTGTTCCATTTCACCGTTAATTATTTATCTCTGCATCTATTATAATATATTACTTTAATCTAGCGTGTATTCTGAAATTCTACAGTTCTGCAAGTATTCAATTATGTTTTACAACTTACACCTCAGCAAGTACTTAATATATGACTTGATGTGCATTCAGGGAGATATAAGACAGAATATAATGTTTGTAATCATATAGTCGACACTATTGAGCTTTGTATACGGGTTCAGAAGTATAAAACGTGTACTGTAAATGCGCCATTTTACATCATACATAAAATGAATTCTTAATAAATGAAACGTTAAAAAAAACGAACAGTCCTCCTAATGCATTATTTTATGATTTTACTATCAATTATTGTTTTATATTAGTAATTAAACGCGTATAAAACATTTCCTTAACATAAAGTAATTTAATTTTCAACTAATAAAAATTTATTAAAATAGATATTTTATAATCAATTATATGATATTTTATTAAATTTATACAAAAAATACCTTTGTATACTCTAATTTCAAATTTTATAGAATTATTAAACTATACAAAAACGTAACATATATAAATATATAAATTTTTTCAATTTTTCAAAAAAAATTACAAATAACAAATAGTCTGTTTTTGCTTCAGATTTACAACAAATATATTTATTTTCGTATATTTATATACATATGTTAGATCGAACACAAATATACATTTTCAATATAGAAAATGTGTAACATAATTTTTACAAAACACGAAATGAAGTTGACTTTATAAACTTTTTTATTATCCCTTCCATAGGTTATCTACATGTTGTGTCCCTTGATAACCCGGACAGATACTTGAAAAACATGTCGCGTATCCTGTTCGGTCCTTTTTCACAACAGTACGTTTCATTTTGGTACCACGTTCTCCATTTTCACATTCGATGTAAACAGTATTTTCCTTACACACATATATATATATATATATATATATATATATATATATATATACATACATATATATATATATATATACAGTCAAGTATATACACTATATCCAGAACACATTAAAATTGTAATATATTTTATTATACCTTTGATTTTGAAATTAAAATTTTCTTTTAAGCATTCAATTTTCAAATATTTTATTCTATATACCATATTTTTTCATAAACTGTTGTAAAACTGATTAAAAAACAAGAAAATTGCTACAAAATATATTCATATGTTAAATGAGATATCTACTAAATATATTTTTATTGTTCTTTCCTATTTTATATATATTATATATAAACATTTGTGTGTGATTTTTTAAATAATAACATTTCAAAATTAATAAGTAGTGATGTAATTTTTAATTCTTCTAAAACACAATTGCCTTATAGGTGATTATTTATAAATTGACTATTAACAAATATTTGAGTTTAAAACGCAAAAACCAATATATCTTATCGATTAAAAAAAGCATAACGAAGTAAAATGTTAACACACACGTCTATTAGTCTTCAAAAATAATTCGTATAAAAATATAAAAATTCATATAAAACATTTCAGGATAATAAAAATCAATATAAGACGTAGATTTGTTACTATATTCACTAATTCTTCATTTTCTTCCATGTTATAAATTGGCAAACTTTCTCATTAATCAAAATTTTAATGCTTATTAATATGTTATAAATATGAAAAGTATTGTTTTTTGTTATTTATTTTGACCATTCATCAGAAATAACCTATTATTTGTTTCCTTTTTAAATAATATGTTTAATATTCTATTTTATCTTATTTTTTGTAGATTAAAATTAAATATTTACATTTAAATCCAAATTTAATTCAATATGATATTGAACTTCTTTCAAGCATTGTTTGTTTATTATCCGGTTATAATTTTAGTAATTGATTTAATATTACTAATAAAATATTTATTTACTTCAATAATACTGGTAGAAATGTTTTACTATACTAGCATATATATATATATATTGAACTGAACTGTTTTGAAAATTGAATAATTATCACACATTTCCCTACTGAGTATTTTAATTTTTTCTCGTTTAACATTCAAAATATATTTTGAAAAATATAATTGAAAAATACATGTACTAGTTAGTATCCAAATATGATACTCGATTATAAATATCCCCTTAAAAAAGATTTCTCATTAATAAGCAGCATATTTTTCAAAAAAAATAATTTCAGCTTTATTTATTTAATTCCAATTACATATTGTATATATATATATATATATATATATATATATATATATATATATATATATATGTATATATCAATGTCATTTACCTATTATTTTTTATTTTGTAAATGTTATACTGACTACTATTGAAAATAATTACTATTGAAAATAATGATATAATTAATAAGAGTATAGAATAATAAAATTCTTTAATGTGGAAGTAATGTTTTTAATCACTGAGTTGCAGATAATTATTATTCAAAAAATAATTAAAATTAATACAAGTATATAATTGACTATGTATATGGAATTAATGACTTTCTTTATTACATAGTTTATATATATATATATATATATATATATATATATATATATGTGTGTGTGTGTGTGTGTGTCTGTGTATGTATGGGAATGCAAGCATAAGAGTATATGTATATACATGCATACATACAAATTTAAAACAAATTATAAACTTCAGTGTTGTAGTACAAAAGCTCCGTACAAAATGAATATTATACTATATGATCGTACTGTATTAGTAACACTATCGTTGTGCACGGATTTAACGCCACAAAAGCAATACCGGTACTAGCGGAACATCAATGTCAGTTTTGTAAATTGAATCCTCTGAAGTGATCCTGTTCATTTTCGCGTATGTGAAGTATAAAATTGCATTTGAAGTTCATACGATGCACATTTAGCTACTGTTTCAACAAGTAGAAATGAAACTGGAAAATAGTTGAACATGTCAAATTCAATATGCTTCCACTATATTTGTTTGGATGAAATGAATGTGAATGTACACGTTCTATTTGAGTTTCTTATTTGAGAACTCGTTCGATAGGTTTATATGTTTTCTCAATACTGACATACTTCATACGGTTCGATAAAAAATCTGTTGTAAAATAATCCATACTGCTATTTATTGAAGTTAGTTTTATCATATATATATATAAATGAAAATCGATTATTTTTTATGAAATAGCAGTTTTTTTTAATACATTTATCAGGACACACACAATTGAATTCAATAAAAATATAAAACAATTCTGACGGAACAATTGTGAATAATTACTGAAATCAAATATTTCTCTCAATAACTTCTATTATTTTTCATTAAAGCTATAAGCAAAAAAATACCTTAAATCGAAAATCCATGCTATCTTTTTACATTTACCCCATATTTGTCGAATGAGAATAATTCATGACAAAAGAGGTACATTTATACTGTTTATAAGTTAAACATTTCCACACACATTTAATAAACCGTAATTTACAAACATATGCCAAAAATTAAACAAACATACATCAATCATGCAAATTGAATTTTCTTAAATTTGCCACATAATATATTTATGTTCAGAGTTAAAATGTATTAATCTATGAAATTTTGAAAATTTTTTCATATTTTTCTCCATTTCAAAATAAAGATACAAATACAGGGTTTTGTATAAAATTTAATATATATATATATATAAATTAAAAATAACACTTTTTATTTGATAATTAACAACTATATTTTATATTGGCTTAATAATATTTATTACTATTTCTTAAGATTTCGTTATTATTTAAATGCACTTTTAAAAATCATTTTTTTATTAAAATTATCCTTATTAGTAAATTTGTATCAAGCGCGTATAGATTATTTTATTATCAATATGAAATTTGTTTTCAATTCATATTTTTCAAAAATTTATCAATTCCAAGTATCAAATGATGCCATACTTATATTTCTGCTCAGTTTTTAAAAATATTCATAAATTCAATATTTTTATGATTTTAATTATTGGATTTACCATTTCAGTTCTAAGAAAAATCAAAAATATATTCACTAATATGTATCAAAACATGATTTACAAGTACGAGTTTGTTATAAAAATAAGTAACACCAGTCAACTTGTTTTTATTAATTGAAATATGTATATCATTATTGTTAATAATTTTGTGTTAATTTTAAAAATGTATGATTATGAACAGAATTATATTTTTGAGAAATATATATATATATATATATATATATATATATACATGTATGTATATGTATATATTGAACATATAACGTATTTTCTATTGTTTTTATATAAAGACAAATTTCTTTCATTTATTTCAGAAAAAAATTAGCAATAATATATTTTTGTAGTATACTTTTTTCAAAGATAATATGATATATAAATTGGTAGTATGTCATCTTGATCGTTACGGTATGATACGGCATTTATGAGAAAGAATAAGGTGGTTGATTCAGTGCAATGCTTGTAGATTTTATTTCTTTTGCTTCGTTGTCACAATAGATGGTCTTGCTACAACGAAACCTGTGACATGTAATTTCCGTTTGCCTCACGACTGTCTCACCCATCTCATCTGTACTGATGTTCTTGCAAGCAAACAATTAAGTTATTACTGTATGGATTATTTTTATATGCAACTGTATATTTTTTAAGTATTACATTGATACTAGAGAATTTTAGAGAATTAAAAAATGTACTTAACTATATTTAAGATTTTTATTACAAAAATTTTAAATATAATGTTCATGAGAAATATACTTATTTATTTTGAGAAAGTTAAAAAAACATACTTAATAATTTAAAAATAAGAAATGTGAACATTTATCCTTTTTACTACAAAAAATGAAATTTTGCAATCTACAACAATTCCTTTTTCTCTATTGTTCTTTATCAACAAAAAAAACTAAATTAGAGTATACACGACAAGTGATAAATTTTCCCTCAAGAACCTGTGTTTATTTATATATATATATATATATATATATATATATATATATATATATATATATATATATATGTATAAATATATACATATACATACATACGTGAGTGTGTATATATGTGTATCAAAACTAAAAATATTTCATAATTTAATAAAACATATCCATAAAAATTAAAATTTGATATATAAAAACTAATATAAATTTATATTCTGTAAATTTTCAATTAATGCTCTTTTAGGAGAGTATAATCATTATTACATTTTTTAATATATACACGTTTACAATATTAAAATTAATTCTATTTTGTTATGTTTGTATTTAATAAGATGTAAAAATGTTTATTATATAGAAAGTTATTATTATATTTATTTTATACAGATACGTTTACGTACACACACACACACACACACATATATATATATATATATATATATACATAAACAAAAATAAAATTAATATTATCATACATTTATGTATGCATGTATGTGTGTATTGATATTTTTCCATAATTATTAGATGATAATATCTTCGAAAATCAAACTTAAATTAAGTTTTAATTAGTTTATAATATACTTGATATAATTATTTTACGTTGTATTAAAATATTTCTACCACGTATTTATTCTCAGTGACATAAACCATCAAAACAAAATAATTCACACTTGAAAAACATTTCTTTAACAACGATAAATTATAAGGTAAATGCGAGATACACGTTACACGAATCCAACAAGTTTTATATGGATATTTATATCAATTTAAGAGTTATAAATTCAAAAATTTCATTCAGCCACCTACTTATTTGTGACGTTACGAAAATAAAAATCGTATACAATCTCTTTGCGTTCCTCGCAACGTCTTACTGATACATACATAGAGCTTACACACACCTCTCTTACTGCGGCTGTGTTGAGCAGCAGCTTTGCAATAATTTACTAGCGATGTGTTTGACACGAGGTTTTTGTGACAAGGTGCAAAAATACGACTTGTCGACTGAGCGCAATCCGGCGTGGGAATATCAACATCAGCCCTGAGCTGTTGAGGGTAGAAGCGTACTATAACATATCTCACCCTCATAACGCTTTCTACCACTACATCCGAGAGGTAGTAACCTCATCTTAGGGTAACATAACGTATCAGTAAAACACATCAAAGTCTTATGTAGGTTACATTACCAATGTTGATTGTTTTCTGCGTGTTCATTTGTCGTTGAATTTTATACAATTGTGAATAAACAACAATTGTTGATTTACTTGGTGTTATAAAATCAACAAATATATTTTAAAGACGTTGTTAATTATTTTGATATGTTGATAAATGACTGGTTTTGTATTCATACATTGAATTATATTCTTTCAGTGGTAATTAAGTTAATATTGAAAAGTGAGAGATTTATTTTATTTTTTTCTTGAAAACAATATTGGCGTTTATATTCACTGAACTAAAATATTAACATTAAGATTTTAATTACTTAAGTGAGATCTTTTTTAAACTTTGAATATAAATAAAAAAATATTTTAAAATATAATATTATGATAAAAATGATTTATACAATATATAAATTTATCTACTTGCTTTATTAACTTTTCTACCTACATATTTAAGTCAGCACTGATTTGTTATTTTCATACATCAACTTATTCATACATTTCATTATTACAAAAATAAAATCAGGTTAACAATCAAAAATGAAAAATTTCTCTACATTGTTAATATTTGTTCAATATTCGCAATTCTTGAATCAATTCTAGTTTTAATAATTGCGTGTATAATTAATTTATTTAAATTTTATTTGATTTACTGCAAAATATATATTTTATATACACATTACAAGATTCAATAAGATTTTTGTGTAATTATCAGAAAATAATTATTTTAAATTATTTTTATGTAACAGAATATATAACAAGCTGTAACTTCTTAAGAAATTTTAATTTTTCTAGAATAATATCCAAAAAAAATAAAATTTTCCTTTAATCTCTTAAGTATATCAGTATAAGAATAACTTTCAATAAAAACATCGTTACATTATTAGTATCAGCCAAGCAAAAAAAATATTTTTTAAAATAAATTTAGAGTAGTAATAACATCAATAATTTTTTCAAAAGTATGTTTGTATAGTTATTTTTATTATTATAAAAAAATTGGTTTTTAATTTGAATACTCGTTTAGATTCTTGATGGTTTCATTATCTTTTACTGAACATTTCCTGTTAAAATATGATAATCTTTAATATTAATAAAGAAATTAATTCAGTTATTAAAATACACAACAAATAAATTGATTTCATTCTCACAAATAAATTAACACCAATCTGTTACTAACAGAATAATTATCTGAATTTATCATCTAATAAATGAAAAGTATTGAGAATAATCATTTTTACTCTTGGTTATAATGGAAAACAAATATAAAAAATAATTGTATATATATATATATATATATATATATATATATATCATATTTTAATGCATACATATTTAAAACACACATACTTTAAATCACTGACAGCGCAAATATTGAGCAAAATATCCACCCAAATATTAATATATAACTCTCTGTTTATACATATTCAATTTTTATCCATTGAGAAAATTATTTTCACATTTGTTTGATATATTCTCAGCAGACCGACTACTCGTAACTTTAATTAATGTTATTTTGTAATATGAGACCAACAAAATTGGGTCCAGTCCCATAGGCCAAGTTTGAATATGCGTAACTCTGAATAAGCAATGAGTTAGATCTCATTATGTACATATACACAATTTATGCCACAACCAACTTCATAGTTGTTAAAATTGTTATATATTTTAACATTATATGAAACTTAAATAGACACGTGTCATACCCTGATTACCGTAACTTGAAACATATTACTCAAATTGATTATATAAATTGCCACAGCAAAGTATTCATTTAAAGTATAATTTCTAAAAAAACAACTATTTATATTCTTTTAATTTGAAAATATTTTATGTGTAATCACAACAGAATAAAAAGCAACGTTAAAGATCAACTCTTATGTTTTATTAAACCCTCGATTTACATTTAGCATAATTACACTTATGTATATTTAAGAATAAAATTACATTTATATATATATATATATATATATATATACACATATATATATATATACACATATATATATATATATAATTATCAAAAGGTATGGTTTAAAAAAAACGTATAATTTTATCCTACATAGTTTATTTTTTATTTTCGACATAATCAAGAATTCTTCATGTTTGATGCATTACTCAACAAGGTTCTCCTAAAAGAAAAATTACGGTTGGGTGTAGTAATAAATGCATCTCCACAATGATTTTATTTTTAAAAAAGTTCTGCTCTTATAATATTTGTTTTAATTTACCAAAAATATTATTATCTTAGACCTCGGGCTTATGAAGAAATGATCCCCTGACTCAGATTCTACTTCTCGATTGTAATAATAAATCGTTCTCTGTATAGGAAAATGAACACTCTCTTAAATAAAATCATTCTTTTTCACAATTTCACAAATCTATGACTTGATTTCGGTTTTTATTTGTTTTATAGGACGTTACAATAACTGTTAAGATTTATTCGTTTAAAGCATGAAATTCACTGCGTTTAGAAACTGCTCCATCTATATCACAAAGTGGAATCAATGTTACTTTACCATTCTTCCATTGTAATCATCATAGGCAAACGTTCGTACGTATCTGAATCATTCGATTCACTAATAAATATTACTGCTGAACAAACTTTCATAACATTGTTGTTGAATTTGAAAAGTGAGTTTGCCATATTTACTCCCTCTTAATATAAATATCAAATTGCAAAGTAAAGTTTTTCGTTGGTGCAGATGTTCATCGAAGTATTTGTTTTTAAAGGATAACAAATAAAATAGAACGAAAACAATCATATTTTCACATTTATTATATATATATATATATATATATATATATATATATATATATATATATGTATGTGTGTATATATAATATATATATATATATATATATATATATATATAGGTAGATAGATTACATTTTATGAAAGTACAGTTAGTATTGTCCCACACCTGGACAAAAAATAAAGAAGTCCATTTGTATTTTCAAATACTCTCTAGTATGTGTATATGTATGTATTTAATACACACATATATATATATAATTTGTCTTTTTGCTAATTATTATAATAAACTATTATCTATTTTTATTAATTCTCAAATCACATTTTGGTCACTAATATTTAGAAATTTATTTATATTTCATATATTTTTATTGTCTAATACTTGACCTCGCTTGCTATTATTCTAGTTTGAATATTCCTTATTGAAAATCTATGTTTTTACTGAAAACTGTAAATCTATAAATTAAAACATATTTATTTATTCAAATAAAAATGTTTTAATTTGGAATGATTAAATATATTATTACTCTTAAAGAAGTACATAAATTAAAATATTGTAAATGTGTGAATTAGTTGTAATCAAGACTTACGAATTTTAAATATTAAATATTCTCATTAGGTTTTTTCAATTAGATTTATAAACATATATTTATGTATATATATATACATATGTAGAAAATTTCATTATTTTATTGCCATACCTTTTTCACAGATAAAATTTCATATATCAATAGAAGCTAAATACATTTATTTAGTTACTTTATGGAAACATTCTAATCAAAAACCCCTTACTTGAAATTACTTTGTCAATTCCCAATAAACAGTAAATTTTATTACTTCTGTACTCAAACATACCTTATCCCATAAAACGTGCAATAAAAAATTAAATGTTCTTTTTATACCGTTTATTTTTGTATTTATCCAATTCAGCTCTTGTCTCTGCGGAGAACAAGATTCAATTACATATATTTTTTTAAAAAAGAATTAATATGTAATTTAAGACTTTAGAATAACGATTATTAGTTTATTTTCAAAAATAATAGTAATTGACGTAATATCACTTCATTTCAATCAGTATATATTTTTTTATTTTAAAATAAAATTCCCTTCGTAATTATTTATAATAACTCCTGAATTTTTTCGAATTGTATATGTATACATATATATATATATATATATATATATATATATATGCAGATAATTAAAGAACTTGTAATAAAATGTAAGCTGTTGAATAACATCTTATTAAAAATTATAAGAAAATGTCTTGAAGAGATATTTTCGTATGCAAAGCATGCAGCAGACAGAAAGCCTTAACACTTTCTGCACTGCCATATCAGAGTAGTAAATAAAGTTCACAAAAAAGGGTACTAATAAGGCGATGAGATTGTAGGGCACACGTTCACACCTGTGTCCCATGTGGAGGGTTCGGGGTTCGTATCCCCTGGGAAACATTCAGACAAATGGCGTGCCGACTAGAGTTATACGTTCACTTTGTATGCTACACATACGACGAGAATGATTTTGAGGCACCACCGTCAAACGAAGATGATATATTTGTTACTCTCAAGTGTAACAATGATAAAATATGTGATTGTCAAACGAGGGGTGGTTATCGTGACAAGCGGTATATTTTTTGCGTTTTTATAAAAAAGACAAAAATATACGATAATGTGCAAAAAAGAGCACATGATCCTAATACGTTAGTTACAATTGTGTTAGAAAAAGATAAATGTAAAACGTATTGTGTATAGACATTTTGTAGTTAAGAATATCCTTTTTTAGCAGTCTTGTGAAGTTTCTTAGATACGTTGACTCATTTGTATAAATGTGCCGAAACATTACGTACATATAAAGCATACACTCATGCTTTAAGCAGAAGTCTACATGACACTTGGCAACTTTATAGTTATCAACTACATGTACATATATATATATATATATATATATATATATATATATATATATATATATATATATAGGTAATTGTCTGTGGCGATAGCTGAAGTAATCAATAACATCTGTAGGATTCTCTATTTATAAATACAGGAGTAATTTTCTTAATTAAACTCCACATCAATTATAATCTATTTGAGAGAAAATTCGTTTTAAAATATTTTTAATTAAGAAGTCTTGTACATTTTAATTTATAAATTGTTATTAAAAATTTAAATTATAAATTTTACTGTCCCATTTTATTCTAATTAATTATATTGTGATTAAAAATGTTACGTCCCACACACACACACACACACACACACACATATATATATATATATATATATATACATATAGTAGATATATATACATATAGAGTACGAACAGAAATATATTCCATCAAATTTTTACTTATCTTCATTTACAGAACAACTAGAATGACAAATATTTCAGTTATTTTAGAAACACCGCGAAACAAAAAGATTTACGTCAAGAATAACAAGAAAAAATGTAAAAAGAATAGAATGGATACGGAAACAAACAAAAATGAGAAACAGAATGGTAGAAATGAAGTGCTTGAAATGAGCTGAATATTTTGCAAGAAAAAAATAAGTTCTTTATAATGTTAATTATTAATTAACAATTAAAAAATATTAAAACTTCTACAGAGACCTATTATTAGGTAAAAAATTATATAAAAAACATATAGAAAAGAAACAATAGAATTTCTATAAATTCAATAAATATACACACACACTCACACACACACACATATATATATATATATATATATATATATATATATATATTGTGCGTATTAGTCAAAATTATAAAAAATCTTCTTTAAGTTTATTTTCTTATTGAAAATTTAAACTAAGCTATATTAATATGGCAATGTTTTAATAAAATACAAGGTTGTCAGATTATTTTTACTATTTATAACTAACTAAATGCATCAAATTACAAAATTTTGTCGCATATCATTTTTTCGAAGAAAACCACTAATAAAATGATATTGTATAATTTACTGTAACCTTAAATGATTTTTCTTTTAATAAAAATAATCGATAATTAAAAAAATAATATAAATTGGTATTTTTGTATTTTCTTTCATATGATTTTTTTATAAATATGATGAAGGAAGGAAAATTAATGTTCAAACATTTTAACATCATATTTTCTATTAAAAAACTTCAATTGAATTTTATTAATTAACTATACTTATTTCTTTTGCTATTTGTAATACAAAATTTCATAATTAAAATAATTAAATTCAGTTAATATTTTATATATACATGTGTGTATAATATATATACACATATATATATATATCGATATATAAATATATAAACACACACACACACACATATATATATAAATGTTAATAAATTAATCATTGTTCAAATTTAATATTGCATTCAATATAATGTACGAGTATGTCACGATGTACAATGTTCATGAAACACTAATGAGACTTTAAGGGTTATTATAGATCTGTAGAAGAATTGCCTTCGTAACTCTATGCTGCAGTCTGTGACATTGAATGACAATGGTCGGTTGCATTGTAATTCGTGAATCTTGCGATTAATGCATTACAAGGACAAAATAAACGGATTGTAGTATATGCATAGAAGACCAAACTTATTTTTATCGAAATAAAATAATGTTGATGTCATTAACATTTAAAACTTTCATTCTTCAGGCTAACTGCTTTTTTGGTAAATTTATTCAGTCATTTACCTTTTAATAATAACTTTAAAGAATGGTTTGTTTTTATTCCCTTCACCTTAAGATGTTTCTTCGGATATTACATTAATAATCATTTCGTTTTTAGACAAAATACCTATTATTTTTATTAATGAGTTCTATAAGTATTCTACATTTAAAATAAATTCTCATCAAAGCAAATATTCTACATTAAGACAAATAATCGTATACATTAAAATGTAGATTAAAAATGATCTGATTGAAAACTATTTGTAAATACTATTTTTGTTAACATTTATATAAAAATATTTTATAAATTTACTCACTGACATAAACACTTAATATTAAATGCATTTTTATGAATAATCATTTATTAGAATAATTAAAAACAATAAATACACATAGCCTTTTTAATATTTAATTTCCCTTCATTTATTACGATTTTGTTTTTTAAATTTACTGTTATATTTTCATTTTTCAACTTTTATACTTTTATAGTAATACTGAAAATAATTTCAAACTGAATACTAATTATGAAAGTTCTAATTGTCATTCTATGAAAAATTTATGATAAAATTTAATTACAGGAAGAATATAATATATATATATATATATATATATATACAAATTTCTATCATTATCAATAATACCTTCAAATTATTAGAATATTTCAATAATTAAAAATCTTTTTTGTTAATACATTCTTCGAAATTAAATTTTCAGTATTTATTTAATTAAAATGGTTATATAAATATATTAGATGCGTGTATGGGGCTATATACATATATATATATATATATATATATATATATATATATATATATATATATGTATATATATACATAGCTCGATACACGTCTCTGCGGTAGGCAGATACGTCGCAACAATCGATTTCCTTCACATATCAAATTTGCTCCATCCATCATGTGACTCACGACTCCATTATATATATTCTTTTATTAAGTTGAACAAAAATATTATTCAAAAATGTTTCCAAAATGATAACATAATATATTTTATAAAATGAAATACCGTCTTTATTTTTTTATCAAAGTGTAAAAAATATTTATTTTTACGTAGGTGAAATTAATTAAATATTTTTGCACATACACACACATACATATTACTCGTATGTATATATATATATATATATATTTGAAAATTTAAAAAAGGTCTATATATTTTGAATGTTTCAAAACAGTGATATATTGGAAATTACAAACATTATTAAATAATATAATTTATAGTTTTCATTTTACAATAGTTTAAAATACAAAAAGACGTAAGTAAATTCGTGAGAATATAGCAAATAACTGGCTGATTCGCGTAGATTACATGAACTTTTGTAACATTCAGTTATAGTTTTGACATGCCCGTAGGCGGAGATTTAATTAATGGAAGTTTTGTTCTTGCACATAGCACGCGTCTCACTGGAAAAGCACCAATTACTTCGACTGTTTCGCACAGAAATAAGTTTGTGTTTCTCTACTTAGTGATTTGTGCTGGCAATCAATCAATTTCTTTGCAGATAAAACTTGCGTTTGAGAAGATTGTCACACATTCACGCTTATGTGTTAAAACTTAATTAGTTTTCTCAATGTTTAATTATAATTATAAAAACAAAAACGCTTGAAAAGAAATGTTTGTTTTTAAAATACAAATACATTTAAAACAAATACAAAAACAAGTTTAATATTTGAGATCTAAAAAAATATACTATGTATTCATTCATTATAAATTTCACAAATATTTCAAGTTAAATTTTATCATTATATTTAATTATGTTCGATATATATATATATATATATATATAATTTATAGGCAAATAAATGTATATAAATGTGTGTGTGAGTGTGTGTCAACACTTTTTATTTATGTACCGTTTATCTTACTTCTTCCGTACAGCTAAATATACCATAGAATTATAAATAAAATGTTTTCTCGAAACCCAACTTATGTTAAATTTGTATTCCCATTTTATTTTATTATATTTTTATTAATAATTTTTTTATGTTAAAAAACAATGCGAAATCTAATTTTCTTAATTAATAACCCCTACTATAATCATTAACCATTATGATGTATTGCAATTTTATTTTCGAATAAACAGAAGTATTCAGAATTATTATTTTGAAAGTAACAAAATTAATCACTTATTTGCAACAAACGCTTATGAGGTGAGTATTTCTTATTATGCGTTTTGAAATGAAGTTATTATACATAATTCTTTCAAATATTTTCCCATAAAAGTCCTTCAAAAATTTTTTTCTGGGAATTTTTTCAATTTTTTTTTATAAAATGTCAATCTTTTTTTCGTCAATATTATCCACAAATAGACAGCAATTACCACTCATATGAGCCATTACTATAATCTTATAAACATGAATCAAGAAATAACATTTATTGGGTAGATCTATTTCAGAAAAGATACATTTTCGATTTAGAAAGATGTATGTCTCTAAATCATAGGTAGCTGAAAATATGTCTTGAAAATATTATTTATTGAAAGGATAAATGCAAAATCTGCTACATATATATATATAATTAAATATATATATAATTTTTGAATGCTTATTTTATAATTTTTGGCAATATGATTTATCTTGAACAAATATAACTATGAATAGTAAAACATTGGCTAGTATATTTATCCTACATATCAATTATTTTATCAAACAAAATATGAGTTGAACTACACAAAACAGAAATATAACATATATATATATATATATATATATATATATATATACATACATACATTCACCGTATATCTTCAAAAAATAGGGAGTTTTCTTATACACCCAATACAAAAACAGAATCATTAAATAACACGAATAATTTATTGTGCATATATAGAAATAAAATTCTTTATTGTTAAGAGAAATAACTTAAACTTTGAAACAGAACATACATCCATTGAATAATTCATCTAAAGTTTTAAAAATAAAATACATAGCCATAGTCTTCTAGATTCAAACTGTGCACGATGTTTTAATACACAGTATGTCAAAACAAGTTGATATTTCATTTTTGAAATTTTAAATCAAAAAATTTAATTCCCATGATTTTGACTTTGGACATAAAATTGTATTAAAACATGTGAAAGAGGAATTTAATTTAGGATCGTCTCATACGACCGATATATGATAAATATATAAATTTTATCTTAAAATTTCCTCGTCTTATATGTAGGTCGCCGTATACGCCGAGATATATGATTTATATATATATATATATATATATATATAAATATTTAAATTGTATTTTTAGCTAATAAAAGTAACAAAATTTATAAATAAATATCATTTAGTTTTAAGGAATATATAAATTATCTAATCAAAAATATTATGTTACATTGTTTAAACCGATTATAAGTAGTAGTGTTATTTTTGTTTACTAATAAAATAAATATAAAAAAATATTACTAACATGAACTAAAAAGCTTTTATATTTCCAAAAAGTTATTTTCATTATAATAAAAGTTTTATAATCTATTTCATAATAGAGATGTGAGTAAATGAATATAAATATTCATGATTTTTTAGTTTATTTAAAGTAACATTAACAGGATTTTTGAATAAAATATATTTTAGTTAACTGTATAAAAATATTAACATTCGTATATTATGAAAAAAATGTGACTGAAAATGTTACACTAAATAACCGAAGAGTACTTAAAGTCCAGAATTTCATTGAAGTAGAGATCTACAAACCTCCATGTATTAGAAGTTCTATACACTAGGTACCATTCGCGGATTAGCACCAGTTTACTGTAATTAAATAGGATTACTATGTGCACTTTTACTATAATTATAATAAAATATAAGGATATGTGTACATGCCTTTCTCATACGAAATTATGAATCGTTACGCAAATATGCTTTTTAATAACACGTATGTACGTTATACTAAAATCAGGTTATGTAAATATTTACAGGTTCAACATTTTAAAATATACAGATAAATTCGTTGGAAATGATTTTATAAGGGAACAACGATGTCGTTAAAGGTTTTTCATGACCCTCGTTACAGTGTAACGACTCTTGCTCAACAAATATTAACATATATATATATATATATATACATAAACTTACTACTAGTTCATTTTAAATTTAAAATTCATTCTTTTCTCCTTTAAACAATATCACTTGAAAAATATGATATCAGTTTTTAGTTTTACGATCAAACGAATTTTCTTAGTGCATATATATTTGGTGTAGAAATTGATTCTGTGCCTATAAATTGAATCAATCATAATTCTGTTTTAAATTCATAATTTATATTATCTCAGCGTCCTTATGATCTTGAACTGCTCAGCTTAACATTATATAATTTGGAAATACTATTTACCTTTGCCGAGTAGTTGGTATGACCTTACAAAATAGGAGTGAACACGATGGTGTTCAAAAAGCGCCATATTGTGCATTGCATACTTTTTGCATTTCGGTAGAAAAAAATGCTACCGAAGCCGCAAAAATGGTTCGTTAAACTTTGGAGAAAGGTGTAATGATGCATAAAAAATCCAAAAAATGCTAAAACAATAAAAATGATCCGAAAACGTATTTAAGACTTCATAGACACGAAAATGCCAACTTTTTTTGACAAGAGATTCGTTAGTTTTAGGATAAATGAAGCAAAGTTATATAAAATAATGAGAAATATTTTAAAGATTGAAATATATTCTATTTTTTGTAAACATAAATTATCTAAAAAATGACACCGAATCAGTTTATATATATATATAATTCCTAAGATATACTGTAAACTTTTTTTCATTTCTAAACTTCTAAAAACTAATGTATGGACAAACATATAAAACCAAAAAAATCGCCGGAATAAGATAATAGGACATATGAAAATTATTATTACAAAGAGGTAATATTACAGTAATAACATTTTCACTAATTCCTGTCTATTTATTTAAAATTGTTTTTAAAAAGTAGATCATTTCATTAATAAACACAAAACATATTCTTATAAAGTACTTATAAAAAAGTATACTGTGTATTATATATATATATATATATATATATATATATATATATATATAAAACACAGACTTTTACATCTAGTGTTTTGAAGAATATATTAAAACCAAACCTGACTTGAATGTATTTAAAGACTGTTAATGAAATATAATTTATGTAAAATATCTGTTTTCAACCACACGTACATGAATATTTCCATACAAGTTGAAATGTATTTTGTTTATTTAACGTTAATTAAAAATGCCTAGGGTGAAACATTCATTTTAGTTGCTGTTTTTTGGCATTTTCCGTTTTGATGTGTTTTCGTTTTATGGTTTATCTTATTTTTTTTTTGATTTTCGTCTTATATGTATATATATATATATAATTTAAATATTAAAAGGTATTTGTCTTTAATAAGATATAGGTATTTAGATTAATATTTATTTAAACGTTTCATTTACGTTTCTAATTAGTTGGAGTATATAAAAAACACAAAAATTCATATCAAATGTGTGAATTATCAATTTACATTATTGAATTTAACCTACAAATTACGAAATTAATTTTGTTTCATATTATTTAATAGTAGCCAAATTTATTTAGGTAGACATTTTATTATTTATTTTAGACCACGTCCTTTTTTTTAACTCTTATTCTCTACAATGAAAGTTCATTTTTCTTACATGAAAAATGTAATGAAACTTCAGTTTAAACATATATTAATTTTTAATATGAAAATAAAATACTTATATTTACTTTTACTTTGATTCGTAAAAATTATACATATAGAAATAAATAAATACATATATATATATTTATATATATATATATATATATATATATATATATATTAATTATACACACATATATATATATACTTATTATATATATATATATATATATATATATATATATATATATATATACTTATATGTTGTCATCAATATTAGATTTTTTATGTTCTTATAATCCTATATTGTAGATCAAATGTTTTTTTTAAACAACGATCACAGCTCAGTGTTACAACATTCCAGTTTCATTGCCATTTAATTATCTTCTCTCTTTCAACAACATTGAAAACTCACATGTGTTGTCTTTCCAAACATTTGTTCTATCATCTTATAAGGTCTAGTAAGTCTTTTCAGTCTCCTCTCTTACAAAAATATTATATACAAAAAATGTATACAATAACATTTACTCTGAAAAAACTCAATTTAATTCAAATCTAAAATAAGGCACTATATTTATTCAAAGGATAGATCAATTTTAAATGTTGAACCCAATATATCACTGAAAAAATACAAAGAAATATTATCATGAAATTAGAGTTATATAACTAAAAATTTATTGCTTTGAAGATATTTTTTTAAGAAAATGTGGTCATTAATTTACTTAATATTTTTTACTTAAATTTTTATCGCTTATGTTACTATATTAAATAACTTTTGTTTAAGCTATTAAACAAATATTGTTCTGATTATTTTTAATTTTATTTTATCTTTCAAATCTATTATTCATAATATTGTCATTGTTTTTCTTTAAATATATAATTTACTGATTCATCGGTCGCTAATCACCTTACTTATTGAAGCGCCTATAAACCCCCAATACTAACCATTTTACTATTACGATGCTTTTTTCTTAATATTTTTCAGAAATTCTATTCGAATTATTTTTCAAACATTTCTAAAATTTACCACAAAATGATTCCTTTCAAAATGTGTAGTAAAATATATAAAGAAAAATATATCAGTACAATGAAAATATTAAAAATATTTTTTTCATTAAATGTTCAGTCGTTTTGTCAATAATAATAAAAATATTTTTTTGTCGGTGTAATTTTAAATTGATGTTATACTATTGAATTTACTGTTTTGTTTTCAATAAAATTAGCTTATATATCTAGCTAGAAAATTTATCAACACATTTAAATTTCTTATTTAAAAATTAAAATATGTTTATAAGAAACTTTCTCTGTATATACATGTATATACATATATATATGTATATATATATATATATATATATATATACACTTACATACGTATAGTTCATTTAAAATATTCTTTAGAATGTAATTTTGTACATATAAATA
Source organism: Acanthacorydalis orientalis (assembly GCA_034766995.1). Lineage (NCBI taxonomy): Eukaryota > Metazoa > Arthropoda > Insecta > Megaloptera > Corydalidae > Acanthacorydalis > Acanthacorydalis orientalis. The sequence goes on from CM068313.1 coordinate 25,717,171, forward strand.
TATTGTAAACATCAAAGCTATGATATGCTATAAATTTATAGAAATGGTAGGTAAATGACATATGAAGCTGTTCACATGTAAATAGTAAATCAGGGAAATTTAAATATGTAAATGTTTTCACAAATGTATATTTGTAAAAATGTATTTAATTTATATATAAATTTGAAATAAATATAATATATTAATTTAAAAACAAATTATCATACATGTCAGCATTAACTGCTTTAACGTCAAACTTATATTTCACAATACAGTTTGACTGAAAAGGGTAATCGATATCCATCATATCAATCATATCCATTTAAGTTTACCGTTCATTCAAAACGCCATCAACTTTGAAAATCAATCTAGCGTCTATAAAGACGACTTATGCTTACACCCTCATGTACAAATCAAGTAAGTGTAAACCATCCATCTACTAGAGAACCTTCTATGATGGTGAAAGAAGACTTAAACAGTACAACAGAGCTATATACCGTACCCAACCTTTAGAGTTTAGAACTGAACGCGATGGAGAATAGTTAAGTTGAAGTATGAGTTCTGGAGACTGGCCCACCCCTAAGTTTCATGCTTGCTCTACATCGTTTCACGTACTTTAGAGGGTCCTGGTGATCTACTGTACGGTCTCATCGCGTTAGTGCTTGCGGTAAACGGTATTCAGGGAAATGACCTCTTTTTGTCACGGTTTTAAGATGACAAATGTTTGAGAGATATATGAATGTTTCATATGTGAGTATTATTTTAACTCTCCATCATTTTTTTTTGTTTCTTTTTTCAATTGAGATAATGTAATCATTTTGAAAGTGCTATAAATTTTCTTAATAATTTATTTACAAGGAAAGCGAATAAATAAAGAAACTTAAATTTCGTTACGTATCTGCAAAAATTAGAAAAAAAATCAAATTTATACTAACAATTATTCATACTGCTATATTAATAATAAAAATTTAAATAATACATATATGTATATTACAACGGTTATTATAATCTTCAGTAACTAATGTATCAGTTCTTAACACTTACATCAAATAAACCTAGATATCGTTTTTAACAAAACCAGTGTCTTTTCCAATTTAAACTTTAAAATATTTTAAAATTAATAAAACTACACTTTATATCAGAATCAGCACATTTTAAACTTTGTCTTCTACTAAATATTTATATAAAACCTCTACAATTGTTGTATGTATAAAACAAACTGCCATCCTTTTGTAATAATTTTGTTGTTTTATGTTACAGAATGTTAACATTCATAATACAACAGACTTAAAATAAAATCATATTTTTTAGGAAAAAATTCTTAAATAAAATCATAGAAAGACAAAAAGATTTAATATTATTCTTTTACATTTATGCTTCACTTTAAAACTAAAATTTTTATAATAATAATATGAATTTAAATAAATTAGTTTGTCTCGTCTTTTGAATTTTCCTATAAACAAGCTGTACATCCGAACAAGCACTAACATATGCAAGCTTATACGAATTTTTTCCTATTAAAGTAAACCTTGTTAGAATAGAAAACATGTATATATATAACATTTTAATTTTTATTACTAATTTTTATAAATATTAAAATTCATAATTTAGCTTTGTGGATGCTTACAATTTCTCTTTTATTTTGACTACTATATATCTTTTTAGAAACTTTTAAAATTTGTTTTTAATCAAGTGAAAATATAAAAAAAAAACATTTCTTTTTATGTCGTTTATTTTTTTACTTATCTATTTTAATTAAGTTATTCAAAGAAAATTAGTAGGGTAACATAATTATTAAACCGTTTTTTTGCTTGATCTTGTAGTATTATTAAACTTTAATAACTATAATAATATATATTTTATATATAATACATATATATATATATATATATATATATGTATATATAATATAAATATATATACACACACGCACACACACACACACACATATATATATATATATATATATATATATATATATATATATGAAACACTTATAATACGTACAATAACCAAAATTGATGGATAATATAGGATCTTTATTTTATATAAAATATTCAATTATTATGCACAATGATAAACTATATGCTGATAAATATAAAAAAAAAACATGAAAACACAATATAATAAACTATTTTAGAAATACGAGTATACTTCTTTACTTATCTATATCAACCTAACATTATCCGACCTGACATTCGACTTCAATCCAAAAATATAACCTCTGTATGTACATAAACTATCATCATTATATAACGACATATTTTCTTAAAAAAAAATCCAAGATTTGTTCAAGTTGATCAGACATGAATACTTTCAACTAATCTATCCTGACCAGTAATAACTTATTCTAACCTATCCTGAAAGATTGCCTAATAATTACTGCCACTCTAGTCGAAAAATATCACCTATGAAATATACACCTCGTTATATTATCCTAATTTTCTAAAAATTTGTTTCATGTACAAAAATTGTCTATGAATTTTCAATGTTCACAACTGCAAATAATGCAATCGTACAATGAAATATTTTTTGTATTTCTCAGTACAAGTGGTCAATATTTGCAACTACTGATTATTTAAAAATATTTTCATATTCAATTATATATAATATACTAAGAGTAGTATGTATATATATATATATATATATATATATACACGTGTGTGTATGTACATATGAATTTCACTTAAAAAGCATTGTTTGAATTTATTGAAGAGTTTATTAATATAGATAAAAAAATTATGGACCTTCTGCTTTCTGTAGCTTTTTAGACAATAAAGACAGCACACTGATGATGAACAAAATTATATATGACCAATAATCTATTTTCAATTTAATACGGGGGCTAATGATCTTAAATATCGACACGCATTAAAACTCAAATAATCACTCTATCAAATTTAATACAAACTAATCAACAAATAATCTGTAATGACAATAAAAAAATAATTATCTTTGAAAATAATAAAAAAATAATTATCTTTCATTGAAGTCAATTACATTATTTTAAATCATAATTTTTAATATTATCCATATAAAAATATATAACTTGTAAAAATTTTATCTTTAGTTATTTTAAAGATTCTATTATTTCATTTTTATACGATATATTGATGAATTTAAAATTGATGCATATATATATATATATATATATATGTATATATGATTGAGTATGTGTTTTATGTATGCTTTTTGTTAATAGATTCAAACTTAAACATATATTTATTTATTCTTAATATATCACTTACTCAAATAAATTGTATTAAAAGAACTTTAAAACAATTAAATGAAATACCTTTTAACAAAACCTTCGTTAAAAAAATCTCATACCATAAAATTAAAAAATTCGTAAAACAAATTTAAACAGAAAACATAGCTTAGATTCATGATTTTTTCAAAGAACGTATTTTTTCTGTAACGTATCCAATTTTCTTTAATAGAAATTTCCAACAAATTGATTCTATTATCAATTTTTTTTCGAACGTCAAATTTATTTAAGACCGTTTCACTTGCTTTAAAGTTAAATATTCAACAAGTAAACGAAAAAGAGAGAATGAAAAATAACTTATTATAAGGTTTTTGCCTTTCAGATACGTGAATTATTAACAGTTTAAAAGTACTATAAAACAATCTTAATAATTTTCATTTGCTCAGTCAACGTTAAAATTAACATGACAAACACACGAAACGAAATCAAAATTTTATATAAAATCTTCAAGTATTAATATGTGCGTAGTTCAAATAATACGAGATAGTATTTTATTCTTTACATAAAGCTTACTTTGTGTAAAATTATTGAAATAAATTATGAATCTACTTGGAAACGTGACTATAATTTTCTAATTATTAAATTTGAATTCTACGTATACACAAATATATATATATATATATATATATATATATAAATAAATACAGTATATTTTATAATTTCTAGTTAATAAATCAACAATTTCAATTTCATAGCAAATATTAAACTTCTAAAATATTGATTCTAGTAGGATTAAAAATAATTCTGATTTAATTAACAAAACATTAATTAATCCATTGAATTAAAAATCAATAGAATATGGAAAATTTTATTTATGAAATTCATTCCTCTTTGAATTATTTTTAATAAATAAAAAGAATAAAATAAGGTATTTATTAATTTGAAAAGTACAATTGGAAATAACTTTTTTAATAGTAGATAATTTATTAATTAATATGCATGTTTATATATCTATCTGACTTCACAAAAATTCACAATATTTTTTTACATACTGGATAAATGTTTATATATGAAAATATCCTACCATAATATTAATATATAATGTACAGACACAAGTTAATATGAATTTACAATTTTTATAAATATGTACGAGTAATAAAGACATGAAAATTTAATACAAATAATTTAAAAAAATAAATAGTTTTCTTAACTAACAACTTGATAAAATGATGCACCAAAATATATTAAACATTAATATATACGATTCTATATTTTATGTTATTGTGAATCATGTGGATATAATTATAAAACTAGACCAATATATTTAAAACCATGATACACATTTATCTGTTATTCTAACATTAAGTAGAATGTTTTATTAATACTAAAATACTTATATAAAAGAGATAATGACGTAAATAATATATTTAAGAACAACCATATTTTAATCTATAATTGGTTCGTAAATTTTTAATTTTTTATTCATTATCTTCTTTATCATTAAAATTATTAATCAAATAACTATAATATTATTCTTTCTTTTGAAAATTGTATTCAATTATAGATTTATAAATTATATACAAATTTTAAATCTAAACTGAAATATCATTTTCATTCCCATTATATAAAAAAATGCTTACATTCAAATATTTTTGCCAAAACATATATTTAAACAAATATTTAATTGATATATATATATATATATATATATATATATATATATATATATATATATATATATATGTATTATTAACTGTTTATATTTAACATAAAATAAATACGTTTATTAATAAATTTGTTAAGTTGGAAATTTGCTGTTTAAAAAAATATTAATAATGTTAACCGACTAAAAAAATAATATTCATAATGAGTAATATGATTTAAACATCAATATATATGTTTATTTATAATTAAGATAAAATATTTTTTTATAATCTATTTCACAATTTTTTTCTTGTATTTGTACAATTTTATTACATATATATACACACATATATATATATATATATATATATATTAATAATTAACTTTTTATACAACTTTTTGTATAATATAGTAAAAATGTAATATAATAAATTAGTTTCTATAATTATCAGTACTTTCAGATAAAACTAGATTTTACATTATTGAAATCGAGTACAAAGTTATGAAATTTGTTGTATGCTATTATTCGTTCCATTTATTCAGAATGCACTTCATTTATAAATGAAACGATACTGATACGAGTTTCATGCATTATTTATTTTTAATTAAAATAATAATCCATTTACATACATACACATTATTTTATACAAATATATATATATATATATGCATATATATATATATATATATATATATATATATGTATATACATATAAATATATATATATATATATATATATATATATATATATATATATTTGAGAGGGCTTAAAAGTAAAACCTAATCGTTTAAATGTTTATATATCGTCACTTTCAAACAATGCACCACAAACTTCTGTATGAATAGACAAATGTAAAGAAAAAGTGTTCATTTATCCATTTCGCTTGTCTGTCTACCAACCGCTTGGAATTTACCAAGTATCCCGCCATGATGGTTTCAGGAATTCGACTACGACGTAGCATCACTGTTGAGATACTAGAAGGTTACTGAGCAGTATGGGGGGACATAACCTCGTGCCTACATATAACAATCTACCTACCTATACCCTTAACGTTGTGCCGCAAGGGTTGCAGTTCATTAGGGGAGAGCACGGCCTGAGTACTAATAAGCTCGGTGCTTTTACACGCCTGTTACTAAAATCCGACCGGCTCGGTTATAATCAGCCTGTGTAGCGAAACGGTGTACACATTTTGTGACAAAGAACCGCGTGCTCTTGCCTCAGTTATACCTCCTCGTTTTGTTACCCGTTTTCACTCCGCCCATCCGTGCCCTTTTTAGTCTCCTTTCCTCATCACCACGTCTGTATTTCTGACACCTTCTATGACGCTTCTATGTAGTTTTCGTTTCATTCATTTCGTATGTCCTTCCTACTTCGTCATTCGCTATGTGGTAATGACTGCGGTCTCAGCTCAGTAGATGAGAAATTACTTCAGACATATTCTGTCTGCTGTCGTTTTGCCGTTGTATTAATTGTTGTTCGGGTGAAATGGTAATGATTCGTAATTTGTTTCGTTTTACTAACGAATAGAGGTTATTAACGAAGTAATACACGGGTGTTATATTACATCTTTAGCAACTTACTTGAGAATTTATTTTTGTACTTTTTTTCAGAAACGAGATAATAAATAAGTACAATTTGAGGAATTGTACATCAAACACGTAACAAATTTTTTCTTACACTAACAATCAAATTACCAGAATATGTTTTCATCCATTTTTCATTATTAATATAATTTCTGTCTTTTTTTCTATCAAACACATGCGTATATATATATATATATTATGAATTCAAAATCCTGTAAAAATGTAATCATTAAAAAAGGTTACATTTTGAATAACAATTATCCTATGAATTATCAACTCTCATTAGAAAACTAATTTAGCTCTCATCTTTTATTAATGAATGTTAAGCATAACAAAAGGGAAATTGTAATAAATATTTATTTAAAAAATATGGTATTTATTTATAAAATGTTTTATATTTAGAAGGTGTATATATGTATGTATATGAGTTTGTGTTAGAATCTAAACTATGATTATTAGTAAATCAATAAAATTATATAACTCTTTAATTTTACTATTCTTCTATTAATAATTCATTTAAAAATCTTAAAATATATTTCATACCAAATATAGTTCTTAATTTTTGCAAAAAATGGTATAAAAATATAAGTTTTAACAAGAAAATTTATCATCTTTAATAACAGTATTCATTTTATAAAGATTAAATAATAATAATTTCGTTAGAGTCAGACAAATAAGTATATAATTTCTAAAACGATAACTGCTTCATATTGACAGTCTATCCACGTAATCGTCCTTGTTATGTCTCTTCGTTGTTTGAAGGAATTATTTCTCAGAGCTTGGTTGTGATCCCCAACTCATAATTGTTTCTAGCGGACGAACAATGCTTCTCTTCTAATTTTGTTTTGTATTTGTTCAAGTCATTTTAGAACTACACATGTTTCTTTTCAACTGCCTCTTGTGATGTTAAGTAATTATTTTAGAAATGAAATTTAGTTCCTTGTATTAGTATCTGCATTTTTATATTATTTATTATCCATTTCTAAAAATATATATTATTCAACATATTTTGTATCATTAAGAGAAGAAATGTTTTAAATTAAATAAATCTAAAAACAATTGTACTTAAAATTCAGTTATTTTTTATCAATTAATCATTAAACTCAAAACAGAATTTGTTTTTTTTTTTAATTTGAATATTGAAAATTGTGTCATATTTGAACTAAAAATAATAGAATAATTTCTAATATTATAACATTTTAAGTATATTTACACGTCTTTAAATTTTTATAAGCCAATATTTAGTGTAACTTTTATTATTTTTTTAAAAAAAAATAAATGTTATAAATTGAATAAGTAATTAACAAGGCTTTTGAATAAATTATAAAAGGTATTATATTCCAGCAAAAAGATATCAATAATGAATACAAAAACAGTGAATACAAAAACATGCAAGCATATTTTTATTTTCAATGTTAGTGTTGAAAGTACATAAATTATTCTTTTGTATAAATACTATTATTTTCATTTATTTTATTTTTATAACTATTAGTTAATTATAAATTGAGATCAATTTAATATATTGTACATTTTTAGCACATATACAAAAAATATTGAGAAAGATATTCAAAATAATTAAGAAATTATTTTTTTTGTGTGGAACGTTTAGATTACATACATCATTATTATTATTTTAATATATACAATTGAATATAGATATATTTTTTTATTTATCAGAGCAAGTATATTATAGTTTTATTTCTATTCATGTTATGGTTTAAAGAGAACTCCTATTTTAATTAATAACGATAGCAATATATATTAGTTCTAAAAGTAAATATCTTATAATTATATATAAACGCAATCTAGCCAAAATCCTTTCAGCTAAAGATATATATTACTATATTTGACACGTTATGAAAATACTAAGAATAAAAATAATATTTATTCAGTACGTTTTATACTAAAAGTAATTCTTGTATATTTTATAATATTAAGGTATTTAAATAATGTACACTTATATATGTATATATATATATATATATATATTTATGTATATATACACACACATATTTATATATATATATATACATGTATCTATGTATATTGCCCTTTTCAGATTTATTGTTTTTAAATCTAATATTTAAATGAAAAGTTTAATACGTGCAAACTAGGATATTATTCTGAGTTCTTCATAATTACAATATTTTAAATCTAATTTTATATTAGCTTGATATAATGTATACTAAAAGTTTAAAAAATCCTTCATATAATTATAGTTAAAATTATTTTTTATTATTTTTTTCCGTTACAAAACGTAGGAAAATCCCGATTAAATTTTTTTTATAATAAACTAATTATCATTTTAATTGTTTTTTATATTCGTTTCTGATGCAATATCTTAGAGTACTGAACCAGAAAAGTGATTTTTAAAACTGAATTTTTATCTTCTTATATTTAGTTTTCTTTATTTCACTCTGTTTTTCTTTTTATTCATTTACGAAAAATTCATTTTAAAAGTAGAGAAATATCAATATTGACTTTTGAAACATTTGTCTTTACATTAATTATCCATTAAGTAAATAATAATTAACAATAAACAGTTTACAAAATATCGTATTTAGGTAAATACCAAAAGTATACACTCTAACAAACAAATTAGTATTTACAGTTTTGAATGTAAACTATGCTAATTGTGAAATAACTAGAAAGTGATAAATTACATCGGATACTGAAAATTGATGCTGAAATACAGAGTACATTCTTTCCAAAAATAGTATCAACTTATTAAATAATGTTGTATTGTATTCTTAGACTTTTTTATCTTTAACCTTCAATTTTTATATTGGTTTAAAATATTTTGAAGAACAAATAATTTTTAAAATAATAAGTATAATATTTATTTAATTTTTATTTATCTGAAGTTCAATATTTCATATTATATATTTATATTTATTTTTAAGGAAATAAATTAATTTTTGCGTCAATTAATCTTTTTAATTCGTTTTTTTTGTTTTACTAAAAAAATTGATAATCTATAATAAATGTTAATGAAAATTTACAAACGCAATTGTATATATTTACAAATGTATTAAAAAAATATACGTAATATAAATGAATTATATGTACAATTGTTGTTCGGATATATTAAAGTAAATGAAATTGATAATTACAAATCGATAGAACGACCTAAAAATTCGATATCAGGTGTATTTAATGGTACAATTTAACAATGCACATCCCCTATAGGACAGTCTCAACTTTACTAACAAACTCTGTCGGTGTTTCAAAGACAAATACCTGCTTGTAAATTATACAACTCCGTTTAAATAAATAAACTAGGTTATTTACTTTCACGTAACATTAACCCTATAAAATATACGCTTGAACCTAATTAAGAATGAGTTGGAATTCTACACATTTAATTCAAATAACAACCATCATGAACATTTGAAAGAATCCGATGCACAGACGAATAAAAATAAAAGTCAATTACATTGTATCCTATTAAATTGTTGAACGCCAAATACAAATCGTAAACAGACCAAAAGGACTAACTGCACGTCATCGACAAATAGAATGATTATTTTCCAAAAAAAAGGAAGAAACTTATTACATTTCAGTACAGGTGCGTTTAACTGTTTTTGTTTTCGAGCGTTGCAGTTGTACTTATTCTATTTTACCTTTAACAATGTTAGAGGATTACAAAAGGTTATGTGAAGTCGAATATACAATGGAAAACTTGTTGGTCCATGTGTCTTTATACGGGTAAATTCAGTTCGATTTTTATTTTAACGATTGTAATTGAACACTTTTTCGTTCTCTATAATAATTTGGATTATTTATCAAGAGATTGTATTTAATTATTGATTTTTTTAAAAGAAAACATTTAATATATTTTAAAAGATCGAAAAAATGTCATGTATTTTTTTAAATAATTGACTATAAAATAATATTTCATTTCTATAGTGAGTATATAGTTTTCCTCTTAAACTGTTAAGAGAATCTCAAAACAATGCTTTTAAATATAGTGATATATTTTTTATTCATATTTTATTTACAATCTATAAATATTCGGATGATTTGAAATGAATTTCTTTTCTAAAAATGTTTAATTAATTTTGAATATAAATGTATATCTCCATACACTCACTTGCATAATATTTGTATATATATATATATATATATATATATATATTTCTCATACTGTATGATAGAAAAAAATGTAAAAAATATAAATGAAGTTTATAATAAAAAAACCACAATGATTATCTAAATAAAAGCTGTAAAAATTAGAAAATAGAATTCAAATCTCTTCAAAAACTACTTTCGATTTACAAGGTAAATAATTGAAAAGCCTATCTACCTTATTCATAATCGGATTTAACTCAATACTTTCTATAGAACTTATATTTTCATTCAGTATTTTTGTGTTGTTTTTTGAACAAAGTTTCACTCTAACAATCTTTTTTATGAATCGATTATATATATATATATATTATCGTTCTTGTAAATAATATATAAATTCATCTCATAAACGCCAAGAGCATTATGAATTCTTCTTGCAGAAATTTAGTTTCAGCTCATCTTCCTTCATTAAATTATTATTTTAATAAAAACAAACATTAAGGACATATATATATATATATAGATATAGATATAGATATAGATATAGATATAGATATAGATATAGATATATATAGATAGATTGATAGATATACAAATTTACAAAAAAAGAACATCAGCTCTAGTTCTTTTATTTATATCATTAACAGAACATTTAATTTCAAAGAAATTAAAATAAAAATAAATACTTTTCTATTCATTGAAAATATAATGTTTGAAAATTAAATAAGTAAATAAAAAATAGCTAATAAATAATTATTATTAAAGAAATATCAAAACAAGTAAATTATTTTCATAAATTTTGATTATCAAAAAATCACAAGAAAAAATAATTAAGTTTTGAATAATTCATGCATAAAAAATAATTTCAGTAAGAAGGAATGGAGTTTATTGAATGAATATTTTTAAAAAAAATAAATTAATAAAATACGAATCTATAAATGCTATACATATATAATACTTCTAGGTATAAAAATATTTTTATATGGGACTTGTTAAATATTGGTAATATTAAAAAATAATTCTTATAGAAATATTCAAGAAAATCAATAAATGGTATTATAAATCATTTCACAGTAATCATCTAAAATAAGATAATTAATATAGCAATATGTAGCGCAATTATAATACAATCGAGATTTACTTCCGCTTCCTTTAACTCGCTGATATCTTATTCCATCTGTTTGAATTTTACAAGCACTTTGAATATTAACTTCTGAAAGTCATTCTTGTAGTATCTGCATCGTAATCGATTTTGGATATAAGCATACCAGTTAAGAAGCTGTTTGCCCTGTAGCACTAACATTTTAATAATAGTCCATTTTCTATACATTAAGAAATATTGCTATAAATAGAAAGTTATTGAAAAAATATTTGATTTTTGAATTTTTATAATATGAGTTGTCTTCTATTGAATACTCTTTTTTATTTCATAACACATATAGAAAATATTGTTTTGAATAATATTCATGGTTTAATAAATTTGAATAAAAGTGACTAATATAACAATATAATCTTTATTCAACTTGTAAAATATATATAATCGTATATTTCTCTGTACTAATGTTACATGAAATTAAACTGTTTCAGGATGTAAATGTTGAATTTTGGTTTTTTATTGTAATGATAACTATATACTTCGGAAATATTAATAATAAAATAAAATATTTTTTTCCTATATTAAAGATGAAATATTCATGTAAGTACCATTTAATCTGTTTAAGATTACTATATAAAATTATTTCTTCAAAATTTTTATTTTTATAATTTTTTAATCCACTTTTATTTTATTACACTGTATAATGTTTTCTATACTTTTTAACCTCATTAATTATAAAATGTGGAATCTGTAATTTATCAGCATTTATTTTTTTTAAATATATTTCATATGTCAATGTACGTTTATCAAGTCTCTCGAATTTTATTAATATAATCATTTATTTTCTACTAATTATACTTTATTTCCATTTATTTACTTTTAGTATCAAATGATTATGTACGAGTTATGTGTAATTACAATAGAATCTATTTGTTTAATTAAAAAAGGATAAATATTGGCCGTTTTAATGTCACTAAATACTTTTCAATATTTATTATAATAATTATTAGTTTTAAATTTACTTTTAAGTTAGTTAATCATTAATTCTTACTATATTATAACAGAACTTTTAACTAGTTAATCCACATGATTCATATAACGTTTTATTTGTACTTTTTACGGTTTGCGGTTATTAAACAAATAATATTTTTACTAGATACATAAAACTAGAACATATTATTAACTCAAACAGTATTCGAAAAGATAAACATACACTCATGTTTTAACGAGTTTATAGTAATATATAAATCGTTGTAACATTCCATTAATTTTAATTACAACTATTTTTATCCGAGTTTAAAATATAGTGTTATATAGTGAAAAGCGATAAAAAAACATGACGTACTGAATTTTATTAAAATGAATTACAATTCATATTTAAAATATGTATTAATTTTAATAAATAATGATCGTTTATTTTAATGAAATAAATATTTTTAATTCAGATATAACTATACACAAACTTAATCCAATTAATATATTGACCATTGCTTATTTTATTATTAAAATAATTACCTTCGTTAGAGTTATAAAATAAAGTATTGTTTGTTTTGATATTTTATGTATATAATTTTTCATTCGTCTATTATTTACATTTATAGCGAATTCGTTATATATTAGCACTACTGGTATAAACGTTAATTACTATGTGAAATAAAAAAAATGATGATAAGTTTTAATTAACAATTTTGTTCATATTTCCTTATGTGCCAAGTTATTGTGATATTAAATCTTCAAAATTATAAGTTTACATAATCCTGCGACAGTACTTAAACTTAACATACATACTATTAACATAAACAAATTATTCCTCATTATTATAAAAAAAGAAAACAACTTAAAGATGATGTGTCCAACATGTCACATAAACGGTGCAGTACAATATTTTGTCCCATAAAAGCAGCTTGTTGTAGGTGTTGAACCAACAACGAAGCTCGTTCTGTTAATTTGCTACTTGGTGTACCGTCAGTCAGTCTCTTAAGTCTAGTGTAATCTTTTAGCACTGTAAACTTTATTCACACGTATCCTAAAAACGTACATAATGAAAACAATCCGTTTTGAGACGACGGCGTCTTGTGCGCGATACGACTTTCTTGAAAAGTTGAAACTTTATTAAGCTAATTTCTAGTTACACTGACGCAAAGCTATTTAAGAAGACCGCTAAAAAGCTACGCCAATGAGTTTTGTAAAACTTTTCGGCTATGTGGTCTTGCTTTTTTGACGTTAGTGGTAAATGAGAAACTGAAACGAGGATGAAAAATAATGTGAATAATTAAAAAGTATTGTTACAGTACTTATACAAAAAAATAATAAGATTTTAAATTTAGGAACTGATGTTGTTTATGTCGAAAACATGCAATGAATAATTTAACAACTCCAGTGGGAAACATACATTCATTATAGAAATGATTAATTTACAGCAAAAATTTCAGTTTAAGCTCAAAATCAACCAATTTCCACTTCTTTCTTTTACTCTGTTATTGCTCAATTGAATAAAAAATATTCAAATATAACATTCGCACAATATCTGTTAATTATTGTTTTATGTACATTATAATGAATTTTAAAACATACCTTAAAACATTTCAATAATTACTTTTACTTTTTCAATATACAATCAAGAACTTTTATCTGTTTTAAAATATTTATATTACATTCGATGGACAAAAATAGGTACATATTTTTTTATTACTATATTTAAAAATATTGATAAAATAACATTTACAATAAAAGATTGTTTTTAAAAGAAAAAAATTAAATTCTATTTTAATTAATATTTTGATTTAAAATTTTTAAATAACTGTAAAACAATCAACCGATGTAATCAATATTACTGAATAGTGAAAATGAACAGCTGCACAATTTGCATTACATACTGCATATTTTATGAGATCGATATATGTTAACGTAGATGTATCCATAAAAAATGTTAGTAAATATTATAAATAGTAATTTTATATATAAAGAAGAGATAATATTCGTGTTTTCGATCGTAATGATTCTTTAGCTCATAACAGAAGGTTCAAATATTCATTACAATCAAACAATGACTGATATTAAAAATAGATTACAAAAACATGATCTCACAGCACTATAATACAAAATTAATTGCATTCCTTGATAGGTATATCTAATAATTTGAGGGAATTCAAATATCTTTTTTCATTACCTTTTCTCCTCAAACTATACATTATTTTTTATTATTTATTTTAATTTTGTATATTTCGAATACAAAACTATATACTGACTTAAATCGTTACAAGTACCTATATCATATATTTTTAAAACCAAAGTTTAAAATATTTTTCCAATTTTATATTATGGTGTTAAATTATGATAAATTTAAGAAAAAAAAACATTTAATGAAATTAAATAAAATTCATTTATTTTTTCGAGAATTTTCATACATGATTATTTTTTTCAAAACATAATTTATTTTGCATATAAAGTCAATAAATGCATTCCAGTCATAAATTTAAGAATGAAATCAAAAAGAATTTTATTCATTTTTTGAACCCCTGTTACAGAATTTACTATCCTAAATAGGTTTATTTACAATTATTACTATTTAAAAAGAATAGTGGTAAATCGAAATAACCTTTGTGTAATACTTACATTACTCTCCAATCGTTTAATGTAATTAGACTAAAAAAATAGAAGTAAATAAAATTTTATTGTGTAAAACCAATGAGAAATTGAATTTTTAAACGAATTATTTTTTTGTTTTGTTTCCATGCGTATGTACTTAGTCATTCTCTACTCAATTTAACACATAAAGAGGTGAGATAAAAACAGATACTGAATTGAATAATTTATATCGATCACATAACCCGCTGTCAAACAAAACTCCCGTGCGCATCGACAACATAAACATCAACGAAACAACAACTACAACAACTGCTGTTGGCATTGTCACAATCTCGTTGCAGAATATAGATGTCGTACGACGAACGGTTGGATAATACACCTATAAACAATAAGTTAACTTTGTTGTGAACACTTTTCTATCTGCTATCTTAGATTTCGTCTAAACATGAGCTTTAAAGTAAACAAAAGGTAATCCTTTGTTGTGTGTAGTTACATTTAAATTAAATTTGTATTGACTATACATTTTAAATTGTACTATAAGCTATGAAGAAATGCTTTTACAACAGAGTTAATTGTACATTTAAACATAGAATAAAACAATACGCTTCTAAATTAGTTTCAGTTTATTCTTTCTTAAATGTAAAAAAATACGCTCTTGTACTCATACATAAATAAGACGAAACGTTTAAACATTTATAAATTTTGAAGAACTGAAATTTATTATTTACTGTTTATCTTTACTTTCTATTAATACATATTTATCATACTGACTTGATTTTTTAATTTTTTTATTAATTTTCTTAATTAGTGCATTCGTCTATCATTATATCATATTATCATTTATACTTTATGTTCTTAGATGTATATTAATTCACATTTAAATTAAATAAAAAATGTATAATTAAAATAAAATTCTCTTTTATGAAAAAGAATTTAATCTATATGTATATCTGCATTTTATATTAAGATACAGTTTATACTGAAATTTATCTTAATTCCATTATAATAACTAAACATTTTGTCTCGAAGCTTGTTTTTTAAACCTTTTTTTATTGAGTACAGATACTTAAGTTTGGTGAAACTTTTATTGTAAAGTTTCAATCTTACATCATATATTTATTTTAAAAACATAAAGTATTAATATTTAAATTTATTTATTGAAAAATTACTCCATAAATGTAATATATTTCATTTGTATTGAAGTGAAAATCATTTTAAAAATTAAATTATTTTACAACCTATATATCGAGTTTACTCTATTAAAAAACAGTATTCTTAATTTTCTAAAATTTTAAATTCAATGCAAATATATATAGTTTATTAAAATTTAATATAAATTAATTAAATATTATTGAATGAAAATATTTATTCTAGTATATAATTTAATGATACACTTAATTTTAATGATATGATCGTTATATATTTAAACTATTATCTGTTTAAACAATTATCACACTAATCCAATGTTATTATCAGTCATGTTAATTTGATATTTGTGATTAAGAACAAATTTGATACTCTTTTCGGTAAAGACGTTTTTTGTCTCTGTGATAAATCACATGCACACGTACCTAAATCAAATCAATATCGATAAACATGTTTTCTTGTCAACTAAAATAGAATTATCAGGTAATCTAATATTCATTTTTTATTAGTAATTATATTCTAATTAAAAATTAATTAATAATAAAAATTTTAAAAATTAAAAATCATGCTGACATTTAAAACTTAAATGCATATATTTCCCACATAAGTATATTTTCTAACTTAATATGACTGTATAATTTAATTTCAATATTAAATTTATAATATTTTTAAAAGTTTTAAAAAAATTATATATATACATATGAATTTCTCTATATATTAATATATTTTACAATAACATTAATATGTTTTTTATTTTTAAAATATATTTTTAAAAATATCATTTTACAAAAAATTAAAAGAAAAATTTACTTCTTTTGTTTCGAAGTTAATCGTTACAAAAATTTTTATATTTTTTTTACAAAAAAAAAGTGCTAAATATTAGCTAAAATATTTTAATAAAATTTACTTATTACCGTGGTATTATTTTCTCCTTATATTTGTATGGGTTTTGATAAAAAAATTATTAAACATTATTTTTCTCAGTTTTTAGTATTTTAGAATGTAGAAACACCAAAAATTATAAATTAACCAATATATATTATATATATATATATAAAATTAGAAATTATATTTTATGCAATCCACTTATTTTTATATTTATATTCGAAAATATTTTTTACTTTTAAGAGACATATTAATTTATTTAGGTAGATAAAGAAAAATATCTATTTATCTATCTGTCTATATATATATATAGTTTGATGATATTATATAGTAGAATTTGAGTGAATATAACCATTCTATTGCTTAAAAATTCAAAATAAATACATTTCTATGAAAAAAATGCGTAAATTGTTTTGTGTAAAGAAATAATTCAAACTGAGATAAAATTATGAAATATACAATCGAGTAATCTTCAAACGTGTTCCAGAAAATTTGAACACAAACTAATTACTGCGGTTAAGTAAGCTTGAAAAGTCAATTCAATATTTTCAAACTTAATTAACTTTTAAACCATCGCTTCGCTGCACACAAAAAGTCGAGTTGGTATACTGCGATATTATTTACATCGTAGCTCGTGTAAATGCAGACAACGTGTTAGTTCGACGCAGAGGAAGCTTAACACACGCGCGAGGGTTATCTGCCGTTCGCCGTCGCCGCAGGAAAATGTTTATTTCAATTGTGACGTACATTTGTTTTCATCTCACCCAAACCTGCTCTACACACCCGCCTTAACCCAAACATACGTACGACGTGTCGGCAATGGGGTGCAACTCTCCCCAGCATACTATGGCGACAAAACGGGCAAAGCATTCGTAGTTTGAGTGGAAAGGTGGTAGATTTTTGGTGGGGATGACGGCCACTCACGGCGTGACGCGGCGGCCACAAAGTCGAAACAACTGTTTGAACTTGGTTGCTACTGGCTGTTGTTGTTTTGTGGTTGCTTACGTTAGGAGTTTTCAATGGGGAGAAAAGAGAACGATGTGACGGACGTGTTGTTGATGCCACCGTTGTTAAGGTAAATTTAGATGTTCCATTTTTTATGAGTAGCTCTTTTGTATCTTCTATCTATTGATAAGATATGCACACATGTATACAAGAACAAATGTTTACATATATGTAAATATATATATATATATATATATATATATATATATATATATGTAAACATGAAAGAGGACTTTATCCAGCAGTGGATTGACAGAGGATGATTATATATATATATATATATATATATATATACAAGAAAATTCTGATCTAAACAACATTAAAATCTTATTTAGATTTCACTTTAATATCTTTAGATATTTTTCTTCTAAAATTTCGCAATCATTTTATAAAACAGAAATTAATTTTCAATCACAATGCAAATAATGGAAAAATACTGTCCTTTCTGCAGAAATATAATAAATTTTTGATTTTTAATTAATTTATATCGAATATTTATATCGAAGTTAACATATAAACCAAGATAATATGCACTGAAATGTGTTTTAAAAATGAAAATTCTGAATAATAATGAAATATATCATTATTTTTGCTTCTTTGACTCAGTTTATATATTGTTGGATTATAAAAAAGATTACAATCCAAAATCAAAAGTATTATTCATTATCACTCATGTTAAATATGAAACAAAGTCTAATAAACAAAATATTTAAAGCAAAGAATGCTGCATAGACAGTAGATATTTCGATTTAAGTGATGAAAAATAAAAAGTTT
The DNA here is from genome assembly GCA_034766995.1 of Acanthacorydalis orientalis. Taxonomy (NCBI): domain Eukaryota; kingdom Metazoa; phylum Arthropoda; class Insecta; order Megaloptera; family Corydalidae; genus Acanthacorydalis; species Acanthacorydalis orientalis. The sequence goes on from CM068313.1 coordinate 25,736,149, forward strand.
TATGCTTTGTATATTAAAAAATATTATTCCTTATACAAAAATCAGAAACTATAAATTATTGTTAATGTATATATATATATATATATATATACATATATACATAAACATATCCTCAGCAAGTGACAGTCCCTTACTAGATAAATTTATCTTTAAAATTTTCTAATCTGAGCGATTCAGTTCCTCTTATGCAATTTTATAGTGAATTTTTTGTCATTTTTATCTCATTAATAAATATTTATTGATTGAGCAAACATGTTAGGAAAAATATTTTTTGTCTTAAAAAACAGAGTTGCTCTTTTTATAAATTTCTGCACTTATACAAATTGGAGAACTAATTAAAAAAAAATGAACTGATAAACACAAGGAATGGATGAAAAATTTTTTTTTAATTAAATATATAAATCATTTAAATTAATATCATATTCTTCACTATCAAAAGATAGACAAAAAAATCAGAAACTTAATGGTATTAATTACTTCTTATATTAAAATCATTAAAATAATTTGAAAAACAGCAAAAAAAAATAAACAATATATCTTAATATCGAATACAATCGAAATTTCAAGTAATTGTCAAGAAAATTAATCTATTCTGACACATTCTTAATCAAATATTTCACACATATGAACATCTAAAAGGTCCTTTATTACCGATTCTTCCTTTTATTTAAATTTATTTTGTTACAAATTTTTATGTACAGCGTTTATTTTCGTTTTTAAGTTATCTTTTATTATCCTGACGTTTGTATATTTGTGTATGGGTACTGTATGTGTATTTTATGTGGTGTCGCTCATTTCTCTCACGTTTTTGTTTGTTTGTGATGATTTTATTAAGACATTTCGTTCGTGGTAGATATTTTGTAATTAGTTTCATGTATGTGTTGTTGTTTAATTTAAATATTTTCGTTTACAGCTTTGATGTTACACTGATCGAGCTGTTCTAATTATTTTCGCAAGTAAAATACTAAAGGTCCATGTATCATGTTATTCATGTATTGTTCTGAATTAATTATTCAAGTTTGTTTCTTGAACACAACGTTATTTTTACAATTCCTTGTATTATCGAAATATATAATGCTATGAATATATTTATATTTGTAAATTTAAACTTCAAAACAAATGCACATCGAAATCTAAGAACATTTTTAATAATTTATAAGTAAATAAAATTCAAATAATGAGCACTGAAAATTTTTTTTATTAACTAACGTCAATGTTTTTATTAACAAATCTTATTTATCATTTCATACACAAAACATTATATTTTAAAATAGTATTATTCAACTTTAAACAAATGTTAATACTATAAATTTAATTTAATTAATTTAAGTAGCAACATGTTATATTTCAATCAACAATATAATAGGATATATAAAATTAATACTTTGTTATACATACATGCAAGTTATAGAGATAAATACTATGTAGGTATATAATTTATTTCATTTTAAATACCTGTTTATATACAAACAAGCTTTAATATATATATATATATATATATATATATATATATATATGTATAGTAGTATACATATATCTTAATTTAAATGTAGAAAAGCACACAACATTACATAATAAAATACAATGTTGCACGTTTTTACAGCTAATAAAACGTGTCGTATTTATTACATTGTACGACTTGTCAAATGTGTCGAAGCTCATAATTAAATGGAAACTTTATCGTAAAATTACATCGAGTAAAATAATTTGTGTTGGTTTTTACTTTTCTACTGAAACTTAAATACATATGTACGCATATATCTATATGGATATATATATATATATATATATATATATATTAGTATTTTTATAAAACTATATACTTATAAATATTCTTCATGTTATTTACGTCTTAATTACTCATTATTCTCAATAAAATGGCATTAAAACTTCATATTATTAGTTATATATAACTATTTTATGACAAATATTAAATTAAATAACAAGATTCATTTCTCAAGTAGTTAACGTATATTTTTGTTCTATAGAACAATTCTTTAGAAATAGAAAAAAAATAAATTTCGATAATAAATTGAATTACTTTATACAGAATAAAAAAAGTGTGTACTATGACAGATGAATGTACAATCTTTCTTTTGCTTTTCACCTAGCAGCAATGAAACATAAATAATTGTGACATTATTTTAAGATGTCTAGACGGTACTGTTTGTGTCAATGGAAAATACAGACAGCGACAATTTCTTACTTTTATTAAATCTTATTTTCTGTCATTTTCTATATTAAATTACGTCAAACGTTCCTTGAATAAATGTCGGATATTATTAATTACTCTTCGGTGTAAATAAGTAAAAACTATTTATTATAAAATTAAAACAATTTTAATACTTCTCTTCATTTTAATGATTATAGTTTTTATAGTTACAAAATAAAATATAAAATTCTTATTCATTCCGTACTCAAACAATTATATATATATATATATATATATATATATATATATATATATATGCATTTATAAACCGTATTAAATAAATCTTGTAGTTTGTTTCCTTTTCTAATATATTATATATTTGCTATAAACTTTGTTGTAAATTTTTATTTATTTCTATCCATTAAATATTATTTTTAATTATAAAATCAATGCTGATAATTTGTTTATACCGATTTTCAAATAAAAATAATGTTTCTGTATAATATAATATATATATATAAATCAATCATTTAACAATATTTTTATTTTAATCATATTTGATATAATTGAGTATAAAGAATAAAAAACTATTTCCAAATCAATAATAATCAAGTATCGTTAACACTTAAATTAAAATATGGCTTCAAAAGTTAATCATTAAAAAAAACATTATTCAATGCGATTAAAAAATATTCATTTTCTCTTTTTAAAATAATATATATATATATATATATATATATATATATATATATATATATATATATATATATGTATATGTATAATGTGTATAAATGAGAAAACAAGTGACTTTAACAGTTAAATGTCCTGACAATGAAATAAAAATAGCTTAATCACAAAGTTTTGTAATTTTAAAACGAGATATGTTGCATTCCTCAAATTAATTTGAGAAATGTGTATTTTTTCATCAAAAGCACTTTCATTATTTTTTAATAGAATGTAAACTAGCTACATCAAAAGTACATCAATGTAAAAAAATGTCATTTTAGTTTTAATTTTCATTTTTAATTTTCATAAAACGAATTCCGAAATTAGTGTATTAATTAATAATTTCTGCAAACAATTTCCATTTTATACTGGAACAGTAAAAGCATCCTGACATTTTCAATATTTTGCGTTTTCAATTGTAATGAAGTATAATTACTTTTTTAATTCCGTTTTTTCAATTTAAAGTCTATTGTTATATACAAGATATACTACTCAATCAATTATATATATATATATATATATATATATATATATATATATATATATATATAATATAGGTATTTAATGTAACTCCCCTAATTAAATCGTATAATTCAACAAACATACGACATATGGTTCAATGTCATTAATATACGAAAAGTGTCTGTGCGGGAGAGTATATGTTTATATATAGGCTGCGACTAATTCAATGAACTTGTATAAAATTCATGGAAAATCAGAATATTTTTGAAACATGAAATTATTTTATATTTACTTCAGATATAGATTATTTTTTATGTTTACTTTAAAAATTCTGTAAAGTTTATTACTAAAAATGTGTTATTTTATTTTGTATGTAAACTTATTTTAAACTTTACAATTTAAATATTTATTCTTTTTGAATTCTTTCCTAATTAGCTCATATTAATTGACTAACTTATTTAAAAATAAATATTTTATAAACTTATACTCTTTTTATTGAATATCAAGACAATTAATATCATGAATATAAACAAAATAACTTATTTGTGGTATTATATGTATTACCTTTAATGAAGAATTTCTAAATATTTTTCTGCAATAAAATAATCAAATTTAATTTTAAAAATATTTTTAAATAATATACAAAAAGTATTCTTTATTTTATACTCTCTTAGACTAGACAAATTGAGTACTTTTTCATCTTTTATTGCTACTAAACGAATCCTTTTTATCCTAGTATTTCAAACGTGGTCAATATTTTCAACCCAAAAAATATGATAAACATTTAGATATTTTAAAGGAAATTCGTTGTGTATGTGTACGTTTTTTGGGTTATACGTATGGTTACACGTTATATATACACTAGTAAGTATATTTGTGTATGTAAGGATATGTTTCTGATATATTTGTATGTGTGAATGTGTTCAAAATGTGTATCTGTGTGTGTAGTATGCGTATAGAGTAACATATACGAGGCAAGACATGACTAGCATTTTGATGTTCTCACAGTTATCGTTGTGCAGGTTCTCGTTCGAGATCCGGAACTGTAATTTGCTGACGTGTGATCGCGCTATAATGTTCACATAACATCAAGTTGTGCATGCAGTCATCCATAACTACGGTCTTTATTAGAGAGGCAGTGTAGAACGTGTGATATTAGCAGAAATATGGTTAAGTCGTTGAAGCTGTTCAAGGAATATAAAGGGTAGCAAATATGTTGTTATGTGTTGTATGACGTTGTTATTTTTATTTTCCATTTAGATGATAGATATGGATATATTTTCACATTTTTATTATTCAATACGAATATTTTAAATAACAAGCAACTCAGATTAGGCATTCATCCGTTTGTTAATAATAAACATTTATTTATATTAATAAATATTTTTCATTCATATATATATATATATATATATAGAAAGATAGAAAAATAGATAGATAACAGATGTCATTTATATAGTTTTAAGCATAAAGAAAGTTCACACTTTTAGCGAATCTTCTTTGAATCATTTATAATCTAGTTGAGATTTTGAATTCTTATGCAATGTTCATGAATTTAAATCATTATTTGTGATTGAAAAATTCGTAAACTGAATATTACCGATATCAATCGATTCAGATGAAGTCAGATAATTCTTATTTAGGTAAATTTGCTAGTGTAGTGAAAGATAGCATAACATAATTTCTAAGCTACAATAATATGCATGCAGAATTATTTCCTTAATTAAAAAATCTATATTTCTTTTAAAGAAGAGGTTAAAATTATGAATTTTGTGAATATTTTCATAAATATTTTTCATGTTCCTTTTAGTCTAATTGAAACATTTAGAATCTGTCTTTGATATGTAAGTTAAAACCCATTATTTGCGATTCGAATATCACTCGGATTCGCGGTTAGTAGGACTTCTTCAGTTTAGTTTATATTAAACATTCTTACATATATACGCATATATATATATATATATATATATTGTAAAAAAACTTTGATGCAATTTTTATACTTTTAAAAATAAATTCAAAATATTTGATTTTCTTTTTTGATACTTTTTTATAATTACTGCAGTACTTGTAAGTTTTAACAAGAATATCACTGCCATATAGTTTCGAGTTCAATCTGATAATTAAAATAGAAAATAGTTACATATTTTTTATTTAAGCAGCTATAATATTTATATTAATGACACAATTTGCAATTATTTTTTATTTAAAATGTTATATGTTAGGTATTTTTAAAGAAATAAAAAGCTGATCATTTTTACTACTAATAATTTTTGAAATTTGTTTTCACCTATTCTTTTAAGAATACTTATATATTTAAGTCGTGACAAATTCTTATATATTTTTTTAATCAAAGATTATTTTTATTTATAAGAAAAACGTTCTTATTACAAAAATGTTAAAATATGAAAGTAAAATATTTGATAAAAACAACTTTTTGTTAAATAATTTCTTACTAATTCATTAAACAGCGATATATCCTCATGAAAATTACAAAAAATACATTTTTGTGAATAACAGAAAACGTTAAATACAATTTATTACTCTAATACTGTTTTAGTTAATATATATATAAATGTATCATTTAATAACGTATATTTTCATTAAAATCGAATAAGTACTGTCCATAAATTGTACATAAATATTATTGAGCTGACCAAAATGAAAAAAATATTCTGTATGTCATTAAATTTATTTATTTATATTAATTTCGGCTAGTCTCGTTCAAGATATATGTTAGTTTTTTTTATTAATATAATATTTTTAAATTTATGAGATTAGTTTTTAATTTATAACATATCTAGTCAAAAATAACAAAATATATATTTTTTATGTGAATGTTATTTTTAAAATTAATTAAACACTCAATTTTTGTTTTCAAAAGAAATCCTATATTTAATATTTAATGATAAATATATGTAAATTAGAGGAAAGTTACTTCAATTTATTACAGTATATCACTTTATACATGAAATACTTTTATAATACGAAGCCATTATATTCTACATTTAATAAGTACATAATTTCAATACTGAAAAATTCAGTAAGTTATATAAAACACTATTAAAAGTATAATTAGAAGTATATATATTTATATATATATATATATATATATATATACACAGAAACTTTGTAATTAAAAAGTGATTAAAAAAAGCATTATTTGATTTAATTATATGATTAGTATAATTCATAGTATATATCGTACATTATAAAGGTTATTAAAATTATTTCTTAAGTGTAAAAAGTACAAACAAGTAAAAAGGGACGTATTATTATAATCTTGTTTGTTAAATGTAAATTAAAATATTAATTAAAATGAAAGCATGATATTTATTTGCATACATATTGTTTACGTTTAACTCATAATTTCAACGGACGAAATTTCTTATTGTACTCTTCAAATATTGTAATAATTTACAAAAATTAAATCATGTCCCGTAATATTTTCTGCACGTAATGCGACACCTTATCTCGTTACAAAACTTTACTTTGTTCATAGAGGTACAGTTATGTATACACATAGATATACACATCAAGAAAAGTATACCGGTAAACAGGTTGAAATATAATTTCATTAAAAAAATAACAGTTTTAATTAGAACAGCAACGGGGAAGACCTTGGTAATTCTACGTGCAATACGCTGGAGGTATATATAGTTAGTTCGCTACAAAAATGACTAGAAAGACACTATAATCTCAAAATTACTTTTTGGTATCGTTTTAGTTTTTGAATTTTTTATTTTGTTAATGGTTCGGTTTTTTCCTGTATTCGTCATTCATTTACACGTTCAAAAATCAAACGATAAAAAGAGAAATATAGTAACTAAACTTTAAATATTTATTTCTATCTTGCTAATCAGTAATTTTTTATTACTTTAAAATTCATGTCATTAAAATATTGATGTATTTTTCACTAAATATAACTGAACAATTATATATATATATATATATATATATATATACATATATATATATATATATATATATGTATATATATTATACACTTTTTTCTTAGACGCAATTAGGTCTTTATTTAAAATTAATGCATTTTTTCTATCATCTCAAATATTTATATTTCATGTGTATATTTAAAATTTAATTATAATATACATTGTTTATTGTGTACATTTATAATCTATTTCATTAATTATACAGTATTTTGCATAAAAAATTAATAGTATTCGAAGTATTGCAGGAATATAAAAGAAATATTGTATAAAAATATTAATTATCAAAGCATAATAATATATATATAACTTATATACGTAAGATATTAAATGTATTTATTTTATTACGCAATTACTTGGAAAGAAATTGCGATTTTTTAAATTATCAGAATAAAAATTTTGTAATGCAAACCCGCTTAAAACAGTATTGACCAATAAACCCACTGAAAATCGTTGGATAAAAATCGAAATATCGAACATCTTCAGACAAAACTGTTAAGTTTGTTTTTGTTCATGTGAAAGCCAATAGCTCTGGGATGTATTATTTTCTTAAAAAGAATAGAGCGGAACCTTTATCTGTCTTTATAAATATTTTAATGATTATCCAGTAAAGTAGTTGTTTCTGTATTTATATGCAAAAACTATCATACACATATAGTTAAAGCAGTAGATTATAAAAATAATGTGGATACATATTTTATATTCAGTGAAAAGAGAGTTAAGATTTAATTGTAGAAACTTTTCATTTATCTGTATCTATTTTCTCCTCTTATGAAAAGAAAAGTAGATAATATTCGACAAGTAATAAAGTTTTGTTCCAGAAAGAACGCCTTTCTTTTGCTTGATATTCTAATTAAGCGTGCTCTTATTATAATATTAGTATAAAACTGAAGAGAATCTGTATTAAAGTACTAAAAATAAATAGAATGTAACTTTGTAAAAAGACTGTTTTAATTGAAACATAAATTATATTTGTTTAACAAATCGCACGACTTCATGCCGTATTTCTCCACATTCGTCGTATATTCAATATTTATGAGGAGGTAAATCGCACCGACATTATGAAAAATTTCTCTATTATATGAAAAATTGTTTCCACTTCATTTGTAGTATGTACGTTCGTCTCACGGACAGAGTATAACGACGAGAATAATTAAACAAACGCTCGCACGACGTCGGCGGCAGCAGCGTCGGTGGTGTCGGCGCCGGCGACGGCGACGGTAGCGGAATGAGCGCCGCACCAATCTGTGTGTCAAAGCGTGGCCGAAACGTGCCCCACCGGCTAATGTCATTGTGCACACGTACAAGCCGTGTGTCTGCCGAAAAGGGTTTTTCTGAACATCAGTATGGGCAACATGGTTGACCATTTGGCAGGCCCTACTCGAAGGACGCGCGCGGTCGAGCACGCTCTCGACAACACGAATATTGGCAACTCTTTTATTATGTATCGAATTTACGTTAAAGTTTTTCTTTTTAGACGACCTCATGTTTTTTGACACACGCACACACGTAAACATATATTCCCACCAACACAAACACACGTCAGAACTTCTATATTCGAAACACACACAAACATTTATATACATATATATATATATATATATATATATATATATATATATATATATATATATGTATGTATTTTTGTATCAACTGTATATCGCATCCATTTATGAACATATTTTGTGTACAATATAATATTTTTATATATTCTCAGCTCCTTAATTAAATATTTTTAGTATGAATTTCAAATATTTACAGTTATTGAACAACTTTAGGATAGAAATAAAATTTTAATAAATAAAACTTATTTAACATGGCATATTAAAAGTTTCGTTTGGTACATTTTATTAAATAAACATTAAATAATTTTTAAAATGGGTTTTTATCAAAAGATAATTTTTATTACGAACAAAGTATAGTTTCCAATAAAAATCTTATAAATCAATTCATTTTTTTAATAATTAATTCTTTTGTAAACAATTTTGATAGAAATTCTATAATTCATGATTTTGAAATTATTTTAATAAAATAAAATATTTTATTATTTTATACTTATTAATTTTAATTTTAAAAAAAAACATTTCTAATAAACTTCACACATAAATATAATTTTATAATAAATTTTACTCCAAATTCTTACAATATTTTTCATCGATTCCATTTTTTTATACTACACTCTTATAATCTCTTGACAAGATAAATTTTATTTACTTTTACATTTGTTAATATAAAATTCATGATCAAAAATATGTTAGTTGCATAAACACATTTTTGAAACAAATTGATTTTATTAATGAGTATAGAAAACACTATTAGTTATACATTTAAATATTGTTTTAAAAAATATTTTAATTCTTGCTTTCTATTACTTAAATTTGATATATGTATTTTCTCCAATTTACAAAAAAATACATTAGTTTTTTAATAACTTTATTTTATAAATCAAATGTAAGAAATATATGATTATTAACTTTTATCAGTTATAACAAAGTATTCATTAAGTTTATCATTCTGAAATAAAAATCAAAATTTCAACAATTACATTACAATATATGTTTTTAATTCCAAACAAAATGTTTTTGAACTTATTTATTCTAATAATATTTTGTATTTAGAATATGGAATATATATATCTTTTTTCTTCTATATTTATTTATACAAAAGTAACAATTAAGAATTTTGTACCCATATACATTTTTTGTGATATATTTTTAAAATGTATAAATAGAAATTTAATTTACAAAGTACTCAAATTTAAATATGATATAAAGCACATGTTAACATTACATCAAGTACATGTTAACAGCCTTCAAGCAATTATTTTTTTTTCAGTATATTTTATTACCAAAAAAATATTGCGCTTTTAATAAATAACATGCCTGTATTGTAAGATACTTTGTATATAAAATATATTTTTAGTGTAACGTTCAAAAAATGTGCTTACACTAAAAACCGGAATAAAAAATGATAATTTTTACATTGTGATATGATTATTACATTATGATATAATTATTGCAAGATTTACTATGTTTCTATATTTAGATATAACATTTTTTGCTATTTCAATAAATTTATATTTTATTTTTGTAAGTAATTTGCATTTTAAAATTATTTATCGAAAATATTACAAACATTCTTTTAGCTACAAAATTGAACATATGATCAATTTATATTACAAATTGAATTATTATATGAATTTATAATTATGAATATTTTAATTCTACTATACCAAAGTTTATATTTGCATTCATACACACACATATACACAAACACCTACAGAAACACAGCACACATACTTACATATATACAAGAAATTGTTTTAAAATAAGAGGTGATAAAAACCTTCTTCGCAATAAAAACATTTCACAAAATTTATGTGTTTACTGGATTTTTCCTTTTAGACATACCACTTAAAAACAATGCTGTAAGTCGTTAAGCATTCCTTCATTATCGATTTTTAAGGAAATTCAAGAACGATTGTATTGTAATAAACGAATGAATCGTGAATACAAATAACAAAGGAAACAATTGACTTGACGCATAATACATACAATATATACACAAGAGTACGCTGGATGTGTTGTATCGATAAGTCGCAGAGAGTGTGCTTATAAAATGTAAAGAAGTTGAGGCGCACAGCTCGAAAACTGACTTTCCTTAGGTTGCTTCTTTTCTACGGACACCGTGAACCTGTAGTTCAACAAATCTAGATTTCTTTACTACTACTTCTTGTCACTGATTCGAGCTGTTTTATATTAACATGGCTGATCTCCATATATATGTATATATATATATATATATATATAATTTTATTTTATAATTTATTATTTTTTATTTTAATTAATGTTCTAAATTAATTACAATAACTTTATTTCTTATACACATAGTTTATTATAGCACATTTTAAATATAGTTTTAGAAAAATTGATTATACATTTGTATGTTCTTTTAAAGTTTTTTTTAATTTTTACAAAAAACTCAAAAAAAATATTAATTTATTATTCAAAATGTTTATAATGAAATTATGTACACATTTATTAAAACTTAAATGTCTATTAGTTAAAGCGTTACATAGTTAGAATTTTGTCTTTATTACGTTTAAAAAGCAAATGCGCAAACAATATTTCAATTTGTTCAAAAATTATAATTAAACATTATAATAATTTTTAGTTATTTAAAATGAATTTTTAGTAAATATACTATGTAAATTTGTTTGGTTTATAACACACACATTTTCACTAAGAATAAATCCACTTCAAACACTTCATAGTACGTTAATTTAAATTAAGGAGACTCGATAGTTCATTTCATTAAAAAATGTTTTATGTAGCAGTTAACTTCAGAAAACTAAAAGTTCAATCTTAATAATTGAGTATAGATATACAGGATATTGATTGGAGTAATCTATTTACTTTAGTAACAGTATTAAAAAATGAAAAAATGGTAATTTAAAATATGTGAGAAAAACAACCTGAATATTATATAAATTTAAATATAGTTGAACCATAATCATTATTAATAAAAAGTAATATTACACATATATCCATGTTTTATGTATAATTAACAAATGGATAAATACATGGTTTTATTTATATCTCATTCATTTTAGTATTATATAATATAATGTGTCTTCATCTCAGTCAATTAAAAATATGAGTGGAAGGAAATCTACTGTACTAAACACATTTATGATCCTATTTTCGCATTGTTTATTTCTACATTATTTATCTCTCTCGTGATGACAATATGAAAACAAATTGGACACATTGTACACATATATATATATATATATATATATATATATATGTGTATATATATATATGTATATAACATTTAATAGTAATAAACATTCATACATAATGGAATTTAATTTTATTTAATTCCACAAATATAAATCTCGTTTAAGAGGATTAAATGTTTATTATGCGGATTACAACATTAATAACATTTTTTTTATAATTACAAATAACTAAAAGTAAACACAATAAATAAATTTAATTGATTAAATTAAAGTAAATAAAATTGAAATATTTATATATATATATATATATATATATATATATATATATATAAATATATATATATATATATATATATATCTTTAAAATCTTTGACAGCCATTTATAACATAAATCGTTTATTTTCAAGAATTGACATTCTTCACAAAAATATTTCAAATATGCATAAATTTACAATAATATGCGCGCAGTTACCAACCTTGTATAAGTAAAATAACATCACACACTAGAGTTTCGCACAGAATAAGTATAAGAAGGAAAGAATGGTTCAGATTACAATAATGGTATTTCCGTGTTACGGCTTGTCGCAGAAACCAAAAAAAGTACAAAAGCACATTTTAATGCATACCAAATAAGGCCTTCAAGTTCGGATCTACAAATGGTTGTTTTAACGTCATAGATAAGATAGACCAGTTACATAAGCAAACGGTCTAATAAATATACTGGAAAATTTATTATCATGATCATATATATATATATATATATATATATATAAATAATAAAGTTCACAGTATATTTAATAAACAGTTTATATAACTGCTCTATCTTATTTACCCGTATGTGTATATATCTACATCCTTAAACTTTATTAGAATTAAAATAAAATCAACTTTGTCAAAACAAGACCAATAAACATGCTTTAAATTAACGTAACTCTATCTATTTTCTAAACTAAATGCAGTGCTTTGATATTTTTTTCATGAAACAATCTAATTTTTAAGTTAAAGACTTATTTTTATATTATTATTATTGAGTCTGATTCTGTGATAGTATCATTGATAAAAGAAGAATTAGTAACACACTGAACTTACAAATAATGTGTAAGTTTTATTGTTTTCTATTTAAAAAAATACGGTTTCAATCCAGATATTTATTATTTAAAATACGTTCTCGTTTATGTTTAAAAGTGATTAGTATATATAAATACAAACTACAAAATGATATTGTGATCAAAAATGCTCAATAAAGCATTAATAGGTCTTCTTTCATTGTTTCTTATGCATGTTTAGATGATGAAGCCATTATCTCCATAGCACAAAGTATCGAAAAATCAAAATTTTCATTAGCTTCAAGCTCCTAAGATGATGAAATTGCTATCTTAATGCTCGTAAGTAACAATGAAAAATGATCAATAATTATTTGAGGAACATGTTTAACCAAAAAAGGTTTTTAGTTTTGTGGGATGAAAAAATAAGTTCGCCAGAGTACCAGAACTATATTATGATAAACTATAACTAGCAAATATTGTATATGTATATATATATATATATATGTACAAAACCTCACAGTGTATTTCATTTTTATTTAAATAATATCTGCATGCTAAGAACAAATTTAACATCAAAATCGAATCGGAACAACTCAATATAAAATTCACACAAATATTAAAATACAGCGACTACAAAAACGAGAAATTTAATTCGTATGTATAAAAAAAAGCACTGGCAATATGTTAATTTGAATATTTTTAAAATAAAATACGTATTTACGTCAACGTCAATTTGTGACATTTTAGATATTCTCGTATGACGGTAATAATCCGTACATAAATATACTTTCACAAAAAAATTTATGGCATTGCAAAACCTATCACAAAACCCACTACACTCGATCCTTTTCAAAAGCGGCCTGAGTTTACATTGTACTACAAAGAAGAAACTCAACATTTGTATTGGAATGCACTCTTCCTGTCACATTCTGGATTATTGTCATGTTAACATACATACAGAGTGTGTGCGAAGTTAAGACTGGGATTTTGTGTCGGCGATATTTGTACGAAGAACCAAATGTATGTGATATGATGTTTCAGATTAGACTTGCATCATTGCTGCTTTAAATGTTATTCACAAGGCATGCATTAAGAATTATACAAATATATATATATATATATATATATACTATATATATATATATAATAAAATTATCTCAAATTAAAGATTATTTCTTCACTTATAACATTTTTAAATCGTACATTAACAAAATGTATCAAACATATTAATCTAATGTACAAAAAAAATTCATTTATATTTCTAAGAAACTCCTGCATTAATTTTCTTTCGTAAATGAACTTTTTTCTGTCTCTTATCATTGTAAGGATACCGGCAGGATTACTGAAATAAAAACTAAGTTTTTTTAATATGTTGTATCCCAAAAATAAGTCAAGAAACAAAATATGAATTCATTTTGATAGTTATTTTATTTTTGTTTTCTTTTATATTACAATTTATTTTCATTTTTAATTAGACAAAGTTAATCTCTTTACAAATTAAACAAAAACAGTAATTAAGCAAAAGTTAAAAACGTTACTTTATTTATTTAATAAAACAAATCTGAATTTATGTTCTTAACATTTTATTTCAAAGTTTAATTAAACGTGTGTGTATATAACTTTAGAAAATACAAAAAGTAGTAAGAAAAACACAGAAATTCAATACCAGTTGTACTTTATCTCAATACTTCAACGTTCGCGAAACCTTATTGTTAATACAAAACGAGTAACTGAAAACAATCTAAAATACACTTCTAATCTTGAAGCGAATCGGCCAGACAAAAATACTTGTTACTGTTGATTTGTTTTTCCCTACGTTGAACTAATAAAATATACATTAATTGTATAAATCTAAAAAAAATATGTTACGTTTTCAAAATATTAACAAGCAGTTTTATTTTACTATCTATTTATCTACCTATCAATATATCTATCTGTCTATCTACCTATATATATATATATATATATATATATATAGTTTCAGTTTTTACAATTATCCTCTGATTAAAAACAATTAATTTCTTTTCAGGAAATAATAAAATAATAAAGTACATTCTGTAGAATTAGCATTATTAAGAATAATTAAAAAATAATCTATACTTAAATAATTTATTTATCTAAAGAGAATTTCTCTAGAGTTTATAAAGGTTATGATTTAATTAAATTACAATTCATGTTTCAATTTATATCAAACTATTAATTGAGTTAAACTTTCATGTTCATGTAGTTATTTTTTTAAAAAAATATCTTTGAATAAAATATAGGTTTAAATTTTTAAAAATATTATTCATATAATTAATTAGAAACGTTCTTGTTATTACGCTAAGGAAATAATTATTTATTTGAATTAGCTCAAAATCTTATTTTTAAATCGAAATAAAATGTTACACCATTTACAGAAATATAAATACCACGATATTATATGAGTAATTATTTTAAGACAATAAAGATATGGCAATTAATGAACATCTACAAAATCACTGGAAATTTAGTATAATTCTGCTTAATTCAAGCATTTTATAATATTTTTTATTTAACTGACAAAAAATATTAATTCTTCGAAATGTAAATGTAATTTGAATGTTACTTTGAAATAGCTGTGCAGATATGTATCACATTTAAAAGAACATAACAATTGTATAATGAAAACTCCTAAAAACAAGTATTTTTATACAAACATATATATATATATATATATATATATATATATATATATATGTACATATATATATATATATATATATATATATATATACTTTAGAAGAAATTTAATATTATCAATTTGTGCGGAAATATTTCAAAACCTGTCATATCCTTGGCTATATGTGAAAATGAATGTAAATTTATTTGTAGCCTGGAAATATCTCACGACATTACACATACATGAGCTTTTGCATATTTTATTTATATCATATTCTTTTGCTGACTGAAACGCCCGCCCTTCTACACTATCTATCCCGTCTGGACTACACCCAGTTGATCAACATTATCAGCATGTAAGTCACGACTACACTGAAGCTAGTTTCCGATGTGGTCCAATGAAAGGAATTGATATTGTAGAAAGCGCGACAGAGACGAAAAGCATTGATTTCAACATCGTATTAGATTTTCACGATGTTTTAAAGTAGATTTGTGGTTGTGGAAATGAGATGGGATTAAGTTAATGATCGCAAAATACCTATGTATCTTTCTATTTTCAATGTAATTCTACATCGTCGTGTTGGCATCTGATGAAGAGAGATAATATACTTTATATTCGGTGATAATTTGTCTCTGTCCCTCTGTATTGTAGATATTTTCAGATACTTTTTTTAAAACGTCTCTTTAAAATGAAATTAGTGTTTCCTTGAGAAACTCGAAACGTATTTATTTTAACAAAAATTAAATCAACGATGAAAATCAAAATTATCTCTTTTTAGTTAATTCTGTCGGACAAGAGATTAAAAACGTTGAACAATGATAATTAGATCGATAGATGTAATAAATTAATAAAATCAATACAAAAATATATAAAATTTTATTGTAATATTTTAGTGAAGTATACTATCAGACATTTAATACATAATTGAAAGATTTATAATGCAAATACAATTTCTTATATTTATATCAAATATTTTCTTTTATAATTAAAATAGAATTGTATAATTCCCATAATACGTTTTAAAAATTCTTTTAAAGAAATTTAGATTCAAAATATACGTACTTCGATTATAATTTTCAAATTTATTTCGGATTTTTCTTCACCTTAATGACAATAAATGTATCCCATTTAAAATCCATATTAGCAACAATAAAAAAATGATCAATATTAAAATGATGACTATTTTCTATAAGATTGTTTTTTGTTTGTCGAAAAACGAATAATTTATTGGTGAAAGTGTGTTTAATTTTCAATTGAAATTTTAAGTCTTTTTTAAATCATTTGTATACATTTGGGTAATTGACATTTTATTATATAAAATACAGAAATATTAAAATAACATTTAAGAACATTCACAATATTAAATAAAACATATTCAAATAAATATGTTTTCAACAACGTTAAAAAATATAATTTTACGTTAACACTATTTATTAAAATATTATCTTGTTGAATAGTATTACACATACAAAAAAAAAACAATATATTTTAAACCACACTTTTTCTTAAAAATAATATAAATACACTTTTTATCCTTATATAGAAACCAATACAGAATCTTAATTTATCACTATAATTTTTTGTCAAAATAAATATTGGTACCAATTAACAAGTCGTAATAAAATATAACTATTGATTATGATTTAAAATAGAGAATATAAACACTTATGGCTTTCAATAGTGTAGTACTTGAATCTAAATTAGTAATTCAACGATAGAAAAACGAATTGTGTTATTTTAAGCCTTTCAATCATTTAATAACAAAATGATATTGAAAAAAAATTTTTTCTGTAAACTAGTAAATACAGACCAGAAATAATTTTAAATTCAGGAAATAAAAATTAACATATTCCTTACAGAAAAGTATTCTTGAAATAAATATATTTTTATATCATTAAAAAAAGTAATTGGTTTATATATATATATATATATATATATATATATATATATATATATATGTATATATATAATATAGAAATATATATTACTTTATAAAACATTTTATTATGAAATTAAAACGCAATATTTAAATCTACTAATTAATGTTAAAAATTAGTAATGAAAATAATTGCTTTAAAGAATAAACATTTATAAATTATTTATTTGAGATGTTAATTTCTTTACTTATAACTCTTTATAATTACTAATTGTACTAATAATCAAACCACTTTATATATTATATGTTTCTAGTAATATGTTTATAAATTCTTATATATTTATATATATATATTTATAAATACAAAAGTGATGTTTTATGTATTATGTAAAATTTACGGAACATTAACTATAATATTGTTATAGATTTTCTTCAAGTTCAGAAGAAAATATACTGATATCAACTAACGTAACATAATGCCTACATTATACATAATTTTGAAAACGAGAAAATAAATCGGAAAATTTTAAATCGTAGAAATTTATTCTGATACAATTTGTCATCATATTCAATAGAAGGATGAGATTATATTGCGAAATTTCCTCTGTGGGAAAAAATTTCTAACGAAATAGGTCACTAAGGACCTATCACGCGTACATTCGATTTTCAAGAGATATTCAAAAACGTTCAATACACACACCTTTATATTTATATATATATATATATATATATATATATAATGTAAATATACATACGTATATATATTTACATTATATAGATGTGTGTATATGTGTGTACATTATGCATACTAACGCGTTATATTCTGGATATTTTAAGCATCAGACTCGTCTATTAAATCCCGTTGTGGGCATAGAAGGTTATCAAAGATTTAATTTTGATTTTCCATGGCTCAGTTGAAAGATTAGAGCTGTTTGAAAGTGATCTCAAACGATTACGAACGTATCTTGTAAGCTTTAATACAAATTATATCTTAGGTACGTATTGTAAAGCAATATACTTTGTAGTCTCTTTCAATATATTTTAGTTTTTCTTTTTTATCATAACCATAATCATACCTAACATAACAACGAGAAAATCATAATTTTATACGAGATATATTTTCAATTTTATGTTAAGCTTTTGTTTTAATCTTATTTAATATTATTATTTCAACTATTTTTCCAGAAAATAAAAAAAAGCATTTTTAGTAATCTTATGTGATTAAATAGCTTTTGAATAGAGTACCAACAAAATAAAATTATAGAATTTCAATAAATTCACATAATATTTTGCATTTACCTGTTATATATTATTTTAAATATGCCTTTATGATTCATATTTTTTCATACTATGGCTAAATTCATATTCACAGACAATTTTTGCACTCTTACACAAACCAAAAACACTTTTTTCTAATAAAAAATATTCTGAGAGATTATTTCTCATTTTAATTGTTGCTTATGTGCATTTAGATGGAAATTTCATCATTCGCAGAGAAGTAATGTTCAGAAAAAAGTACTTACGGACTTAAATTATTGTAATAATTCAATTATTTGCAATATTTTTTTAAATATCGAACTTTTTCGAAAGTTATGAAAGTCATGAAGTTATGAAATGAATATTAAAACATTTTTATTTCGACATATTATTATGAATTCTTTAATATATTCAAATATTTTAACTTTAAAATTAATTAAATGTAGATAAATTAATATAAGTAAATAATATTATATCCGTATTTATCTTTTATAAAATAATAAAAATATATAAGAATGATTATAATATTCCTAAAAATATATTTATTGAACTGAAAAGATGTATGAATAGTTTATAATTGTATAACTTTTTAAGTGGAGTATTAAGTTTCGGATTTTTGTTTAAATAAGAAATCTTGTTCTCTTGACATATTAAAATTTTACTTGAAAACTAGTGAAAATTAGTTATAGTTCGTTGCTAAGTTTAATTTCTTTACTTAATGTTTTTAATAGTTTTTTGAATTAAAAGTTTATTTCTAAATATACTTGATTCCAAAATCATTTTTAAAAAAAGATTCTTAATGTTCTTATATAATCCCACATTTACTAAAAAAAATTATTAAACGATAGAAATAAACCGAATTAATATTTAATAATTATAAAAAGCTTACTTGCAAATTAATGTATTTTTAAATTATGGCTAAGTTTTATTAATTTTTAGCTACATAAAATATCTTCATATTTTTATTATTTTAAATATGCGAGTCAAATCTTATTTTATTCATAATTGTGGTAAAATTACTTCCATATATATATATATATATATATATATATATATATATATATATATATATATCCGTTGTTGAATATACACGAACAGAAATATGAACTAAATTATTTATTTAAATAAGAGAAAAATTTACTTACTTAAAAATAATAAATATATATATTTTTTATAGCTACTTTCTTTTCTTACTTAAAATAAAGATTTTTTTAAGAAGACTATTTTATTTTATTATTAAATATTTTTTGGAGTAATATGTATAAATAAATCATGTTTTTCTCTTATTTTTTAACTAAGTTCTAATATACATATAGTTTTATATAAAATTTTAATTATACTGAAAAGCCTACTGAAGATGCATAATGTATTCTTCAAATAATCATAAATGAATGTAAATTGGGCTATAATAGTAAAATTGGTATTATTTTAATAACTATAATAACACAGAAAATCATTTCAGTGATATTTTCATATCTAAATAAAAAGCATTATTAAGACATGATTCTGTGTAAATAATATTACTAGTGAAATAAAAAAAAATGCATCATATATCACTTCCATTGATGTTTAAACGATTGTTTTAAACTCATTCGTACTGTAGATTTATTAATTGATACGTTATTCCATTAACATTATTACATTTCTATAGTTGTATTTAAAAAAGTGTAATTACAATTTCTCTGCTAATTTACATAATTGTATTAAAAAAGAGGTGAGCGTAGTCTAACGGTTATCACGTCGGACTCGTGACCAACTGGACGTGAGTTCGTTGTGCTGAGTACGTGAGAAGCATTAAGTAAAATGTGTTGTTACTTTTCATTAAGAAAATGTTTATTTGAAACATTTTAAATGCTTGGACATTAAAATCCATTTTAAAATAAATTAAATAATAAATCATTTTACATTTGCCATAACAACTTATTGAAATTAAATATTAGTATAATATAATTTTGTCTAGACTAGTGTTCTTAAAGTAGAATTCACGAGCTGATTTCTGTTTAGATGATATTAAATTTTTAATTTCAAAATAATGAAAGATTTTTAAAAAAAATAAATAATAGTTCAATATCTATATTCTACTATGTCGAATCGATCACACACACATACACGTATATATATATATATATATATATATATATATATTCCATCAAAAAACTATGAAGACTGTTAATCTACAGAAAAGCCATATTTCTAATCTTAATCTATATTGGAGCGTTAATTGAATTAGTGTATCAATATTTACTATAAATATATACAAGAGTTTTTGTTTAAACTTGTAAAATATATTTTTTACAACACGCCCTTATTTTTAAATTAATAAATTCAAAAATTACTATATCAATATATAAAAATTAAATAACTTATACTTAGTTTTCCAATAATTTCAAAAGTAATTTAGAGAGTATTCCTGTCGTTTGTTCTTGATAGAACTTTCTTATCACCACAAATATATCAATTTGATATTATAATCGTTTTTTTATCCCCGAAAGAAAAAAATCGATAAAAAGCACATACATATGACCCAACCTGCATAAAAAATGTATTGTCGGACCACACACGATAGTGTTATGCACCTTTCATTTAACACGTCGAAGTGTATATTTCAGAATGTATTATAAAAAATTTATGGTTCGCATATGCCACGTTGGACAATGTCGATAATATTTTATACAAACACAACAAGCTATGTTTATTTTAAGAAATTTATAAAAGTCTATTGAATATATGTGCATATTTCAAAGGGTATTGACATGTAAATTAAACTTTTTATGAAATAAACAGAACTTCAACAAGATACACGAACTGCTTCCATATTTAGAAAAGAAATAATTAGATTTATTACCTAAATAAATGTTTTACATTTCAAACTACGTAAAATTATTTTAAAATTGCATAAAAAACTATTTAATTAGCATATTTTTAATTAAAGTGTTATAATACGATAATTTTCTTAATTGTTCTATTTGACGACAGTCTTCAACAAAGAAAATGTATGTACAGAAATAATAAATTTTTAATTTTCAAATATATTTCTAACACAAACTACCACAAATATATATTTTTTACATACTTTTCTCAACAAATTCAATTGTATGCACTTATTGTCATATATTATTTATGTTTTTTTTATTGTTGTTACTATACAGAATATATTATATTAAAGAAATCTGGAATAAAAAATAATGTTCTTATTCTGAAACGTCATTTTTCAAGTAATTTCTATATTACTTCAAAATTAAAATTTGTATTAAATATAGATATATAAAATAGATTAACTCTGATTTGTCAAAGAAAAAGTTTTGTATTAAAAAGATATTTAATTAAAACGTTTGCTAGAATACAATGCGCAAATTATATAAACAATAAAAAAATAGATAGGTTTTAAATGGAAGTGTATTGCTATTATTAAAAAGTATTATATATATATATATATATATATATATATATATATATATATTACGTGTATATGTGTGTGTGTCTGTATATGTGTATTTTTATATTAAAATTAAAACTTTACTGTTATTTTTTAAATGTTATTCTTAAATGTTAAAATAATTTTAAAGAATCCTAATATAACTTTACACAAAAAAAATCTGAATGTATTTCATAATAGATTTTTCTACTCAATCAAAATTAAGTTTACAAAATGCATGACATTTGAATTCCTCATTATATATACAAAACCTTAGAATAGAAAAAATCGACTGAATAAAAGCCTTTAATAAACTATTAGAATCAATAAGTAAATCTATTAGTGATTGCACCAATAGGTAAAGAGAAGGTAAATTGAAAATACCGTCACGAAGTACAATCAATACAGTTGATTAGTCGTGAACCGATGTTGTGCATTTTTCGCAAGTCAGCTTACATGAATCTACCTATACCCTTAAATGGTAAATCCCAACGCCCAAAAGGATTACTTTTATAATGAAACATTTCCTGGTTTTAGTTATTTTAGAGTATTCAATTGATTTTTTACTAATTATTTCTGATACGCTCTAGCAGATGAACCAAATTTAATCGATTTCAATTTTAGAAGATTTGATAACAAATTTCAATTATTACTCAATTGAAGTGGCATGGAATGTTTTGTTTCAGTCAACGACAAGAAATTGAAAAGATTGAAATCACATAAAATATATATTTTTATTAAATATTTTATAAAGATCTGATCTATTAGTAGAAATGGAACAAAATATACGAAAATATAAGACGTATTTACTTAACAAATTTACTAATAATAATTTTTAAATTCATTTTCATACCATATATTATTTACAATATTACTTCACAAAATATACAAGACTATCGACTTATGACAATGTATTTTTTTATACATTTTCTATTTTCAACAAGTTTCCAACTACTTAGAGCAACTTAAAACTCAGCAGAACTTTATATTTTAGTTCTTTATTTTCTTTAACGTTATTTTGAAATATATCAAACTTAAAACATATATTACTTTTAGATATTCAGTTAAAGAAATATATTTATTTTTCAAATTATTGCAAAAAAAATATAGTATTCAACTTCTAAAATTTTATACAATCTTAAGATCTTTAAATTGTTATTATATTTCTTATCTTTTTATGTTTATTACTAACAAAATTGATTATGATATTTTTAAAAATTTTAAATTAAAATCACATAAAAAACAGACTTATATAGAATTAACATTAGACTTTCAGCTACTATTACTCGATCAAATCATAAAATTCCTCTATATTTCTTTCTAACTATTCATTATTTATTTATGTATCTTCACGGCGAATCAATAATTTTTGTTATCAATCATTCATCTTTTCTTCGTTTATATACTTCTCCTATTTTCAATTAAACCTCTTTAATCATTATAACATCAGTAATTTTTTTTGATACACCTGTTCTTCCCACATTTCTTATTATTTCTTATAAACTTGTACTTATCTAAATTGTTTAAGAAGAAGAAAAAAATATTTCAACTTGCTCATTACCTTAGTAGTTTGAATCCATTTTTCGCAACCAAAAATGCAGAGAAATAAAATATATTGATCGAGAACTTTGAAAAATTAAAAATCTATCAATATAAATTTATTACACGTTAGGGTGCTTCATTGAAATACACTCTATCTTTTTTATTCTTTTACTATATTTTTTTAATGAAGGATTAATTTTTTAGTGAGTTGATTACAATAAACTTAGTTCGCAACTCTTAAAATTGTATTATCTCCTTACTTATATATATATATATATATATATATATATATATATATATATATATATATAAAAGAAAATTTATTAATCAAAATGAAATGTAATGAAAATTAATATTAAAAATACATTATATTTAATATAAAAGAAAACTACTAATTTATCCTTTAATGTTCCAGTAATAAGAACTTGACAAACTAGAACGTTTATAGTTAAACATAATAAAATAACTGAAACGTCTGCATAAATTCTTCATATTATTAACATTAAATTGATAATATTAAATTTTCTTTAATCGTATTTCATTTCTAGAAAATCCTGCCTCCTTCTTTATATGCTTATATATATATATATATATATATATATATGTGTGTGTGTGTGTGTGTGTGTATGTAAGGGTGTCAAACTCAAATCACATGAGGGACGCATCGCTAATTTTGAGATATATGGCAGACTGCATCAGCGATTTTATGCTATAAGGTCACCACATCAATTTCAAATTTCAAGCTATATAATGATTCAGCCTTTATTTCCAATATATATAAGTTCTTATTTTTAGCATATTTTACATTTGAATGGTTTATTTATATTAATATAAATTTTCATATTTTTTTTTGTAAAAACCGTATTAATCATTTGATTTCAATTATCCCTTGAATTTGATAATAATTTCATTTGAGATTATGACAGTATATTTTTCGTATATTGATTCACATTCAAATATTTGTCATTAAAATGCTATTTCATTTCGGAAATTTTTTAAATACTAAATTGAATTGCTGCTAACAAATTTAATAAAATCAATACTCGAAAATAATATTGATATGTCAACATAAAAAGGATAAAATCAACGGTATCATACATATTAAAATTATTTTATTTTTATTTTTATCGAAATTATGTTTTAATGAAACGTACAAAAATACTTTATATGAAATGAAACATGACTCATTCATCATAATTTTTTCTCGTGGTCGAGATTTGTTTTATATATAGTAATTTAACTGCATTGTTCTTTCTGACGTTAATTAATAACCAAGCAGTTGTATGAAAGGGTAATTGTAAACTGACAAAATATGTTTCTGTGACTTTTTTGTGAACTATCATACGTATCTTTTTAGTTTTACATTTTTTTTTAAATTCAAAATGAATTCCTGAAAAAAAATCATATTAAAGAAGTATAAATAAGAAATAATATAATTAAATTATATTTATTTATATAAATGAATATATTTGTACTTACAAAACTATAGCAAATTCTAATTTGATAATTTTTCATTGCATAATTCGATGATATTTCAAAAAAATAATATAATAAAAATAAATTTAATAAGTTAAAGAACTCAATATAATTATTTGACCAAACAAAAATGAAATAAATATTGAATTCAAAATATAGTAATTAAAATTAATATTATTACAAAAGTAATTAGTGATTAATATATTTATAATGTAACACTTCACACAATCAGAATTAAATTTATAGCAATCAAAATTATATAAATGATAATAGAAATATGGTAAACAAAAAAGTTTCCCTATCGTGTTTAATTTCCAATTGATCCCTGTAATTAATATTGTTTTATTAAAACCATAATGGTTAATAATTTAAAGTATTTTTCAACATTGTTATACTAAACTTGAATAAAATTATAAAAAGATTAAAAATAAAACTTCCTAGGTATTAAAAAACATGTTTTTAAATTAGAAAAGTATCCTTTTTAGGTTTGACATTTCTAACATTTTTGAAGAAATACTTAGGACAATAAATGATACCAAATAAAATTTTTTTTAGAATATTTTGGCTGTATCTATAATTATTTTTATGTAAAAATTGTAATGGTAAAAATTAATATGGAAATGGAAGAAAAAACTAATGATGAATACAAAAATCTAATATGGTACAATTTTTAAATATGTAGTTAATTGATTATCTCTCTCTCTATTTATATATATATATATATATATATATATATATATAAATATATATATATGTACGTATATCTATTTATTTATCTATATATATATATATATATATATATATATATATATATATATATATATGTATGTATCTGTGTGTTTGCAAGTGTGAAGTAAAATTCCTACATTCGTTAGATCTTCTACTTATCACAAATTCATATGCGAGGTATTACTTAAACAGTTACTGATTTTTACTGTGAAAATAAATTGTATTACTCTAACGATGTAATTGATTACATTTTCTATTATTTCTGTAAAATAGTCTTTGCGCTTGTTATAAATTTACGGGACCCGCTACTAGGACATTTAACAGCTACCTGAGACCTTTGTGATACTGTTTACAAATTAGTGTTTGTCAATTGGGTGCTACGACACGGGTGTGTTACGTAATCACGTGAGTTATGTGCAGAGCATCTAGTATCATTTGTTTGTTTGCTGACCTTAAAGGCTTCGTTGAACTGTGGACTGAATTTAACTAAATAGATTTGTATAGGTACACACTATTAGATAATGTAAAATAGATATCCGTCCACAATAATAATTTCACTAACTTCAGCCACAAATTACAAGATATTAACCAACATTAATTTTCATTCTAATATAAATAATATTGAACCCAAATCTTTATTTTCATTTATAAAAAAGTATGCAATTGAAAACAAATTTTAATATGAAACTTTATTACACATCAAAAATGTTATATTATTCATATTTTAAATACTTCTATCATTTTTACAGCATAAAAAGAATTAGATTTTTTTAGTATTAAAAAAAGAAATGTGTTACTATATTAAATGAAAATAAATTATGTTCATGTTCTTTTTATTATAATAATTCAAATATTTAACAAATAAAAGTCCTACACAAAATAAAAGTAGAGAAAATTTTAAAAATTTATCTTATTTGTTTTTCGAATGTGTTTCTAATTAAGTTTCTTTCCAATAAATAGAAGCAGTCTGAAATAACAAACCAAATCGAACAAAATTTTGTTATTTAAAAAGCTCTTCCTGATAATAACATATTAACGTTTTTAAAGAAATCATAATCTTGGAAGGTTTGAAATCATTACATATATATATATATATATATATATATATATATATATATATATATATATATATATATATATATATATATATATATATATATATAACTATTTCCATGTGTTCGAATTCGAACTTATAATAATCTATCAGTAAAGAGTTATACTTACTAAAAGAATAATAATTTGTTATCCTAACTGTGTTAGGAACTGTGTTGTAAGTAATATGATATTTATTATATAAATAATGTGATATTTATTATATTAACTAATCGATAATTGTTCCCTTAATTATTTGTAACGATATTGTTTTTATTATTAGTTAATAGTATACACCCCAAAATATTATGTATCTATCAAGTTATTGAAATGTATTTTAAATCATAAAAATAATTATGGTATTTTGAAAAAGTTTATTTTAAATTTTCTCATGGTTAATTAATTAAAATATAAAAATTTTACAGTTTTAAAAGCACTAGTAAAAATGTAATAGTTTGAACTGCTTATTTCTCTATGAATTAGTAAAATAGATACAAGTAGTTTCTCATTTCATTTACATCACAACTTAAAAATTAGTAGTTATTTGCGTATTATTTATTCAATGTTTATTCATTCTTTTGTATTATATACATTACGTCGATTTATATACTTATTCAAATACATATACATTAAATGTGTATCAAACAAATATATAAGATATATGGAAAGTATTTTCTAAAACAATATAAATGTATCATTCGCGTACTAACAAACAAAAGACTGAATATCTGACGACTGCATATATATTTTGTGACAACTGACAAGGCCTTTCAACCGAGTTCATGTTTAAAGAAGTGATATCCTGGCTTTATCAACCCGCTTCTCGGCTAATTAAAATTTGTCTCCGTCTGGTGGTTGCTTGAACGGCTGCAGTAAGGGAAAGGAGGAGTCAGAACTGTGTGCAGTGAAACATTAAAGGAACTTCATAAGGATTACACTCTTATTTGTTGATAGAGAGTAGACTGGAGAAACATCCGCTTATATATCGTTATGATACTTGCAGGCAACTTTTGAACCTTAGATTTTGATAATCGTGAATGATGTAATTATATGCGAAAATATATTATCATACACAGACAAAATTTTTGCGGAAAAGAGAGAATCAATGTATTATATTTATACGTTTTTATATTCAGTTCATAAGTTAGTTTTACTCTGAAACTACAGATACACACAAATACATACAAACACACAGGTACACATAATACATATAGGTATATATAATACATATATATATATATATATATATATATATATATATATATATATATATATGTATACTAATATAATATCATACATCAAAAATATCTTACAAAATTGATAATGATCTTAAATCGCATAATTCAAGTTTATTAGAAAGAGCACAGAGACAAATTATTGCTTATTTATTTTAATAACTGATTTATGTTTATAAAACATAACATATACAGATACATCTCATTTGGAATTAAATACATTTATTTTAATATATTTTCTCATCCAAAATTATATTATAGAATATTAAAATCAATCACCTTCTATTTAAATTAAAAATAATAATAACTTTCCACATTTAAATATTTGATGCCTGTTTTGAAAGCTTGTTTGTCTTAACAGAAAACATTTTTTAACATTTGAAAACTTTTGACACTTAAAAATGTTTAAATTGTAAGGTGAAATATTTTTGAATTGAAAATAAATATAATAAATAAATATAAATATAATACAAGAATTGTATGCCACAAGGTTAATAAATCTGGCCATATGTATTCAATTCAATGCTTAATAATTATTTAAATACACTATTATTCTACAATATGTATATGGATACTGAAACAAGGAAGAGATTAATATTTAAAATACGTACGTATAAAAATTTTAAAGGTTACAGAAGAAAATTCTCACAAGTTACACTTCATTTTATTAAACCTATCTATTTTGTGCTTATTAAATATTTTATATTCCATAAAAAAATACTTGATACTACATTTGTTGCAAAAGATATACTAATATTTAATTTCTCCGTCGATAGAAGAGAATTATCTTTAAATTAATTAAAAAATTCTTTAAACACAAAACTTCTGTGTATATCATGTAAATGAATGAAAAATTAATATTATTTTTACATTACTTCTAAATAATCAACAGAAGAAAAGAACAAAATTTAATTTAATCAACCGAAAATCTCGCTGATTAAATTCAATTAAGAATTCTAATCTATTTTCATTTAATACGTCTTTTTAAATAGAAAAACAGATAAATTACTTAAAAATATATACGCTATTTAATATTCATTTAAAAAAAGATAAATGTTTAATGATACATTCACAGTGTACCAATATTTTCACAAATACTTATTCTAAAGTACTTTGACGTCTGTAAGATTGAAAGATAACTTCATTGGTAATAAGAAAATATCTGGCTATAATCATTCGACATTTCTGTCGTTTTTGTGTAACCTCTACTTTAATTGCATGCTCGTTCAGGTGAAATTCAATCTTTCTGATAATCATTTT
Organism: Acanthacorydalis orientalis; assembly: GCA_034766995.1. Taxonomy (NCBI): domain Eukaryota; kingdom Metazoa; phylum Arthropoda; class Insecta; order Megaloptera; family Corydalidae; genus Acanthacorydalis; species Acanthacorydalis orientalis. The sequence continues at coordinate 25,765,749 of CM068313.1, forward strand.
ATTGGAAAAGTTTGAAAATATCGCGATACTGTTTAAATTTAAAACATAGCTGTATCTTGTTTATTACAAATTATACAGTTGTAATATTTTTTATATTATTATAATTTCTTTTCAGAAGTGTTTGAAGATTATTCGATTTTAATATTTAGAATGATTACTAACGTAGTAATTTCATGTTCTTTCAGTTTATCTTTCGAGTTTTTATATTTAAAGAATATTTGAAGAATTATACAGGATTTTTCCATATAATTATATTTATATATATATATATATATATATATATATATATATATATATATATATATATATTACTTTTCATATATAAAATTGTTCTAAAATTATTAATTTAAATAAATAAAAGACCAGAGAGAAAATTATTTTTTGTTAAATTATTATTTTAATTTCTGTAACACAATCAAAGTAATAAATGCTAATTATTTTTTTATTAGTACGTATTAATATATAAAAAAATACTTCCAAACACAGGATAAATACATTAAACTTTTAATTTATCACCAAATAAAATAAGATAACAAAATAATAATATTTATCGTCAAAAAGATAGTTTAGTAGAGAACAAACTGATTATATATATATATATATATATATATATATATATATATATATATATATGTATGTACATATATGTGTAGGTTCTTTTGTAGTTACTATATAATGTGCATTAACTCTTGTAGAGTATCAGTCTTAAATTGCAATTATATTAAAAACTTTATTTGTTTAGTAACTTGACATAAATGCAGTATATTCAAGCTTTAATATGTAAAATGACATCATGCAAACATAAAATGAAAACCAATCGGCTTATTGGGAAACTTGTTGGAGTACAGATAATCTTTACTGCACTGTTTGTACCTGTAAGTATCTGATGTTGACACAGTTTTCGTACCGATTATAATTCACAAGTTGTTTCACAAGTTATTTTAATTAGAAAACTTTTATCCCAAATGTTTATGTCTACAATGTGTATTATATTTGGTACAGTTTCCAGGAATCAAAATCAGCTTCTAATTAATACTGGAATAGTTTAATTTCAATAACATTATTTATATTAAAGATTATTACGAAACAATAATTTAATTAATGATTATATATTTTCAATGTAAATAAATATATATATATATATATTCAAAATAAATAATCAAAATTAAAAAAAATACATTGTATTAATAATAAGAATACTTATTTTTTTACTATTTTGTTTTATAAATTAATTTATGTTTACTCAACCATACTTAAATATTATTTAATTTATAATATTTTATTTATAATAACTCATAAAAAATATAAACTGAAAACAACCCTTACACATTTGTTTAAAAGAAAGTTATTTATAAAATATATCTACTTTAAAGGTAATCAAAGTTAACAGCACACAAGTGGGTACTTTACCAGTGAAATGTGTATTTTAATACTTATTAAAATAGTACAAAAATTAACTGTTTATTTTTAGGAGATTGAACTGTATATATATATATATATATATAATCTTTGTAATTTATTTAATAATTATTCATTTAAATTTAAAACGATAAATACAGGTAATTTTCAATAATTATTTTCACAGAGAATGTTAATAATTTAAATTATTAATTCTATTTATTAAATATGTATGACAATATACATACCTTTCTAATACATAAACATTAATGATGGCTAGTTATGAGGTATGAAATTAAACTGTTATAAAAAATATAATCAGTGTTCTTTTTTTCATTTAACTTTAAATAAAGTATTTACTTGATTTTGTCCGTTTTTTTGTGTTTTAATTCTACTTAGCAATTTTTAAATTCGTATTACTTAAAAATATTTCTTAAAATTTTCATAAAAAAAGTTTTATTTTGTTAAATAATATATATATATATATATATATAATAATAATAATAATTCTAATGAACAGATTCAATAGTGAAAGATTTATTTTTTTTCAAATTATTATCCTATAAAATTTATTTCATATTCAACACAATTTAAATATTTTTCTAAATACTTATAAACTGCAACAAAATAATTTGTAATTAACAACGGTGTAAGCATTCTTTTATACGTATTTTTTTCCATTTTTTGTTGCATTTATGTGCAACTTTGAATACTCTTCCTATGAAACAAAATTCCATTGTGATTTTCATTAAGTTCACCTTTGATTGTCTACTATACAGAGATATATATCCCTTAGAACAAATCCCAATAACCAATGAAATAATAAAAGTGACTCAATGCACGTTCGTTACAATTACTTTTTTACTTAAACTTTGTATGTAATGAACCATATATTAAAACTATATATATATACATATATATATATATATATATATATATATAGAAAATATAAATGTGTTTGTGCACATTTAAACAAATTCATATATCAAATAGTTAAATAAGATTCTGCATTTTTTCTTTATGCCTTTAGATTTTCTATTTATAAAAATAAATGGTGGTGTAAATCTGTCCAAAAGGCCCTAATACTTTCAATTACAAAATATGTCTTAAAAAAGTTAAGTAAATATAACAAATTCAGAGTTACCTTAATTAAATTTGGTGTTAATTTTAGGTAACATTTCACAATTAATTTACATTTTTATTAATACCCTGTTTGAAAAAATATATCCAAATATATATAGTGACAGAAAAACTTGAAAATTATGCTTATGTGCTAAAAAATATCGTTGTTTATAAGAAAAATTCAAAAAATGTTTGGTTTTAAATAATTTTAAGAGAATATTAATATTGTGATAAAGATTATCTTCAATATTCTTTGATTTTATTTTTAATATTTATACAATTTACTCATTTTAAATGGCATATTTTTACTTATTTAGTTGATATACTATGATAATGTAACGTTATGTATTATATAAATTTATATATATATATATATATATATATATATATATATATATATATATAATAATAATAATTTATATTGAAAAAATATTTTTAATTAATAATAAACTAAATACTACGTCAATTGTGTTAACATATAATATGAAAATAAACAAAAAACTTATATAAATATTTCCTTTTCATTATTCACGAAACGAACATTGTTTCGAACGTCTCACAATTCATTATACTATTATTAACATTCTCTTTTTAAAAATATGCACCATGTAGTAATTATGATATGGTTCAAGACTGAAATTATAACGAAACAGGAATTCTTGTATATACTGAGTTAACTTACGCCACAAAGTTAACCGAAAAATAAATAATGGTTTAAGGCGACTCGAGCCTTGCCATTATGCAACAAGCAGCTGTGAAGTTGAGAAGTTGGAACAATTACTAAGGGCACTAGCTTACAAATGCGGTGGGCGATTATGACATTTGGGGAATGTTGTCGACCGTATAAATGGCAACGGCAGTAACAACACCAAACCAAGTCTGTGTTACTCTTAGGCCTGGTTCAAAGTTCACATTTAAGGACGTGCAGCTTAGTATATATGTTGACCAGAATAGCACCGCCTGTATTCATCAAAAGAACGTTATGTACGTGCCGCGGTTTCGACCCACTGGCCTCTTGAGCAACATCCGTTTGTTACTTCCTCCATTTATCAGAGACGTCATAAATTTTAATATTTCAATTGTATTTTACGTACCTTAATGAAATATTTAAATTAAAATAAGTAGAGTAATGTTCAACAATTCCATTTTTTCATTATATATTAAAGTACTTCTTTATATATATATATATATATATATATATATATATATATTTCAGTAATAATTAACTTGTTAAATGGTATCTAAATTATAATTGTTATATTATTACTGTTTACATTACTGGATAAATGTAAAATATTTCTGGAAAACTTGAAAATAATTCACAAAAAATAAATTGGAATATGTGTGTAGATCGTGTGGATATATATATATATATATATATATATATATATATATATATATATATATATATATATGCTGCGAAACAATTGCATTATGTACAGTTGTAAACTATAACTAATTTGTAGCTTTACTATAATTGATCATTAAAACTAGAAACAAGTTTAAACTACAACAATTGAACTTCAAAGTTGATTTAACTATTGTCAGTATTATACACTTGGAATAATACATATATTTTAATTAAAATTGCATTTATGTTTACTTCCATCGTATATTTTATCTTCTAGTAAAACAATATAATAAATTATATTTTTGAAAATAAAACTAATTCTCGTTACGTGTATATATTATTAAGAATATTATTGTTACTTACCTCTATTCCTTAATAATTATAATTATGAAATGGTATCAGCCTTTTTAAATAACCATATGTACATAACATAATTTATTTATGGGATGAAACTTGAATATATATATATATATTTATATATATAATATATATAAATTTAATTATTCATTGATTAATTATTAACACTAGACAGATTTTTATGACAAAGTTATTTATATGATAAATTACTTCTCTCAATCAAGAATAAATACAATTCTCTTAGATTAAATTGAAAGAATGTTTGTTATAAATATATTTTTTTGTTCAGAGCAAAAATTCTATTAATGAAATAACAATTTAATTCTTTACTTTTTACATTTGTTATGAATCTATATATCATTGTAATTACTGTGAATTCAAAACTTCATATTGAAATTTAATGGATAAAAAATATGTTAAACATATATAATTAAAATTTGTTATTTAAACATTTCCATTTTTTATATTAAGATCATTTATTCTTTCATTTATAATATGCGGTTATTAATATTATATTTTTTTTACCTACTTGGTTAAACAGAGATCATTGTTTATTTGTTTTTTAAATATAGTTCATTTTTTAATTTTGTATCTACCTATCTATCTATCTATATATCTATATATCTCTATATCTATATATCTATATATCTATCTATCTATCTATCTATATATCTATATATCTATATATCTATATATCTATATATCTATATATATATATATATATATATATATATATATATATAGATATATATATATATGTATATGTATATATAAATAAATGTATATATATATATATATATATGTGTGTGTGTGTGTGTATATATATATATATGTATATATATATATATATGTGTATACATATATATATATATATATATATATATATATATATATATATATGTATGTATGTATATAATATTTTATTGTATTATATTTACTTGTGTATTTATATAAAAAAAAATACAAACGTAATTTATTCATACACATTAAAATTATGAATTAAAAACTCAATCAGATTTAATTAGCATAACTTTTATGTGAATTTATTTGTGAAATACATCATAAAATTTAAATTTGAACCATGAAAAAATTTCAAAATTTTTAGTTGTGTAAAGAGGTTTTTTAATCGGATCAAAATGGCTGCCTTAATTCATCAAAATTGTTTAAATATTTTGAGTAAGGGTTTTATGCGTTATATACATACTTCTTCTTATTTAAGTATAATAGTAACACTAATAAGATATTTAAATAATTTATTAAGAAATGACTTCATTTACATTATTTTTATGTTTACATAATCATTTAGGTTAAGAATTAATGTCAAGTATTCATATCTTTTGCAGAACATCATAATACAGGAATAATAGGTGTATTATGTCTCCAACAAGCAAATTACAGCACAGATATTCAGAAATTACGTTTATCTGACTTAAAACGAGGTACAGGTGGTCGGTCTAGCTTCAATGGTGTTGTTGCAACAGTTTTCGGCTGCACTGGATTTTTAGGTCGATATGTTTGCAATAAACTCGGAAAGATAGGAACGCAGGTATAATAATATCACATAGTATTAATATATAATCGTATTTATTATTATAATACATTTATAAAAAGTAATATATGTATATATACACATATCGTTAACATATCGTTATTGTAATATGAAAAAGTATTACATTATAAGAAGTAAATTTAAAATATATTCATTAATATATAAACTGATTCTAATATTTGCAAATATTCCATATAATCTATAATACATAGACATATTTAAAAGAGCCCTTTATTAATATAAAATAATTTTAGCTCATTCTCCCATACCGTTGTGATCAATCTGATGTTATGAGATTGAAACTGTGTGGTGATTTGGGACAAGTACTTTTTCAACCATTTCATTTACATGATGAAACTTCAATTCGTAAAGCTGTTCAGTACTCAAATGTGGTGATTAATTTAATTGGTCGAGATTATGAAACTAAAAACTTTAAATTTGATGATGTTCATGTGAAAGGAGCAAGACTCATTGCTAAAGTTTCACGTGAAGCTGGTGTTCAGAAATTTATACATTTTTCTGCACTAAATGCTGAAGAAAATCCTAAAGGAATTTTAATGCCAAAAGGATCGGAATTTTTGGTAAGCAAGTGGAAAGGAGAACAAGCAGTTCTTGAAGAATTTCCAAATGCAGTTATTTTCAAACCTTCTGATATTTATGGACAAGAAGATAGATTCTTGAGGTGTTTTTCTTTTTATATTACAATCAATATTCTCTTTATTATTTCTAGTACTATAAATTTATTTTAGATTATATTCTCATATATGGAGACATCAGTTTAGATTAATGCCCTTGTGGAAAAGAGGAGAACAAACAATTAAACAGCCAGTTTTCTGTAGTGATGTTGCAGCAGGAGTTATAGCTATTTGCAGAGATCTAGATAACAGTGGAAAAGTAATTCAAGCTGTTGGGTAATTATTTTTTAAAAATAATATTTTTACCTAAATAAATATATAAATCAACTTTCAGACCTAAACGTTATAAATTATCTGAACTTGTTGATTGGTTTCACCGTGTAATGCGAAAAGATCAAAAATGGGGTTATTACCGATATAATTTGGAATGGGATCCAATCTTTCAAGCCCGTGTTACACTAAGCAACATGATTTCTCCAGCATATCCACTTGGAAATTTACACTGGGAAAGACTTGAAAGGGTAGAAATTATAAATTATAATAAAAGTGGTATTTATTTCAATTTGCTGTAAGTGTACATTATGGCTCTTCAATTTTTTAGGAACATATAACTGATTGTTTAACACCAGGTGTTCCAACACTAGAAGATTTAGGTGTAACTCTTACAGCAATGGAAGACCAAGTGCCATGGGAATTAAGACCTTACCGTGCTGATGCTTATTATGATGAAGAACTAGGTGAATTTGAAAAACCTGCCCCACCATCTGTAGTGGTATAGATATTAAAGATGTACAAAAAAATACTGAAAATATGTATGCAAGCAGTACATACACAAAAAACTTATTTTTTTTTAGAAAAGTTTGAAATATATAGTACATGTGAAAAATTTATTATTTAAAAGAATTCTGCATACATAAAATTTAGTAAAGTTTCTGTAATATGAGAATATAATTTTGTTATTTATTGTTCATTGGTATACAATTATTAAAAAGATATAATGTGTTTAAAGTATTTTAATTAAACCTAGAACTGTATAAATTCATATCAGTTTAAGTTTGCTTGTATAATTATTATTATGAAAGGTAATAACTTTATTTTTTTATTATAAATTAATATAAATGTTTTCCCCAATAAAACGATGCATTAGTTCACAAATTTTACAAAAGCAATTATTATGTATTACACCAAATAAGACATTTTATTATTAATAATTGCATATATATATATATATATATATATATATATATATATATATATATATATATATATATATATATTATTTTAAATCAAGTACTTTTATTCAGTTTGAACAACTTCTATTTGCTTATTTATTTTTTTGTTTAAGATATTAAATCATAACCATACACTACAAACAGTAATGACATTTAATAAAAACAGATAGGCAGAGAAGTACTTATTTCTTCAAAAACTAAAGTGATTTATTTTACTAATAACATTTTCAATATAAATTGAGCTAACAAGATAATAGTATTAACGAAAATTGAAATTTTATATGTAAATTAAAAGTAACTATTTGAAATTAGATAAATTGTTAGGTTATGTTAATGATTATATTAAATTGATTTTATAATGAGAGTTAGGTGGTAGGTGATTTTAATTAGTTTATTTAATTAAAACCAACATGGAACAAAATGATATACAAAGAATATTGTCTGGAGATATTGAGGCTTTGCAATTATTCGTTGCCAAGGTTTGATTTTACTATTTTCTGTTCTTAGAATTCTTGTATTTTTTATAAATATATATTTTCAGTTCAGCCAAACATTTGCTTTTCCTGAATTAGATTATATGGATAAAAGAAAGGATCTATGGAATGTATTATTCATAAATTTAAGTGAAACATCTACTGCTTCTAGTCATCCACTATGTGTTTCTGCTATTAAAATATTAAGGTATTGTTTTGTATACCTACTTATATACTTCTTATAAATTATAGAATTAGCCACAGTTAAAATTTTATATAAATGTATTTCATTTTAGTCGTGATAAAACACATTTGAATGAGTTGATCACAGAAAGTCGTTTGGAAACATTACTTCGTCTAGCTGGATTAGATATTACTGACAATTTTGATATCACTATTAATCAAATAACTAATTCTGAAATTATAATTGAAACACTTAAGTGTCTTTGTAATGTTATTTATAATTCTCAAGCAGCACAAAAAATGTGTTCGAAGAACAATGCTGTTAGTGGTATTGTAAGAAGATTACGTACATACAGGTGTGTTTGTTAGATTTTTGTTAATGTAAACATTTTAAATATTATCCAATTATATATCTTAGAGATCCAGAAATACCACATGATATTAAATTCTTTGACATGAAATTATTATTTTTAATAACGGCACTAAATGCAGAAATAAGGCCACATTTAAAAGATGAACTACATGGTTTAACATATTTAACAGAAACTTTAGATTTAATTCTAAAAGAAGATAATCTTCTACAAGAACTTAGTACTGAAGGGTGTTTTTTAACACGACATATTTTATTGGTAAATATAATTAAAATGATAAAATGGTGAATTATACATTCTCGTACCTCCTTTTTTATAGGATAATCAAGTATTATTGTCATGTGAAATTCTAAAAGTACTATTTAATCTCACAGTTCGCAGTACAGATGCAAATGTAGATGAAGAAGAAGAGGCACATTTTACTCGACTTGTATCAGTCTTACGTGACTTATTATTAGCACCTACGCATTCTTCAGAAAAAAAAGTAGAACTTCATGGTCATGTTGTAAATTTACTAACTGCTATACCAGGTAGATGTTTTGAAGAACTTGTTCCACGAATTTCAACAGGAGAGGAGATTTCTAAAGACATGGAATTTGATAATCATAATATGGAAGCTGTTTTTGTACTACTTAAATTTTTAAAAACCAAACTAGAAGCTTTACCGGTAAAACTTTTATTTAATGAATACTATGTACTACAATAAACAAACTAGATACTATGTATCTACTTTGTTTAGTTTGTATTACGTATTTCCTTCAAAAATACTTATGTATATAAATATACTTTTATAAAGTGTATTTCAGTTTATATTAGGAAAAGTATTATATATATATATATATATATATATATATATATATATATATATATATATGTACATACATATATATTTGATTTTAGATGAGTGGGAGAGGGTGCGTGTGAAAGTATTTTAGTATAAAACGTTCATCTTATTTAAATATTATTTATTTGTAAATTGTTTTTCCTTTTCTTTAATTATATAATAGAAAAATGAATATTATATTATATGTATGTATGTGTATATTATTTGTATATCAATATATATTATATGGTTTCAGTCTGTATCAGGTCAACAGGATTTGCTATCGCCAATTTTAACTGTACTAGCTAGATGCTCTAGAAGTGTTAGAGTCATTCGAAAATATCTTAGAATGCAAGTATTGCCTCCCTTAAAAGAAGTACATAAACGACCTGAACAAGGAGATACACTACGAAATTATTTATGCCGATTACTTACAACGCCAATCACACATGTGCGAGATTTGGCTGCTGATTTCTTATTTGTCTTATGTAAAGAAAATGGTATGAACTTTATATATATATATATATATACACACACATATATATATATATATATATACACATACATACACACACACACACGCACAATATTTATATATATACACATATTCATATACAAATCTTTTTATGTATTTTAAATTAACTTTTATAGTGGAACGAATGATAAAATATACTGGATATGGTAATGCAGCAGGACTCTTTGCTACACGTGGTTTAATGGGTGGTAAATCTGTTGAAGAATCATTATTTAGTTCTGAAAGTGAAGATAGTGATACAGAAGTATATAAAGAATATAGACATGGAATTAATCCTGTTGTTGGTTGTTATGAACCACCAAGACCTAATCCATTAGTGAATATGACTGAAGAACAAGTAACTATTTTTTAGTATAAGAACAATACTCATCTGCATTATAAATAAAAATATTAAAACACACTTTATATTTTATTTTAAAATAAGATATTATTTTTACTGTAGTAATATTTTATTTTAAATCTTAATTTTGTAATAATATAAATATTTTTTATTATGTATTGTCATAGTGTATTATTTTTTATAATACTTAAAATGTTTTAAAAAAAATTATTAAAGTGTTACATTATTTCTTTTAGAAAGAATATGAAGCTATGCAACTTGTTAATCTAATGGATAAACTTACACGCTCTGGTACAATCAAACCATGTAGAGTTGGAGAAGATGGTCGTCCAGAACCAGTTGAACATGTGTTACAACTTCAAGATGAATTACCACGTCAACAGGTGAATAGAAGAGATTCTGATTGATTGACAATAGTTTCAAGTTGTTAAATTTTGATTTATATTACTTTCAATATTATGCATAATTTATGATAAAAGTGTTCAGAATTGAATAATTACCATATATAATGGAGACTGATTATTCAAAGATTTGTATGTTGATTAATTTTTTTATAAACAACTTTAAAATACAATATACAAATAAGAACTATAAAGAATATGGCTTTGCTTTTTCTTTAAATGAATGTATTTGAAAAGATATTCATAAAATTATGAACAGAAATTATATGTATGCATTATATATGTATGCTTTATAAGTGTATGTAATTTGAATGTTTCTAAATATGTTTAGAAAATTGATTTGAGTACAGAAAGAAATTTCTCTACAGTATTGTAAGTGGATGAATTTAAAATAATGGTATATACTTAATGTATAAATCATAAGTTATTGGTAGAGACCTAAAAAATGCATTATGAACTATTTATGATTTATTATAAAATTAATAATTCAAATATAAAAGCATTGTTTAAAATAGACAATTTAATGTTATGTGTACAGTATTAGATATTACCTATTAAGAAATAGTATCGACTTGGTTTTTTTGTATGTAATTAATAAATATTATGTTAATTTATATATATATATATATATATGTTCAAAAAATATATAAAAATAAATGCATAAACATTAAATTTTATCATTATAAGAAAATTATCTGAAGCGAATTCTTTTGCAAGTGGTAATTTATGTTTGTAACAAACCTAATTTAAACAATTTATTTGTGATTTGTTTGAGAAAATAGCTATATTTAAAGAAAAGTGACTAGAAATCTGTAGAATAATATAAAAATTACATTTATATAATTTATAAATTGAAATTATGGTCACAATGAAATATTAACATTAAATGTTTAATGATTGAGTTTTGAATTTAATAAAAAACTGAAATGGTTAATATTTCAAATTTAGTTTTTCATTATTTTAAGAGTTCTATGATACTTTTATTCATCAACTAACATTTCTTAATAAAAGAAATTTGTAATGTTTAAAAAATAGTTAAACATATTTGATTCTATGTAATGACAAATTTTAAACTTCAATGAATTAGACTCTAAAATAACTCAAAAGATTTCTAACACTGTGGCTAAATCACTTTCACAAATGATTTTTTTTTCACTCCACAATCACACAAAATTTTTCCAGGCAAACATATTCAATAAATTATTATTGGGTATGTTCTTACATGCATTTTAATAGCGTGCTTGATCAGAAAACTTGTATCGTTTGTGAGGTGAAAAAGAATTTATTTTTGTGAATCTAAAATAACTTGTTTATTGGAATATAAATATTAATAGTTTATTATTACTATTGCAGCAATTTAATAATTTAATGATTATAATTTTAAAGAATATGTTGTTTTTATTTTAGAATTTTAAAATTAAATCATTATTTGGCAAACTTAAAAAATAATTATAGTAGAACTTATCAATGTAGTTAAACAAGTAATAATGAAAAAATTATTTGACTTAAATTTATTTTTTAAATGCTATACATTTCTGTTACACATTTGAATTTAAATATAAAACTTGTTTGTGTGTTGTGTTAATGAAGGGGTTAGAACATTTATGAAGCAAATTCAAACTTCCATATATTTAATGAACAGATTACCTAATTTGGCATTAATGTTATAAAGCATGAAATTTAGCATATCTTTTATAAATCAGTTCAATAAATATCAGTAAATGTAAAATGACTAAGTCTATACCAATAAATAAAAATTTATAAAATAAAACTTGTATTCAAAAATTACTTATAAAAATATATGTTTATTGGAAAATGTATTTATTCATTGTCTAATACATTATTACATATAACATATATCGAAGTTATTATTATAATTAAACACCTACCATTAAAATCCATTATCCTTATTGACTACTTAAAATTTTATTTTTAAAACCCAAAATGTAAGTACTGAAAATAATTCACACTTGATTTATATTTTCAATAAAAATTTTAGTATTATTTATAAAACTGATTCATAAAATGTTGAAATTATTATGAAATATTAATTATTGTGAAATATTAATTAATATGTAATGTTAGATAAATACATATCATGAATTAATAATTGTATTGAAAGAAATTTAACTGTCTATTGAAAAAATAAACATTAAAAGCTAAATCAGTGGAGTATTAAACAGAGTAACTCATAAAAAACATTTTAGTAAACCAAGGTATCTTGTGTTATAATATTTAAATTATTGGAATGACATTTTCAATTCGATAAAAGAGTATATGAAAGAATCTAAATAAATTTAAACAAAATTCTTACCTGAATGATATAGCTTAAACAACACTGAATGCTAAAAAAACTGTAAGTGATAGAAAATCAAATTGATAATTTCATTTTAAAATTCATTGACTAATATTCTAGGAATTAATTTATTAATCTTATTTGATCTTTTTCTTAATACTAAAATATAAAAATCTATCATCAATTAATCTACTATTATATAAATTTACTAATGGTATATTTATTTGGTAAATAATTATTTTTAAATTATTTTGTTTACTTTTTAAAATCAATTATTTTTATCAATAAACAATAATATTCCACATTGTGATAATTGTCAATATAATAGTTAACTTTAAAAAATAACAAAAAAGAATAAATATTAGTTTTTATTTTTAACCACTTTTTAAATTTTAAATATAAAAAATATTTTTAATATATTGTGTTATGTTAAGCACATACTTAGACATAAAATTGTAAAATGTAAATTCATATTTATTTTCCAATAATATTGAAAGCTTTATATTGACAAGTTTTTCAAATATTAATCAAAATAATTATATTATTTATTTGATGAATTTTAATTCCATTCAAGAATATTTTTTATATATATTTACCAACAAAAAGGATTATATATGTCTATGATATTCGAATATAATATGTAATAGTTTATAAGTTAATCAGATATTTCTTCATATTTTATGTTTATATTCAATTAATTTCTATTTTATTAAGAAACGAAATAAAGAATAAAATTATTTCAGTAATAATATTATTAAATATATAATTGGTTAAGTATTTATATTCAAATTTGTTGGATTTAATACCTGTGTTAGGATTTCTTTTAATTAAGTTGGTATTATTGGTCTTTGAACTATTCATTCCTAATTTTCAATTTTTTGAGTACTAGTTAATAAGTTAATATCACTCGTTCTATTAACATTATTGTGTTCTCTTTTGGTAAGTTAATTTTCAGTTATAATTTGTATATTTTTATTGTATGTATGTGTATATATTTATCAAAAATCATTTTTATTAAGTATTTTCTTTTTTTTCCATTACTATTTTAGTTAATGTAGTATTAGCATTACGTATTAAGTACATATCTTTTGTTTGAACGGACTTATTTAAAAAAATGCTTATGTATTTCTTGATAGTTTTTACTTTTATTATTAGCTTGACTAGTAATATTTTCAATCCATAATTATCGAGACTAATGCTTTGTTACTTTGTAATTACAATTAAGAGATATTTAGTAGATACTTTTATAGTTCTAATACATATTATATTTTTATAGTTGGCATATTTTTTATAATTCTAAATAAAAAATAGGAATATTTTCGATAATTAGACATATGAAATTAATATTTGTTATTCAGAATTTTTATCAAAATTGTCTTGTATCAGTTATTTTGTTATAGAATTTAAATTTTAATTTTTATCAACGACTAATACGATTTGATTCCTTCGGAGTTACTTTTAAATATATTTTTTTGACTATTTTGTATGTATAAAATCGCATTTATATAAATATATTTATGAATATTCTTAATATTGAGTAGTTTTTGAGAAGTTATTTAAATTGTTAGTACAATCATTTTAAACAATCTATTTTGAAATTGAATTCTGTAAATATTTTTCGGTCTATGTAATAAAATTAATTATTTATATTATTAAATGCTTTTTTCCTGTTTGTACTTAGTTCGACATATAATAGTTGATTTATTTCATTAATTTTCGTAAAATATTCTAAACTGTTTTTAATTTATTACAAAGTTTATTATTTTATGAAAGTTAACAATTTAATTCGTTTCATTCGAAAATTTACCATATAAATGAAGTCTGTATAATTAGATTACAAATAATAATAATATTTAAAATATTTTATTTATTATATAATATTAAAAACGATATTCTCTTTTGTAGAACGTAAATGTATTAATTTCAATATTTTTCTTAGACTATTATGTAAGTGTGATGTAGCATTCGGTAAATGTAAGCATTTAACAAATATACAGTGTAATGTTATTTTAGATGTTGTACTTACATAGTTGACTGTGCAGTTTTTGGTTTTCATTTACGTATTGAAATACTTATTGATATTTTGAAAAGTATGTATTATAATTTTATTTTATTCTATTAACTTAATTATATCCGAAAGTAATATTTGTTTTCAACATTTTAAATATTTATATATATATAAACATATATATATATATAAACATATATATATATATATATATATATATATATATATATATATATATATAAACATATATATATATATAAACATATATATATATATATACACATACATACATACAAGCACAGTGTCTATTATATAATTTATTCAAAATATTTTTTAATTTTCTTAAAAATTATATTTTAGAAGAATATCAGTTGAATACATTTACATCAAGAGTAAATATTTCGTTTTCGTTATTCAGTACATTTGTTATGGAATGTTTGTGATAATTAGTTAATCATTTCTTAATTTGTTATTAAACTTGTAAGATGTTTATTTTTTGATTTTTTTAATAATATTTTACATAAATATTCAATGTTCTATAATTGTTCATATATAATTTGCTCTGTTATTATAATAAATATAACACTTTGTTTCTAAAAATCTTTCAAATATATTTGCAAGGGAATTTACTAAAGCCAAACGTATTTATTATTTCATTTGCGCATTGTTTATTTGTGTATTACTTTTTTATTACATTTTACTAAAACGAGTAAAACATAATAATTGGTATCAATACAATAGTGGAATTAAAAGTTGTAATGTAGTTTAAATATTATGGATCATATCTATAAAAATATTAAAACGTAATGTACCATTTTTTTTTTTATTCAAATATTATTGATGTTTGATTGTATGTAATACGATTACGTTATATTTAGATTCCATGTAAAATGTGTGAAATAAGAAAATTATGCAATTTCAAATTACCGTATTGTATAAATACACACATTTACGACAAAAAGTAATTATAGAGTTTATATATGTAATAACAGTGAAATAGATTATTTTCTCATAGATTTATTTCTATTTTTTTACAGTCTTTCATATTCAAGCAGGCAGTGCAGTGTAGTGATGAAGTGTTAGTGATGAAGTGTTAGTGAATTGTACATATAATTCAAGCAGAAGCAATGGAAGTAGGAGGAACAACTCTACATTATTTAAGGTTTTTTTAATTTTGAACTGTACAATAACGCAAAATCCATCGTATCCTCTCATAATTTAGGATAGTTTAAGGTTTCTATTGATATTGTTTTACATAAAATTTTTATTCATAGAGTATTAAGTTAAAAAAGTAAAACAATGTCATGATTTATGTGTTTAAGAATATTTTAATATTTTTACATATTAGGTTGATTTCATATTGGTTGCCTTCAGTATATGAGATGTTATACTGATTGCTAGCTAATTATGTTGTCAACACATTAGGAGCTTTCGAGGTGGATGAAGTGTTGTAAAGCGAAGTTGAAGCCTCGACTCCTCGACTTTTTTACACATGATTTTCAGCGTTAGGTAAGGCTGCACAAGGTGCAGTGTTAATTATTAGGTACACATATATTAATCCGCTTCACGGGTGGTATATGTGGTTACACCTTGTAGCAGGTGTTGATTGTAGGTAGTGGCTCTTATCAAATAGATAAGAGTCCTAGATATTTATATTTTATGAATTTCAGCTGTTATTCCACGGATCATCTTTTAATAATTTAAAGTAGTTGTTTTTTATATATTTTGAAATAATGTTTTTACTTTATTCAGTTCGATTTTTTAAGAATTATTTTACCTTTGTAATAGATAACTACTCTTTTAATTACGTTTGAATAGTAATTTATTTTATAATAGTAATTTTGAAAGTAATTTTTTAAATAATTTAAAGTAGATCCATTTTTTAATATATTTTAAATTCAATAGTATATTTTTTAAATAATTTAAAATTAATTTTACTTCTACTAATTTTTATGGTAGCAGATTTTTTATTTTTGATTATTTTTTTTTTTGTCAATATTAAGAGTAACTTAACGTATTAAATAATTATTTAACTTATTTCTCATCATAAAGACTTCAAAGTGGCGGATCTTTAGCGGGAATGGTACAAATAGTACTCATTACCAATTGTGAAAGGGTTAATTAGATCTGTTGTTTCATAATAGACGTCATAAGATTCTAATACAAGTGATGACGCGTTTTGGAATCTTGAACGAGTTATTCTATTTTGATTCATAATTGATCTAATTTCTGCATTCCCGATTTTGCGTTTTTATTGTACAGTTCTATTATTTTTATAAATTTGTCTGTTCAGTTTGTATTTATCCAGTTAGTGCATTCAGTTGATCGTTTTTTTTTATCAAATTAGTAAACTTATTAAATTAAAGTGTCTAGAAACGGAAAAAAGTAAATATAATGTTTATATTTTTCAACATCAGGTAGAGAAGAGATATTGAGTTTCTATTATTAATTGTATATTGGTTGTCATTATAATTATACAAATATTGACTTAAACATTATATGTACATTTATTGGATATCATCTATTGGGTATTTGATAAGTACATTGAATTTAATTTAATAAGTTTTATTGACATTTGGTAAAACACGCGTTACGTTAAAATTTAATCAAATCTGCAAACTACATAAATGGAAAACAAGAAATAGTTGAGTTTTCATAAATATGAAATATTTGTAATTAGCACTATATTGATTTTTGTAATTAACAAAAAAGAATTGTAAAAATCAAAATTGCTGATTATAAACATATTTATAATATTTTTCTATTTTTCTTACCTTTATAAATGGTTGTATTAAAGTTTGATTAAATTCGTGGAGTGATAAAATTTAAATAATTTTCGTCGATGAAAGTATAAATCAGGTAAAAATATTTTTGTTTCAGTGAATTATTATATAACTAAAATTATATAATCTTCTAATTTTATTCTGTTTTAGGAATTCATTGGACGGTGTTTCCTTCTTTTATTATTTTTAACTAATTTTTGTAAGTTTCAGTTTGAGTTTCTTCTATTTTTTTTCAATCGATCAGTCAGAATCAAAGTAGAACTACTACTGTATGTATGCTAAAAAAAGTATTTAAAAATAATTTATTTTTAGAAAAACGTATATATTACTATATAAATATAAAAAATATTTTTTTTAATATTAATTATTAAGTAACCTGATATTTTGACTAATCGATTTTGTTAAGCTGCCACGTCTAGGTTTTGTAGGTATATATTCTTCATTGGAAAGGTATTTCTCAGGTAAATGTTTATACTATATATATATGTATAAATATGTATATACATTTATATATATATATATATGTAAATACATTTGTATCAATATATATATATATACTACTAGTTTTCCTCAAAAGCTAGATATACCAAAACATTTTTACACATTTCGTTCAATATATCGATAATCGTCTTATCGATAGAATATTGTATGATTTTTTTTGTATTGAGTTCACATTTTTATGTTCATGAAAACATAATGTAAATACACATTCACACATAAACACAAAAATCGTCTTAGACTGTTTCAGATATCAAGGATTTTATTGCAATACTTTTTAATCGATTAATAAATAAGTTAATAATATACTTTAATTGTCAATATTAGACAAATTTTACTATCAGTAATTTTTTTAGTTTAAAATTTCTTTATACTTTTAAATAAAGTATTTGTTATTAAATTAAAAAAAATCATTTTTATTGGTCGATACTTTCAAGTTCCTGACTTCAGAATTAGGTCTTCAGCTTCTACAATTTTGTTCAGGTAACTGGTATGTAATTAAATATTTTATTTTCAATTAGATATTAGTTAAACTTTTACATATTTAGTACTTATTTGCATAAATTTATTCTATGTTTAATAAGTGTTAGTTTCAGACTCGTATGGAAGGAACAGATTTTGTAAAAAAAGTTCAGTATATCAATGAAAATAATTAAATAGAATTGTATTTTTTGTTTTAGTGTAGTTTATAAACGAGTGTTAAGGAATTATCATTTGTTCACTTTTTAAAGTGATTAAAGAATAATACTGTTTATTCAAGTTTGACTGATGAAATTTTAAAACGAATAAAATGAAAAAACAAAATAAATGAACATTTATATTATTTTGTGGTAATGCAAGTTCAATTTTTATACAAACAATGAGTAGTTCTATATTTGAATGAAAATCTCGTTGAGGATTTTTTAAATTGAAACAAACGACCAAAATGGCTGACTGTTTTTCCTCATTTTTTTATTTCTATAATCTGTTTTTAATCGATAATTTTTTTTCTTAGGTGGTATAATAAATATCAGGATTAGTTGATGTAAAAATTATAAAATAAGTGAAAGTAATAAAATATACCAAAAAGATAAATATTTTAAATAAAGATAAGAAATCAATCTATACAAGGAGATAAAAACAAAAAGAATGAGTTTGTTCATAAAATAGGTCGTTCGTTTTTTTTATAAAATCAAGAAATGAAAATAGAAGCATTAGGAATTTTTCTTGTAGTAAATAATTTACAAATTGTTTTCTCATTAATAATATTTGCTTTTCAGTTATTAAAAAAAAGCATTTGTAATTTCAAAATAAAAGTGATCAATGATAAACAACTTTATTAACAACTCAACATGATTATTGTATTTAATCAAATTTTAATTATGAGAAAAGGAAAATTAAAAATGGACATTTCTCTATAATAATATCAAGTGAGGTCTTCAAACAAGAAGACAATTGCGAAATCGTCATTTTATTTTTGTCTTATGTTTTTTGCTAATTTATATATATTTTTTAAAAACACCTAGGTATGTTTATATTAGAAATCATTCATTCATTTAATACATCGAAATAAGGTTTATATGTAAAATAAATTAATAATAAACTGGAAAACATTTATGAAGAAATTGATATATGTTAAATGAGGATAAATAAAAATGAGATAAATAATATAAAAGTATTGGATTTATCAAAAGTATTTCATTTAAGGATTATATTCTATATTGAAATAGAATTAATTATAATGACAATGGAATGGATAACATATATATGAATGATTCTTGAGAATTTAAATAATTAGTTTTTTCAGATTCTTTAAATGTGTATCTGAATTTTCGGTAAATTATTATATATAATTTTAAGGTTTAATAATTTAAAATTTCAATATTTTCAGATTTCATTAATTATTTTTTTTTCAGATTCTTTAACCTAATAAATTGTAAATGTTTGTATATATATATATATATATATATATATATATATATATATATATATGTATTTATAATGTTAAGCTTTAATTTAAAATTTTATTATTTCCAGATCTAATAATAAATTTTTTTCAGATTCTTTAACCATATAAATTGCAAATGTTTAAATTTATATATATATATATATATATAAATTTCAGGTTCAATAATTTAAAATTTTAACATTTTCAGTTTTAATAATTGTTTCTTTTCCAGATTTTATAAACTTGACTGTATGTATATATGTGTGTGTGTATATATATATATATATATACACACATACATACTTAATTTTCAGGTTTATTAACTTAAAATTTTAATTTTCAGCTTTAATAATTATTTCTTTTTCAGATTCTTTTATCTTTTAAATGTTTGAAGTTTAGATTTATTTCTAATTCAGTCTATATATATATATATATATATATATATATATATATATATATATATATATATAATTATTACTATATAATTTTATTTTAACGTTCAGATTTTCTTTACAGTTAAGTTTTAATAAAACAATTATGAATATTCTTCAATTTTTTAAGTTTCTAAAATTGTCTTCTGGCTTGTTTGCTTAATTTTATATAAAATTTTTGGATAGAAGAAAAGTATTTATGAAAATTAAATTTTAATGAGTAATGATTTGGAGGACTTGTTTATTCATTTAATTTCCAAGGATATCTCGAAAGGTGATATTAGGTATTATGTGAACTTAGCTAGATTAGGATTAGCTTTTTTTTAAATTACATTTTTATTAATTTCCTCAAATTTGAAACAAATATTCAAATTTAGAATATAAGATTTCAAAATTTTAATTTAAAGTATCAATTATTTTTTCAACTTTTATCTCATATTTGCAAATAACTATCTTTTTCGTATTAATTAAATTTAAATATTTAAATTCTAAACACTAGTTTACTAAATTTATGTATGGCTGAAAAGCATAGATTAGGGTTGATTTTATAATCAACTAGTTAGGTCTTCTACATATCTGCAACCTCAACGTGGTGTAGAAGTGGCAACATGTACAAATTTTTTTAATGAAATTTTTTATATTGAAAACAAACTTATCACCATGTAAATTTGTCATTATCGTGCGGTGAATAAATTTTATATAAAGACTTTGTACAAGGCAAATGCAGACTTTTTGATTTAATGTCTTCTAGTGTAAAAGAACGTTCATTATATTTCACTTTAAGTGATTCACATATTAATAATAATTTTATTTCAGTTGTAAGAATTGAGGATTTCTTCCAGTGTTTCATTACGTTTTGAAAAGATATTAGAAAATGATAAAGCTACAATAAATATTATATTAACAAAAATGTGTTTTAAGATGTATTTAAATATGACGAAAGTAAAATTATTAATTTTATAAATTTATGTACTTAGGATTAAAAAAGTATTATGTAATGTTTTGTTATACTTTCATTCATTAAATAAATGTTTGTTCATTAACAGTCACTTTATTCTAAAACATTGGCTGCCGTGGCTGTCGCCAGTGACCGGCACTGAACCTGCCTGTAGCGATGTGGAGATTAGTAAAAACACATAATTTAAGTAAATGGCAACACTTCTAAAATTATCAATATTATAATCGTTATTACAATGACGTAAAAAAGAACTAATGCACCATAAAACATTGAATTGTTATTGAAAAAACACTCCATCGCTGTCATCTGCAACCACTTAACTGTTTATTATATTTTAGTACAATATACATCGCACAACAAAAAATCGTTACGGCGCCTTGGCCAAATCATATAAATTGGTCCGGCATTAAACGTGTTAAATAATAGAATCCTTAACTTTCCTTTTTTAAAAACAACCTTTTTCATAATTTGTATATATGGATGTACACACACAAGAAATAGTAATACACACAGTTACAAATACACATAATAATGATTGTATGGATACAAAAATCATTTCAAATAACCATTGTATTAAAATAAAATCTAAGATAGTGTGTTAATTATCAAAATTTATAGTCTAAAGGGGTTATTTTTTATATTTATTTTCAGGGATTTAACCATATTTTCAAATGAAGTACAAACATTAACCAACAATGACGTAGATAACAGTCGTTAGGTGCTTTAGGCATTTGTACGCACTGTAACATCAATATAATAAAAAAATGAACGTTATTTACCAAATGGAGAATGTTGTGTCAGCTATATTAAGCACAGTTATCTCGTTTTATGAAATATTTCATTCTTATCATTTTTATTTTTATTGTATCATTTACTTTGATATGTAAATTATACATTTGTATACATATATACACACGTGTTTGTGTATATAATATATAAATTTTATTCTTGTTCATCAACGATTCAATGGATATCGATTAACATAATACACAATTCAATATGAACAAATTTCAGAGGAACATTCATGAAAAGATGAAGTATAAAATCTTATGTTTTGTTAAAATCTAAAAGAATTTTTATTTTTAACTTATAGTATTTTTCTTTTTTATTATAACTGGCTGTGATGGAGTACTTTTCGAATAACTCGTTTTTGATTCAATCCCGTTGAATTGTATAAAGAATACCAAAAGCCTGAGTGCATGGTGCCGTAAAATGTATTGACTTTGATATAAAGTCATATGTTATGAAGTTACACATAGTATTTTCTATAGCAGTAGAATATCACAACGTTCACAGTATGTATATAGAGTGGAAACCAAATAAGGGCGGAATCCGAAAATTTTGTAATAAATTCGAAATTGATTCTCTGATATTCAAAACTAGATTATAAATATTGACTAAATGCTGACAATTCAATATGGATTTTAATATTATTTTATCTTAACAAGGTCTGTTCATTTTTCAGTGAAAACTGCCATTTAGTATATTTTTTTATTTGTATTTCTGTCTTTATAACCATATTATTCTGAGACCAGACTGAAATCTTGATTTAAGTAAGATGACTTTTGTATTAAAAATATTAAGTTTAACATTAGATTTTAAGACTTTTCTATAACGCTAATCAAGAAAGGTGTACGTAATTAATAGTAGTGTATTTGTAATATTTTTCTTAAATTTAAGGAACCATAGCATTCGTTTTGATTATTTAATTAGTATGAATGGATATATATATATATATATATACATATATATACACACATATTGTACACATACATAATTCATAAACTTCTCAATGTGTAATGTGTTGTAAAAATGTCACTGTTAATATCTTATGAATATCATATCAACTCTTCATAGCAAAAAAAAATACACAAAAAATTCTACATACGTTAAAGTGCTGAAAAGACAAGAAAATATTGCACCACTTTGGTTAAAATGTAACTAACGTGACACCTGTTTCCAACAACAGGTTTTACTTTCAAATTGAATAGATGTAAGAGACTGTGTTTTATCATAAAATATTATGGTCCAGTTGATTTCTTTCTTTCGTTTTTATAAAAAGATTAATATTATACTTTTTCGAATTTTAATATTTATAGACAAGTATTTACAATTATCTTTATATAATTCTAGAGTGGTTTAAAAGTCGTTAAATAAAAATTTACTCAAGTAAAAAACCACACATAAAAGGTTTTAAATTAATTTTTTTTTACAATTGTTGGTATTTTCTAAAAAAATATACTTTTTTGAATAAAAGTAATATACAAATTATTGAAAAAAGTAAAAGTATAAAAATAAATTATCGTTAATATTTACTAATTATAATTCAGTTAAAATTAAATCATATTTAACATTTCTTTTTGAACTCTTTTTTTATTTTTTTTTCATTTTAAAGTTTAAATTTGAAATGTAAAATCAAGTGTGTAAAAAAATAATTTTACAAAAATTTCATTAAATATTTCTTTGGGGAACGTAAAATTAAGTTTTAAAATTAAATAAATCTTCTTAGAATATATTAGACGGGAGTTTTTTTCGTGACTTAAAGTATGTGTACTTTAAAATTCCATTTTTTAATCATTTGTGCAACACTTGCATAAGAAAGGAATGGATTCAAAATGAAAAATTTTTATTCTTGTTATTTACGCCTGTATACAATTAATATTTATTTGAGAATGTATTTAAACTAGAAATATTTTAAAAAATATACTAATTGTTTTACTGTCATATGTATATACATACAGACGCATATATATATATATATATATGTGTGTGTATGTATATATATATTTGTTTAGTGACTCTTATAAAAGAATATTGTATAAAATAGTAAACAAAATAAATCGAATTAAATTGTTATTCGATACAAAAAAAATGAATTCGATACACAGCTATTAAACGAAATATACATTTTACCTTAAGGAAGATTTCCTATTCGAAGCAATAAAATCTGAAGTGTACACGTAAACGGAATTTTCCAAGAGAGAAATAATGAGTTTTTTGACCTTGCCCAATAAAGCTTTATAAACTTCCGAGTAATGTAAAAGATCAACGTATCTTGTAGCGTACGTATAAACAACACCTCATTCCTCTTATGGACAAATACACTTTAACCATAATTTATTTTAATAAAATATAGAACGTGTAGTTTACAATCTCACATATACGGATGTATTTTTTATTTACATAATATTATATATTGATAATTTATACAAATAATTTTTTAATGTTTTTTGTATTTTTTTTAAAAAATTAATAGTTTATTAATAATTTTAAATATTTATCTATAAATATAAAAATTTGGATCATTTCTTTTATATAATAAAATTGTAATTGATATTTATGAATTCTTGAAATTTTCGAATGTTTGCATTTAAAAATTGATTTCAATATTTTATTAATTTATAAAATAAACTTCAAGTAAAAACAAATTCGAAATATTTAAGACTGGTAATAAATTAACTGCTTAAATGTTAGTTCCCGCTGCACATCTGTTGTATTCACTAAGAAACAATTTATTAATGATTTATTACATATGTAATCTATTAACGCATACACAATGGATGTAGAAGAAACTTTTGTCATACATACATACATTTATATATATATATAATTGTATGTATATATATACATACATATATATATATATATATATATATATATATATATATATATATATATGCGCAATAAATTGTCGCAAATGTAAACTTATCAAAGTTTATAAAAGCCAGCTTGGTGCGATCAAAGTACTATTAGAGATAAACAAGTGTGATTAATATTTTAACCAACCAAATATTCATTTATATAAGACATCAAAGTAGGTTAATTTGAACAGAAATTGATCCTTAACTTATTCGAGTATAATGCTTAATTTAAATGATGTTCTTTGATTCTAGCCGTGAAATGAATGTAATTTTTAATAAGATAATTATTCTGTAAGTGCTCAGTCAAAGATTGAGCAGTTTTTATCTACCTAAGTGTCTATATATATACTTTTATTTAATAAACAATTTTCACAAATAACATAATGTAAAGATTATAAAACTGCATTTAAACATGTATATGAGCACAATTTGCACAACTTTATTTTCATAGTGTACTGGGCGTGAATATAGCATCTTAGCTTAAATGTGTTTTACTTTTTGTCTAATCAGTTTTTATTATAAAAATACTGAGACAGTAGAGATTTATATATATATATATATATATATATATATATATATATATATATATATATATATATATGTATATATTATATAATAAATGTTTTCACAAACGTCGAGATATATATATATATAAGTACATTAAAAAAAAGATTCTTTTTATAATTTAAATACCGAATTATTTACATTTCCTGACTTGTAAATAACATTCAAATATATAGCTGATTTAAAATTGAATTATATTTTCTGTATTTGAATAATGTTTTATATTAATGATTGAGGTTTTTTTGGTTAAAAATTTTGAGTCTTCTCTGACATGCTCATACGTAAATTATGATGCACAATTTACAAATTTTTTTTAGATAACAATTACAATTAGATTGTTTTACTAAATAAAATATGGAAAAATATTATGATTTTTTTACTCTCATTTTTTGTACTTAATTTGTGTTGTCACTACAATTTGATATTTTTTTTGCTATATATACCAACAGGCATATTTAAAAGTAATCTCGATCGATTAAACAATTGTGATTCTCATTTTAACCTATCCTTCAAATTAATTATTGTATTATTTTGGTCTTTTAAATCAATCGGTGCGTTCTTCTACTGCCACGAAATGACAAACTGCATTTTTTCTTAATTTATTGCAAATTACAATAAAATTAATATGATGCTAAATCTTTTTTTTTTTTTGATTTTGTGTAATTTAAAAATGGTAGTATTTTAAAAATCAACGAAAACTTATTTTTTTTGAATGCATAAAATTATAAGCGATGCACCATTAGAGATCTGTGGTTAATCATTTAGTATTGAAAAGTAGAAAGATTATTTGAACTTATAACATTTCGGGTAGAATTTATTAAAATGTAATTACTTTCCTATTAATAGCAATATTAACTGTACGATTAGAAAAATTTTAATGCATATTAATTGACATGGTTCATGGAATTGATAAGAAATTATTTTTATGTATGTGTGTATTTATGTGTTTGTGTATGCATATATATATATATATCGTGTACCGTATTTTTTATGTTAAAAAGTTTTTAAAGTATTTATAAACATTTTAATAAAAAAATTACAAACGAAATATATGTAAGTAAATTTGTATAAACTTTTAATTTATCTACAAAAGCAATATTTGTAGACTCGAATATAATCTTGAAGGCAAGTAAAACATATTTTCTTAAAATATCGTTTCATCTTCTTGTTTTAGCAAATGAAATCTAGATGATGTATTACGTAGATAATCATAACAGTAAAACGTAAATGGAATGCTTGTCAAGCTTGCAAATACGCTTGTTCAAAGCTTTAGATGGCAATTTCGCTACAAGCGGATCAGGACTGACTAATCGTCTATTGTAAATTTAAAATCTCGGTGGTAAACGAAAGAATAAAATAATTAAGTGTGAATCATACAAATGTACACAGGTGTAGTTTTAAGAAAATAAATTGATGATTTTTATAAAAGCATATTCATATTTTATACAATTTGCTTTTATAATAATAGTTTTCGGATATATTTTTAAATTAATTTAAAATTTTCAGATAAAGTAGTGTAGTATATAAAATTTTATTGAGAATATAAATTAAAATAATTTTTATAAATTTAAAAAAGTTTTAACTATTTAACTAGATTTGTATTGAAATTCGTTTTAGCTTATTTTTTATGAAATTACATTTCTAGCTAGCATAAATTCATTGTTTTTGTTTTTTATTCGGTTTATTATAATGAATTAAAAAGTTTTTAATTTAGAGCCAAATTATATTTTACTATAATGTAATTTATAAAGTTAGTTTTCTTTTTTATATAATCAATTTATTATCAAACATTCGATAATGGAAAAAGTTTGAGCGTATGTTGGATAGCATGGGTGAAAAGAATTAAATACATATCACTTATCCCAAACATATACAAGTTCAAACTTACATTAATAGTTTTCCTACAAGTCGTTTATTTAAAAAAGGGATGAAAGAAAGTAAATACATGTAAAACATTAATTTATTTGAGTAAATACACTTATGTAAATCAATTTAAAATTTATACACGTGTTATATATATATATATATATATATATATATATATATATATATACGAGTATATATTACAGAACTATTATTTAAATTTCAATATAATCATTTAAAAATATTTTTGCAGCAATCACACATATTGACTTAACAAGAAGTAGTAAAAATAAAATTTATATTTTGTTAAATATATGTTTTGTTAAATATTTGATAGTTGTGTTAAATATATAATTCATTTATTAAAATTTGAATTATTAGGTTGGTAGAAGAATAATTTCGGCATGTGACCTTCAAATTCATAACAAAAACCGAAATTATTTTTCTATCGACATAATGTTTTTTAACATTTTTATGCACTATAAATACTCTTTATATTTTAAGCTATATTTTTTTGTTTTAAACTCTTGTATCAATTGTGATAATAGATAAAAATATTAAACAATAATTAACCTTCGATAAAAAATACAATATCTACAATAAGAAATTGTTATATATATATATATATATATATATGTATATATATTATGTTTATATATATATATATTTGTTTTATATATATATATATATATATTGATATAATTACAAAGTATAATAAACAATTTTAACATCAACATAATGAAAATTTTAAGTATAAGTTTCAAAAAATATAGGGCTTTATCTTATTTACATATTAAATACAATTAAAATGTATTTATATTAGAAAATTACTATTTTAAATTTGGAAAACTCTTTTCATTAAATAAGTTTATTGGAAATTTATATATGTCGAATATCTCTAATTTTGAAATTGCATAGAAAAACTTAATATCTTTATAAAATATATGATTTATAATAATGTATTATATCTAATTTTCCATATTTAAATAAAAATCGAATTTACATTATTAAAATTACGTTTAATAAAATTAGGTAGTTACTATTTAGATTTAATAATCATTTAATTTCTTATTGTATTTTTTTCCAGTCTTAATCCCGTTGAATCATATGTACAATATTATTGACACAACCTGTTTCTGCTTTTAAAATATCTTCTACCAGTGAATACTTGGATATTTATATATAATAAATTATTAGAAGATCAAATAAGATCCAAAATTAGTTATGGTGTAGTGTATTATTATACAAGTGATTCAACGAAATCAAGGTATATAAATTTATAGAATGTTCAATATAATAAATATTTTTGTTCATTAATTTTTTTTTACAATAAACTAGTATTAAACTTATATTACATAATATAAAAGTTCTGTTTATTTTTATAGTTGTAGTTATTTTTTAAGAAAATACTTTAAGGGAAGCAAAAAAATATTTAATAATTAGTATCACATTTTTGTAAAAATAATATTTTGTAATAACTAAAAATTGATTTTCAGAATTTTTAGCTTTAAATTAGAATTATATGCATTTTCTAAAAAAGAAATGAAATTATCATATTTTGTGTATTATTATACAAGTGTAGAATATATAAAATAAAACAATTTCATTACAGTTGTATGGGAAATATCGTTGTGTGTTATTATTGTATGTAATATTTACAAAATATTTTTTATTCCGGAAAATGTTATCCCGTTGACCGTTTGTTTATTTTATAAGTTATACTTTTAGATGACACTATCTTAATTTTAACATTCATTATTCAAATTGCCATATTTAATAAAACATCAAAAACTTACGAGTATTTCCATTAGTAGTAAACCTTATCAGTAAATATTAAGTATGTACACAGAAATAGAAAGATTAGGTTAATTGATAAGTATATATTTATAATTTTTTGAGCTTAGTATTCTGTTAATAACAACTGAGAATATGACAGTGTTTATAGAAAATTTATATTTAGGAAATAAACGCAATTTTCCTGTGCGTTGTACTGTGGCAGTGATATGTAAATGAGTTTTTATGGATGTATAGTGTTTAAAATAATTTATCTCAAGGTATTGATTAATCTCGAAATTATATTATTCTTATAACAAAATTAATAATTACTTTTTCTTAAAAAAAATACTAAGTTTTTGAGCCCGATGGAAATATATAAGAAGAAAATTATATTTCGATGTTTATTTTCATTACTTTTTAATAACTGCACTATTCTTTTTTTAAAAAGTCACTAATTCAAAGCATTTATTGAAATTAGTTTTTATTGAAGACTAGTTTTATATGATACACAATTAACGATGTTTTCAATGTACAACATATACTGTATAGTAGAATTTTATAAAATAACATTTCCTTTACTATAGATATTTCCTGAAGTAAGGAAAATAGCAGAGAGAACGATTGATTTTTACAATATGTCTTGTTATTACTAATTGTAGTTTATTGGTATTTTACTTTTAGAAACAAGTACAAAATCTAGATCTTTTAAAGGTGACAATACCTAATACAATGGTTTTAAAATATTACAAAAATAACTAAGTTACATGAATAAAAAAACGTTAACAAAAATGTTGGAAACTAAACCTAAAACTTGTATTATATAAATAATATAGGTATTATTGTATGTTATATATACATTATATATATCAACATTAAAGTTAAGCTAACAATATAGTTTTCACTGTACAAATTTAAACTACTTAATTTATTGATAATAGAATAACATTTTATTTTTCCAGATAGCGATAATAACCGTATATTTATATCATTAAAGTACAATAAAGAGTACTTAACTTTATAAACATGTATATTTGTTGTTGTTTAATGCGTTTGTTTCTCTTTACGAATATAAATCTTTTACACTAGATGTAACTGTATGTACAGGAGAATAATTACACGATCCACAATTTATAGTAGACATTCCAACATTACTAGTTTGTACAACACTGTTAGTAGTATTTCCGGTAGAAACGGAAGTTCTAGATGGCCAAGTAATTTTATACCGGAAAGATTCGTCTTCGGGATCCGCTTCTATTTGTACTTGTCGAATAGCAAGCCGCGACACACTAAGAGAAGTCACTAATACTGAATTTGTTGAACTTAAATTACCTGTTAATCCCCACGATGATAAAGATTGTTGATCAGAAGGCCACAATGAATGGTTGTTGACAACCCAATTTGACCCAATTATTGCTGATGCCGTATCCCATGTTGCAGAGCCAAAAGCTGCAGTAGAATTTGGCGCAACCGTTCCTGATTGAGGATTTCGGGTACTCTCGCTGGTCCCTGACGGAGGCCCGGTGTTGTAAGTTGAAGGACCGATTATTGTTGTCCCAGAACTTGTACTGTGTGCATAATGGACATCGCTGTAACTGCAGCCGCTGCTAAACACGATCCTCTGCTTCTAACACGACTACTTCTGCAAAAAGTACATTTTATTAAATATATTAGATTTTTATTTTAAGAAATAAATGATATTTTAATATTCCGAACAAAATATCTCTTCATACAGGAGTTAAAAAACATACCCTTATTGAAGAAAATGTTGCAATATTACAGTTGAAATAAAATTACATTTAATGTTATACTTTTTTACCTGTGCATCCATTGCTGCAATATTCTCTTTGATTCATTACAAATGTGACGCAATATAAGAGAGCTGAGAGAAAATTACGAGTTTTCATTTATTACGAGATTGTAGTATCTCAAAGAATTACAAATATCTCATATAAACAGTTCAAAGGATTAATTATTTCCAACAGAAAATAAAATTGTTTTATTATTTTCTCTTATAATATAACGGTGTGTATAAAAAACAATCATAAATTAATTCGCTAATGATAAAAATATAATACACCAATTTGTTTTTAATACACCAAAAAAGTGTAATATTAATGAACTTAATGACTACACAAATAAAAAAATACTAATACAAAAAATTAGGCATTTATTCTGTTATAATAAAGAAAAAATAAGCAGATATAAAATAATAAAATCTTTGCTTATTTGAAGAAAACTATGTTACGTGTAGAAAGAATGTTTAATATATATGTATAATTTATGTTTATATATATATATATATATATATATATATATATATATATATATAACACTAATAAAAAAGCAAAGCCGTTTTAATCAGCGTTTACTTTTAAATGTATATTATTATGGTAATATTAATAATAAACAAATTAGTAAAAATCATTAATTTTTAAAAGAAAAAAACTACATGAAAAAACTGTTAATAATTTCATCCATGTTGACAATATTTTTAAATAGTTATTAAGTGTTATTTTAATATTTTATTGGGAAAACTTAAATAATTAAAATTCCCTTTTTTATCTCAAATAAAACTTATGAAATTTGTGAATTATTTTCTTCACTTTGTTATATTATACAATAATTTCTTATAACGTGTTTAATAGGAAATTTTAAATAGTTCATAAATTAAATGAATATAATTTTATCACCAAATTTTACAAAATGTGAAAAATTCATGTGTTTGCTTCCTTGGTTTTAGACATTTTTGTTTTTAAAATCTGTTTAGACATCCATTTCTCTCTCTCTTTCTCTCTCTTTCTCTCTCTCTCTCTCTCTCTCTCTCTATATATATATATATATATATATATATATATATATATAAAGATACTATAAAAATACATTTTCATTAGTTGCCTAGAATATGCGTAGTTCTGCTTGAATCTAGATATTCAATATATGCCAAGTACATAAATATATTGGAGTAAGTAAACAGGAAGAGAAGGAAGCTTTTTTCGTTGTTCTTTAAGATTTCGTACGTATAGTTTTTTCCACAAAATTACTTCACTTTTCACTGTGTTTTATCTTTCTTGTTGTGTGTTTATGACTTGAAATTTCAATTATTTTTCCAAGAATATTAAAGTTTTTGTTCACATTGAGATCAAAAATATTTTAAAATGAATTAATGCGATAATTTCACTTTTCAAATCCAGATTTCCTTAAAGAATTTCATGTATTTTTTTTATTTATGATTTTAATTGCTTTATTATAATAACCTTTCAAACAAGATAAAACATGTAAATTTTTTCTAGAACTTTTTTACTGATTGTTTTTATTTACATTATTAAATAAATTGTTCACCTTTTACAAGTTTGTTTTATATAAATTTATTCTTTTTGTTGTTATTCATTTTATTTTCTTTTCAAATGAAAATCTGTACATATGCGGATCGTAATACATTACCGTAATTTTTACTTTTTTTTAAAATTGTTTTTCTCTATTACATATACATATATATATATATATATATATATATATATATATTTATATATTTATATATTTATATATTTATATATTTATATATTTATATATTTATATATTTATATATTTATATATTTATATATTTATATATTTATATATTTATATATTTATATATTTATATATATACATATTATACACCGATGAATAAGAAAAGCTAGTTTTAGAAACATTATAGTAAAACGTCAAATGAAAATATGATTTAGTGTAAGAGAATATTATTTCACATTTATATTAAAACTAAAACTGTGCATAAATATAACACTGTTAAAATGTACAGGTATATAATGCTAACATTATATATATATATATATATATATATATATTATACACACAAAATTTAACTCATTGGAATTTTGATAATGAAATTTGTCGTAAACACGTAGTACTGCTTCAGAATTCTGAGCATTTTAACATAAATAATTTAATCCATATAAATAAAGATGTTACAATACAATTTAATAAAATATATAGCTATTTATTAGATTTTACTTAAAAGTTTATAATAATTAACAATTTATGTATATTTTCAAATAAGAACTGATATATTTAGAATAAGAATTGGTTAAGAGGCTTTCAGTGCTGTTTTAACTTTCCATTGTGAAATTAAAACTTTGTGTAAATAAAACAGATACCGCAGAAATTATCAAGAAAATGTTTAAAGAAATTTATAAATACGAACCAGTTTCGTGTATTTTTTAAGAGAATTTAAATCCAAAATATTTGCTGAATAAATTAGTGATCATATACAAATGTTTTTTATAAAAAGCAAGTTTAATGAGTGCACGTTTCTTAAAATCATACATACATATATATATATATATATATATATATATATATATATATATATATATATCTTACCTATAGCAGCGAAATATTTGTGATTAATGCCAATATCATTCAGATTCCAAACAATACAGAGAAGTATGGAAAAATGCATGCTAGGAATAACAAAAAAAGATAGGAATAGAATATATGAATACGAAAACAGACGGGAGTCACAGATGCAAAAAAGTATTCTGAAATGGAAATGGGTGAGGCTAAAGTTATTAAGTGGGAACCAAGGAATATAAAAAAAGCCAAGAGAGACTAATGTACAGGTGGGATAAGGAGAAGCTTGATACATTGTAATAGTTATTTTTATATCGTATTTCAATGTTATTCGGTTAAACAAACTAATTTAAAATTATTTTTGAGTTGTTAAATTTTATGCTAAAATTTATAATTCGACTGACAATATTCTTCAATAATTTTTCATTACCAATTCGATATATTTAAAAAAAAATAATTATCATGACGACTTGTCATGAACTTTCACTTTATTCTTTTCAACCCCATGATTGGAATATTTCGTCTCAGATTTCAATAAGGTTTCAACAATCAGTTTAAATAATATTGTATCTTCTTAAATTATTTTTAAATAGTTTATGTACTTAATCCCGTTGCATTTTTATAATTATTATTTAGAAGTTAATAATACATAATTTGTGTACCTTTATTTTTAATACAGTTATAACAATCGTTGTTGTGGTAATAAAGTGGAAGGACTTAAAACCTGTAAGTTAAACTTTTTGTACTTCAAGCAATTAGGCTATACAGCAGATCAGAAGGTTGTATACTACGAATGAGGATAAGAGAATGGACAAACATAGAAAATTATAAACACCGTAGGACATTGATGGACGAACCCTTATCAAAGCTTTTATCTGTAAATGATAAAAAGTAGGCAGTG
>CM068313.1:25805511-25818011 GCA_034766995.1 Acanthacorydalis orientalis
CAATTGACTTATTTGAATAAAAACTTTAACATCAAACACTTTAAAAAGATACTTTTCCTTATTCATTAGATTTAGATTGAAGATTTAAAGTGTATAATCATTATGTATTAGAAATTATTGTGAAGGTAGCTTTATTTAACATTATATTTAAGAATGTTGATTAATATTTTTGAAAAATATATAAGTAAATATCTAATAATAATAAGACATAAGTAGTCTTGTATCAAAATACATAAATGAATCCTAAACAATATTTTAGAATAAGTTTTGGATGTAATGATGTAGTTTTAGAGAATAAATAGGCAGGCAAACGACACGACTTTGGGAAGCAAATTATGTAGATGCTGTCAGTCAGAATAATTTGTAATTACGTAAGCAAAATTCTATATATATCATACACATATTCATACACATAATCACACACACATTATATATATATATATATATATATTGTTTGATATTTTAGGGTTTAACTAAAATTGATTGCAATACTTCGTTACACACTTAACCGATAGCACAACCTTTAGTGATCGTATCGTTCCGATGTAACTTACTATGTATATGGTCAGTGTCTATTACCTGGTATATTTTATCACTGTTATCAAAATTACTATCTTACGTAAATGTATTCATAATTATTATTTTCAGTACGTTTTACTATAATAAAGTTCTGCGACTACGGCTAAATTAACTTTCATAAATGAATTATTTTCTTATTTTACAAATCATAAAAAAGTTATTTGATCAAATTTTCAATGTTTAATAAATTATTATTGATTACTTTTGATTGTTGCTTATACATATCTCGATACCGATCCCAATGCCATCATATTTAGTGTTAAAGTACAGAAAATTCGAAAAAAATGTATTAGGTTTGTAGTAAAATAATTTCGATTTTTTTTTTGAAATCTAATCTTATTTTTTTTAAGGAAAATTTCATATGTTCTCGTTAATATAATTTTAGTGTTTTTTTCGGTCTGTATTTTGGTAACATCGACTTTGGTTTTATTTAATTTTACTTCAAATTGGGCTATTGAATTAAAAGTGGAACAGAAGCAAATAGCAATTTTTTTATGACTTCCAAATGGGTGATAAAGCATTAGAAACTGCTCGTAAACTAAACGATGAATATGATGTGGCTACTCTTAAGGAATGTACGGTGCAATGGTGGTACCAAAAATTTTGTACTGAAAAACGCAGGCGTCCTTCAGTTCATAACGACCAACTGAAGACGCTGAATCAGAACCACGCACAACAATTTGAGAGCTAGCACAAAAGTTTGTCATCCAATAATTCTGGACCATTTATAACAGCTAGATGAGAAAAATATATATGAATTCGAATATCATAAACCGCAATTATTTTATTACCAACCTAATACTTTATAGGATAAGAAAATAATTCATTTATAAAAAAAGTTTTGTTGTATTTCCTATAATTAAACGTTGTTTTAAAATTATATTCTGTAGTTATAAAAATTAACAATCTTTAAAATAAAAAAACATTTTTTTTTTCAAAAAGGAATTAATAGGTATATCAGATAAGTATGAATATATGCATAAATTTATGCAAGTAATAATCAATGCAGACAAATAGTTGATATC
This sequence comes from Acanthacorydalis orientalis, assembly GCA_034766995.1. Classification (NCBI taxonomy): domain Eukaryota; kingdom Metazoa; phylum Arthropoda; class Insecta; order Megaloptera; family Corydalidae; genus Acanthacorydalis; species Acanthacorydalis orientalis. The sequence goes on from CM068313.1 coordinate 25,807,116, forward strand.
TGAACTAAAACGAACGGAAAGTGCTGTCAGTAAAGTGTTACGTACATTTTGTATTTAGAATGATTGATGATGGATACACTATATGATAAAATTGTTTTAAAATGCAATAATTTAACTGTATGTATATGTATTATATATATATACACAAATAAATAAATACAACATAGGTATACACTACAATTTTTTTACATAACAAAATCTCAAAAGAAAAATGTTTCGTATTAATTTTATTTCCTTATAGAAAGCAATCTTTTATCCTTACATTAATTTACTTGGTACACTGAAGTATAACTTGTAGTTTTTAACTTTAGTGGAAAAATAAATTTGTTAAACAAATTAGAAGAAATTCAATTTAAGTTGTTTAATAGTTAAATAAAATTAAGATGTGCATTTGAAGGATTGTTGTTAAAACAAGATTAAAATTTACACTCTTTCATTTCATTCGTAATCTTTTGACTCAAACAATTTAAAGATAGAGAAAATATTCATTTTCTGATAATATTTTAGTTTTATTTATTTATGTAATTAATATAACATACGTATTTACAAAAATATCTTTTCTCTAATCAAATGAAATCAATAATTAGAACATTATATTATTTTTTTATAAATTATGGAATAACTAAGACAAATAAAAAGTATTCGAAATTATTTGTGTAGATCAATCGTTTAAAAAACATTGTAATAATTATAAAAAGAAGAAATAGAGCATTCAATATCATTATTGAACAAATAACAATTCTGTTTTACGTATATCTACTTGAATCGACACGAATATTACTATATTTTAATGATTTACGGCAATATGGCAATGGCAATTTCTGAAATATGGCAATAGAACGTTTCGTAATATTTTTTTTATCAATTGAGCCATTTTAATACTACATTTGAAAATTTATAATACATAAATTTTTTGAAGCGAATATATAAAAATAAATTGTTCTTATAAAGTATATTTAATGCAAAAAAGTACTAATTACACGTTTCAATTATAAAGAAAAGTGATTTATTGACTCATATTTTGTAAGAAAAGTTTTAAAATCAAGGAAAGATTATTTTCGCATATTCAAGTCAAACATTCAAATAAAAAGCTTTTTACAATTTTACAATTATATAGTAAAAAGCTATAAAATAAAAACTAAAAAAGTAAAAAAAAAAACAATAAATTTTTCCGAAATTCTATATTAGATAAAAATAATAGAATGAAATACAACATGGATTTAATAATGATTTATTTTAAATATGATTTTATAATTAATATGATTTAAATATGACTTACCTGCAACATCTATAACAATCAAATATGTTCAGGAACGCCTGTCGGAACTTCCTGTTCATGAAGCAATATGTTATAGGATTGCAACATGAACTAATATATGCTAAAAGTTGTACTAGAGATATTCCCGTCGATCCAACATAGTTGTAAACGAGTTCAGGTGAAAAAAGGTACCATGTATTGAGAACGTGTAAAGGCGCCCAGCAAACGAAAAACTCTGCCACAACAACGAATAGCATACGGATTACCTGTTTTGAAGAAAAAACCATTAATAAAAATATTCATAAGAAAAGAGGCTAAATAAACATATATTATTAAATATTTTTAAAATAAATTTCATATACACGAAATAAGCAAATAACAAAACAAATATCGTTCCATTCATACAAAGAGAATATGAATTACTTGTTTATATATGTTTTGCAACTTCGGAGGTTAGGCTTTTATGAATTTTCTTTCTTGGTCTCTTAGCAACGATTTCGACTTTTTTGTGACTATGGTAAAAAAATCTACAGTTATAATAACTATGTATATAGAGTACAGTAGAAATAACGAATACATAAGTATTTAAATGAAAAAAGACAGTACTTTAAAATTTGTACTTAAATATGTTAATATTTTTTTTCATTTAGCGGCATTATTATAAAGGTATATCTCTTTAAATATCCAAGAAATCTTACAGTATTATTAAAATAATTTATATTGATTCTCTTGTCTGAGATACTTTCAATTTGCTTTATATTCTGAGAAAAATAATGAGGAAAATTAATTAAAAAATGTTTTTAAAACAGTTTATTCCTCAAGTTTATTCGTTCTTTTTGTTTATATTTTTTGAAATGAAAATTGTGTTTCGGATGGAATAAACTATTTAGATAGATTTGATTATCTTGAACTATACTTTTAATTAGGAAGTAAACTAGAGCATCCTTTCATAAAATAAAAAATTGTAGGAGATAATGATTCTGTTATGAAAATAATTTGTAACGGAAACAATTTTGTAAACATCAATTTTCTGAATTTCAATATTAATGACTGTTTTAGTAAATGAAACAATAAGAACATTAAATTTTGTAAAAAAAATTAATGTATTCATGTGTGTATATTTAATTAGAGTAAATTATTCAAATGAATTTTCATATTAATTTTTTTTCACTGACATTTAAACTAGTCGAAAATATCAGACACTTGCAAATGAGAATTATTAGTTAAAGTTTGCACGTTAAGATTTAGTAAATGTACATCTTCCTTTATATATACACACGAAGTACGAACAGATAAGAATCATCTTTATTAACTTTTTTCCTTTTTATATAGCTTCTATTTAAAGTAATGTAAGATTTATTTCTTTGTTTCTTCGCCGAACACATTTAGTGAAGCATACTTCTTTAAAAATGAGCAATTAGACAATGAACACCGAAAGTAAAGTACGATTTTTACGTTCAAGGATATATTTTTAGTTTATCAATGACGAGATTGTGTCGAAAAAATAGATTTCGTGCAAACAGTAGATGCAGATAACTGTCTTCAACTTAATTCATGAATAAAATTCAAATATATTTAATATCAATAAAAGCTTGCTGAGAAAAAGTAAAAGAACTTAATGTAATTGGTGTTTAAAATAGTATAGTGGATTGATTTTGGAAATATATGCAACGTGGAGTTTGTATTTTTTTAATTCAACAATATTTTTTACAACACATTTTTTTAATGTATGAAAAATAAATGTCAAAAAAATTATAGACAAGCTGCAATAATTTAAAACATTTTATATCCATATTAGAAAATAGAATATTGATGTACATGTTCAGATCAGGTGTATTTGTAAATGAATTGACTTTAAGAGAATCATATCAGAATTCATTATATTCACTTATATATATGTATATACATATATATATATACATATACACATATATATATATATACATATACACATATATATATATATATATATATATATATATATATACACATACCATGAACACTGACTATTTACTGAATAGATTCACACACAGAAATGAGGATATTACGTAGAGAAAATAAGAATATTATAGCTTAGGATCATACATATAAATGAGTATTATATAAAATATTTTCGTTGAATGAAATATTATTTTGTTGATTTTTATTGAATAAATCCTTTAGAATATTTGTGATTTATTGAATTTTAAATAATGTTTGATATGTATGCCGTTAAGAAGTATTTATTTTTAATATTTTATGCTATAATATTATAATAATTTATGCTGTAATTATATATTTAATTTGTTAAGAAAATAAGTTAAATTATCAATATTATCGAAGATAAAATCAAGCAAAATCTAATCAGGTTTAATAATCCATAAGGTTAGTTTTAAAAAAAAAACATGTCATGAAATTTAACTTTATCTAAGAGAATTTAAAGTAAACGAATGTAAAAAAGTAATTAAAGGATAAATCTCTTAAACTCTAGAATTAAACATATGTTTGACTGAAATATAAAAATTTGTAAAACATTTTCATGAAAACAAGTTAAAATTTTTATCTTTACTGTACATACATTTTAAAAATACTATGCTTAGACATATTTTCACAGATATAAATATAATATCTGAACTTCATGAAGTTTATTTCCTTTTAAGATTATAGATATAAGGTTTAAAGTGTGAAGATAGAGGTCAGCAATGAGACATAATTGAAATTAGTAACTGAGGTTTCTGCGTTTCTCAATAGACATGCATTCTCTTAAGGCACTTGATATAATCATTTAAAAACAAGTTATTCCATCTTGAAATTTCAGTACTTGTTACTTTTTACTGATATATATATATAATATTATATTGAAAACGAATTGAAAAGATTATTTATATAATTTTAATATAAAATATTCTATGCTCCTTTCAGGAATAAACTTTTACAATAAAACATTTTTTCAACAAGCACGATTGTGTTGCAAAAATATCAAATATTTTTAGAAAGTGTATAAACGTTATATTTACTTGATCTAAAAAATATGAATCATATATTAAAATTGACTTATCTGGATATTGAAAAATTGAACGCTTTGAAACATTTTGTGATAACTATCATATATGTATATTGATATGTGAAAAATTTATTTATTCTGGCGTATATTCGTGGTCACATATGAATTTATGCATATATTTATCTCTGTCTATCTATCTATCTATCTATCTATATATATATATATATATATATATTTATATATATATATATATATATATATATATATATATATTACATTGTATATGTACACACATATTTGAATTTTTTCATAGTAACGGATTTTATTACGAATTTTTCTGTATCTTCTTTATTATCTATTTTCGTTTTTTCATCTTGTATTATTTTGCACAATATTTTGTCTCGGGTATATATACACACAATCGTGTATATATATATATATATATATATATATATATATATATATATATATATATGAGAGTTTGAATACAGCATATAATCTATAGAACATTCGTAATGCGAAGTTTAAAAATCTTACCTTTTTCTTTGCTTCGATACTTTTATCCATATGATTAGATCTAATCGCATGTCTTGTGAATGTATACGTTGTCGGAACGGTAATGTCATCACATCCAATGTTGACACTATTATTAATGATCGAATCACTCGTGCTGGTTGTCATTGTTGTACCACCACCAACAGCTAGATTAGATCCGCTGGTACTTGAAACTGTGCCGTTGCTTGCACTCAACATAGCAGTGCTGTTCTTTGGAAGCTGACAATGTCCATTCTGCTGATGATGATTCTTTTGAGTAGAGATATTACTGCGTGTCATATGATTGGATAAAATAGGCGATTCACCGTTACCATTAGATGATATTTCACATCTTGGTATTACAAGGGTAGATTTTTTTCGAGATGAATTTCTGTTGCACATACGACTTTTTGTGCGTTTTTTAGATGAGGATGGTAGACGTACCTGATAATAAAAACACACATATATAAGAAATAGTGATAATGTTTCAAAACTTATTTATTTAAAATGATATATTTTGAGTTCTAATAGTTTACAATTTACATATATATATATATATATATATATATATATATATTCAAAAATGTATCTTCAAACCGTATTTCCAGTTTTTAAAAATACTACTAAAATACTTGAAAATCATACATTTAAAAACGTTATAAGAAATTAACTATTTTTTAGAAAAGAAACTAAAATAATACACAGTGAATTTTAATAAAAAGAATGAAATATGTTTATTTTTAAATAATCCATTTATTACAAAAATAAATCGAATGAAATTGAAATAAAATTGAATTTATTTAGATTTTTTAATAAAATTAAGAATATACACACATATGTATTAATGTGTATATATATATATATATATATATATATATATATATATATATATTATATGTATATATAAAGATAGAAACAGATATATATAGAAAAAAATTAACGAAAACTAAATGTAAAAAGTTAAAATATACAAGTGAATTCGGGTAGGCAAATTACTTTCTCTCATTGTTTCATCATCAGATCTTAGGTAGTAATTAATGTTCAAATAATGTGATTTATTTTTTCTGTATCATTTTAGCATATTCATTGTTTTTTTTTTATATATGTAAAGCACACCCCTTGAAGCGAACACTAAACATATAGAAACGAGTACGTGACTTATATGCTGAGTCTTGAACACAACTAGATAGTATTATTTGATTATGGATATATTGTATACTGTATTTGAATATGTAGAAAAAAATTGTAAACAAATAAACAAGCATTGTTTTTAAAAAGGAAATAAATATATTTTTCATGTTTTACAAGTTTGTAAAAATATAAATATTGTAAAAATCATAATCTTTAAGTATATTCTTTTATATAAAGAAATCTTTTACATATGAAAAAAATGGAACTTATTTACAAGCATAAAAACTGCATTTAAACATGTAAAATATAATTATTTGAAATGCAATAAAAACTGATGCTTTTTATGAAATATTAAAAAAATAAAAATGGAATGTATAGGATACAAACATTTTGTATATAAGATGAAATAAATTCTCAATAGAAAAAATTTTACTTTAATGCTTAAAGCCAGTTACTCATTTAATAAAATTTATATAACAACATATTTTTTTTCAAAATTATCTACTGAGATAAATATTTTAATGTTACGTAGTCTGTGAATGTTTTATAATTATAAATAAATTATTATAAAGTCTGAAGAAAATGCAATAAGTTCAAGTGAATATGATAAAGTTTTGAAAACAATCTCATTAAAATATCAAATGGAAAATGTGATACTGTAAAATTAATGGAGAATTATCAAGTGGAATATTTTTGTATAGTGACATTAAATGTTTAATTAGATAAGCGGTTTATTAAATTATTCACTTAAGCTGAAAAATTTATCAGTGTCGTCAATTAAGGAGATTGGAAAATCGTTTTGAATAAAGATCATGACTTTAAAAACGATTGAGAGATATTTTTAGAAATTTTAATAATATTTTATATATATATATATATATGATATAAATATATATATATATATATAAATATATATATATATATATATATATATATATTTATATATGAATTAAATTTTATGATGAAAACCAGTGTATAAATATTATTTATATTCACTATTATTGTAATTTTTTGTATTCTCAACCTTAATACTTTAAATTTTCATCTAATTTTAATAATCCATTTTTTTAAAAAAAATTCTCTAAATTTCTTTATTTCTTATCAAATTTAGTTAGTATAAAAATTTGTAAATTATTTTACTTTCCTTGTGATTAAAAAAATACTTTCTCACACTTAAAATACATTTAATACATTTAAGTAGAGTTAATGAAAAAAATTATATAACAAGTATTTTTTTTACAGAAAATTCGTTACAATAATACAATTATATTACATGCTGTTAATATTTTATGATTAGTATTTAACTAGTGATGTTTTTTTCTTAAATGAGTGTTCAATAGCAATGAACCTTTTTTCTCGATATAATTTAATTTATTTTTATATTAATAATGTGACTTATTTTCAATTGCATTAATTTTTTTCAATATTTTGAAATTATATGAAAAATTTCTAACATATTAATAACATACAGATTTTGTAGTTATATACGGTTGTATATTTTGTAATTTTTATTTATATTTTATGAAAAAATTATGAATTATGTAATGAGTGTTCTTGATTAAGTCTATATTGTGTTGTATAGTTATAAAAATCTTTTTACATTAGGTTGTTCTATCAGCTGACGTGAAATCATTCTTCTAGAACAATGATTTGTATTTTTACTTAGGTGGACCAATTCTTTTTGACATCTACTCGTATATAAATATCGTATTTTGTCTTCTTATTAGAAAAAAATATATTTCGAATATGATGTGAAACAAAGTAAATAAGTTAGTAATTATTTATAATTATACAATAAAAAAATTGATATCTGTGTATTAAAAGTTTTCTAGTACTTATTTAAATATATTATATACATTTTTGAATCATCGAAATTTGAATAAGAAAAATTAAAAATGTAATGTTCTAGTTGCTTTTTTATACAATATAAAGTATTTCATTTAATATTGATTATAAACTAATTGATATATGTATACAAATACATGCTCACACACACACACACACACATATATATATATATATATATATATATATATATATATATATATATGTATTTAATTTGTTAAGCATTTTTAATAAATGATATAAAATTTAGAATGTGTATATAAATTATAAATACTTGTATAATAAAGTATGTAATTTATTAAATATAAATACATTTTTATGTTATTTATTAAATTCTCAAGATTTTAAAGAAGTATATAACATTTCTTAGTGTAATAATGTTAATATATGTCTAAAAATATATTCTTTATTTTTAAAATACAAATTCAATTTTCATTTAATAAAAATGAATGATATGAAAATGTAAAACTCTAAATAAAGAGAAATATAAAATGTTTAAAATTTATCCACCGCAGTCAATTGTAAATATTGATGTGCAATTTAAAATGTTATTCACGTATGTTAGATCATCCGTGACGAAAAAGTCTAATAATCGTGATTCAAGAACAAAGAAATAAAGCTGATGCGAATACTTTATTTTTATCATATTTAAACATTCGAGATATAGAAGGGGATAGAAATAAAAACGTGCTCGGAAATCAGTACAAGATGTCGCTAATACTTTTTACATTATTCCTTTTATCAGTGTTCTGCACACATCCTCAGTTGCACGTCATCATCTTGTCAAAATATCATTTCAATTTTCATAGTATTCATTTGATGAATGTGACCTACATACTGTGTCAGTAGAAAATACGGTGAAAATGTATCATTCTTGTAAATGAACGTTAGCGAAAAATGCGGTTCTTGTTTGTAATTTTTTTTCTTGTAGATGGTATAATAAAATATGGTTATTTCATGTAAAATATTACAAAGACAAATTACTGTTACTGCAACATACGTTTTTTCTTCTGTTGTGAATTATTGACATAGACGATAGTTGCAATATTTTAATATTGATTTCAAAATAAACTTACACGAAAAAATTAGTACCGTAAGTAAATCAATACACAAGTACACACATACACACACACATTATATATATATATATATATATATATATATATATACACACCCATATGTAGGTAACGATCGAATTTGATATTGGAATTCAATGGATGAACAAATGTACAATATGACGGAAAAAATATAACAAACATTTTATATACGCTGAAAAACGTTTACTAAAATCTCGGAACAAGAAATTCCAAACAGTCAGAATGTCCTACTTTCGTGTTCAGAGAATATACTACACTTATATATATATATATATATACATATAAGGTTTAGTATAAATAAACAAAACAAACAAATTTGATTTTTCGGTTCTGTATATTATAGATACTTAAAAATGTAACTCTTTAAATGGTCGATAAATTATTCGTAATCTAACTACTAAACTTATTATTGACTTCAACACTTGTTACATTGAAATGGAATAATCTTTTCGCAATGAAAAATACCCACTTTATGAATTCTCGAGTAAACAAAATTATATTAAAACAAAAGAATCGATTACACAAAAAACATGAAAGAGTATCCAAGGGGCAATAGAAAATGAAAGTGAAAGATTGGTGAAGATGACTAACAAATAAAGAGAGAAATTGTTTACATGCTTTAGGCTCAGTTTAAAGGGAAGTATTAAACAAAATACATTCATAAACACATACATACATATATGTATATATAATCAGGTCAGTGAAAAATACAATACAGTTTTTTTTTAAATATAAGACTATATATACTACAGTAAATTAGCAAGTATTATTTAGAAAAACAAATTTAATAAAATGGCTAGTTTATAGTTAATAATCATGTTATTTATTATTTAATTAAATATTAAATGAAAGAAAGGTACAAGTACTAGTTATACAAACTTTTGTGTGTGTGTGTGTGTGGATATATATATATATATATATATATATATACATGCTATAAAATATAAAAACACAAAGCAATGTGTACAAAGAGAATCATGCACAATTAAAACATATTTTACATATTTTTAGCTTTTGTTACACGTTAACAAAAATTGTAAAACAATATTTCAAATTGTCTATAACTCATTAAAATATTTTCTAATTGTAAAAAAAAAATAAATTCGGTTATAATAAAATCTGTTGAATAAAGAAAACTCAATGCTTGTTTATTCAACATTCCAGTGTTATTTTGACAATGTACACATCATTAGTATTTGTTATACTATTCATCTACATGTCAACAGCTGCTGTTATCTTAATATCAAAATCTTGGATGAATTAACAATATAAATATTCGGATCTTGTAAAAATAGTGAACGAAATCAACTAAATGTCTTACAAAAATGTTTATTTTTCTAAACATTAAACATATTTTTTTTAAAAAAATATTTAATTCAGTAATTATTTGACTTCTTGTATGTAAAATTCTTTCTAATTTAGTACTGATATCTAATTATATATTCTTTTTACTGGGTATATTCAATTTAATTTAAAATTAAATTTCCCTCAAAACTTCGTTCAGTTTATATATATATATATATATATCAAGTTGAGAGCACATATATATATATATATATATATATATACATATATATACATACATATATATACATATATATATATATATATATATATATATATATACACATATATATATATATATATATATATATATATATATATATATATATATATATATATATATTAACGGAAAACATCAAAAAAGGGAAAACTTTAAATCGTGTCAAATTTGGGTGAATTGTATCAGTATTTCTTGACATTTGCATTTAAATTTAAAATTATATATTCACATTCAGAAATAATGTCAGTGTGCGTGCATACGCGTTTGTATGTGTATATATATATATATACACGCACAAACACATACATTTATTTTCATTGCCAACAGTCCTACAATAGATGTTAAATAACAATTATGAACCATGTTGTCGCATGAATATATCATTCTTTAAAACATAGGCGTCAAGTACTTACTTATTTTGAGATTAAGTTGGATGATCAACTAATATATTTTTTCTTTATTTTATTTTAAAAGTGGTCTATTA
>CM068313.1:25823011-25830511 GCA_034766995.1 Acanthacorydalis orientalis
AAACTCCTGTTTTTGACTCATTTGAAAATTAATTATAAAATTATCACATTTTCATGAATAAAATTACGAAAACAGTTGTTTTGTAACTTGTATGTCAAGCTGTATATTATTTGTATGTCATATGTTACTAGTTTAAATATATAAATAATATAAAAATCTTTCCTTATTTGATTTCAATTATGAGAACAATTGTTAAAATCAATTTTAATAGAATCTATACTTTTATTTGCGGTTACTGAATAAATATATATATATATATATATATATATATATATATATATATATATATATATATATATTAATTTAATTATTATTATCTATATTATAATATACATTTGATATGTTTATAATTTATTCAAGAATTTATAAATTGTTAATACGAATGTAATAATTAAATTTAAGAACAATAAGACAAAAAATGTTAACTTGTGATTATTTTCAATTAGGAGATATTTTTGTTTACGCAATGTTCCTTTATTGCATTTGGTGTCAATAAATATTTAATTGCTTACGCACGAACCGGTTTTGTATTGTTATACGGTTATTTACTGGTTCGTATTCATTCAAACATTTATTGGAAATTTCAGTAACCTTTGTATACATTATACGTACATAAGCTTCATTTCTATCATTCTTTTCCAGTATTTTTGTACTTTCTACATTTATTATACACTCAAAATATTTCTTTTCATTTAAAATAACTTGAGAATACTAAAATTACCCAAGTTCGCAAGAATTCGAGAGAATTGTTACCTTAAGAAATATGAAGCTGAATTTCAGATTTTAATATATTTGTTAGCAATTTAATATGGTAATCTTTCAATTAAGATCGTCTTTTATTTTATTCTAATACTATTTTTTGAGATACTATTAAGATTAATTATTGAGGTTACTTTAGATAATTGTTATTTGGGGTAAGCTTATTAAATAATGTTTCATAAATAATGCTTTACAAGGATTCACTGCATATCAATTGAAAATGGAAATTTATTACAAGATATCGAAAATAAATTACGATGTTCCACAAAGGCAGTCAATAAGAAAATACCAATTTTATATAATTAACATTTTATTACTTGACTTATATATATAAGTCAATAACTTTCAATAACTCTGAAAATATCTTATTTATAATAAGATATTTTCAAAGTTATTGAAAGGTAATAATTTTACTATTTTGGTCTTCATAGTTTCACTTAAATAAATATTAATTACTGAATGGTGTTTGATTGAGTATTTTTTGATCCACATTTAACTTAAATGCAGACTAGTAAATTTCTTACTGTTAATAATATAACAATTTATATATATATGCATACATTTTTTCATATATGAAACATGATTAAGTATTTGATAATGTCATATATTTACAATTTTCTCTTGAACTATAATGGTATAACAAATAATACTACATCTTTCCGGTTACATGTTTAAAACGAAAGTCAAAGTACAATATTTGAAATCGACATGAAAATTACTATCCCAACCGCTGAGCGTAACTCAAACTTGAAACATATATCAAGCTTTATAGCTCTCTTGAGAAGTTTTAGATATATTACTATGCGAATCTTGTTGTCAGGCAACACAAATGGAACATCGTATCTAAAATCTATATATCATTTTATATCACTGGACTATTAGAAACATATTTTAGAGTCAATATTTTAAAAATGAATAGAAATATATAGTTATTCAACCATATATATATATATATATATATCGTATATAATCAGTAGTTTAAATAATGAAAGTAACAACTTTATGATCTAATTTAACACTTCTAGCAAGTGCTTATATTTTCCTTTAATATTCCCTATAAAATAATGAAACATTAAAATGTTTCTCATTATATCTTATTAAAAATACATGGAGTTAAAATTGGTGAGAGCACATTTTATAATTGTGTAAATGTCAGTCCGGAAAGTGAAAAATATTTAGTGAATTTAGTACTTTCAATTATTCTCATTACTGTTATATTACACGAAATAAAAATATTTTGCCTATAAGGACAAGAAATATTTACGAAAATACAGGTTACATTTTATATTTACATAATGTATTAGGTAACATAAATATATTATAGTTTATATCCTCCATCCATATAAGTTGAATATTTTTTTGTTTCTATACAAAAATATATAAAACAAAATATTTTCAATATTTTTGTTTCTGCTTATTTATTTATATATTTACCTTTTTATATATTTATTTATATTTGTTTTTTTATTGTTTTTCTTACAGTTACCCCATACATTAATTAATAATACTAAATTTAAATTATATATTCTATACAGTCTAAATTTTCTATATAATTAGATATTTTTTCTATCATCTTTATACTTTCCCTCTTTTTCTTTATGCACATATATATATATATATATATATATATATATATATATATATATATATATATATATATATATACATACATATATATATATATATATATATATATACATATATATATATATATATATATATATATATATATATATATATATAAATAAAGTCTGATTGTATTTATTACTAAATACGTGTTTTTGTTACTTCTTTTATTGTGTAAAGTAAATAAGAAAATAAACTTTTTCTCAATTAATGTATATTTATTGCGCTAATAAAAACAACAAAAGTAGAACGTAATTATAACAAATAAACACCTAAACTGAGAAGAGAAAAATACTGAACGCACGAAACATCAACGTTAACGCTTTCCGACTCAAATTATTTGTTCTCTAAACTTTCTTAATGAATGTACGTGAGTGGCTTCTAAATTAATTTTAATTTTATACCTTTCAATGAGGTATATCTTAATATACTTAAATGTCAATATATATCGAAAATAACAAAATATTCACGACTCATTTTTTTTCAATTTTCTTAATAATTTTAATAGCGTAATCAAAAATTAATTTTTATATCTATCGTTTTCATTTTAAGCCCCTTTTAAATATATCCGATTTTATTAATATGTTTATAAACATGATTTTTTAAATTACTACAAAATTTACTGATCCATTTACAACACAGTTCAAAAGTGACAATGAATAAACATTAAAATATAACAAGATAAAAATTAAATCGGAATAATCAAAGGCAATTTGTGTTCATTGTATTTTAAATTACCGTTCAAATTGAAACGTAATACATTGTCGATGAATGAATGTTGGTTTCAATATAATTTCTGATTGATAAGATAAAAATAAAAAATACGTATTATAGTGATTATTTTTGTAAATCTGTAGAAAATTATTTTTTTTTAAAAAACATAAAATTGAAATATTTTAAAACTTAAAAATATTCATACATGAGTACATCTAAAAAAATAATGTGGTGATATTCTTTTGTATTAAATATCATATAATGAGTTATAATACTAACATAAATATTTACAATATCAAGAAGTTTTTAAGATCATATTTTGAAAGTCTTTTTTTTCCAATAATGAAAAGCGCCAGTATTAAATTGTAATCAATAAAGAACATCCAGATAAAATATAAAAATGATTTAATTTCAGTCATTTCAAGACGTTCCGTCAAAGTAATTCCGCTAACAGTACATTAATCATGAGGGTAAACCGTGAAATACGTCAGCAGAAAAATTCACGCTCGATATGCGTGCTTCTTGATTATTTTTACTCGTGTGATTATATTTCTCATACATTTATTTTCTTTATCCACAAAATTATTTAATCAATGTATATTAATACTTTAACTTATACTATTATTAATTGAACTTATATCAACTGTTTTCATTAATGTTTTTATTTATAGTTTTGAAATAATATTACATAGTTTCTGTTCTTTGGATATAGCTTTCCTGTATAATTTTTTTTTCTACTAATTTTTTCTTTAAAAGTTTTTTGATTGTGAAATATGCAATAGAGTTTAAACACTATACAATTAACATTATCGACAAAAGAAATATAGTTTATCGTTCTTAATTAGCAAGGAGAATTAAAAAAGCATATGTAAAATACATACTCTCATATAATGAAAGTATTATATATATATATATACATATGTATATATATATATATATATATATATATATATATATATGTATATACATATATATATATATATATATATATGTATATACATATATATATATATATATATATATGTATATACATATGTATATATATATATATATATATATATATATATAAATGTATATATATATATATATATATATATGTATATACATTTATATATATATATATATATATATATATATATATATATATATATATATATTGTCATATATACAAGTATTTATTAAAAAATTAAATTTTAACTATTTTAATTAAATGTTGTTTCTATTTATTTGTGTTTTTCATATTTTTGAAATTTAATAAAAATTAATTTTATTTCATTCATTCTACTTCAATGTTATTAACTATTATACAAAACTCGTTTATCAAAGTTTTTGTTAAATAATTAAATATTATAAATAAGAAGATACGATTAAAAATAAGTATAAAATATTTAAATTTTATTACAAATTTTAATTAAATATAACAGTTTAGTTGTACATTTTGTTAACCGGTGATGACAATTAAATCCTCTTTTAAATTAAATTTGTTTAAAAAAATAATTTAATTCAACTTTTAAGATTGTTGGTAAAATTCAACAAGTACATTAGTAGTTATTAAATATTATCGAACGATAAGTTAATGGAACGATTATCGTATTTTAAAGAAATGAAGTAAATTTATATTTCAAAATATTATTAAACATGTCAAAAGCTTTTATGTTAATTTTTAATAAAAAAAGTATAGTGTTTTTTTATGTCCATTTAAATAAATTGAAGTTTTAGATACAAACAATCTGTACGGAGAAAAAAGTTTCTTTTTTTTCAGATGATGAGAGTGATATTTAAAAATTAACAATTTTTAAACTACTATGTTGTATTTAAAAAATGTTATTTACTTTCAGTAATTTTTATAATTTATCATAAAATATATTTTAATATTTAATTTTCTCTGAATGGTATTACACTAATATAAATTTATTAATACTTTTATTATTGAATTATATGTCATTTTATTAATACTTTTAAATTTATTATTTGTCAAAAATGAAAACTTTCAGTTTCATCTATTCTATTAATAATACTGTCTTTTCAATACTGTCTTTTTCAAAATCTAACTTTATCAGTTCATAACACTAGAATATTTTTCATTATTTACCTATTAGTCTATTTCATTGAGGATGTGTAATATTTATTTATTTCTTAGGTGTTTGTATTATTCATATTTAATCTTTTCTAGAATATTTATATTATATGAAATTATAAAATTGAATGGATGTCCTGCGATGTGAGGAAATACATTTCATATTAATTTTATCGAAGCTATCAAACAAGTGTTTTATTTGAAAAAATATAATTGTAATTGATTTTTATATCAGTTTAGTACAGTTCAGTGTAGAATATATTTCGGCATTCACTATTGTAATTATTTGGAAATGTAATTGTTTCATAATTTTCAATAAATGAATTGAATAAATTTGCAACTAAACCGGTTTTATTTTTTAACTTCGTTGTTATTAATTCAGCGAAAGAGGACTTGAAATAATTATTGCTCTCTTTTATTCTAGATTGTAATTAATTATATAATAATTATAAGAAAATTAATTATTAAATGTATTTTGGAAAATCATTTTATTTTTTCTAACAAGTTTTTTTTATTTTAACAATATTTTATTTAAATTTAATATTTAAGTTCTATAAAAATTATTTATCATTCTAGAAATATTTTTAAATTATTATTAAGAAAAAAATTAAAAAATCAGGTCAAACAAACAACAAAATCAAAAAGTATTATATTTTTTAAAGAAATTCAATACATTCATATATATATATATATATTTCAAAAAATATGTGTGTGTGTGTGTGTGTGAGGACTTTATACAGCAGTGAAATGACAGAAGATGCTGCTACTACTATGTATATATATATATATATATACATACATTTGCAAACAAATTCTACAGAGTTGAAATAAAGTAAAAACAAAGAACAATCAATGAATATCAGTCCACTGCCAATAAAGTAAAATTAATTACGTGACGAACTCATTTTGTAAAACTATTTTATCTTTTTCTACTTTGTATGTTAATAAAGAATTGTATGAGAAATAGATAGAGCACAAACACTTTCAACTTAAATTGCAAACAGGAATTTGTACTTGAATACAATTTGTATGGTAAATACAAGTGCACGCTGTGGAAATCATGAGAATTTTATATATCTATACATGTACAATCCGTGAATTTTTAATTTCCTTATTGTAGTTATGTCTAGTCAAAACTAGTATTCTTTTCATTCGCAAGAAATTGAAATATTTATTTATTGGACTTGTTTTAGTTTTGTTTCAATTGGCACAACTGATATTTGTGTTAAATAAAATGCTTACATTTCATAGCATGTTTGCAGCGGAAATTAAAAGGAATATTTTTATATTTAAGTTTACTTTTATTATATATATATATACACATAAGTATATATCATATGGTCAAATATATAAAATACAGAACTCTATTTTAATCTATAGATTAAAAATGGCTTCTCCTTTTTCTGCTTTATAAAAATATCATTGTAAAGGTTTATCATAAACTTAATTCTCAATTTCTCTAATATTATTAATATTTCTGTTGTTCAACAAATATTTTGTTAAATATTACGTTTCATGAATAAAAGAATGAACATATTATTTTCATACACTGATGTATACATAATGTGATGTGCATGTTGAATGTTTGTTTTAGAACAATATATATATATATATATATATATATATATATAGAAAAAGAAAGTTTCATAATATTCATACAAAAATTAATAATACATATTTGTTCTAAGGAAAGAGATGATGTTAGTATGCTTTCAAAGAACAGCTTTGAGCAAAAGTGATTGGAAAACACTGATATGAACAAACTGGTATAAGTGAATTCAATGTCTTCAACATACATGAAATTGAGGTATCATCACTAATGTATGAGTTGTATAAGTAAATCATTGTTCCCGTTGTTTTCACATTTAGGAGTAAACATTCCAATGAACGTGTTTTTACTCATCATACATACATACATTGTACATTGATTGATGTATATATATATATATATATATATATATATATATATATATATATATATATATTATATAAACAGAGATATTTTAAGTAAGGTATTACTTATATTTAAACCACTGTTCCCCTTATCGCTCACTGATTCTCCAATATGGTTTTGTATTTAGGGTTGAGAGAGTTCAGAAGTAATCATTCGCGTTGTCATGTAACAGCACTAAATTATGAATTAAAAATTATAAATGAATGTTGTTTATGAAGAGTAATAAAACTATTATTATAAATAAAAATATTATTTATTAAAATTACGTTAATCTGACAAGAAAACACATAAAATATTAATTAAGCACAAAGTACATGTTTTGGTTACAAGAATGAACTGTATTTGAAATAAAATCTTAATAATTACACAC
>CM068313.1:25835511-25848011 GCA_034766995.1 Acanthacorydalis orientalis
TGTGACTGGGTTGATTTAAATATAATTGGATTCAAACTGCTGAAAATTAAAATTTCCAGTCATAATATTGTAGTAGCGTCCATTCAAAGATAAAAGAGTTTATTGATATTGTTTTAGTAAAAAAATTGATTCGTTGAACGTCTCCTCCTAATATTTCTAAATTAGTTCCTAAAGAATAATCCACTAAGGTAAAAATCAAAAACATAATTCAATGAAAAAATGTAACACATGTGGATTAAAATAAATAATAATTGTTATAAATTAATAAAATCATCGAATTGATTTATATTTTTTGTTCAAAGAATTAAATTAAAAAGCAACCGAAATAATTTTAAAATAAAAAGTGGTTTTGTACATTTATAGCGATGTGCAAAGAAAAAAACAAATAAAAAACATTTTATAATTATACCTAAAGGCTTTAAGTAGTTTAATTAAATGAAATAATTTGAAAAATATATCTTACACTGAATTAATTATAAAAATGAAACTTTTTCCATAAAAAATCGCTGCAGAGGTTTCACTTTTACAAAAATGTTAAACAAAGTTGTTAACACCAAAGTACATTAACTTCCTTATCGTAAACGAAACTTTTACGAATATTAATGTTTTATATTTTTTTATATTTCTACAAATGTATATATATATATATATATATATATTTACATATATATATATACATATATATATATATATATATATATATGTATGTATGTATATTATTTATTTAAATGAAATGAAACATTTATTTTTTCACTCAAATCTAATTAAATATACGTTTGTTAATTAAAATTACGTTTATTAACAGAATAAAAGAGATTATAAATAATATGTATTTTAGATGCTTGGTGAAAAATAATTAATTTTTTAAAAAGCTTAAAATCACTTTAAAGGTATTAGTTATCTAAAGTATATTATTATAAATATAATATTTCTATTAATACAAATGTAGTATGCACTTGTGAGTGAATAATTAAATATGTTTACAAAATTTGAAATGTTAGTTAATGAAAGTGTCCTTTAATGAAAAGTAGATTTTTTAAATTAAATATTTGTAGATAGTTAAAATTTTTTTGAAAATATATGATAAATCGTTTCAAAGAAAAGCATATCAATAAAAAAATTAAAGCCAAAATCAAATTTATCCAATAGATAATATCAATATATTTTTTAATAAATTACTGTGTTTGTTTACTATTTTTTTCTTATTTTTTCATATACATGAACCATTATATATATATATATATATATAAATAAACGATATATGTATATATATACATATATATATATATATATATATATATGTGTGTATATATATATATATATATATATGTATGTATGTATGTATATTGCAGTTTATGTTACACTGTACAAAAATAATGTTGATGAAATAAAATCATAAAATTAAATTTCATGATTTTATATTTGTGAAAACTCGTTGCTTTTCATTGAAGTAGTTCTCAATATACTCGTATTTTTTAATAATGCACTTCTTTTACTTTGTCTTTCTGCCAATTGTAAAATATTTGCGTCGTATGTTACAGAAATTCGATTTTATTAGAAAGTTTTTATAGGATATAATTCGTTTCCAACTGATTGTTTCAAGTAACGATTTTAAAGTTTCTGTAGGCGAGTATTTTTACTACAGCAATTTCTAACAAACGCAGTTTTATCGATTTAGCATACAACATTGAAATTTATGGAAAGTATACTTGAAACAATTGTATTTTTTAACAATTTTTTTCTATTTCTCAATCTTACACTTTATCAAAAATGAATTTTTAGGTTTTCTTCGCTGGTTAATCAATTTTTACATTAATTTAAAAGATGTTTGATAAGTCCTTGTAATCCTATTGCACAAAACTTATTTTCGAAAAGAAATTTCATATATATTAAAAAGTATTACTTGTCTCTATATAAAAATGTATACGACGATATTTTTATTTTCTTTGAAACAGTTGTCTAGTTAGTTTTCAAGTTTGTAAAATTTTACTTTTACGTAAACAAGTATGGAATAACTTGGATTATTTTATATTTATATATAGTAGTTTTTTTTCAGTAATAAATATTTACAATATGAAAACAGTTTCAATTAGTAGACATATATATGAAAGTAGACGTAAGTAAATCTCAACTTAAAAAATATCTTCTCTTATATATATTTTATATCAGTTGGTTATAATAAGAGAATAATTAATTACCCACTTATATTATAGTTAAATATATTTTAAATAAAATTAAATATAATAAATTTATCAGTAAAATTAAATCAATCAGTAAATTTGTATGATTGTACTAATTTTAAATTCTATTAAAATAATGAAGTTACACTTATAAGAAAAATTAAGTGTATATTTATACTTATTTGACCTATTTTATGAATTTGTTAAACATATTAAAATGATTGAATACAAATGATATTAAATTCATCGATAACCACTTGTTATAAAAGAAATTTCAATGAATAGAATTCTTAGTGTTTGTAAATTATATGAAAATTTAATTAAAAATAATAATATTTTAGTCACTAATACTCTCTTCCGAGCATTCAATAAAATGTAAATATAACTATGCGTCCTTATAAAATTACGTTTTCGTAATTTTGTAGAGGCTATTACAAATTTTCGTTTTATGAACGTTATTTGAAAATTTTACTTGTATTATCTGATGCAGATATAAAATGAACTTACGGTACTGCCTTGTTATTACTATATTAAGGTTTAACAAGCCTAATCGGCTTATTTGCGGCTGTGATAATATTTTCTACATATTTGATGTGTACGAAAAATATTTTTTTACATAAATATAGAAATTCAGTTGTAATTTTTAATACTATTATTTAATAATTGGCTTGTGAGTTTAATATTATGAAAACAATTTTTATTTGTATATACTTCAATAAAAATTATTCAATTTATAAGGATATCTTTTCATATTTTTCTTTAAAAAATTTTAAAACATCTGTTAATTGTTTTTCTATCAGTTTAATCTTTATTATCCAATTTTTTGATACAAATATACAGAAAAAAGTTTTCTTGAAAAAAGACAGTCTTTATAAAGGTATAAAAATGTTTCTATTGTGTTTTTATTCAAATTTTAATTCATGGAAATATATTCCTATATTTCTCTATTTTATATTTTAATTATTCTATATTCTAAATAAATTCATTTTTGTTGAAATGTATAGATAAAATGACGCAATATTCTACATCTTAACATTATGAACCACATCCTCACTAAAACGGATAAAAATAAATTTAAAATAAAATTAAAATCAGTTATCTAAAACATATTTCAAGATGGTACATTTACTGAAATTAGAAGTGCAAAACAAAAACTCAAGTTATTTCAGAAAGGCGAAACATCACTAACGATAAATATGTAAATATGTATGAACAGAATCTAGGATATTTTTTATTTGATTTTGTCATATTATATAAAAAATCTACGTTGTGTTTAAAAAAAAGATAATGATAATTTAAAAATGCAATGTTATTTTAATTTACAATAAATTCTCAAAATTATTTCTTTACAAAACAGAATACAATATACACAATTCAAATAAAAAAATACTTATATTTATGAAGTAATATATAAATTCGCAAAACTGTGGATAATTTGTCTAATAACGTTAAAAAGAAATAAATATGAATGTATTTTTGAAATAAAACTGAAGTAAATAATATTAGAATTAAAGAAAAAGTAGGATAAATTACTTAAAATAGTAAATATTGAACTTTTGTATTGCAATTCTTTAATATTATCAACTTAGTGACTTCCCAGCGCTTCCACCATGAATAAAATTCAGAAGAATAATATTTTATAATAAATAATATCTAATTTTTAATTAGATATACATAAAATAAATATTATGATTTGACTAATTAAAGTATTATTTTTACATTTTATGTTTAAATTTCAACCATGTTCAACTACATTTTATTTTATGCAGCTTGCGATTTCTCATTGAGTTACGATCAAGAGTAAGAGAAACGTGGACTTAAAAGATAAAAAATAGTAAACTTTATAAAGCCAATAAATATATGTTTTATTCTGTTTGATGTTAAGACAATTTTATTTGTAATAAAGTACATATTATTTTAGAACGAAAATAAATACTACGCTTTATACATATATTCATACAATTCAACTGCGGTAAGATTTTCATATTATGAAATTTTAATACATTATTATTTTTGAAAGCTTGTAGGTATTCAAAATATACTTGAATTTTTTTTATAAAAATTATATTTTATATTTTTAATGCTTAGCTTTTTGTAAATTTTTATATTACGCATGTATTAATATTTAATTAATTTGTTTCAACTTGTTTTCCAACATGTTTCTGTCATTTTATAAATTTATTTGTTTGTTATTTCATATTTAGCAGCAATTAGTAACATGTTTCAAATGGAAATAATTGCAATAAAATATTCACATTTATTAAAATATGAGAAAATAGCATTTCCAACATTTCTTCTACAATTATAATACAATATTAAAAAAAAATATATTGTATGACTAAAAGTATAATTTTTATTCTTAATTTACATGAACTACTTTAATAAAATATATATTTAAAAATTAGACATTGTATATATTTATTTATAATATAATATTATCAATGTACATAAAAAGGCGAATATTGAATCTTTGATTTTTATCTAAATAAATTGCACAATGGTTTACTTTTTTATTGATTTTCAAAACAGTTGTCTTAACCTTCAAAGAACAAAAAAAATTTTATACAGAATAAAACAAAAGGTTTACAAAACCACTGCATTTATTTCTAGAGTATATTTTGAGAAAACACACACACACAAATACTTATATGTATGTGCATAATTATTATTACAGATTAAAATATTTTTTTGATAGTGTACACAAAGGTTAACTTAATTGAATTACATTGAAACCTACATTTTTGATAATAACTTTGTTAATAAATAATTCCTTTATGTGTTTTTATATCTTATCGTATTTATATAAATAAATAGGCCATGCGTTCGACGAGAAAATCCATTTTAATCTCAACTTTGTGGACGTAAAGCTTAAACACATTGCTTCAAAGGGATGGTTTTTTTGTATAATCTAAGCAATAAAAATGAAAGTTTTATGAAGAGGAATCTAGTTATATGGCAATTCTAACAACAGTAAAAGATAAAACGGTTGTTCCTTTTTCTCTGCTGACCTGGAATTTCAAGTTTTCTTTTTTATTACAAAGCGGTTTTTCTTATTTTGCTGATTTTTATAACAAGTAGATTAAAATAAACATTATCTATACATTTTTAAATTAACACGCTCGCAAATACTTCTTTATGTCAGATTTTATGAATTATAAAATGCATGTAACACTGTTTGATCTTGATTTTAAGATAACTGAAATATTTTTACATGACTATATATATATATGATTGTTTGTGTGTATTTATTATAAAAATTAAAAAACGTTTTACGAATAAAACTTGAATAAATATTGTTATGGTAAAGATAAAGAATGTTATAAGAAAAACACAATTTGGAAATAAGTTAATCATGAAAAAGACTACCTAAATTTGATACGAACAATTCCAAAAAAATGTGTAATATATCTTGGTAACGTCAATGCGTATTAGTCGTACCTCAGTGTTCATTTTTTTTGTTGAATTAATGCATTTTTCCTACACAGAGAAAACTGTTCAATGCGAAACTTATTTTTGTAACATTTAAAAGTGTAATGTATTTTAAAAATCCTTGTGAATCTATGTGCGAAAACCAATTTTGAATGTGAACGAATTTATATAATCAATATTTATTGGATTGAGTGAACTGATGCGAATATTTAACAAGGAAATGTAATAATTTTTGTCAATTATTTTTGTTACATTTGTCAAGAGAATAAAATTGTATATTTAAATAAATTTATTTAAATTAATGTAGAAAGTCTGTATGAATAATATTTACATAAAAAATAAGTTTCATTATAACCGTGATATCTGTATTGTCGTACAATAAATTTATTTTATTGTAGTTTACTAATATGCTTTTAAAAATAAAATTAATTATAAAAACATATTTCTTATAATCTTATCAATAGTTTATTAACATTTTAAGAACCAAATGTGAAAATTAGATATAGACAATGTTAAATAGTTTCTTTTGTCAGATAATTGAAGTCAAGCAACTATTTTTCCATTAGTTTTTTAAAATATAAACTATGTAAATATTTTTATTGATTTATTTTGCGTATGTTTTTTGGAACCCCATAAAATAATTATTATTTTTAGTGGAATATTACTTGATGCTTTTGATTCAGATATTGTTTTATTAAAAGATTTATGAGAATTTTAATGATATAATACTTAAATAAAAAATTTGAAGATAAAATTATTACAATAAAATTTGGATATGATAAAATAAACATTTATATAAGAAAGTAATAATTATTTTTTTCCTTCCTATATAAGATTACCAAATGAAAGAAATTATAAAGAAAACTATATAATGTAAGATTTATAGAATCCATTTATTACTGTAGTGAGTTAGAAAGATATACAATTAAAATAAAATTCAGAAAGTCACGGAAAGTTTTATACTCATAGAATATAAAGTTTGTAAAATTTTTGAAGATTACAGATATTTTGCATTAAAAATTTTCGGAAATTTGAGACTATTCCAAAAATTGATTATTTAAAATATATAAAAATCGAATAGAAATTATATAATTCATCATTCAAGCCAATCAAGTCGATGTAAAGTAACTGACAAAGAAGTAAATGCGGATTACAAGTAATGAAATATCCATGAAATTGAAATTTAAAGAAAAAAATACTAAACTGAGGAGTGAATTGTAAAACAATTTACATCAATTGTGCTAACATCAGGAAATAGTTATAAAAAAATCATTGAAAAATAGAAAATGCAGAACTGTAGTTTATTCCATTTTCAGTTTTGTCTTAGAAATGTTGATTTTAAATACTACAGTCACACAATATTCAATTTAAGTTTATAACTCATTTTTCTTATGTAGTACATATAAGATGTACATTGTAAGTTATGCAAGAAAAATATTTTAATTAAGGTTAATCTTTAAAATCATTATAATACTGCAATGTTTTATAATTATCTTTTGATTGAAATTGCATTATAAAAGTTTAATCGATTTAGAATTCCATGAATAAAACTCCGTGAGTAAATAATATTTTTTTCTAAAATGTAATACCTTTGAAAAAACATTTGTATATATTGAAAATAATAATTCATTAATAATTCATTTAATTGAAATAAATAAAGGAACATTTATTAATTGATTTTATATATATCTAATAACCTTTTTATTTGTAAAAAATGTATATTTAAATACATTTTATCGATTAAAATTGTATGAATTTAGAAAGAAGTATTTCAATTTTTAATGAATAAATATATTGAAGTGAAATAAAATGTTGGTTTATATATAAATATTAATGAACCTGTGTACATACACATATATATATATATATATATATATATATATATATATGTATATATATATTAGTTAATTAAATTGCATATGTTTTCTTAGATGAGATACAAATTGTATTTTTGTGACATATTGAATCAGAATTTTAAATTATAAACTATTATTTTAAGAAATCAATATTGATCTAAAAATAGCAACATCATCATTCTCTTAATTAAAATGAAATGTAATTTTTGTCACTGGTATATAAAATTACGTTAAGTAAAAAAATATGACAGATTTAAACTTTTATTTAAAATAATATTCGATTTATAAGAAGTTTAAAGATGAAACTGTTAATACTTGTTAAGCACAATCAAAACGCTAGTTTATATATGAAATGTTGTACAAATAACCACTATATACAAATAAAGTGTTCCTTAAGAGTAGTAAATAAAATAAGAAAAGTTTGTTTATTTTATTACTTACATTGGCGCTGACATGTTGAGTTGTGTTTGATTTCATGTCGCAAACCCTTCCAAAGCTTGCTCATTATAAGCGAATACGCTAAAGTCATGATCAAAAGCGGAACTAATAACAACATGGCGTCCAGAAACAGATTATATGCTTGTTCGCTAGCAGTGCTTGGCCATTCTTCGCGACATTTATGTCCGCCTGGAAAAAAATATTTATTATTATTTTTGCGATTTTTTGTACATTTGACAATTAATATAAAAAATGTCCGTTATTTAACTACGTATAATAAAAAAAAAGTGTTGATACATAAATAAAGGAAAAGATATATATATATATTATAATACACATCTATATATATATATATATATATATATATGTGTATTATAATTGAGTATGTATTGTTCTATTTAGAGTTTTATATGTTTTTAATACGAAAGACTAATAAAACATACAAAAAAACTATTCAACAAGAACAGAAAAATCAAAACTATAATTATCAGTATTATAATTATTATTATTACATATCATTATAGTATGAATGGACAATTTTCCTAAACTTATATGTATATGTATATATATATATATCCTTTATAGTTATAAATACTGAGACTTCACTTTATATATTAACAGACTGCTTGCTTAATTAATTGTTCTCTTCTTTTGCTCAGTATTATTTTAATATATTAACATGCTATTTCAATTTTGTTCCGTTAACAACTAAATCTTTTGAGTATAACACAAAGTATGTTTTCTATGCTGTTACATCTCTTATTAGATAATTTGTAAAGATTTCTCATGGTTCGCACCTTCGTAGTCAATTAAAAACCATTGACTTGGCTGAATTCTTCTACATGGTACACGTAGCCATTCGTTAATACTTTTGAATTTGTCTTCTTTTATACATCACCCTCATTAGAATTTCACAAGTTTTCTTTCATCTCCATTCGGTTTAGATTTATAAGGTGTTTTTCGTAATAATTTATGGTTCAGGATATTTTTTGTCTCTCAAAATTTTTCTCAATTTTTTAACATTATTGCGAATGAAATATATTTTCAATTTTTTTACTATATTATCTTACAAAAAAAAAACAGATCCAAAAATAAATTTATTTAAGAAATATTAAACATTTTAATACAATGTTTTATTGTAGATACTAATTATTCATTGTGCATTTTTAGTGAATATCTTTGAAATTATTTTAAATGAATTATCTCAATAGAATAGCTATTTACAATTCTAATTTTGTCATTTACAATTCATACATCATTTATGAAGACATCTTTGTAGTGCACCTAATTGATAAAAATGATCATATATCATTTTGACTTCATAATATTCATTAATAAACGATGTAAAATATAGATGGTGTCATGTTTTAAGTTGATAGATTCTTTGAAAATGTGCGGTTTAAATGTACTTTTCTGACATCAGTGTGGCGATTTGCTGTTTTATAATTCTACAGTAAAATTATAATAGATATTTGAATTTACTAAAACTATTGAAAGTTGCTCTAAATTTGATATATAATAAATAATAAGAATATTTTATAAATGTAATAGCATCCTACTTAGTGACATTAAAGAAATAAAATTAAATATAATTATAACATTACAAACGTTTAGATTTTAAAAACTATACAATTTGTTTAAACTAACAGTAACTATTAATCGTTTATAGAGAATTACTAAATATCAATATAAACACTGGATAAATAAGCATTTATGACATTTCAAACTGTTTAGTGAAAGCAAATATTGAAATAAACATCCATCAAATAAAAACAATTATTACCATGATTTTCGTATCGTTTGGCATTAGTATATACTTTATATCCTTTAATAATATAAAAAATATAGTTTCAATTTTGGGCTATGAAAGACATGTCAGATATAATTATTTTAATAGAAAATAACATTAGTATTTTTTTAATTATTTGAAAAATTAGATTAAAATTATTATTTTACAAATTTAAAAACTAATACTACTAATAAATATTGTGTTGTTTCAAATGATAAAAGAAAATGTATATAACAGAAGAATATTCCATAGTTGTTTTACTTTAGAAGAAAAAAATGTATGAATTAATGTATTGTGTTTTTAAAAAACTATTAAAGATTAAATTATGATAATGAAAGAAAATTAAAAAAAATTCTAAAACCGGTTCAATATTTTTTTTTAATTTTCAGTTATTTCAATTAGTAAAAATTTTTTGACTTTTATAATGAGTTGAACATATTATAAAACTTTTATTCTAGAAAATAAATAATTAGTTGTCTATCTTATTTTGTCTCAATTTTCAGTAATTGTTTATTAAATAAAGAAATAAGAAAAGACATTAAAAAAAAAGTAAAACTGTACGAGACAGTTATTTCAATATTCATTACATTTTATAAAAACCTATCATCTTTAAAAATCTATCGATTTACAAATGTTACTTAATTCAAACATAAAAACAACAATACACACATAATAAACAAATTGAAACTGATTACATATTTTTTAAGAAACCTGCGAACTTTTATTTGAATCACAATGTAATGTAATATAAAGGCAAGTATAAAAAAGTTCAATATCATAACCACAAAAGATCGTACTTGGACAACTGATCAGAGATTGTAAGCTTATTGAAAGTCTGGTCACGTTTTACAATTCAAATCTCATAGGGAGATGATTTTTTTCGCGAAAATAAAGTTCATAAAGTGGAATGAACTCTCAGGTGTATTGTACTAAATATATTCACTTTGTAGGTCTTTACATCACTATCAAGCATGCGTGAATCACAAACGATCTTTTATTATAGTGGACGGAAACAGTTCTCGTACAGTTGACAAAATGACAACAAAAAAAGGAATTACTTTAAATGGAGTGAACACGTTTATTCGATAAACATGGTTTAAAGTTGAATGCGTTGAATTACAAAACATTTCAGACATCAATGCATTTGTTCCTTGTTTATTGTTACACACACACACATACACAGACACACACACACATATATATATATATATATATATATATATATATATATATATGAGAGAGATATGTACATATGTATACTTATGTCTAATGATTCAATTAAAACAATGTGTACATAGAAGCGGAAGTAGTAAATTCGAAAACCACAATGCAAATAAACTGGTGAAACGATAAACATACCGCAGTTTGAAAGTTTTAGTTTAAATGACCTTTACATCACCTCAAAACTTTTAAAATGGAAGTATGCTTCCTTTATTGGCTACAGAGCGATTCTTTTATTCTTTTAAACTAGTTTTTACAAATCTGTTGTCTTTATTGGTAAAAAAGCTTGTGTTATTTCTTCATTTCTATTATTTCACAACCCTGTACAAAATTAATTCTGGCGAGTAACTGACTTCTTAATGAAATAAGACATTTGTCATAAACCCGTATTTAAATTTATGACACACTGGTCAACAACCTGTTTTGCTAGTACAACCGCTCTTAATCCATAAGCTTTCCTTTTATTATATATATATATATATATATATATATATATATATATATATATATATATATATATATGTTTGTATATACGCATTTTCTTACTATATATGTGCATGTCTACTAAATTTTACATAAAATGTTTCTGGAAAATTAAAAATTTATGCATACACAAGAGACATTACTCTTAAAAAATAATTTTAGGTTTAAAATACGTACAGTTGAATCAGTTACAAAGTATTGTTTTTTGTAAAATTGGTTAATTGTTTTTATCGTAAAATTTAAAGTGTGTACATGTCATATAAGTATTTTATGTCAAAGACGATTAACGCGTATAATTTATTTATTCCTGAAAATAATTTCTACAGAATTTATTTTGATAGAGAAGCATTTGATAATTTCAATTAATTTTTTCTTCATATTTAAATATTTGTATTTTATACTACATTTAATTATTTTTCTTAATATATTTTTTTTTTATTAAAGGCGGTATGAAAAAATAAAATTCATACCTATATACAACAAGAAATATTATTTTTCATGTAAGTGAATTATAATAAGACATATAGTATTATTTTATTTTGTTTATTTCTTATTGCGTATTCGTCGTTTTTTTGTCATTAGACATATCTTGAATTTAATCAGTTATTTTTGTGTAATAATTATATATATATATATTAATTTGAAAATTAATTATTTACATTTATACTTAATAGTAGTTAATCATATTTAATATGATAAACATTTCTATAAATTAATAATAGATTTCGATTAAATTGATATGTATACATTTAATATTTTTTAAAAATATAATCGTTTTTTTTCTCACTATTAATGATTTAGTATATTGGTTGTAAAATTTTAATATATGTGATCTAATTATTCTACTTTAAAAAGAAAAATATATAATTCATAATTTATATTAATAAATTTTCTGTATGTACTACCTCTCATATTTTCTGAAATAAAATTTGAATGTTTTATAGAAAACTTATGCGTATGTATATACATATATTTTTATTTACATGTACATTTATATAAAAAAATTTAAATTCGTAAGTAAATTTCGATATTTGTACGAACACGTTTGAATTTATATTTGCTTTATTTATAGCAAATGGTTAATGCAACATTGAATAATTTACT
>CM068313.1:25853011-25915511 GCA_034766995.1 Acanthacorydalis orientalis
ACGAACGAGTAAAGTATGAATATTTAAGCTGTAATTATAGTTTAATGTATTAATAATTTATATGTACATATTCTTTTTTATATATTCCTAAAATTTATGTATTCATAATAATAATACAGTTGATGTTAAACTGTTAACTGAGTTAAACTGTTTGATGCTTGAATCAAATTAATAAAAAATATTATCTGAGTACCTAGTTTGATACAAAATATTTTTAAATATATATTTTTGAGAAAAAAATACTGAGCTTTAACGATAGTCTTTTAATAAAAAAATCTAACATTAACAAGTAAATACTTGTGAGTATACATATGGAGACTTGAACTTTATCAGTTCAGTAATTATTTATTAGTTTATAAAAAAATGCATTTTTTTGTTTAAAATACATATTTTTAATTAAAAACGCTGTATTTATGGATCACACAGCTAGATGGATTATATTGAGTGAACAATTTTAATTATTCAATAAAATAATTTGATTTTTGAAACTGATTCCTAATTCACACCAAGGAATCAAAATTCCAAACATTATTCCCTTTCTTCTTTCTTTCGTTTTCTTGCACCAAAATATTAAATAACTAATATGATATTTTGAATATTTATGGTAATTTGATTAGTTATCATATAAATCACAGAAAATTTGTTATATATATATATATGTGTGTGTGTGTATGTATAAAGTATTTTATATTTATATCTGAAATAAGATTCCTTTTTTGATTAACTGAATGTCTAATATAACAACATATGACCAATTACAATAAAGTTGTTTGATGTACAAACAATATATTATAATGTATAAGTTTGGTTTATATATTATAAGTTACGCAGATTACATGTTTATCTAGAAAATTGATATTCGGAACCCTGGAGCGCATGTCAATAAAATATCTTAGATCAAAATTCTTGTTTCCGGTGGAGGCAATATTTTTCTTTGTGACTAGTACACAATCTTCAATTACTTTGACAAAATAGCAATAATAAAATTCACATGAGTTTTAATTGTTTTTCTTTTTTTGTTAAAGGATTGTTCATAAAAATATTTTTTCATAAAATATAAATGTTTTTAATACAAAATATTTCTATGAAGATTATATTTTTATGGTTTGTAGTATGTGTACAAATATTATAAGGAATTCTTTTGAAATGTTTTAAATTAAAATATCGAATAAAAATTTACTTTCTAATTCTAGTTGATATATTTTAAGATATGTGTGTATATATATATATATATATATTTAAAGAATAATTCTTGTTTATTTTATTTTATGCTCTTAGTTATTGAAATATAAATATTTAATAAAAGTGAAATTTCGTTAACGTTTTCGTTTAGAAGAAAAGAAAAAAATAATTCT
Source organism: Acanthacorydalis orientalis (assembly GCA_034766995.1). Classification (NCBI taxonomy): domain Eukaryota; kingdom Metazoa; phylum Arthropoda; class Insecta; order Megaloptera; family Corydalidae; genus Acanthacorydalis; species Acanthacorydalis orientalis. The sequence continues at coordinate 25,854,367 of CM068313.1, forward strand.
AAATTCAACATTATTGATTAAAATATTTAGAAGATAAATGAAAAGTACATTTTAATAATTTAAGTTAACAAAAATGACTATTTTCTGTGTGAAATATATATATTTTTCAAGTAAAATAAAGCTATACCATTTTCATATGGAAATCATAATTGGTAAAATAACAATTCACTCAAAAATATATGTACTTGTATTTCGTGATCAATATCTAAGAGGAATTCGAAATATATAGTTTGTATTCTATTTTAAAACAGAAAAAAGAAGTTTTTTTTTGTATTCGGATGTAGTGAAAAAATACGAAAGTGCTCATTCGAAAGGTCGGATATTCAAAAAGTTTTGATCTTTCAAATGGAAAGCGTATATACACTAATCACCATGTCTCACGTATTTCGATAAAGAAATTTCAGTGCTAGAAAATATGAACAGTCGAGAAAACACGACGAAATTTTTTCATTGTCATTCTTATCGTTCCTTGCACAGGAATAGAGGCACAAAGAAAGAAATCGTAATCGGAAGTTTATTAGAAAGTATTCTCATGTTGATAAACGACATCACAAGCTGCATTTGACAGAACGAAGTTAATATGAATTACGATGAAAATAAGATTCGTAGTCAAGTATGTTGTCAAATAAGTCATTTCAGCTAATTTTTCTCAAATATATAGTGTAGATAATTGTTTATATGTACAAATAAATAAGGAATGAAATATATTAGCATGTAAAAATTATCAAGTTTTAACTACAGCATTTACCACAAAAATTCATAATTTGTATAGAACAATTATTTATTATTTGAAAAGGAAGGACATTAAAGTATCCAGTGTAAAGTTATTTCATATTTTTTTACATCGAGGCTCTGATGTATAAAATAACATTTTTTACCGATTTATTTTTTCGAATAAAGTAAATTATATAATCAAATCATATTTTATTTCAATAGCAAAATATCAAAACACATGTGTTATTCTAATTTAATATTTGACCTGTGAATGTTTGAAACAGTTTTTTTCATACATTTTTGTATATTAATATAATTTGTTTTTCCGAATAACGTGGCGTTTTACAAAAAACATACTTAAAACTTTTAAACGAGCAAGTGACAGGAGAGTAGAATGAGATATTTCTCTAGTGGCAAGCTTATACATTTTTTTTTGATCATTGAAGTTTTTAAAATAAAAGATAAATACGAAATGTTATCTAATATTCTCTATGTTTCAGAATAATTAATACCCATTTATAATAAATACGTTTAGTTTAATATATATATATATATACATAAATATATATATATATATATATATATATATATATATATATCAAAACTAGAGAGACCTAAATAAGTTTCTAATAAGTGAATAGTGAAAGAAGTGAATATATATATATATATATATACATATATACATATATACATATATACATATATATATATATATATATATATATATATATGTATTTATAGGAATAGATATACAGCGAATTATTTAGTTTAGTGTCGGAACAAATATTAAACTTCATCATTTTTCATAAATAAATACCGTCATATTTTAATAATCCAATACAATAATATTTTGATACTAAAATATGTGAATGATAAAATTTGAAACTTACCATAAATATTTAAATTTTTGTATAAAGCATATTACAAACTTGAAAATATTTTAATTTAAAAGCATGAGCTAAAATGCTAACAAAATACATTACCGTTTTATCTGTTATGCTTTTAATGAACAATTTTTAATGGTATTTTTTAGTTATCGTAATTAAGAAAGACTGAAAACTTTATTATTCACAACTCTTAAAAAAGGTTTCGAGCAGGATGGGAAACAATCTTGTATTAATATATATGATTAACTTTATGAAAATACAAACATGTACATACTCAAAACCTATATTCATTACATCTTGTAAACCTGTATCCATCCGTTTGTCGACATAAAATATTCATGAAATATATAAATACAAAGAACATAAAGTTGATAGTTTTGAAAGTAAAGAGTATGTACAAGACTTGTTGGTTTGATATTGTCCGTTGTATGACATGTTAATAAATTATGTTTCAATCTAATAATCTATATTACATTTGAAGTTACCACATACCTCTGTTACGCATTGCTTTGAGAGTTGATACTGCTAATATTGGTGTGTTCCATAATAAACTTGCAAGCCAAACAACTCCAATCATCTTGTACGCATGGAACTGTGTTTGCCATCGACGTGATTTCAGTGGACGACATATTGCGAAATATCTCTCTAATGAGATTGCTACCAGTGTCCATACACCGACCGATACAGATACGGCTGAAACAATGATATTATATTGTTAATTAGTTATATCAGTTTCTCAAATTTTGTTTCATTTAGTCTCAGATTTACATTATAAAGTACTTATATGGAAAATATTTATACATTTTAAAGTCAATTTTAAGTACATTATGTTTATAATTTTTGAAACAAGAAAAAAAAAAGAAATTTCTAAGAAAGTTTTTATATACATACAAAAAACTAGAAAAAATATAATTAATTCAAAACATAATCTTATTTTTATGATATAAAAAACATCAAGTAGTTTTGACTTGTATTCAATTATAGTATTCAGTTTTACTAAATCAGTAAATTTTATTCTTAAGAGAAATAATGTTTATATAAAAAAATGCTCTGTTTAACGCCAGTACAATAAAGTATATTCATTCGATATGAAATTCTTTTTTCATAATTAAAAATTGAAAAATGTATATATATATGAAATTATAATGCATTTAAATTATTAATAAAAATAATTTTTTAAGAATTTAAGATTATCAGAATATTAATTTTTAAAGAATGTTTTTGAAATATTTTAATAACAAAGAGATTGTAATTTTACTTAAGATTAAACATTATAAATATAATGTTAAATAAATTAATGGACTTATATCATAACATATTTTGATTTACATATTATTTTCTATTTACACACTTCTATCAAGTATTCCAATATATTTTGTGATTTTTTTTATAGCTAATACATAAACCTAAACACCATAATTTTGGAAATACTTTTCAAAATTGATTAAAAAATAAATTATTTGCGGAATTTAACTGAACACATTTTTATTATTATTTTATTTATTATACTTTTCAGCAAAAATCTATGTCTTCGAACAAAGATAATTTACTTCCAATAAATAAAAATAAGTGCATAATCAATATTTATTACAATATTTAAAATTAATTGAAAGTATAAAGACTTGCAATTGTCAAATTGTTTACAAATATTATTATTTCAGTTATGTTTATTTTATTTATGTATAGGTAGTAAGACTTTTAACAGTTTTTAGATGCAAACAATAAATTTGATTATAAATGCTTTAATATTGGTAAAGCTGACACAGCGCGAGAAAATGTTTCAACCCGAAATAAAATCAATAAAAAAATCTGATTATTTTGTATATGAAAACGATATATTTCTAGTGAAACTGATACGTAAGAAAATGATAAATGTTTATTTATAGATGTTTAACAGTTTAAGCTTACATATTGGCCTTTGCCATTAAATATGATTAACATATGTTCAATTAACTTATTAATTAATAATTATTAATACTTATTAATCAATCTATTATAATATATAGACATTTAAAACAATTCTTGTAATATTTTTTTAAATTTATGACGATAATAAGATCTAAAAAAAATTAAATATCATTATACACCTATTCTGTTTTTATAAAAAAATTAAATAGGTATATTAAAAGTATTAGAATACCAAACCAAAAATGAAACTATGCAAAAAATATTCACTGTATTTATTCAGAACTCATTTTATATTATGTGATTTATAGAAAGCAATATTTTCTGACACGATAAGACATCTTCAGTGAAACATAACCCTTTTTGGTTTTAAATATTATATACTTGATTTGTTTTCATACAATCTGTCTCTAAATTTTGATTTAGGTATATGTAAAACAATATGTGGGCATGTGTCCCGATATATATATATATATATATATATATATATATATATATATACATACACATAAGGATATTTCGTGAGTATTTACGAAAATGAACACCGTTGACAGAAGAAAATAAAGCTTTTCGAAAACCTTTATCCCATATTCGAATGACAGAAACTGTCAACATTATATATATATATATATATATATATATATATAATGCATACATACAATAATATTACAGATTAAGTTCATTTAACCAGGCGCAGAATAAAAAATATAATAGATGTGTGTGTAATTTTCAAAACGTATTGGGTTGCAAAGGAAACAGGTCTGTAAATAAGCTACTTTCATTTTAGGTTTAAAATGAATTGTGTATTGTGACAATTTTATTTTCTGTTTATTATTTATATTATGTTTCAAAATTTGACATATTATATAAACGATATTTCTATATACCCGATTTGACAATAGTACTTAGAATAGTTTCGACTGAATAAACATTATTTTGATGCTATATAATATATAAATTATGCAGGTAAAAAATTTAGAATGCAATAATTTTTCATGTTTGAAATTAGATGTTAATTTTTCTTCAAATTAAAAGAAGATATAATTTATTAACAAGAGTTACATAAATAAATTTGCACAATATATATATATATATATATATATATGTGTGTGTGTGTATATGTATGTATATATATATATATATATATATATATATACTATAAATGTATGTATATATACTATAAATATATGTATATATACTATAAATATATGTATATATATATATATATATATATATATATATATATATATTACACAGAGAAAATTTGTAAACTTATTTTATCTACTGTCGCAAATAATAAAGAAAGCAAATATTCAAAATCGAAACGAAGTATAATATTTAATATAATAGAGATGTTAAATGCTCCAAATAAAAAGAAAATGTTGAACTAGAAACACATTATATATTTATGAGAGTTGTACAGGTACCCAGGAAGTAGTTTTTTTATTACTTAATGTTCAATATAAATATATTATATTAATATAAAATTGTTATGTAACTATATAACTAAATTATTTTTCAACACAGTTCATTATCACAGTATTAAATTACAAAGATAAACCTCTAGAACAAATGACTTCACTCTTCCAAAGTAGCCATCATGTAACTTCTTTTTGGATAACTTAATAGTTAATAAGTGTTAATCGTCCTAATAAATTTGAAGAACAAGTGACAATCCAATGATACCAAATACACAGAAAATAAGAAACAACCTCTAAGTACCTAATAGATATAATTAAGAAATTTTTTGTGAGAAGAACAATGTAAACCCAAGAATAAAAGTAAACTAATAATAATTACGTTTTTATTAAAATAATTAAAAACATTTGAATAATCTTGAAAAATATTTTTGGAAGATGGATCTTTTAATTAATTACAATATTAAAAGTATTAATTGTTAATATAGTACAAATAAAATGAGTATTAAAATATAATTAGTCTAACATTAATAATTATACTTTAATAATTGTAAATACAAATATAATAACTATATTTTTTTATGAGGTTATATATATATATATATATATATATATATATATATATATATATATATATATATATATATGTAATTTACATTTATACTGGAAAATAGCTCATAAAAGAAATAAAATGGTTTAAAAATTTAAACAAAATTGAAAGAAACCGTGTAATTTATATAATAAAACATATATTTGTTGATTATTTAAAATGTATCACTGCAATTTTTCTTAAACAAAAATAATATGCGTTTACTATAATTAAATTGAATCTATAAAAAAGTAACTCACAGTAATAGGTAATAACATTATTCAAAAATAAATGCAAATGAATAGGTTTTCTTTAATATTTTCTTATATTATATATTACCTCTCTCGAATACATTTCGTACGGATTTAACACTTTTAGATAATTGAATAAGTTTCTGCTTTACCTGTTTCGACGAATTCTATCGAATCGTATTTCAAAAAAGGTTGGCTCTTCAAGTTATTCAATGAGGATTTTTGAATCGTTTGAAACTAAATTGAATAATATTATGACCGAAGCTAAAGTAAATATTTTTTGAAGGCAGATAAACAATAGCTGTTTGTTTTAAACTGATTGAAAATTTTTGAAAGCGAGAAATCTCGTAATATTTTTATCTTAAATGAAATTATTATTGAAAGAACATAATTTTATAATTAAGATACGATCTTTTTATATATTAGAAAAATATTTATTTATTACATAATGTGTAATATAAGTATTTAATATATATATATATATATATATATATATATATATTTAATATATATATATATATTTAATATATACATATATATATATATATATATATAAATATTTAATATACATATATATATATATATATACAAATATCTATATATATATATATATATATATATTAAATTTGAATTTCAGAATACTAATTTATTCGAAATGAATTCTTAAGATTCAATTTTTATCAATGTAATCAGTTAATTTTAATTTCTAAGTATATAATTAAGTTATTGAAGAAAAATTATGCTTTCATAATATTAAAAAAATTTATTCATACAATATTATTATTTAGTTGAAAATTATAAATAGTTTGAGTTACTTATACAATTTCAAATTATTGTTGTTTTTTCAAAGAATGAAGAAATCAATTATTTCTAGCAGAACTAAATGTGTTATATTTTTCGTAAATATGTTAAAATTTTAAACACGCAAATCATTTTCAGTTATTCATTTAAGACAATTTAAAAATAATAATAATCTTACATTAAACGTAGTTTCAATCAACTGATTGAACAGAATCTATAGTTTAAAATATTTAAATACCTTTAAAATATTTTATTCAAAATCTTTTGTTTATAAGACAAATTGTCAATTTGAGAAGTAAAACAATGTATGTTAAATCAAAAACTTAATTTTATTTGTAAATGTATTAAATATTTTTTTGTGATTTTTATTTAGTTTTTGTATTATTTAATCTTCAGTTTGATCTAAAAATAGCGATAATACTATTTTGAGTATTTATTTTAATTTAACCTTTTTTATTAACTTGTTAATTTTTCAGTTTGTTATATTCAATCGTTTTAATTTAGTTTGCAGTACATTTTTATCATGTTATCAATGATCTGTTAAAATTATGTTAATAAATATTAAATGTACGGTACATAAATTAAAAACATATGGAAGTAAAATTAGTATATTATGTTATGTAGTGCTTTCACATAAAATTATATATCGATTGTTTACATTTGTTGCAAGTTTAATATTATTCATTTTATGAACATGATCTTTTTTTAAAAAAACTATATATGTACACAACTAATTATAAGTTATTTATAGTCATTTATAATTCCTATTACAAAGAATATTATATATACACATACGTTATATACATATTATATTATATTTACACTTTTTTATTGGAAAATTACAATTTCATAAGACAAATTTATAATTAAATCCGATTGTTTTCTCTGAAAAAGTTATTAATAAATTTTGTCATATAAATTGAAATGTGGCATTCGAAAATAACAAACTGTCATGAAGTTTGATGTTTCAGCTTATTTTAAATACATAAATCGAATAACGGTAATAAAATGGAAATAAACGTGTCCCGTTACGGATTTGCGAGTAGGATATGACATATTACACACTTCAATTTCTGAATTTCTAAGCAGATGTAGCGCTGAATATAAATGTGGATTTTTTACACATACATGAGAACAATCACTAGCATAGACTTTTATACATATATATATATATATACATACATATATATATATATACATATATATATATATATACACATATATATATAAACATATATATATATATATATACACACACAGTGATACCCTCTTAATTTATTTAAATCAGAATGGATTATATATAATATATTTGATTGTAGACAATATATGTAGTTCTCTTTGATATAAATCTAGTAGTTCTATTATAAAATAGTGAATTATTTAAAAAAATGTTTTTGAAATATTAAAAACAATTTTTTTTTAAAAAAAATGATATTATTAATAGTAAACTTGAAATTATTTATCCATGTAGCTTTTCAAGAATAATTAAATTATGTGTATTCATTTACATGAAACAAATTATTTTACACCAACCACAAGTACAATTTGGTTATCTGAGAATTATCTACAGTTCAAAATCAATGAACTGTGCATATTTGAATGTACGTTAAATACGTAAATACTTTATCAATTTATTTTGAACGACCCACTTTATAAAATGAAAGGGAATCGTCGTTTATCGTAGTCGTTATGTTACAGGAATCTGTTATAAGCATAAATGAATATGGACCTAAAAGTTTGGTTTAAATGTAAAGGCATCTTTCAAACACATATATTTGTAAAGGCATATTTTGCACATTTGAACATTTTATATATCAATATGTTATGAGTTTCATGAATATTTGTATTTATTCAAAGATTAGGTGATTTTATATGAATACAAATTTACATAAATATACATATTTGCGAGTATAGTTCATACTTTTCAATTTATTTACTTTATATATATATATATATATATACGTATATATATATATATATATATGTATATATATATATATACGTATATATATATATATATGTATACATATATATGTATACATATATATGTATACATATATATATATATGTATATGTATACATATATATATATATATGTATATGTATACATATATATATATATATGTATATGTATACATATATATATGTATATATATATATATATATATATATATATATATATATATGTATATATATATGTATATATGTACATAAATATGGGTGTATGTACACATGTATTATTTTCTATAGATTTTAAAAAATAACTAAAATGTGTTAAACAGATGTAGTTAAAAACCTTCATCAGTATTAGAAATGCTCAGAAAGTATTTTAAAATTTATGAATAATACTATAGAAGAGTTCATTTATTGAATTTGATCTTGATATTCTGGCTAGTTTTATTGGTAGAGAGCCAAAACTAACAATGAATCAGATTGCTGATAAATTCAATTAATCTCACAAAACTGTTTTGTCACCAACTGAAAATAGATAAGGTATCAAAGTCTGAAATGGGCGCCACATGAGTTATGGGAAGCTAAAAATCAGCCACGAATAAACGTTTATACATCTCTTTTATCTTACTATACAAACAATCTGTTTCTTAGCCGTAACATGATAAGTGATGAAAAATGGATAATCAATCATAATGTAAAAAAGTATGCACATATAAAGATAAAAACAGTAAAAAGGTAAATATAAAAAGCTGAAATCAACAACTAAGGGATTTTTTTGCAAAAACATACTCTTGTCTATTTGATAGGATATACTAGTACGTTTTGTAGTTTATTTTGAAGTGCTGGAACTTAATTAAATTATAAATACAGATATATAAATTAATAAATGTTAAAATTCGGTTGTATGAAGAATAATTCATCACCAGATTTAAGTAATAATTTACTACTTAATTTCAAAATAGAAACTTTAAACCTATCTTATATAGTCATATGATTAAAGAAGTATTTTTTTAATTAGGAGAAAATAATAAAATTTTGTCAACGTACTCATTCATATATTATATTATCTAAAGAATGTATTAGTAGTATTATAAAAATAAAAACTTTCAAATCAACCCTTAATGTTTATTTTTGTAGAAAATGTTATAAAAAACAAAACTCTTCTATGAAATTAGTATAGTTAATACAGTTCAGTAAATAATATCTGCCACATTTTGTATAATATTCTTGAATTTATTAGCCTATTCATATAATTTTACCTTTTGTAATGTTGGTTTAATATGCTTTTTTATTCTTCTATATAATTAGCTTTCTGCTATTTCTGCGTTACATAACCACACAAATAATTTCACTTTTAGTTTAAAAAATATTATTCACCCAAAACCATTAGTAATAAAATAAAGTAAAATGACAACGTCAGTAAAGGAGTTAATTATCATGAAATATCTTAGAAGGAAAATATAATTTTACTTTAAAAGTAAGGAATAATATTACACTTAATTTTATTTTTTTTTACTTAAATATAAATTTGTTTACGTTTTCGTGTAAATATGATATAATGAATCAATATATATTAGAATTATAAATATTTAATTAATAGAATTAAATGATAATTTTTAATTTAAAGTATCATAAGCTCTTGTATATTAATACATTTCGTACACAAAAATGAATTTAAATTTAATTTAAATATGATTTAAATATTAATAAATTTGAAATAAAATTTCAATATATTTTTTAAAAAAAATATTAGTATTGAAAACCCATTGTGAGATTGATTTTCTTCATGAAAAGAACAACACTATTTTCGAACACTGATATGAATTTTGAAAGCAACCTAATTCTATTAAAAAAAACAACAATCGACCGATATACATTGATAATTCTATAGAGTATTTCAAATAGGGTTTGAAGTGGTGCTATACATCGATTTTACGTTACTCGTTCCCAGTGCTGCCACAATATACATTCAATACAGAAATCGTGAAATCGTTACATACATTTTCCTCCTCGTTCGTAATGTACAATGAGAAGTGTCATTTATCTAAATCAAAGGCGATGTGTTGACAATAGTAATGGAATAAATTTTATCGATATAGTTACGTTATGTATTTTGGAATGTACGTATTGTATTGTTGGTTTTGTGAAATGAATTTCAAATATGTACATTTCTCATAATTTTAAAATTATTTTTATAATTATACTATACAGATCATTCAATTGTTTTAGTTTCATATATAAAATAATCTAGAAATAATAAAAAGCATGTCATGTAGATGCAGTACAACGATGATAAGAAAAGTACATTGATTTGTGAACAGTTGGGTAGAATCATTTTTATTACAACCTAGAACGAAACTTTTATTTATTTCCATATATATATATATATATATATATATATATATATATAATATGTGTGTGTATGTATATATACCTATGTACAAATAATAGGCATGAAGGAAACAGAAAGAAACTTTAATTGTAAAATGTAATTTTTTAAAAAATATTTATTGCTAATAAATATTAACACTTAAAGTAATAGAAACATTTAATTTAGTATTAATCATAATTTTTTGTGGTTTAAAAACTATAAAATTTCTTGATATAAAATAATTACTGATACATGATTATTGTTTAAAAAAATATAACAAACACTAATAACAACTATTTAACATAAACTTATTTTATAAGTAATTTAATCATTCAAATTGCAAGAAATCATATTTTTTTTAATTAATTTTATTAGAAAACATCTGTTTTTTATAAAATAAAAATTAAAAAATTATGAATTAAAATTAATATAATTGTTTTTATTTGCCGCGTGTTCAATTAATAAAATATTTCTCTTAAAATAAACATCTTTCGTTGAACTTTTTCAAAAGTCGCCTAAATATTATATAAACATTGTAGTTTACACAGCTAATAATATTTAAGTTATGATATGAACATTAAAAATATTTTAATACATATATTAAAAGTTATCAATTTCAGTGAAGTTGTTAAATTATCTTAAGTTTAAAGACAACTTTAAATTATAAAATGTTAAAAATTATGAATAGTCCAATTAAAAGAAGTACTTTCAAATTGTCTTCAGAACACTTTAAGTTCATCAATATAAAAAGTTTATAGAATAATTCAGTTTTAAAATGTTGTGATATCAATTTCAATTTTATAGTTTTCTTTAAAAGTTCATTGTAGTTGTATGTTATGCATTGTAACTACTTTTTAGTTTTGTTAAAAAAAGTTTTAAAATAAAAATTCCATACGTGAAAACAGCTTGGCAAAAATTCGAAACTAAACTTTCAACGAGCAGTTATAAGTGTGTGTTTATATATTAGAACATACATACATACATATATCTATCTATCTATCTATATATATATATATATATATATATATATATAAGAATTTCATTTCTTAAATATGTAGGTTATTAAACTTTAATGTTCTAATTTTTAGTTATAGGCTTGAAATTATATAAATCTTATTTTTATATCATTTGTATCTAAAAACAAAATTAGATTTTCGAACAAAAATTATTATATTTCATTATTCAAACCTTATATGCAGTACTTATCATTTACAATTTTTGAAGTTATTTGTTATGTAGTATAAATTAATGAAATAATTGGATTTTTTAAGGAAGTGAAGCAATAAAAAATATTCTGTAAAAATAAAATAGAAATATGTTTCAAATAAAACAGTGCGTAACGTTGATTTAGCCAAGAGCAATGATTGATTTATTTTTTTATCGTCACGATACATTTCCACTCGAACAGGAAAATATACTGTGCATATTTTGGTATGTAGTTTTCTACGAATATTTTAAAACATATTCAAAATCAGTCGAAATATTCTTCTTAGTTCTTTATTTATAAAAAATACTGCCTTTCTAGTTGTTTCATTTATTTTTAAGTGAAAAAAGTAAACTATAAACATTAACTGTATTTATTTTAAGTGCATGTGTTTGTATATATATATATATATATATATATATATATACATGTATATATATATAAATATATATATATATATATGTACGTATGTATTTACATGTGTTTGCATGTAAATGCTTGTACATGTATGCGTATGATATGTAGAGTATTTGTGTGTGTGCAAATGAATAGGGAACAAAGAAAAGCATGTATAATTATGTACGTTTATATGTAAGACAAATTGCTGTTGCTGACGTGCAAAAGGACATAATTACATTAAAAATTATCAAGTAATTAGATTGTAAAACCAGAATTCATCGTCTTAAAATGTAAACACGAGTACTGTGTATAAATGAACGTACAAAAGGAAATAAGCAAATTCTCGTTAACAATATTTTCAATCAAATCGTGTGATAAATAAATTTATTTGCATATTTATCTCATGAAATGGTTTAATCTACTTCCGTCTTGTGACAAACAACATCCTTTCCATTTACAATTAATCCTTTAAAGTAGTTATTTTCATTTAGAAATTCACGGTATTTCACTTAGAATAATTCGATTGGCTAAGTTGAACGTACATATGGCACACATCGGTTTACTTTATTTAAACTCATTGTATCAGTGGTCAAATTACGGCGCATGTGTCATTTTTGGAACATTAACCGTTCATATATGTCACAGAAGTGGTGCTTAAAACACAGAGAAGTAAAAAACCAATTACGGAATCGCACATAAATTTTAAGCCATTCGGAACGACCTTTTGTATGTTTATTTTTATAATTTGCCTTTGCTTATTCTTTCGAAAAAGTTGATGCGTATATGTGTTGAGAAACAAAAATATAACGTCGGTGATTTAATGAAATTGGTTACTTTAATATTTTTTTAGTTTTTAATAATATAATTTGATTGAAAATCACTTTAATAAGAAATTCACACGTAAATAATTAAAATTCACTATTAATCTATGTAACTTATATACGTACATATATATATATATATATATATATATATATATATATATATATATATATATATATATATATATATATCATCAGTAGCCTCTATCAATCCACTTCTAGATGAAGGGCTCTTACATGATTTTCAATTTTGTGTAATGAAATGTTTCTCTTTTTCACTAATTTACAATCTTTTTTTAATTTCCTTATCCCATCTCTTCATTGGTCTCTTTCTTAGTCTTTTTATATTCCTTGGTTTCCAGTTAATAATTCCTGTTATTCATCAGTTGACTTCTCTTCTTGCAAGATGCCTCGTCCATTTCCATTTCAGACTCTTTAATCTTTTTATTACATTTGTGATTCCTGCCTGCTTTCGTATCCATTCTATTCTTTCTCTATCTCTTTTGTATTCCTAACATGCATCTTTCCATTCCTCACTGTGTTGTTTGGAGTCTCTAAAGGATTTTAGCGTTAAGCACCTATGTTTCGCTACCGTATGTAAAAACTGGTAATATACATTGTTCAAATACTTTTTTATTCAAACAAAAAGAGTGGGATTGTTGATTTAAATATCAAGGCATTTCGTTCAAATGAGAGCTGTATCCCATTTTTATTCTCCTGTTTACTTCTTCAGTGAATGATATTCATCTTTGTTGATAAGCGGACCTAGATAGACATACTTCGTATTTTTTTCTGTTTCTTTTATTTCATTTTCTTCAAGCAGACAAACGCATTGAACAACACTTGTTTTTGTGTGGTTCATATTTAGGTAAATTTTGTGACTGGCATCATCTTATTCTCTATCCTATTTTGTAGCTGTTCCGGTTTACTTGCGAAGGTAACAATATCATCCGCAATCCGGAGGTGACTTATTTTGTCGCTTTTTATTTCGATTCTTTATCCCGTCAGTCATGTAATTTGAATATTTCTTCTAAGGATATAATAAATAATTTCGACAAAATTGCATCTCTCTAACTTATACCATTCTCGATTTTTATTTTTTTTGTTTCTTCCTGTAGCTTCATTGTGAAGGTTGTATTCTTGTAAGTGTTATATAGTAATTCGGTCTAAGTATCGTCTATGTCCTTGTTCTTCAATGCAGTTGTGACCGATGATGTAATAATAGAGTCGAAAGTCTTTTCGTAGTCTATAAATAAAAGATATACTGGTATTTGGTATTTATTTGGCCGGTTAATTTCTTCCCTTACTACTTAAATGTGATCCATTGTACTAAATCCGCTTCGAAATCCTGCTTGTTCTCTTGGTTGAGTGAAATTTAGCTGCGCTTGTAGATGTTTTGAAATTATTTTTGTAAAGATCTTATATATTGTAGGTAGTATACTAATTGGCCGCTATTTTTTTCAAATTCTCTTTATCTCCCTTCTTGTGTAGAAGAATTACGGAGGCTTCGTTCCATATATATATATATATATATATATATATTCCAAATTAAATCGCTAATTAAGTATATGAACAAAACCAACATTGTTTTAAGTTATATATAATTATATTTTTCGTTTGGTATGTGAAATTGTAATTTTTAATTAAAAACATGATCGAACAGATATATGAATTTCAAAGAATCTAAAAATATTTCCTACCACTTAAAACCTATTCATAACATCATTGGTCTATTGGTAAATAGTTTATCAATTATTTTCACCATAAAAATAATAATTATATTTAATAAAGAATTGTTACTTATAAAATATGTCGTTTAATATAATTAATTTAATGTTATATAAATACTAGTAGGGCAAAAAGCGTGAAATGTAAATAATAATTTAGTAAGATAAGTGAAATAAATATTATTTTCTATAAAATATTCATATAAATATATATATATATATATATATATATAGAGAGAGAGAGAGAGAGAGAGAGAGAGAGAGAGGGAGAGAAAATGAATAGACTGATAGATATAGAAGAAAGTATCTTCATCTTGAAGGAAAATGATCAAGTAATTCATTTTCATCTTTTTTGATTTTTGCCTTTTGTAAAGATTTTAAGTATTTTTAATTATCAAATGGGGTAAATATATCATAAATATCTTAAAAATAACAAAAAACAAGTTAATAATATTGTGAATATTTTTTAATGTGATCAGTTAACTATTCTGTCGAATAAAAATTAAATCATCAATAATATTTGATGAATTTATGAAAGATAAAAAAAGATGAAATATATAAATCCTCTCTCATTTGAAAAATATTTATCATTTATTATAACTTTTATTAAAATCAAACTATTTTTATTATATATCTGCATGTGTCAAAAAGGTACAAAACATGAATAATAAATGGTGACATTTACTAATCAATTGTGTATTTTAATATTTTGTTAATGTTATTAAAGTATCTTTAAAAACAACTAAATAATTAGATTACTTATTATTTAATTAATTTCAATATTTCGATCTACTTGAAGTTTAAATTAATAAATACAATTCTTTTTTATAAATTATTTCAAAAAATATTATTGCATCTTAACATAAATTACATATTAAAACAACATGTTTATAAATAAGTAATAATTAAATTTCGTTTACATTTAATTCACGATCTTTATAAAAAATATACTTTGTCTTATTGTACCTATGACCGTTTTTCATAAACATTTATCAAATTATCAATGCTTCATTTTTTTTCTAGATTTCCAAGAAGACATTACTTTATATTTCTTAAGAGGTATTTCTTTATAACATTTTTTTTTCTTATATGACCCTTTTAATCTGTATTTTTTTCTATTCTTATTTCTAACTTTCATTTTTCTATCCTCTTTTTCCGTTCCTCTTAGAATCACATTTTGTATATTATATTAAAAAATGAACAATAAATTACATTTAGAGATAAAACACATCCTATAATAAAATAATTAAAACAGAATAAGAAACTAAAATATTTCTTATACTTATGATATTAAAAAAGTGAAGTGATATTATGCTACATATTTAAAATATAAAATATGATGGCCCATTATTAAATTGTGCAAGATAGTTTAGACTAGGAATTGCATTACTTATCATCTGTTAGCAAAAATTATGTAAAAAACTTAGATTTTCATAGTCAAAAAATTTTATTTATTTGATAGAATTATTCACTGTAGATTTTGAGTAATAATTTGGAACAGGAAAAAATATAATTTTTCTTGAAATAATTAAATAAAACATTTTCATTAAATAATAAAGTCTATCTACATATATATATATATATATATATATATATATATATATATATATATATATTTATAATCCCGATGGATTACTAACTTAAATGATACTAGTCTCAATAGTCACATATGGCATGATTATTCGCTGTACTTGTTAAACGTGAAAGTTCTATTACTAAATATGTTGCTAAACTTCATCTTTCTCTTAACATGTTTTCGTAAAATATGCATATTAACTAGAACGCTTTTTAAAACAGATATTTATATTCTTGGCTGTGGATTAGACCTTATTCATTTATTCATTGTATATTGCTTCTCTCCTAGTATTTATTAAAATTTAGTGCACTAAGAATACGATTAGCAAGATATCTTCAATACACTAACATCGAGACAGCAGGCTATACGTCTGGAGGACATGTCAACCTGCTACTCTGCTGAAAGTGGCTTTTTTGTTTATATACATACATTGTAGTATAGATGATAGAATAATAGTAATATTCAACGAATTTATTTGCATGCAAAGAATAAAAATAAAAGTGACACAAGACGAAGATCATAAAATGTATATTTATTTAGAATAAGTTGTACTCGGTGATGAATCTTTCATTGACGTATGAGGAGAATAATCAAATTGCAGTAGGAACTCATTTACGTTAAATATTTTAATATTTAAAATAAATGGTAATTATTTTTGTATTTAATGAATTTTTTTAATAAACCATTGTGCGTATGAAAGTGAAGGAAATTTATGACAGTTTTATGTTGTAAAAAAGAATATTTTATTTGTATGCTTAAAATTGATAAAAGGAGATAGACAAACAATAGATGAAATTATATTATAAAGTATTATAAGTATTATATGTAGGAAGTATGAGGAAAATGTCACTGTATCATTCCAATTAAAATAGGCTTTTATATAGTAGAAAATTATTAAATACTGATGATACATATACACATATATTATATATATATATATATATATATATATATATATTTATACTTTTGTATATATATACATATATATATATACATATATATATACATATACAATATATAAATGTTATTGACCTCAAATTCATTTCATTACCAAATGTAACTAGCATTTTTTTATGTAGTTGAATTTAAGTAAACGTTTTTCAGTGAACTGTTACAAAGGAAAATAAATTAGGATTGTTAAAATAAATAAATATATCTGTGAATGCATATGAACGAATATGTACATGTTTGTGAACGTAGATACGTGGAATAAACGAAAATGTATGTTTCAACAACATATAATAAATCTAACGTAATTTATATTGTGAGGCACAGAACATTTTTTTTATATTCGTTTTTTTTCGTATCATCAGCTTTATGAATATTTTAGTCATACATTTTATATTAATAACTATTGTAACTTTTTTATATCTGGATATGGTTTTAATTCGGGAAAAATTTTATAGTTATATAAAAGCTTATAGAACTTTTTTTATTAGGTTTCATAAAAAGTGGAACGTATACAAAAAATTAAAAGGTTGAATAGGCATACACACAAAACATACATGTACTTAATTGCATATGCATTCAGTCATTCGTATATATATATATATATATATATATATATATATATATATATATATATATACACATTATTATTATAGATGCTTTAATTCGGAAACATTTATGTTTTTAAATAAAATGGACGCAATTAATTTCTTAAATTATTAGTGAATGTTTCATTTGAATATATACGATAAATGAATACATTATTTAAATTCACGCAATACTTTTCACATCAGTACTTTTTGAAATTATCTTAAATGAAAGATCAAAGAATATAAATGGTCTTGAAACAGATCAAATGGAGCTTATAATTTTCAAAGAGTTTAATTTGCTTCCTCGAATGGATATATAAATTAAGAGTGTATATTTAATAATTATATAAATTAAAATGTTTAAACGTTGATTTTAACATTTGTTTTATATCTGATAAATATTAATTATTATGTTCCTTTTTATATTAAACACAAGTATGTTTCAAATATCTGGTTTATAGTACAATAAACTTATTTCTCCTTCAATACTCAATCTACAAGTGTACAAATAGAGACATTACACCATAAGATCCAATATATATATATATATATATATATATATATATATATATATATATATATATATATATATATATATGTATATATATATCCTGAACATTAATCACATTTTAGAATCAATGAACTACCTATGTTGAATTGAAACTATCCCCTACGTATGTATCTTTATTAGCAAATCTGAAACTAATCAATAATTCCACTTCCTGGATTGTCTGAAATAATAAGTATAGTTAAAGACATAATAAACTGACAGAAGATTAAACAAGTAAGATAATTAATTCCTTTTGGTTGTTATCAGAAGATTAAGAGCAAAGTATAAGCCGTTTGATTATCTATTATTTATTTTAAATAAAGTCGAATTAGATCAAATATTCTTTAGAAATAAATATACTTTATAAACTGTAATGGATATTTTGATTAAATTGTTCTTTGATTTATTGGAACATTTAAATAAATATTTAATTTAAAATAATGCTGCAATTTGTTATAGTACTCTCTCGTCAAAAGTAAATAGACGTAAAATAATATTATATGTTTACAGATTAAATTGCTCCGAATAATTTATTTTATAAACCAATAAAAACAAACTAGTACCACCATATATACATAAAAGGATTACAACAGTAAAAGTTTAACAAATGTACTTAAAACTTTTAATATTTTGTCCAGTGTTTCAGGATATTTTCAAAAACTATTGCCGTGCAACTTATTATATAATTATATTTAATATATTTTTTTAACTTGTGTTTACTTATGAGATAAATTTTACACAAGTATAATTTTTATTGAACAAATATTTAAAATAAATAGTAGTATAAAAATAAAATGATTGTATTTTAACATTGTTTTCTTGTATTGTTATATATATATATATATACATGTCCATTTTATCTCAATTTAATTATGCAATCATTTGTAATCAAACGAATAAATATAAACAAGTTTAAATTTTAACAAAAATAACTAATTATCTCATTTCAGTTTTAAATAATTATCTCCTATACTTAATGAGCTTCGATCTTACAAAAACAAATAAATATAATTTATGAATTTATCTTTCATTTTTATCACAAACCAATTAACAGCAATTAACCTGAATCATATACTATAATAAAAAAATATTTTTCTCTATATAAAAAATCAAAATTATCTTCAAAAGACTTTATAAAACACTTCGTTGCAAAAAATAATATATCTGTGAGGATGTTTATATAGACATACTAACATATATATATATATACATATATATATATATATATATATACATATATTGTTGTGAAATTACTGTTTAATATGAAATAATTCTCAACAGGTGTATTTCGTACATAATTATATTCCTTTTCTCAAGGGATCATATATATTTTTTAATTTTCAATAAATGATACATATTCAATTTCCTTAGAATGGAAACTTATAAAACTGAACTTAAAAAAATATATACTTTCTAAATAGTAATAATTATGTACCGAGATAACAGTTTCAAAGAGTGAAATGAATAGAAAAATCGAAATGTAAGTTTAGTTATTAATATATTTAAAATTTTCATTTTTGTTGAACATTGGTATAAAATATAGATACGTTGAACTCTTTAAATACTCAATTTAAAATAAATAAATGAAAATATTTATATTTTAGAAGTATATTTGATTATTTATACATACATACATTTTGATTATTATTACATACAAATGAGATTTTATTTATAATGTTATATATATATATATATATATATATATATATATATATATATATCTGTATATATATATATATATATATATATATATATATAAGCAAGGTTTTCAACTTTTGATAATTTACTACAGATAAAGATTTACATACTTCTTTTCGATTTGAAAGATCTATTCGTTTGTTACAAGTTTATTTTTTATTATTACGTGTCTTATTTTTCTAGAACTACCAATAATAAATTTACATGCTTATTCTATTAAAAAAAGTCTTAGTCATTGTTTTAATACTATAAAAAGGATTTGAATGTACATTGTAAAATGTTGAAAAGTACGTCATGAGTTTTAATCTGACCTTTCTATGTGACATTTTTTTTATTAGAAATGAATTGTTATTCTAATCCTCTAACAAAATAAGGGTTTGATATAGGATTGACCCTTTCGAAAAAAATGTAAATGTAGTGGTTAACCATGTGTTAAAAACCCTTTTGTCACAGGGGCCGTTTAAGGAATAAAAATATGTCTCATATATTTGTTCATGTATACAATTCATATATATATCAC
This sequence comes from Acanthacorydalis orientalis, assembly GCA_034766995.1. NCBI lineage: Eukaryota > Metazoa > Arthropoda > Insecta > Megaloptera > Corydalidae > Acanthacorydalis > Acanthacorydalis orientalis. The sequence goes on from CM068313.1 coordinate 25,875,289, forward strand.
ATACTTATATGTTCTAATGTGACAATAAACATTTATTATGTTCAACAATTATTTTAACGTAAAATTACATTATAGTTATTTGAAAAAAATTTCATTGGTATTGTAGTACAAGTGAACATAATTGAATTTCTTGTTTTAAGCAAGGCGACTGTATATTTTATTAACAAGCTATTACATTGTTGTAACTGAAGCAACAAACATTCACCTATTAGTGACGTTAGTGTATTTTAAATTTGTTACAAAGTGAATTATCCAAGTTCATTTATAATGAAATTCGAGAATTAAGTATAAATATCAAATTTCTAGTTATCTTTTATAGATACATATACACATGAAAGGTAACAGTATACGTACTTTATATATATATATATATATATATATATATATATATATATATATATATATATTTAAATATAAATATATTTATTTATGTCTGTGTGTTTCTATAGAAACCACACTTGTGTTCGTGCGTTTATTATAAATATTTATTCAGTTCGATTAGTTGTCAAAATGTCACATGCCATATGTAAGAAGTATTCAGACGCATTCATCTCAGTTTAAATTCAATCAAGGTATGTTATAGAACATTGCCAAAATACTCATATAATAATTATCTCAATAAACTAGTATAACAGTATATTATATGCTGACCGTAATGAATTGCTTTCAGACTAATTTTTTATAACAGTTACTAATAACAGTATTATAGTTTAAGAAATAGAATAAAAATTAAAAGTTTATTATTCTTAAGTAAAATTGTCGACTTACATATTTATTAACGAGAAACATTTTTCGATATAAAACCAATTAAAGAAAATAATTACTTGTTAAAAATTGTAATGAATGAAAAAATGTTCATTAAATTAAAAAGCAAATTAATTATTGTATTTTAAAAGAATATTATTTTCTTTATTTTTCAGTTCTCATATAACATTACTATTTTCATTAATTAATACAATAATTATGTTTTTGCTGTGTTATTGATATTTCAGTATATTTTAATGGTATATATTTATAAATAAAATTATACGTTCTTATTATGCTGTTAAATATTTATCAAAACATATGGATGATAAAATATTATTTTACAATAGTGAGTGTAATAAAAACCAAACAACAAATATGTAATTATAAAAATGTTAGTAACAAGAAATACAATATTATGTACATATATATATATATATATATATATATATATGTATATATATATATATATATAATACCAATAACGAAATGAATTTATTATTAGTATGCATTATAATGCTTCAATATTCTCTATAAATAATGCTATTATCTTTTAAATTTATTAAAAAATATTTATATATTGAAAAAAAAGAAATCTTTTGAAATTTACAAGATATTTCAAGTTATTGAAATAAATTAATTAATAAATTACAACGAATTAATAGTTTTTAAATTGACATTATTGTTTTTCATTTAAGCTTTGATAATTTTTTGTGATAACTAATTTCAGAAGGACTATTTTTTCGAAAAAATGGTTAATTGAAAAATGTAATTATTTATATTTTTCTTTCTATAAAAATGGTTTATAATATTTTTAGAATCACTTATTACTGAAATGAACAAACATTGTCCTTTTCTATTTTAATATCAAAATTCAAAGATATTATTAAATCTATGTATATTTTTATTTATTACGATTTATTTAATAAACACTTACCTTGAAAGTATGGTATCAGCTTACACATAGCACCTCCAAAAATGAAATTTCTCAGTACTTGTCCGACAAGAGTGAATGGCATACAAAATACACCCAGTAGAAGATCAGACACAGCCTGCAAATAATTATTTTAATATTAAAAATTTTTCTTAATTGAAATTAGAATATGTAAATATTTTTTTTATACATATATATATATATATATATATAAATATTAAAAATTATTTAGTGAAATTTGAAATTGGCATTAAGAGTATTAATTGATACTAAATATTTTCAATTTGCTTAATTAAAATTTTCAACAATAAAAAAAATGGTTGTTATTTTTGTATTTGTATTATCATATTTCAGCAAAAAAATCCAATCACGAATAATCGAAAATAAATTACAAGCACGATGTCTTTATTATGTCGTATTTTGAATAATCCATGGACAATAAATATGAAGAATATATGTACATCTATTCGTCGAGGTTCATGTTTTGTTGATGATCTTCCACCTCCTGCAAGTTTGTATGCATCAACACGTAAGAATTTAATAATTGGTAAAGAAACAAAAGTAATTTGTCAAGGTTTTACTGGAAAACAAGCAACTTTTCATTGTAAACAAGCTATCGAGTATGGAACAAAAGTATTAGGAGGAGTCACTCCTGGAAAAGGTGGGAAGAAACATCTAAATTTACCAATTTTTGATTGTGTCGCAGCAGCAATGTGTGCAACAAAAGCTGATGTTTCGATAATATATGTTCCTCCACCGAAAGCCGCTGATGCAATTTTAGAGGCAATAGACGCTGAAGTTCCTTTAATTATTTGTATAACAGAAGGTATTCCGCAGAAAGATATGGTACAAGTTAAATATCGTCTAATTCGACAAGATAAATCTCGTCTTGTTGGTCCAAATTGTCCAGGATTAATGGCACCAGGCAAATGTAAAATTGGTATAATGCCAGCACAAGTTCATAAGCAAGGTATAATTGGTATTGTTTCTCGATCGGGGACACTGACCTATGAAGCTGTACATCAAACCACTCTTGCTAAACTAGGACAAACTATTTGTATTGGCATCGGTGGTGACCCATTTAATGGCACTGATTTTATTGATTGCCTAGAAATATTTTTGAACGACCCCGATACTGAAGGTATAATTTTAATTGGTGAAATTGGTGGAGACGCTGAAGAGAAGGCAGCGGAATATTTAGCACAGCACAATACTGGAAGATGTGCAAAACCTGTTGTAAGTTTCATAGCTGGAAGTTCAGCTCCTCCTGGTCGTCGAATGGGTCATGCTGGTGCTATAATTTCAAGCGGGAAGGGAAGAGCAATCGATAAAATAAATGCATTAGAAAATGCTGGAGTCATTGTATCTCGATCACCTGCCGAAATAGGAAAACTTATGTTAAAACAGATAAAACGGTTATCCGGTTAATTGAACCATAGTTGAACTAAATACATATTAATAATTAAAATCATGTAAGTTTTAATGTATTTGAAAAATATTATTTATGGTACGTGATATTTTGAAATTTTAATAAATATTGTTAAAATATTTTAATAAATTTAAAAGTTATTGAGATGAAAGATTATTGTGGAAAATTAAATGTGTTGTTATTAAATTAGTATTATATCTATAGTTTTCAGAATAATGTACATTTATTAATAAAAATTAAAATGGTAACTAAAAATATATATAACAATTTAATTAAAACCCCTTCTTTCATTAAAAGTATTTAATTATTGAAATATGTAAAAATTTTATTTCGTGCATAAAAACCAATATTTTTTTGTTTTAATAAAAGTATATATTCAAAGTCGTTTATTTTTTTTTCGATCAAATTCATATTTGTAATAAACCTGTAACACTATAAGAAAGTTTTTGCACATATACGTTTACAAAGTTTTTAACATGCATGATTAAATATCTGAACTATATATATATATATATATATATATATATATATATATATATATATATATATATATATATATAATTATTTATTTGATACTTCAATTTAATTAAAAATGTCAAATACACTGATAACGCCAGAAATAGTCTACTTGTAGAGTTAATAATAATTTGAAAAACTGATACAATTTCAAAAGTAGAAAATATTTTCTATTGATTATTAATTTATTTAAAAAAATAATAATTTTAGAAATAATGTAAAAATATAAATATTTTCAAACATAATGTAAGAAAAGGCTAAGGTTTTCCTGAAATACTTCTGTTAATCAAGTTTGAAATAATTTTATATATTATTCTAATACTTCTAACTTTAGTAATACATTATTTTTAAGGAATGTATCAAAATATATTATTAAAATATGTGGAAGTTTATTTAACCTTCAAATGGATATATACAAATGACACATATTAAGTATTATACATGAGATTGTTTGTAATCGTGAAACTTATTTAATAATTAGAATGTACTTAAACATTCATATTTTTTAATTAATGTGTCTAAAGAAAGAAATATAATAAAATAAAGTATTCAGTATACATCTCTATTTTGTGATTTATACAAATTTCTAGCAGGTGATGCAGATAGTTTTAGTTATGCTTAGTGATGTTTTGTGATGTAGTTAGTTTTTTGGTTGCTGGATTTCGATACTGTTACACATTTATCTGATTTCTGAAATTTCTTTGTTACCTTTATTTAATAAGGTTATCACAAAAAGTTTATTCATTTCGGTAAGTTTTTTTAAAGTTGTTTTTCAATATAGGGTTTGTCTTATATAAACAATATGGCTTAGAAATAGGTATTTAAAGATTTTATTGAATTTCTTATTCATAGTTTTTGAAAATACATTGCCATATCTTTAGGGAGTTTTCTTTTTACTTTTTTTTAAGAAAAAAATCATTTGATTTTTTTTAAAAAAAAACGAAAAACTAGAATTTTTAATTTTTTATACTTTCCACTTTATAATGAATTTAAATTATAGTAGTTAAAAACAGCTGGTTATTTAAACTTAAATGGAAACACACACACACACACACATATATATATATATATATATATATATTATATATATATATATATTATATATATATATATTATATATATATATATATATATTATATATATATATATATATGTAATATATATATATATATAATATATATATATATATATATATATTATATGCGTTATTAATAAAATTATAAAATATAACTTTTTATTAAAATTTTATATAATTGCATATAGAATAAAGTAAATCTTTTAAAATGCAGTGTTATTATATTTTTTTCTTTGACAAAAAAGAAGTAAATATGTACATGAACGTTAAAACTCTTAACATAAATAAAAATGTGTGTAATCTCTTTTGGGATTTTATTTACTTGAAAACAATGTTGACGGATCCTTATAAATTAAATTTATCCAGATAAACTTAAGGAACAAACTAAGAACTGCGTAGTTTTTTTCATTTAAGAAGTTTTCTTTTAATGAATAATTAGAAACACTATCTAGATGTCGATATCAGTAGATCAGTAAATATTGGCTGTTTTATTCTATCACTTCATCACAAGCAAATAATCGAAATGGTAAACAGAAAGTAATCAACAGGAAATACGAAACGGTTTACAATTTTATTGATTCAGTGCTTTATTAATTGTATATAATTGATGTTTGAATAATGTTTATGACATTGATGTTTCAACATTGATATTTCAATAATGAAATACTGTTTGTCGGTCATTTTTTAATTGAATTTGTAATTTTATTGATTCTTAATTTATATGATGTATTATTCTTGCTTGTAATATAACTGTACTAGTTTTTAAGCTCCTAAGAAAACATTCGTTTATTATGAAATTATACAAATAATTATTTATTAAATTTATAGATGCAGCTTATATATTTATGTACTTTGAAAAAAATGTTAATGATTTAATGGGTAAATTTATATATATATATATATATATATATATATATATATATATATATATATAATGATATTTACGTATGCCAATAGTAAGAATTTAAAAATTTTAAGCAATTATTTGCTGAATTATTTGTATGAAATAAAAATTTATTTCAAAAATAACCAACTAAATTTAATATTTTATTGAATAAGAAGTATTCTAATCTTTGTTATATATATATATATATATATATATATATATATATATGTATATGTATATATATTAAAATAATTAAACAACAAACATATAGTATTAGGGGTTTATTAAATGGAAAACTCTTCAATGGTCCTATAAGGATTAATTTGTTTCTTCTTGATATATCACTTTAAGCCAGAAATCCGATTACTATGTTGGATTGTTTCCAGAACAATACAAGCTATATATTTTTTCAAAAAAGTTGCATGTTTATGATTTGTTATCAAATAATAATTTTTTATGATACTGAATATAATTTCATACTTTTTATTTATTTCAATATTAAAGTAGATGGTATAAGGTTACATTTTTAAAACAGTTATTAAAAAAGTGAATACTCTATATAATTATTTTTAAAAATTATTAGCTTTCGCTTGAAAGAATCTTATGTATAGAATAATTTTAATTAAGTTATTCTTTTTTCAATAAATTAGTCATGAGTAGACACAATACTTAGTAGCTTTTGATAAAATATTTTTTTTGTTGATATCTTCTATAACAACTTTTAATTTTTATATTGATTTTTTTATATTAATTTAATATAAATTTTCAATTCCATAAAAGAAACTATTTATGTGTACGTCACTAATTGTGTGTATTTTTATGGTAAGTATATAAATTCTTTTGAGAGTAAAAAAATGTATAGTACAAATAAATATTTTTCTTTTTAAAACAGAAATGTATATAAAATATTCAACAATGTATTTTCAAAAATAACTTTTTAATTTGAAAGGAATTTCATACACATTTAAAATTGTAAACATACCTTATAGAAGCAAATTAAAATTTTGGAGAGTATTTTAATACCAATTATAAAGCTGATAACATATTTTCTTATAATTAGAATTTTAATTGAAAAAAGGTTACGTTTACACTAATCTCTACGACCGACGTTTCAGTTGTATGTAAACTTGACTTCTACATATGAGAATTTATAAATTTTGTAGATTACGATTATGACTTCATTTCTATATATATATATATATACAAATGTGTATATATATATATATATATATACATACATTCATCCATTTCACATAGATAAATGTATATGTTTGGTGCATATATATATATATATATTAAATAATTAAATTTCATTCATAAGATTCGTATTAAATGTTTCGAATGATAAAATAACATAATTACTTACACATCATTATGTTATGGTTTTTAATAAATTCGGAAACAAATTGCTTTACATGAAAGATATTTGATTTAATATATAAACTATATAATATGGACTCTCATTTGAATAAATGTAACATTACTTAAGTAAAGAGAAGGTTTATTTAATAATTTACATAAGGGAAACTAAAGTTTGTCATAAAATGAATAAATATACTACTAAATATACTGTTAATAGAATAGTATCATCATTGGATATTTTGATGCTGATCTTGTTCAATGTAGATTTAAATTGTATGGTTTGATTAGTTAGGCCGTATACTTATCCGTTTGGAATAGACCATCACGTAAATTGGATTGTATTTAAAGATAATAACTGTGTGGTATGTATATATATACATATATATATATATATAAGAAATATGTGAATGTTTTTAGTAAGTGTTTTTAGTAAGTTGTCGATTGAACCCTTTAAAGTTCAATTAAAATAACAATAACACTAAACAAAGGAGAGTTTGATCAAAATTTGCGTTTATAAGCTTTTACTTTAAATTCAAAGTTAAATAATATTATAATAGTATCCTGTTAGATATTAGATAAAAAAGATTTTCGTTAAAGTTTAAATATGTATCTGTTGTTTCTATCAAGCAGGTTCTTTTATTATTATATAAAGGATATGTTTACTAAGCTGTTTTTATTCTAATAATATTACAAAAGTAGTATTGAAATAAATATAATAAAATAAATAATCAGTATTGCTCTTGCAAAATATTTTACAGTGACACTTTAATAAATTTAAATACTTTTACTTTGACATTTTTCAACTTTTGTACTTTAAATAAAATAAGAATTGAATATAATTTAATTGGTTAAAAAGGGTTAAAAAAGTTCGGTATTAAAGTGCGTGATTGACGACAAAACTTTTCAATGAGTACCTCATTTCAACCGTTGTGTTGTAATAATCTTTTAAAGTGGAATTTCTTACGTCGTTTTCAAATTATCCTTTATAGATATTCGTTACAAGGTAGGACGCTTTCATATTAAATTTATTTTCAGTGAATACATAAAATTAAAATGAAATATAACGAACAATGAAAAACAGAATTATGTAATTTTTATATTTCCATTTTCGATATTATTATATTAAATTAAGTTATTTTTACAATTATGTTCAAAAATAAGTATTGTGGATGGGATCAGTTGTAATCATTGTTATCGCAAATAGAATCAGATGTACAAAAAATTATAATATGATTTAAATATATGAATATTATTGAAAAATCTATTTTACAATATATAAAAGTTATTTGATTTGAATTGTTAGTAATATTCATTTTTTTACTCGTAGTAAAAACGTAATAAAAGAAAAAAGGTAATAAATTTACTGAAATAAACATTTATAAAAAATTATATTTCCTATAATTTCAAAAGTATATATATATATACATGTATATATCAGTAGACTCTCGTACAATGCGGGGGATACGTTCCACGTAGTAGGAAATCGCGTTATACAGGAGAGACATACATTATCGGAGCAATTTATGCAAGTTCAAACATTTCTCTAAATTGTAACTGTTATCAAGATATTGATGAAACCGAATTAATAGAATTAGTAAATTGTTCTCATTCTAGTAATGATGAGGAAAACTCATTCCAGACTTTTAATGAACCAGAGCAACCTTTGAGTTTAGAAGATATAAATAAAGGGTTACAAATAGCCAAAACGCTAGAAAAACATTTTATGAAAAATTGATCCGTCAATAGAGCGCTTCATGGAATTTAAAAAAAATTGAATGATTATCTATCTCCATATTTTCAATCTAAAAATGATCTGGAGAAAGAATTGTTTTTAAATAACGATAGCAATAAAGACGAAACTATTGACTATTCAAGCGATGCATCTGTACAATCAATATTAACAAGACGGCGTCGCTGGAACTTATTTGTTGATACTGCAGATAGTGAATAAATGTTAAATAATGAAATACTTTTATTTTAATTGAAAGTTGAATTAAATTATTTTTCTCTTATATCTTTAAATGTGTATATGTATTATTTTTTTTATAAACTGTTACTTTTTTAAACTGTCAGCTTCACTGTTCATATATAAACAACAGGTAAGTGTATATTTTCGATTTTCTAAACAAAAAATCAGAAAATATGTGAAAACGTTAAATTTATCTTACGCGTTATACGAGACTGTTTATCGCGCTGTATGAGTACTAGTCGCAAATTTTTCGCCCCGTTATAATGATGCGCGTTATACAGGAGTCCACGTATATATATATATATATATATATATATATATATATATATATATATATATATAGTATATAAATCTATATTTTAATTACAAGAAGTAAAGCAAGCGGAGTTTTTATTTAAAAGCTAAGCGATATTGAAATTAGCATACGAACCAAAAAAGGACTTTAATTCAACAAAATAAATGCGGAATATGCAACTGCAGCTTTATTATCTTTTCATCAGTAATTATATGTGTTTGTAAACATAAATTTCAAATATTTAGTAGAGAATTAATGTGAAGGAACAAATAAGAAAAGGAAGCGGTATCCATGAATCTACAAAATAATGTTTTATTATGAAATTTATTTTAATATATATTCTATTATATATATATATATATATATAATACGTACCATTGCTATGATACTAGAGAATTTATATTAAAATTAATTATTAACTACCAAAATAGTTCAATTTTGTTATTAAAGATAACTTATTTTACAATATATTTTTACAATAGCAAGTGAAATTAAAGAATGCAGTCTTTCCTTTAATTTCTTAATATAGTTATTTTTTTCAAAATAATTTATGTATTCATATCACACACAATCAGTCTTTCTCTTTTAATCAGACACACACACATGCACACACATACACTTATATATATATATATATATATATAGTGTGTGTTCTTGATTTTTTCTTTTTTGAAAATAATTTAGATGAACAAATAATGCACTTAAAAAAATTAAAAAGAAATATTAATGAAATCTTTAACATATTAGAAAAAAACAGGATTTAAAACTGGAAATTACAAGTTGAATAAAAGGAAATAATTTACTTTCATATTAAGAAGAAATCTATGTTTTTTTTTTAAGTTATTTATATCGCTTTATAAAAACGAATATATATATATATATATATATATATATATATATATATATATATATATGTATATATAAAGGAAATGATATTTTTTATATTACATTTTATTACACATATTTATAAATAAATATAGAGAATAACAATGTGATGTAAGTAACATTTTAACTATTGTAAAATGACAAAAAAACTACTTACATTGGTGCCAAGTGAAAAAGAATTAGAGAATCATATTTAGTGTATTACTTAGATATAAGTAAATTTGTAAATTTTAAAATTGAAAAGTGTTTATGAACTCAGTTTATTAGGTTGATATGCAGTTTATGACTTTCAAATTCATATACATTTTTTAATTTAAGTGATTTTAAGTGATACAGAACTGCTCTGGATGACTAACGGCTAACTTTTGTGCAAGCTCTCGAATTGTTGTGTGTGGTTATCATTCAAGTAACGACTTCAGTTGGTTGTTATAAACTGAAGGCGGACGCCCACGACTTTCTTCATCGTCAAATCTGTCGTCCCCAGCACAAAACTTTTGGAACCACCATTGCGCCGTACGTTCCTTAACAATACTTGCACCAAAAGTATTGTTTGTTAATGAGCTGTTTCTGCTGCTTTACCGTTTTGAGTTCATAGAAAAAATTTACTCTTATTTGTTTTTTTCTTATCTTTATTCAATAGCCCAATTTGAATAAAAATTATTAATAAAACGAAATTATTAATAAAAGTTGATGTAACCAAAATACAGACGGAAAATTAACTGTAAAATGATATTAACTTAAACACGATGAAATGACACTCATTGAAAAAAATTAAGAATGGAATTCAGAAAACAAAAATCGTAATTATTTTCCTACCACACTAATAGAATTTCATCCTTTTGCGTTCATGTGATGAAATTAGAATTAATTAAGGATTAAATTGTGTAAAATTTAAACTAATATATTTTGAAAATGTATGTATATATACATATATATATATATATATATATATATATATATATATATATATAGCTATGTATATTTATTAATTCTAGTGTAATTAGTTCTAGTGTTTAAAATTAATTATATTATAATGAGCTTTAATAACAGTTATAATGCTTTTAATAATGAATTAAAATTAAATTATTTTAATGTTATTAGATTAATAAAATATGTAATTGTATATATATATATATATATATATATATATTGAAAGATAAATTATACAGTAAAGATGTTATGTACGAAACATTCACGTTATAATATATTTATCACAAGTTATATAACATAAATTCAAGTATTGACCTCACGTTTTCCTTGAACTCTACAATGTTTAATGTTCCGTATCACATTTATAATTTTTCGAAAATCAACCGACTTTACAAGCAAGAAAATACCTAATACATACAATATATTTCTCGTAATGCGACTATTATTTATTTTTAAGAAAGTTGCAAACTATAAGCACGCACGTTTCTCTCTCCTATCGTAAAACATGTAGAAAACACTCTCAATACTCGTAATGTTTCCAAGACAAGTTTTAGCTTAAATCTATTTTTTAAATTTAGTTTCGTGACAAGTTTAATGTTTTCTTAAGATATCCTTCCTTACTTCTTTCAGTTACTGGAAATTTACGTATTATTATTGACCAGGGAGTACAAAAAGCATAGCATTGTAAGCTATAAAACATGTATTATACATTTGGGTACAGATATTGTTGCAAGAAAATGTGACTTGAACTACAGTGTGAAATTTTATTCCGGAAACTTTATCAAAGTCTTTATATGTATTATATTTATATATTAATATAGACCGGTACATATTTATATAGACTGGTATTATACATAAAAATACAATGGTTTTGTTTGGAAAACAACATAATATTCATACATTTCTTAATATCTTTGAAATTCTTTTGTTTCTCTTATAATTGATTAAATCGTTTAATATATAAAATAAAAAATAATTTTTTTTCTCACATATATTTACATTTCTATTTATTTTTTTTCCAATAAATACTAATCTTAATAATAATTAAAACTAAATTTCATGGGATCTCAAGTTTATTGAATTATGGTATATAAACTATCCTATTAATTTTAACAGTTTTTATTAGTATAACCGACTTTGTGGTAACATTATAATATTACATAAAATATAATGTAGTTTTTGTTATAAAAATATATTTTTTTGATTTTATTCATATTTTTTTTCAAATATCATTAGCATTTATATAAAAGTAAAATAATCAATTATAATTGGGCCATTAAAACTATAAGAAAAGATAAACCAATATGTCTGATATGAATAATTGCTATCGTTTTTGATTCATTCTTCAATATTTCAAATATTTATTTAACATCATATATATATATATATGTGTGTGTGTGTGTATGTACATGCGTATAATTGTTGTGATATAAAATGACATATAAATAATTTAAATTTAACTAATACATTGTTAACGAAGCAAGATTATAAAATAATCACGTTTACTTTTAGTGAATAATGCTTTCTGGACATTAAATGAAAGTCTGTCAATTAAGTTACCTAGATAATGAGTATATTGGGACTATAGTCGTAAGTCAGAAAACTAGTGAATTGTAGTAAATAGATGTATTAATCGATTGTTTCAATCAACAAGAACCCTTTTTGGTAGAAATTAGCTACATCTGCAGTTAGGGTAATAGTTCGGAAATAGAGAAATGTTTTATTTGAATAATTATAGGGTAACGTGTTCAAGACTATAGAACTATAGGTAATTTATCGACCTACAAATAAATTTTATATTTTATTTCTCAGGTTATAAAAAATATACATAAGAATGAAAACTAAAAAGAATAAATATATCATTTTAGATTTTATTGCACTTGTCACGTTAGAAAATAATGAATATTGCTGAATTTTAATTTAATTATCAAGTAAATACGATTTATTAAATTTATTTAAATTTAAATAATGTCAAAGAATACGAAATTGATTTCAATTTAATAACAGATTAAAAATGAATTATTTTCACAAGATTTTTTTATATGAACACTTGTCATACATAGTGTGAAACATATTGATTTTTAGAAAACTAAATAAAATTGAAAAGTTACAACACATACGTTGTTTTAATATGAAAAATTCTAAACAAACTGATAAAACCGGTCATTCTCCCAAGTTTTAAAAGTGGTCATTCTGCTAAGTTTTTAAAACTTCTACTTGTACTTAAACACTACTTTTTTTGAAAAGAATACATGCTAAGGAAAATAAGAGAAGAAGTTTTGACTTTATATTCCATGTGATGTTTTACAATACTATATATATATATATATATATATATATATAAGTAGGAAAAACATAAATGTCATTTTTAAAGTAAAATTTAAAATGAAAATAAATTTATATTCTTTTTAATTTTTACGTTTTACTAGGTAACAAATAAGCAATTTTATATTCATATACATACATACAATCGTATATATATATATATATATATATATATATATATATATATATATATACATAATGGAAATGTTGCGTTCATAAATGTTAATACTATGAAAATGACATTATTTTATGTTTTATTTCAAAGAATCCATTTCTCTAGAAATGTATTTTAGAGCGAATAATACTTTATGAAAGATGTTAACGATGCATATAAATATAATGTATTTTTTATAAATAAAATAACTTGTTTTCTAACATTAATATTATAAACAGTTATATAAATAATAATTTATATTTCTATTTAAAACATCAACTAAATATATGCATAAATATTTTTTATTTTTTTACAGTTATTCTTATATGTCGTTTTGATTGAAATAGATATTCAACAAACCAAATTAAATTAATTTATATGAACAATATTAAAGTTATTATACCAAAATATAAATATATTAATTGACATGTCGCTGTAAAATTTAATAAATGTGACATTGACATTTTCTATATTTAATTTTGTTACAATATAAAATTTACTCTAAAATAATTTTATAAATAATTCTTAATAAAATAAAAATTTATTTACGTTCACAGTCAGTTGAAGGTTCTAATTTTTTCAATTATGCTTTAAAATATAGAGTTACCAGTCTCTGATAAACAATATTTATGTAATTAAACATGAATTTCGTTTTATATTTCTCGCAACGTAAAAACTCTTTTGAAACATATAATTGTATTAAATAAGGTAGACTTATCAAAGAAACTTGTATTTTACGAATTAGTTAAATATTAGTGTTTTTTAAAGTATATATATATATATATATATATATATGTATATAATAAATATTTAAAATATTTTTTATTATGATATCTAAGATCAAACTTTATGTATATTATTTTTAATTAAATGAGTAAAACTCCAGTTCACTATACGTGTTAATATAAATTCATTATTGAGTTATATCTTGAAATAGCAATTTATCTGGCAAATATTCTGATAATAAATTATTTATTACGAGTTAATGTTCATTTCATTTTATTACTCTCACTTAACCAAGTTTCATCAGAATATCATTAATTCATTAAGGCTATGAACACTAATGTGTTTTATTAAATAATGTTCCACCAAAATTAACATATTTATTCACACTCATCAACATTCACATATTTATATATACATATATATATATATATATATACATAAATATATATATATATATATATATGTATATACATAAATATATATATATATATATATATACATATTTATATATATATATACATATACATATATATATACATATGTACATACATATATATACATATATATATATATATATATACAAATAAATAATTTCTTATGTACTGAACTAGTGAGTATATCTAAATATTTAATTTTTTTTAAAAAAAGAACGGAAAATATTAAATAGATTATTTTTGGTAATGAATATATGAAGTGATTTATATATTTATTAATTTGAGAAAATTCAAAAGAATATATTGAAAAATGTATTATATATATATACATACATATATATATATATATATATATATATATATATATATATATAAATACATGATACATGTGATTCACCTTCCTTAGATGTACTTGTTTCGTATAGTTTAGAGCAGTCAATTTAATGCCACTGTAAGCCTATGTTTATGTTTAAACTGTAATACATGTCAGTTTCTAAAATAATGATATGTAATTGAAATGACATGAACATATGTGTATATATATATATATATATATCTGATTATATGCATGAATGTGTTTGAATTTGTACAAAATGATGCTATATATGTGTACAATTGTAACTGTTTTAATTTTATTGACAGGTATGTCTATAGTATTGTTGCGTTTACTGTCTCATACGTTTAAAGGAACGCCTGAGGTAAGAACTGACTTTAATGGAATCATTGATTATAAGTAACCTCTAAGTGACTTGTATTTCAATATATGAAGCATACATAGCAAAAGAGTTTGATTTAGTTAAGAATGAAATTTTTTCTAGAAAATATTTCGTTATTGTTATAAAATCACATATTCTTTAATTTACTTCTCAATAAAATCTAAATTCAAACATTTGTTCTGTCGTATACAATTGTATATCATGATAGTTCCATAGGTGAATAGATCTCATTTTTTATTTTTAATTGTTGACTATAATTTATTGAGAATCTCAGAATAACTATATAAAATTTCCGACATGTAAAGATCTTTGACAAATCTCTATGAGATTTGATGACGTAAATTTGACCATCGACTTGCGATCATGTAAAATTAACAAAATATTAAATTATTTAAATCACCTTACGATCAAATCACAAACTTATAAATTAGTAGGAGATCCTATACTTTCTTTTTGACACGACATACATATACATATACACATTTGTCAAACCAGTATGCGCGACGAAACTTACTTTCTGGATGTCTCGTATTTATATTCAACAATAAGGGGTTTGTCTCGTGTACATTTTAAAGAAGATGTAACATTTCTTGCAAATCGTTAATGTAAAGTATAAGATGATTAATTAAAAAAATAACTCATGTTATGTAAACAATTTTTCGGAGAATCTATTATAAGGGTCTAGCATCCTTCAACCGAAAAAGAAAAGGAATTTAACTGCAAACCTTTTTTTAAATACAGGTAATTGGTAATTAAATTTAGAAAAAAATGTTTATAGTATTAACAATAAAATTGTTTAATATTATGTTTACTTTATTTACAAAAAAATAATCAGACTTGCTGTTATGTAGTATATAAACATGAAATCTTATTGTTTTATTTAAAAGAACTGGTATATTATTCTAATTGTGTAAATGTATTTCAGAACTCAAAATTAAAATGCCAAATGACAAACTAAAAATAATACTGTTTATTTATTATTAACAAGAGATACACTTGTTGATGTGATGTGATTATTACAACTAGTTATTCAACTGTATGTTAATTTAATTTACATCTTTCTTGCATCTGTTATTAGAAGAAATAATATACTGAAAAAATTAAACTCAATAATTTGTCTATAATAGGTTTTATATTACAGAAATATTACCCGCACTTTTTTAATAGACTAATATATAAACACACACACACACACACATATATATATATATATATATTCATGTAATATAATATTAGCCTTTTTATAAAAATTACGACTATGAATTTGTGACAAAAATGCTTTAACTGAGGAGGATTCAAAAAAAGTTTTTTATAAAAGATTGAAATTGCTGTTTATTTGTTATATTGTTTGTACAGCATTTTTTTGATTAGTATTTAAAAATCACATTTCCTTAAATTCTTTAGGATATACTCTGACACGAATGTCATGTTCAGACAGCCTGAGTATATTTCAATATAAATTTCAGTTTTAAATCGATATAAATTGAAGACGAGATTCGTACAGAACTAAATAAAATGAAATACGGAATCAAAAATATAAAATATTAATTTTTTAATGGACAAATGGATACTATAATGTTTTCGTAATCTAAAAAGTACAACTTGATATAATAATCTGCAAAAATATAACATTGAAGTATTTTTTAAACAGGCTGTTTCATTTTTGTGTTATCTTGATTTACAAATTATTTAATATGTTCGAATTTATCATTGTACTATAAAATAAAATTGAAGCATTTATAAAATACAATAAAGTCTTTAAATTGATCATAATATTTTTCTTATTACTTGATAGAAATTTGTCAGAATATTGTACAAATAAATTATATTTTATGAAAGTACTTATTGTACTTTTTAACTATATTTTAATATGAAATTTACTTAGATAATATATTGACTAATAAATTTCTCAAATTTAATCTGCTTTTGTTCAAAAATATTTAAATAATTAATGTAAATAATATTGAATTAATAATTTATGTACAAATATATATATTACATACATATACATATATATAAATATATATATATATATATATATATATATATTGATGTTACTTATTATTAATTATTACATTGTTATTAGTAATTTTAATCCTGTTGTATAAGAAAATTGGTGATAAAACGGTTAAATTTATGTAAATACTTTAACGTCATACTAATTTTATTACTGTTGAGGGAATTTCAAATACCTACGATAGTTATTCAAGTTTATAATGGTTTTAATTTTTAATGAGAACGATTAAGTGATACGATGCAAAAGTAAAACAAAAGTTTGATGAGACCATTATTGGAGAACTGCAGTATTGTCTGAAACCCTAATAATATTTGTAAAACTTGGGACACAGTGCATGTACAGAGAAAATTTCTTATTTAATTTTGTATAGATTAAGCATCATAGTCTTATTGAAATGGTGAAAGATCTGGAATGTATTACTTTAGTAAAATGAAAACACTATTCATCAACTAAATTTCTATGTTTTTAATCAGCATAGAGTAGAATACATACACCTAGTATACAACAAACTCTGTCGGATTAATTGCTGTTCTTTACACAGATAAAATGATCACAAATATAAAATTACGTGTATATCAAAAGGATGTTGATTGTTGGCAAAACATTTATTTTAAATATAGCGGAGAGAAAAGGAACGAATTTTAACTTACAATTTGAAATCAGTAAGTTTTTCTGTTTTAAACACGAGATTAAAATGGGGAATATGCGATGACAAATAGATTTATTCCCTTAGGGTGAGGTGTTTCGGTCTCTTGAAACAGGAATTATTTATTTGATAAAAGAGGATTATTATCTATCTATCTATATATATATATATATATATATATATATATATATATATATATATTATACAAAATGCTGTAAATATAGAATTTTGAATATCTGACTTCAATAGAGAAAAAAACTAAATATGCTAAATTACGTAATATGCAAATTAAGGTTTGTGCTTTTCACAACATTGTTTTTACACATATACAAAACGCGAGATAATGAAAGCAGCAGTTTTATTTTAACAACTATTATAGTATAAGACCTTTTCGTTTGTTTGTTTGATTTGTTTTGTTTGTTTTACTTAATGTTACAATTGTTTGTTTAAATTGAGTAATTCATTCGTTTTTAAGTGCTTTTCAGCGTTTTACGAACAAAACTGAGAACTTATCGGATTATTTCTGTAACATAATATAGTCATCAGTCTGTATTTTTTTTTATTTAAGATTTGAGGTTTTGCGGTAACGTACTGTTGACTGTCGAAACAACATATTTAAATAAACAAATACGTTGTAAAAGTCTATATTACTTTTACGAAATCGAATCAGTCCAGTATTTATTTTATTATATTCGCTAAAGTAAACATACATATTGTTACATATTTTTGTATTGTGGTATTTTAATATTATTTAACTTCATTTTGTTAATCTTCCTATACTGCAATATTATTTTAAATCATGTAAATCTCTTTTTATATTGTCATGAAAATACGTTATACACCAACATATATTTTATTAAATTCTAAATAATGTATAAAATTCAATATCATTTTTTGAAAATGAACAGATGACAAATATGTTTATGTTTATAACTCGAACGAAAAAGTTATTAATATAAGATATGCTATATTTAAATAAATTCTTATATGAAAAAATATTCCTAAATTCCATTTACCTATTAGTATTTACTTTTGCATATATATATATATATATATATCAAATAAATAAAAAAGATATATAAAGTATAAATACGTGCAAAAAATTTGTTATAAGTAAAATCATTGTATAGAAATTTTTATATTCTTATTTAACACTCGTATAGAATCCATAATGCTGCCATTATGTGAAATTACCTATAATATTGTACATTTTATACCTAATTGTTATTCTTGCAAAATATTGAAGCATTGAATCAATTCATTCCTCGTCCGTTCGAACTATTTTATCTATCAGCTTAACAAAACATAAAATGCAATTTTTGAATTATTTTCTTACATATACAGACCATTAAATAGTTTTCTAAAAATATAATTATGTATAATTTTTAACATTTACAAATCTTTTGTTACCAAAAAAAATGTAAGTATATATTTCCTATACTTGAAACCTCTGCTATTTTCATCTTCCTGTAAACGAATTCCATTAATCCGGGGCATTTTGGTAAAGGTTGAGGTTTTAACCCTACAGGAAACTACGGTCAGTGATCAGACGAGAAATAGCATAAATCTAATGGGTTGAATGGCAGAGATTCGTAGGATTTCATACTTATATAAACTGACAAGTGTGTCTGAATTGACAGAGGAAGTGTTTACGGCCAATTTTATCAAATTCGCTAATATAAGTTATTTTATTTTATGTAATTACGCTTTTAAGAGTTATTTGATTGAATATATAATTTTAACTTTATTATTAGTATTTAATTTCAAATAATTCAATTAAAATAAATTACGATTATATATATATATGTATATATATAAATATATATATATATATAAATACGAGAAAAAAATCTTTATTGGTGCTAACTTTTATATTTACACACATTAATGGAGTATATAAACAAAAGGTAATTTCGAATTTATTATTATTGCGGTATATAAACGACGCTATATTAAAATTTCACGACACAAAATAATAATAAATTAATTTGACACCATTCTTTTTGAAAAAAAATCAAAGAGAAAAAAAGTTGGAATTAAAGAAGAAAAATATTTTTGTGCCGACAATAGCATATAATTGAGAATTAAAAAAGGTACTGGAATTAATTATATTTGAAGTTGAAAGTATTTAAATTAAATTCAGAACTTTATTCACTTTCGTAATATATATATATATATATATACACATATAAATATATATATATATATATATATATATATATATATATATATATATATATACACATTAAACTTTAGTAATATATATTTAACGAGGATTAAAAAAAATGTTATAATATTATTTTAAAAAAGATATATGGTTAAATACATTAACGTTTTTTAATTATTTTATTTTAGATAATTTTAAATTTTGTTTCATTTAGAGACAATATAAAATATAATTTACATTTTTGATGTAATGTAGATATCGAGTTTGTGGTATTGTAGATCAGTTATTTATTTTATAATATTTATTTGCTATAAACAGGAATGTGCATTTTCAGTTAAATTTTTCATCAACAGCAGTTTATACTTTTATAATAAAAACTGATAATAATTTTTAGAAAAAATATCCTATACTTTTTGATTTACAATAAATAAAATATCGAAAGTAAGAAAGATTTCATTTTGAATATATTTTAAATGAGAAACATATTAACAGAGTAATATATATATATATATATATATATATATATTAACTATTTAGTATTTATTTGAATTAATAATAAAATATTCAATAAATTCATTATATATGATAAGAAATAATAGAATTGTTATAAAATTATTTATTAAATAATTATATAAATCTTATCAGGCTAAATGAATATTTTTACATATGACAAATATATATACAGACAGATGTCTTTACGTTTTTTGTTTATAAAAACTAAATTTGAATCATAAAGCGAAAAGACTTGTTCACATTATTCTAGCTGTAAGACAATACGGTTGCATCTGGAATGTTTTCTTGAAGATATATTGTCACAAAGTAAATTTAAAATATCCTTTACACTTGGAAAGCACAGATCCTAATCTTTCAAATGGATGTCCTCAATTCTACTGAATATACGGAATCTGATTATATGACAAGCGAAAGATGTTTGTTATACCGATATAAAAGTAACTTATCGTTCGAATCCACAATAAAATGAAATATCAGTTCTGTGAAGTGGATCGGGACAATAAAAGTGTGCATATGTTCAATGTGTATAACTAAGTCAATAGCATTTTAAATAGTGATTCAATGGTTATACATATATCAATAATATTCAAATGTAAAATTCAAATGATTCGTATTCTAAAGTGCATGCTTACTTGAAGGTATTTGTACATTTTTCCAGCATTAAAGCATTTATTTTCGATACCAATATTTGTGGTTTTCATTTCATATATTTATGATATATTTGATGAACTTTATAGTATTTTAGTATTTGAATATACTGTTCTATATAAAAACAAGCAAACAATAAAAATAAAGTCAGTATACATATATATAATTTTTAAAAAAACCTATAGAATTAACTTAAAGAATTAATTTTGTGACAATATTCTTATAATTGCCGTTTAATTTTATTTGTAGTGAAATAAAGAATGAAACGTATATGAGATTTACATTATTTTTATAATGTTTTTCGTATTTATTGTATTTGATTACTTATGCATTTAATTATATTTCGTCTTTCTCTAAAATAATTTAAATTTTTTTCAACAATATGCTAGATAAATCAATGGATATAAAAAATTATATATTTTAATTATCGAAGTAAGTTTCATTATAAAAAATTATATTTAAAAGTTTTGTTTTGACTAACGAATAGAGTTTTGAACACTTAAAATTAATTTGCTAGCAAAGCTTATAATATAGTATATAAAATGACATATTGTAAAAAAAATGTATAAAAAGTGTATATTACTTTTAGAAACATACATAGTCTGAACGTACATTTAATGAGGCCCCAGGCTTTTACACTCAGTGTCGTCTTTTTGCGTATAAAAAAATCAAAAAAAATCTCATCGAAGCATGAAACGATAAAAATTATTAGACCGTGTAATAATATTTTTAACATAGACAAAAATATATATGTCTAAACAAATATTAGCAAGTACCAATTTTGTAAAATAAAATATAAAATAAATTCAATTAAACAATGTGAAGTAACAATAAGTCGTTTAATACATTCATTATACCCTTTCTAAATAATATGAAAAGCATTTCAAGCTTAAGTTTGTACTAGAATTTAATATTTTATCGAGGACATTTGAAGCATTTTAAAGCGTACAAATGCAAGTCGAGCAGAAGAAAATAAAAATAAACATAACAATGGCGCCCACACAGAGCGTATGAAAAAGATAAGACGTTACTAACGTATTTTACAGAAAATAGGTTATTCTTCTTTTTAATTAAAATTTCTTCTTGTCTTATGATTAAAGTAGTTATTAACAGAACATTTTATTTATTCAGAAACATGTCCGTATGTAACAGTTATTTTATAATATATATTGTCTTAAAATAAGAAATTATATTTCCGCATAGTTATAAAAATACTCCTACATACATCTATATAACAAGTCACTTAGTCAATTATCTATCTATGACTAACATTTCTCTCACTCCTATTTATATACATATATATATATATATATATATATATATATATATATATGTATATATATATATGTATATATATATATATATGTATATATATATATGTATGTATGTATATGTATGTGTGAGAGTGTGGTTGAGTGCGTGTGCTTACGTATGTGTTAAAAATTTTCAAAGAAAATTTAATTTTTTTTTCAAAAATTAATGATACTAATTATTATTATTGTAAAAAAGTAAACTTATTAGAACTATTCTTGTAATTTTTTTTATAAAATTGTTAACGTTTATTATTCAATCAGAATTGTTTCTTTTTTCAATGTACTCACAAATTTTACTTTTTCATAAAGATTTGATTTAACAATATTTGCATATATATATATATATATATATATAAGTTAAATTAATCTTATGTATAATAAACACAATTCTTTGTTAAAAATGTATATCATAATATTAATTATATACGAAATGTTCAAATATATATATATATATATATATATATATATATATATATAATATAATATAATATAATAAATATTAATTTAATAACTGTCACTAAAACAATCAGGGTATAGTTGCATTACTATTTTTCATTTATTATTCTGCATTATTTATTATTTAAAATGAAGAAAAACTGTAAAAATAAAATATATGTAAACTTTTTTTTATTCAACGTAAATTTTTAAATAACTAACTTATCAAGAAAGCGATAAGAAATAAAATAAATGAGAACTAATCATATAAAAATATTTACTTACAGATTGAATTTTAACTTGATCACATAACAGTCCTTCTCATATATTTATTTTAATTTTTATGTTCTATTTTCCATTATTGATTTTATATAAATAATTGAGTTCAATGATGTATGATGATTCAAATACTAAAGTAGTTTATATATTTTAATGTGAATATATATATATATATATATATATATATATATATATATATATAATTAATTTATGAATGTTTTTTTTAATATTTAAATTAAATCTTTTTTCGTCATTCAACCTTGAAATTATTATTTAACATAATAATAAAAAGTTTTAATGTATAATATTATCAATATGATTAAATAAAATATTAATTCCTTATATATATATATATACATATATATATATATATATATATAATATCCTTCACTTCATTTGAGAGGCATGAGTTTTTTATGTAAGCATATAAAAGTTGCTAGCTACAATCATAAGAGCTTTTTCCCGTAGAAGAATTAATAGTCTTCTGCACAACTTTCAATTCCTTTGTGAAATACAGAGATAATCGCTTTCTTAACGAAAGATAACATGCTATAAGTTGGAATTCTAACTTGCGATATATCGATCAGATACTTAGTTGTGACTCAAACATAGTTACGATTGCTACACATACATACACACACATATATATATATATATATATATATATATATATATATATATATATATAAATATATGTAGTATTGTAATCAAAGCAACGTAACATTACTTCAGTAATAGAAAGTATTGATAAACTTATCATTACTAATGAAATAATTTGACGTCATCTATAGTAGATTCATTTAAAAGATATTTTTATGTAAACTTTTTAACTTTAAAATCATAAAAGTTATTTTCTAGATAAACTTTTTTTAAGTTATAAAATACATTAAGTAATCATATAAAGTTTATAAAAATTTTGTTATTTGGTTGATCTGGATGAAATCTTTATATAATTTGATAAATTTTTTATTTAAAATTATATGTATCTTTTATAAGCTGTAATTTTACGTACTATATATATATATATATATATATATATATATATATATACGTATGCATGTATTATATTATGTGTGTACAGACACGAACGCAGAAGATTTTATGAAAAAGTGTAACATAAAATTTTCTCATTTTATTACCATGAATGCATGTAAACTTAAGATAAACATATAATTTATTAAAAAAAATATATAAATGAAATAAAAAACAATACAAACTTCACAGAATACTGTCTTCAAGTTTAAACCGTACTGAAATTTTATTTATATTTTTGATTTATACGTCGTATTACTTCAACATATGACCCAAATTAAGAATAGTATTCAATTCGAATAAAAATAGTACAAAATCTGTCGTATACGAAACTGGAACGAAACGATAGTGGAAATAAACTTTTTTTGAAAATAGAATTTGTTCTTTTTGTGCAGTACCATCATCGCACAGGTACGGTATTATATTTCAAACTCATTATTTATTTCGTATTATCATTTAAAACATTATTCATTATGTTAAAATAGGAATTACACTAAAATAATTCGACGAAATGGTCACAGTTCCCGCAAGACTCTTGTTTTGCATACATGAATTACAGCTCTAGTTTGATTTATTACTTAATTATACAATGAATGTAAATGAAGACATCTACTCTTATCTTTTGAGAATAATATATGAAATGCACTATTTCAAATTTCAATTAGGAGCAAATGCATTTCACTATGTAAACTTCCATGTGGTTATTTTCATATTTTATTCCTTAGTTCAGCAAACTATACAAAAACTTGTTCTTTGTGAAATATTCTTCTACAATGTTTCCTGAACGTATATTAAAACATTTATTTACTTTTAATTGTTATTTATTTCTGTTTGAACTATATTCTTTTGAACAATATAATGTTCTACATATCATATTTGAAAATTTTATATTTTTCTAAAATATTTAAAACGAATTAAATTTTCAAATAACTCTCAGAATTACTGATTATTTTTGTTGCAAAAATATTAAAGTATAATATATTTTTTTCTGTAATATTGTTTGTATTGAACTGTATTTATTTTTTATATATTTTTATAATTACATAATAAATAAGAGAATTAAAATACTTTTGGATATGTATTTTAATAAGAAATCAACTGTTTTCTTATTTTGATTTCTATCTAGTTTAAAATTCCTATATATTAAAAATTATAACTTATAAATGTATCCATATATTTTACAATCATCTATAATCGATGATTTATCAGGAGTCAAACACTACTTGTTTGATTTAGAAATTATATTCGGAAGAGATGATATATATATATATATATATATATATATATATATATATATATATTTACACCCTTTTCAAGTAAATTGCATATTCTCTTTGTAAAAAATAAATATGATAGAAAAATTCAAATAACCTTTTTTATTTAGAATCATTTTTTTTTCTTTGTTTTGGATTAAATATTAATTCGCTAAGCAAAATAAATATTTATACAAAGAGTATCGAATATAACGTCGTTAACAAATTTTGGAAGAAATGTTTTCATTAATGATAAAATCAATATTCGGATAAAATTGAATTTGATAATCTATGAAAAATAATAAAATTTATCCATATAATTAATACTTTATTTAAATTTTAAAATTAATATCATTTAAAACTTTGAAATGTTATAATTTTTAAAAAATAGTTACTATCAAATTTTATTATTATATAATGTTACTATATAATAAAAAATATATTTTTTTATTATATAGTAACATTAATTTTCCTAAGTATTTAAAAATATTTAACATTTAATTTAGTTCTAAACAGTCTTTATTTTATTATAGGAAAGTTAAAAATAACCGAACATGAAGAATAACTGCTAAAATATAGAACGCGTAAAATAAAAAAATATTGCCATTCGACGACCACAAACTGGTGATATAACCACAAATAACAACTACTATAAATGGGAATTTATAGGCATTTTGTAGTGGTAATAAGTTACAGAAGAATTGTTGTAGTGTTTTGTAATAAAGTAACCTTAGTTAATGGGTCATTTATTAACAAATTATTTTCACTTAATTTATAATAAAAGAAGTAATTTTGTATGTTTCAAAACTATAGAGCATTTATATTATCATAAATAAAGAAATAAATGTTAAAATAACTTTAAGAATAATTAAAGCCTCTAAACAATTATTAAATTAAAATATATAAACAAATAACTATAAAATAAATAAACAAATAATTATAATTATTTATCAACATTACGCACTACGATTTTATGACCGGAAAATCTTTAATATAAAAACCAATACTTTTTTACTGTCTATGATTATTTTAAAAAATTAATCATAGATATAGAAAATTATGTACGGAAACAGAAAAATGAAAAAAAATTTCAATTGTCTTTATTAATTGAAATTTTTATATTTATACAATATTTTATATTTAATTTGAATTTCTATTTCTATGACATATACAAAATTGATATTTTCATATTTTTTATTTTCATTTTATTGTTATTTTAATTTTGGCTCCATATTTTTTTCCAATATATACAAATAAAGCATATTAATGAAATATTTCAATATTTAAAGATTATGGTAATAACAAAGTATGGTTATATTAATGTTTATAACAAGGTTGTTAGAAAATTAATATTTTTAATTAAAAGTAATATTTAGATTTTATATTCTGTTCTCATTGTGGCGTGCTAATGGAATTATAGGTTTTTGAGGTTTGGTTTCATACAAATTTATAATCTTCAGCCACTAGAAATTCATAAAATTCATTTTAATATGTAAAAAAAGATAACCAGGTGTCAACTAAAGATCATTAAATCGTATGTAACTATTTAGACACCGCAACGTAAGTGTTGAATATTATAAACTTATATATATATATATATATATATATATATATATATATATATATATATATATATATATATGCATGTATATAATATGGATTGTAATGGATCAAAAAGAATTTTCAGTCGGTTTCTTTAAAAATGATTGCGTTAATTATATAGAAATGGCAATTAAAAAAATATATATAAAACAAAGTTATAATTTCCCAATGGGTTAAGAAAAACAGGTAAAATAAATTAAATGCTTAAAAAAGTACATTTATTCTATTTACGAAAAAAAAACTTTTTAGAAAAGAAAATTATTCTCCCTTCAAACTTAAATTCAACTTTCTTAAGTTCATTTTTACGAAAACTCTTTGTCATGACAGAATAATACACACACATAAATAAATGAATATAAAAATAACGCTGTTTAAGTAATAAAGACATAAATTGAGATTTTACACAGGGTGTTTATTTTAATATTATATTTTATCATCTGTATCATCATTTATTTACTGTATATATATATATATATATATAGTAGTATATTAAATTGTACAAAATATTTAAAACACAGAAAATAAATAACAAATAGGTTGCCTTTTGTTATTTATTTTATATGTTTTAATTTCAATTAAATTTCAACATCAATAAAACATAGATATTTAATGTTGTCAATTAATATATATATATATATATATATATATATATATATATATATATATATATATATATATATATATATATATATAGTATAATTCTTATAAATGTAACTAAATAGACAAATATTTATTTAAAATTGCTAACTCGTGCAGAAATAAGTAGATTTAATAAAGCAATATTGTACAAACAGTATTATATTTAACTCCTTTTGCAATTGTGTCGAATGGATTGGAGTAGTCCTATTCAATTGTTGCCGGTTCTAAGCGTGGATAAAGGAGGAGGGTTGGAAAGCAAGGTAGAGACCCTACCTTCCGCAGAAACAGAAGAATGTTCATAGAAATCTCAAGATGTCTCGGACCAGGAACAACTACGTAGATAGTATGGGAGTGACTTGCTTGCGTTTGTAAAAATGGACGACCTTCAGGAAAGAGATTATCTGGATGACCGCCCCAGAGATAGACACAGAGCTAAAAATCCTTATCTGTTGAGCTCCAGTAAGAGGAAAAGTAACAGGAGAATGTTTTTTGCTTAGTAATAAGTAGGAAAATATTATACCGAACTTTTTATATTTGAATTCATTTATTCATTAGTATTTTTCAACATTATTTTTGTAAGCGATTTAATATTTTTTATTATTTTCATTTAATGTTCTACTTATATTAAAATTATAGATTATAATAGATAATATTAAATTTTACCTTAACTTTATTTTTTTAATTAGAAAGAATTATTTTTTTTTGATATAAATTAAAAGGTTTTTTCTTTACAACGATCATGTGAAATTTCATATGATTCATTTGATTTAATTTTTTTAATAGTATATACAGGGTGGTCTTAAAACAATATTTTTTAATTTGTAATATGTTCATTTTTTCCTAAAATATAGTATAAGGTTGAGGATGTTTTTCTGATTAAACATGAAAAATAACATCACGTAAGTGATGTCTCTTTTTAGCTTCACAAAGTCGAGTTCTTTCTAAGACGTTTTCTGTTTCTTCTCTCAGGATTTCTAGACAAAAAGAACATTTAAACAAAAAAATTTTAACTATTCAAACCTCTTCGTTCTTTTTGCGCCACCCCTGTATTTAGCACATACAAATGTGTTCCCTAATGGAACAATAATATATTTATAAAACATACTGTAAAAGCATTCAAACAATTCAACTTTGGTTAATATTTTATAAAAATAAACAATTTAAGCAATATATACACCATAGTGTTTTTATTGACCAAGTATACAGCATTTTCGGTAAAATGATTGTCATATATAATTCATTGGCACTATCATCATTTTCAAACAAAGTGTGATGGTGCATTCGTGATCTGTGTTGTATATTTCAGTATAGAAATAAGGTGTTTGGAGTTACTTTTATTTTTTCATATCAATTTAACGTTTCTCTTTCGTTTCGAGTTTCTCTTTCGTTTCGAGTTTCTCTTTCGTTTCGAATTTGTTAGTTTTATTTTGATAATTCTTGAATAACATTTAATTTTTAAATTAGTTTTATAAACATTACTTGAAATGAATTAATTTTTAACATATTATAACATTAAATTCTCAAAATTAATAACATAATGTTATAATAAAAAAATTCATAACTAATTTGTTGGAAAATTCTAAAATTATTTAATTAAAATTATAAAATCCACCGAAAGTGTTACGATATATGTTTTTTTTTATATTAAAATACTGTTTATACTAATGAAAAATACTAGTAATGAAAATATCATTAAGTGCTTTACAGTACGTTAAATTAGAGTATTGTTAATATTTAAACTAATTCTGAAGAAATATTATCTTCACAATTAATAAAGTTGTGAATTTTTAATACTCAATACCCTAGTAATTTTAAATGAGAAGGCATATTTTGAAATATGTATAGTTATTTTTAGAGTTCAAATCATATTAATCAAAAAATATAAAATTATTAATATATTAGTAAAAATATATCAAAATATGTACTTCTTAATTACCATTAAATATATTTTATTATCAAATTTATTATATATATATATATATATATATATATTTAAACACTAATTCATATAAATTTAAATATTTTCATATTTGAAAACTTTAAATTATTATTAGTCTTTTAGACTCAAAAACTTTCCATCCCAGCTCATAAGTTTAATTCTTTAAGCATTGGTAATACACATATTCAAGTCATCTCTCTCTCTCTCTCTATATATATCTATATGTATATATATATAGAGAGAGAGAGAGATTATAAACTTTTTATATGTATCTGCACCTTTCAGACTCTAATATTTGTAATTGATTTTTTTTGACAAAAAATATTACCTATTTTATGATAAAATTGTAAACAAAACGAAATAAATTTAATGAAGCAATCAAATAATTATATGAGTTTCTCTAAGCCTTTATTATAACGTTATAGACTTTGTCTTTTGATTGATAACGTCTATCAATTATTTCCTTCAAAACGTTTACAACGTCGCACTTCATTTGCAAATCAACACTTCCGGAGTTATAAATCAGTTTTCTTTTAATTGAGAGTCATACTTTAAACCTCCAATTAATTTCTTGAAAATAAACTATATTACTAATTAAATTATTTCTTATTATATAAAATCGATACTGAATTATGTAAGAAAATATTAAGATTAGAATATTTCAGACACCGACAGTGGAAGTTAATAATTGAAAACGTTCCATTATACAAAGTTATTCTTGAGTTTTGTGCCCTGATTGATATTGTTCATTAATTCATCTTCTGAAAAATCCATTACTTATGCCTCGTACTGAAAACAAATACTTCGAATAAGATGAAAAAATACAATGAAGCTTTCAACGTCAAAAAGCTCGTTTTATTTAATAACAGGACTTTATTAAATTTTTAACCTTATTTATTAAAAAAAAATTTTATTAGATTCCTTAACAGAAAGATATTTCTTCTGAATTAATTTTTTTTAAATGAATTCATGTGTATATATATATACATATATATATATATATATATATATATATATATATATATATATATACATATATATATATATATATATATATACATACATACATACATACATATATATCTATATATGTATGTGTGTGTGTGGATATTTACATGTGGGTAAATAATCTTGTATTTTTTTGAATTATTTTTCTTGATTATGGATTATCTAGAAATGATATTTGTCTTATTTAATATTTTTAACCTTTAGTCAATGTAGATGTTTGTAATATAATCTTTATTATGTTACATATAGTGATTGAAATGTATTTTGATATCAATGGGAAATATTTTTTTCTTTCTAATAACAGAGTGTTTTTCTTTTCATATCTAATTATCAATTTTTCTTTTTTCTAGTTGAGTAAAATAACAAGGAAACTGAATTACGAGTAATGAGGGAAAAATATTCCTTTAATTAAGGTAGTCATATTACGTATATTGATTTTCAATAAATATTGAGTACATTTTATCTGTCTGAGATTGACTATTTTCCTCATTTACAATAAGTTATTTATATTTAGTGCAAACCTAAATCATTTTAGTCTATATAACCATCCAAACAATAAATACAGACAATTTTTCCATTGAACTAAACAAAGACAACATTACTACAAAAATAATAATATATATTTTAAAATAAGTCTAAAATAATATTTGTGCTACTTCATAGTTTGTTTTTTGTTTAGTATGATTTTGTTATTTAAGTTCTTTTACTAAATACGGAAAAAATGATTATATTTTGCATTATCTCGATTTTTAAAATGTACATGAACGTAAATTATGTTCATATTAGATATTTCAGTAATAATTTATATATGCATATATATATATATAAATGTATATATATATATATATATAAATGTATATATATATATATATAAATGTATATATATAGATATATATATTTAAGAAAATGAACAAAACATAATTATGTATGAAATTTAGTTCATTAGGAAAAAATTTAATGTATAATGGATTTTCGAATGAGAAATTTTAAAAAATATATGCACTGTCAGATTGTAGTACAGTACGCAATAATTAATAAAATGGATTTTGTTTTAATGAAATGTCAATGAAAAAAAATGCACTTTTCATTTATTTAAACATATTAAAATTATAATGCATTCAAATAAATTTCGATCAAAGAGAAAAGAACATGTATTTAAGGTAATAAAAAAATGAATACCTACTATACAATATTATGTTTGAAGTCAAAACTTTTTTATATAGTTTCAAAGCCCATAAAATGTTTGTACCTTACTTAATTCCGGCATCAATTAAAAGATGTATCTTTGTTGCAATACATTATGTACAGACAAGAAATATTTATATAAAAATTGAAAAATACCTGTCAAAATTTCAATATTTAAATTGTTTTAAAAAGAGATTATTTCAAAAATAAATATTAAAATTAATTAAAATATAAGTATTTATATTCATGAAACATTACTGATTTATATAAAGTATTAATTTGATTTAAAAAAATACAAAATCATTGAACTAGAAGTCACATGACCATTAAAATTTCGATATTTGATCTTTGTTCTATTATAAAAGTTCTATACTGTGTACAAATAGAAATATAAAGCACACTATTGAAACTTGTTAGTTTTTTCCTTCAGCATCTTTAAGTTCACACCAAACTCATTCCGAAAGAAACTTAACTTTTGTAAAACTATTGTCACATGAAAGTTTTTACATTTTCAACGCATATCTTTTTATTTTTTACATATATATATATATATATATATATATATTTCTCTTAAGAAAAATCTTTGTATATATATATACAAAATGAAAGAAAAATATTAATAAACAATTCTATGAAAGAGGTAATGTACAAAATACTACTGTTTTTGGTATAAAAATATGTATTTGACAATTATAAAAGCCACATTTATTCAAAATTTTTAATTTTAAAGTAATTTCTTGACGTTGTTTATTTTAATTCATTTTAAAAATGAGCGATAAAAATATTTAAATAAGAAAATTGTTATGAAAACGAGTTATTACGATAACGAAGATTTCATTATTTTATACTAAAAAAATGTAATACATATTTTTAACACAAATCATTTAATATTTACAATTCATAATTTTTTTCTTTGATGCTTTATCTCTCTTTCCATATATATATATATATATATATATATATATATATATATATATATATATGTGATACAAATGGAACATAAAAATTGTATTATAATTATAATATTAATGAAATTACATAGTATTTACAAAATTTTGTTACAGTTTAAATTATGTTTGAAAATTTCATTACATCTATGTTGTTTGTTATCACCGACAAAAACTTTATAAAATATACTTCTTTTAATGATAATTTAATGAAATAGTGGAATTTTGTTTTTTACAAAAGAGTGTGTGTTTTGCAAATTAATTTGACAGAATTATTAATTCTATTCAAGGTAATTGAGGACTGAAACAATTTCAAACGTAAAAACCTATTTATTCTAAAAATAAAGTAAAGGATTTTCTAATAGGGACAAAATTTTTGAGAAGTTATATTTCATAGATCTTTAACTGACAGCTGTATTTTTTTGACATTTGT
This sequence comes from Acanthacorydalis orientalis, assembly GCA_034766995.1. Classification (NCBI taxonomy): domain Eukaryota; kingdom Metazoa; phylum Arthropoda; class Insecta; order Megaloptera; family Corydalidae; genus Acanthacorydalis; species Acanthacorydalis orientalis. The sequence continues at coordinate 25,908,725 of CM068313.1, forward strand.
TAAGTTCTGAAATTGATATTTTTAGTTATGACTTCGTATACAACAGAAAAACGCATTGAAATAATAAAATTATTTTATTAAAATGGTTGTTCTATAAAAAATACGTTTCGTAAATTATGCGATATTTATTCTCGACTTATTCGTTTATTTGAATCAACAATTGTCCAATTAGTAAGTAAATTTGAAACGACTGGATCAGTTGAAGATAAAAAAAACATCAGAACCTGTTTGCGAATGAAAATTGAGAGTATTTCTATTAATTTTTAATTTTATGGCCAAAGTGTAAACGTAAGGCAGATACTCTTTTTGTGATTTATAAAACTTTTCATTCTGTATTTTATCACTTAATAAAAGTTTAATTAATACTGCATAATGTTATATATATATATATATATATATATGTATATATATATATATATATATATATATGTGTGTGTGTGTGTGTATTGTAGAGTTTTTGAGTAATTTAGATTTAACGGCATAAAATAATCTAGACAGATCACCACGTTTTAAGAAAGTTATTTATTTAATTATGAAATTCTTTTGAAATTTCATCCGAATTCATCATTGTAGAATATTGCCACAATAGATTAAATTACATAATTTATAATTTTCCCGATTCGAATTCAAATGTCAAGACATGTAACTAAAACGTCTGTTTAAAATCCTTTGTCCTTATAGTAATCCGTTACGGTACTGCAACTTCAGCAATTTTATTATCCTCAGCAATGACGTAAACACAGGATGTCGAAGCTACTTGACCTTACACTTAAACCGTCGATTCCTTTTCGTGTAATTAAATGAAGACATTAAACTATAATTTTTATCGAACATTTCGTATATTGTAAATGATTTAGTTTGGGTTTTTATTCAATCTAAAAAATCGATACAATTTTAATTATAATTGTTCAAATGTGTTTAATACAGCTAAATTATTAACCTCAGGCTGTTATCGAACAGAAAAACATATTGATAATTTAACAAGAACGGTAGTGAAAAAAGGAAGTATATTTTGTTTAAATTTAATTCGTATAACAACACTTTCGAATAATAACAAAAAATATTTCATATGAATTATTAATAAAATTAACTGAATCGATAATTAAGAATATTTCTTGAGAATATTTAAATGGAATTTAGTTGTTTATTTTATATTAACTTCAAATAATATTTTATAGGGTTTTATTAAGGTAGTTTGATTTCGGTAACAAGTTTTTTTCGGATTTGTGTAAAAATAGATAAAATATTTCAATAATGAGATTATAATCATTAATTTTATTTTAAAATTCATACTCAACAAATAAAAATATTTTATTTTATGTACTCTATCATGAAATTAAATATCTATTATTTTAATTCATTATATTATGTACATTTATTTTCATTTTATTTATAGAATTCAAAATTTTATCCATGAATAATAAAATTAGTTTTCCGTTCTCTACACGATGTAATAATTTGTATCTATTATGAATCAAAAATAACTAAGTACTAATTGATTACACAATTCAAATTTTTGCTTGTCAATTGTATTTAATACAACATTATTGTAGAGGATATAGGTTGTAACATGCTGGTGTGTTCAGCAATCACTAATGGATCAATAAACATGGAATTATGTACGGATTAGTTGTTTGTTTAATATTGTTAATGTCTATTGTTTGCATATATAAAAAATATAATTTTGTTGTTTTTGTATGAAAATTATTGAGTTTAATCAACCCAACTTTATTAAAATTTTCATAAAACATAGTTTTAATTTATTTTCAATTTATTTAGATAAACAACTATAAATTTTTTTTCTATAGTTTTTGGTTTTACTTAATTTATATACATACACACACATTATATATATATATATATATACAGACATCATATATACATATATGTATATATATATATATATATATATATATATATATATATATATATATATATATACACAAACACATAGAATTATAACATGTTAGTTCGTAATGAAATTAAAAGATAAACTAGACATCAAAGACAAAATCATATAAAAGTTATTCTAACAAAGAGGATACAAATTCTCTGAGAGAATTGGGTTAATTCTGATTAAAACGGAAATAAAAAACATTTAGCGATAGAATTTCATTAAATAGAAAATTCTCCGTGTCGAATGAAATCTTTGAAATAAGATCATACGAATAAATTATAGAGGCAAGAAAAAACTATAAAATAAAAACATTTTGTTAACGAATTCTGTTCATGGATTCTTTAAAATGAATGTTGTAATTATCTATATGAGTAGTACATTTATGTGTGTGTCTATATGTGTGTGTATATATATATATATATATATATATATATATATATATTTATTTATTTGTAAAAAATGTCATCATTTGTAATTGTGTAGAAATAAATTAAATAATATTTTCATGTATTTTTGCTTATTTAGTTCATAGAGATTGTCAAATTTTAATGATTATGAAATGTTGTCAAAAATATTCAATACTGTGTCAATAATTCTATTCGGAAAATAAATGTTTTTAAAAACCAGGGCGCTTTACTCCCTACGCTCGCCGACCTCCGTTGAGTCCGTTCCCGCTCGCTCTCGTTAAATTTTAACAGTTTTTAAATGAAAAATAAAAAAAGAAATAAAGATATTGTGTAATGAAATTTATTTTTTGATTTGAAATGAAACCGTGAAAATAGTGAAACTGAAAAGAAAACTTATTGTAAACTTATTCTAAAACTTTTGTGATTCGTAATAGATTTGTGTTCTTCTGTACAGTGAAAATTCTTTTTTACCATCTGTATATTAGTATCCTGCTTAGAGGTACATTTGGAAAGATTAACATACAATTGACCGTGCCCGAATACTGTTTCATTGGAATCGACGAATACGAAGATTCATGAATCATTGGAAATGATTGGAAATTGAAATGGTTAACTTGCTATTTGTAGAGTGTAGCGGAAGGAGCGGCGCAGGGAGTAGGTGATTTATATGAAAAAAACTTTCTAATTCAAATTTTGCAATGAAATTATTTTTTATATATACGAGTTGAAAGATAGTTTAATTTACTAAAATAATTATATATGCCTATACACACACCTATATATATATATATATATATATATATATATATATATATATATATATATATTATAGTTCATTTTTTATGTAAATGAATAAAATAAAAGACCTAAAATATTTTATCTGAGAAGTAAAAATTTTATTTGATTGGTTACCTAAATTTAAATGGTATTTTTTCCGAATTGTATCTATGCAAGGTAGTACAATCCTCTTCAATTTACATTTAATGAAAATGATTGAGTTTGAGTTTGAAATATTTCATAAATTTTTCGTTATAATGGTTGATAACTGAATAATGTGATTACTGTTGTGTTCAATTTAAAAACCAATATAAAAGAGGATTAAATATCTTTTTGAATAGACACTCAGTTTATATTCCAATGACAATGTAATAATTAATTTCTGATAATCGAGATATGAAATAAATTTATTTGTAATATATTACATAATACATTTTAGATATATATATATATATATATATATATATATAATATATATATATATACATACTATATATAACATATAATTTTCAATATTTCATTAATAATATTTTAGATTAATTTCAATATAAAAGATAGCAGTTGAACGTCTTAATGTTATCAAAAAAATAAAATGTTCCAAAAAATTTAATATGTGTATTAGATATATATTTTTATTAATTAATTTCAGGCAACAACTTTACATTTTCAGCGTTAAAATAAAAGATATAAATAAACTACAATTTCAAAACAATAATTAATTTCACTTCATATCAAAACTTAATTTTTTTTTACTAAGTATCATTTTTGGAAAATTCACTAATCTTCGTTTTTAATATATCATTATATATATATATATATATATATCTACATATATATCTACATATATATCTGTGTGTGTGTGTGTGTATGTGGTGTATATTTATGAATGTGTATATATTTTATAAATCATTTTAATTTGTAAAAGTAATTAAATTAAAATAATAAAAACAAAGATAATGAGTAAATAACCATTTCTTCGTGGAAAATAAAAGTTCTTGAAAAGAAATTTTCCTATTATCTTGTTCAAAATCAAAATATACAATAAACCGCAACCTATAATAAAAGAATACAATTATAGTAATTTTTTTATGAAAGAAAATTAAGTTTGTTTCATTTGAAAACTGTTACTATTCAATTTTATTTAAATCATTGAACGGCGTCTGGCAGAATTTTATTGATGACTAATTTTTACTTTAAAAAAAAATAATTTCGAAATTCGCAGATAGATTAATTATTCGGCATATTTGATAATTTGTATTGATACACAATATAAATGTTTTTTGAATATGAATTTATGAATGTATGAGTCTTAATTATGTAGAATTATTTTATAACTGAATTTTTGATTAATTAATGTAGATGAAAATGAGATATTGAGAATGAAATTGTAATTTTTTAAATGCTTAATTTTATTGCGCATTTTCAAATTGAAACCTTTATTTAGAACCAGTTGTTACAAAAGTTTATAAATTAAGAATATCATCTTCATTTCATAACCTTTTTAATAGGTATATATAGAATTAATAAGATAAAAAATAAATTTAATTGGTTTATACTTAATCTATTTTTGCTTAAATTGATTTATTCTATAAACGCTCGAATAATCTAAACCTGTTATTAGATTATTTTAATTTAATCATTAAAATGCCAAGCACTGCGTCTACAAACAGGTTAAATTTCCAGTCAGTAAATGTAAAGCAGCTTTAACAAGTTCCGGTGAGATATTATGAGACAAATAATAATTTATGAATAGGATACAATGAGTACTTAAATGGATGAATGTACATTTTTTAACATTTGTCATAATAGTCTTTTAATTGGATTATTTTTACTTACGTTCTTATTTATTAAATATTTATTTGATGATTCAAATATGTATACTTTAAAACACTCGTTGCTAAAGAAAAACATTATTTTTATACACAATTATGGGATTTTACTATTACATGTATTTAAATGTTTAATAATATTTTCTTTCAGTATTTCATTAAATTTTCTTAATAGTTTTATAATTTCTGTTTGAACTATGATTTTGTTGAACATTAATTAGTTTATTTTACATGAATTTCTATATAAAATTAGTATTTAAAAAAAATTGTTTATAATACTACAAGTAATCTGTCGACATATGTCTTGAGTTCCAGGGAACACCGACGAGAGTCGAAAACGATATAAATAAAAAGTATAATAATAAGATATAGACATCGTTTTATGTCTATTTTAATTTATTTTTTTAACTTTATGGAAAAAAAACTTCTCCTTTAACGAAATATAAATTTTAACAGACAAAAATAGTTCACTGTTCTTATTTAAAATATGCATATGTAATATGAATATGTATTCTAGATTAAACTACATTATTATTCATGCATTAAGAAGAGCTGATTTAATCATTATCATCGGATGAAATGAAAGAAAATATTTGTTGTTTTTACTTTGATAGATGCAAATGATTCATGTCTAAAGAATTAAATTATTAAATTTGACCTGTTCATATCTTGAATAGAACTTTTCTCGTGTTTTCAGCATGGATACCATATAAAAATAAACAGAAATATCATCAATTTAGCAAGTTAATGTATTCCAGAAAGAACATATTTATTCATTTAAATTTAAGTTAGAAAAAATTGTTTTAAATTACAACGCAACTTCAGGTAAAGATAACATAAATTCAAGATATTATTTTAAGTATTTAACAGTGGTAATCAAAATAGTTTTGTCGAAAATGACAATCCTCACGATTGCTGTTTATTGATAAATAAATAATCGCGTTGTTGCGATTTTAAGTGTTATATATGGAAATTGGTAGATTATTCAGATGTGATTTTCTTAAAAGATAAGAGTAGTTTTCGGGATTCTGTTTCGTACAGTTAGATTACTAATCTCTTAAGTATTGACTAGATTTTGTATAATTAATTGCAGATATTCTCTTATTGATTTGTAAGAAAATAATATCGATATAATATCTACCTATCTATCTAAATATTTATCTATCTATCTATATACATGTATGTGTGAATGTATTTTTTATACATATTTTGTGTGTTTTATTTTCAAAGATATTATATTACAACATTTGAATTCACGACTCAATAACATTTTTTGTATTCCACTAAAGTCCTATATGCAGTTGTGTAAATATTTATCTGCAAGTATATTTGTTAAAGATAATATATAAAAGAACACCCACGTATATAAGTTATTATTTGATTTTCTTCTTTTCTTTTCTTCTTTACCATTATACGAGGTTTCAATGTCACTTGAATGATTATTCGAGTGGAATTTCATGTTAGATTATTTTTCTTTCAAAATACAGTCCTAATCGAAATGACGCGGGACGTTTTTTTAATTATATATATATATATATATATATATATATATATATATATATATGTATATATTATTGTTATATTTTTAGAAATTATTTATTATATGTTATTACACACTTAAAAATGAAACAAATTTCATTAAACTCAATTTCGTTATAAAATATTTATTAATTAATTTATTTGTTTTATTATCATTTCAAATTTTATCCATTATTTTAATTTGAATACATGAATTGAAGGTTATACTAGTGAAAGCGAAATATCTGAATCATTGATTTCAATTGACTAATTAATAAGAATATTTAGTTTATATTTAGGAGAATGCATGGAAATAGATCTATGAAAAATGTTATAATTTGTAAAAAACATATAAATTA
>CM068313.1:25923011-25928011 GCA_034766995.1 Acanthacorydalis orientalis
TGTTTTAACCAATAATTATTTTTGTAAACCATTACGTAAAGTATTTAATATTCTAAATGAATATTACATTTAACGGTTACACATCTTTTTCGAATTGATGTTGAAAGAAAATAATTACAACTTAAACAGAAATGTTTACCAATTGATGAAATATATTCATTTTTGTTGAAATTTTTACTGTCATATATTTAAGATATTTTTATCAAGATTATGAGTATATTTTATTTTTCAAATAAAAAAAAAACAATTTAAAATATTATTTAAACTTGTATAATTTAATTATTAATATAAATTTTCACACAATTTGATGGAATTGAATTAAAAAATGAATAATTTAAATTAAAGTATATGCGTGATTTCTATCCAAAAAATACTATCATGTACAACATGAACATATTAGTATTAATCAAATAAATTTAAAAAAGAACAGTAATAAAAATAAAAACTCAATATAATACAGTCAAGAACAACATAAATCTGAATACGTACAAAAATAAACTTGTATGTTTTAAAAATATTTAAATATTCTGTATTGTCGTAAGTATGTAATTATGCTTTTTTTTTACTAATTAACACAGAATAAAAAATTAGCATTAAAAATTCATTAATATTCGTATTGTACAAAGCAATTAAAAAAAGTACTGGATAATTTGTTACAAAAAATATTGATAGGTATGTGGAGTAGAATATTGATGTACAAGGTTCATATTTATAGGCTATAAACCGTTTATGATTGGAATATGCATGCATCCGTTAGAGATTTACTCGATTGGTAGTCATGAAAAGTCAATATTAATAATTTAATGCTAAATTTTCGTGTATATAAATGTTAATTATATGAATACTAAGTTTTTATTTATCTTTAAAATGATTAATTTCCAGAAAATTTGTGAATATTTTGCATAATATACACATGTTATATATATATATATATATATATATATATATATATATAATTTGATGCTTGGAAATTCATTCTTCACAAATTCATACGTGTATCCACAATTATTTAAAAGTGCCAGTTATAAAATATTAATTGCAGTTATTTTCAATAATAAAAATATATTTTAAAATTGTTTTATTGTGTTGACTAATTTTTGAACAAAAAATATACTGATTTTATTTCAAAATGAAGTTAAAAATTCAAATGAAATAAATAACTTTATATAACTTCATTCAATAATGTTATATTGTTTGATTTTATGATCATTTGCCATTTTTGGTTAGGTTCATTATTCTATCGATGTTAGCTGTACTGTTTTTTTTAATAGCGCCTCGAGATAGTCATCAATAATTTGAGTTGTTTACTATTCAAACTGTTTTGAAATGTTCATTGTACATGATAATCTAAAGATGCAAGATCAGACACAAATATATAACAAATCGTACCATTTCAAGTAACCGAGATTCTCTAAGAGATTAAATCGGATGTCTGAAATATTTAGAGTATCTCAGATCTCTCTCTTGTGATCCCATACTGGTTATTTTAGATTAAGGTAATAATTTTCTCGTTATCAATCATAAGAGACCTTCATGAACGTGAAATATCTTTAAGAGAGAATTCCTCGCCTCGTGACTTCAAAAACAGGTGTACTTTAGTATGTTTTGACATTAGTAACATATTCTCTGTGCACCATTGAACGAATCCAATAGTAGAACATTATAATGAATATACTTTTGTAATTATATATATATATATATATATATATATACATAAGTGAATTCCTAATAATTTTGTATTCTATTTATTCTTCTTATTAATAAAATGTGTTTAATTTATGAGGAAATATGTTTACATTATCAAAGATAATGTTTTTGAACAAACTTCTGTTAAATACATCAATTTTTTCAAACAATTTTTTTACAAGTATTTAAAATGAATTTAGAAATCGGTTTATTTTTTTAAAGAATATAAAATGCTTTAGGTAAATAATATAACAATCAATTATTTTGAAATTATATTTTTTAATTTATTTAAATATTTAAGAATGTGAAATAAAAACTAAATAAGCTCTGGTTTCGAATTACATTTCGAGTGCAGTATTTTGTTCAAAAAAGTAGTAAAAATAGTTTGTTTTAGATTAGTTTATAAACCTAGAAAAAAAGTCAGTACCAGTTTCTAGGTAACAAAAAATATTTATATTTCAAAGCCAAACAAAAGTGAATGCGCGTTTTAAGAAGATTCATTTGGAATTTATCTTGTTTGTATTATTTTAAGTAAACCCTAATTTATTCAGAAATTACGTCAACAATATGTACAAATATAAAGATAATATGACTGAAAACGTAAAATTAAAATGACAAATTGTTTCATGTCATGACTAATATTTTTACTGTAATAATGTATATAAGGTAAATAAACAAAATTATTATGTACATAATTTTCAACTTACGTATGTGCTGCTGATATGCTAAAATACGAGATTGTATTTTCGGAGATTTTGTATAAAGAACTCGATTTTTTATTATTATTTTACAGCCAAATTCTTCAGAAATTTACATATTCGGATCCTTTTTTGCATAAAATTTATTGTTAGTTGTTATTTTATACTACATTCTAAACTTAAAATCGGTCTTGTTTTACAACAGTAATTTTTATTTGTATAAAAGATTAATTACAGTATAAATTTTGTTTATAGTTGAGTATTTTTAACATTACGTTGTTATTTTATGAAATCTTTTATTTTAAAACTACTTAGACTTAAATTTAATTTATACATTTTTAAAAAAAAAATATTTACTAATTATAATAAAAATGTAAATGTTAATATACATATAAACATGTACACATATATGCAAAATTATATATATATGTAAATATATATATATATATAGATAGATATATATATATAGAGAGAGAGAGAGAGATATTAAAGAAAATAAAGAAAATTGAAGAAAAATATTAAAGAAATTATTTGAAATATAAGATACATTTTTAATATTACTTTCTGTGGAATATATTATATATAATAAATATCACTCGTGATGAAAATTTCGAATAATTTATAAGAAAATATTGAAGTAGATTATAAATCTTTATACAGTGTGTAAAATCTTCTTAATTGGCTCTACACATTGAATGAATATTTTTATAAATATGTAGAATATTTGTTTGAAAACAATGTATATTAAAAATAATTATTATTTATAACTTCAATTAAAAACAAAAATATTTAAAGAGAAGCAATAAAGATAATTTGAAACATTTTATTTCTATATATATATATATATACCTACACACACACACACATATATATATATATATACAGGGAGAGAGAAAGGGAGAGAGAGAGATAGGGTGGGGGAGAGAGGGAATGATCCATCAACAAAAAACACCGAAAGAACAAAATTCTGAAAATTGGTTATGAAACATGCAGTCATTCAAGTGTGACTTTTCTTAATTAAATTAAATAATATCTACTTTTTCTATAAATTTTGTTGTTAATAAATAATGATAGTATTTAGTTCATGATCGTTATATGTATTAAACGAAAATAAAACAGTAAAATGAAATTGAACCTAGAAATAATAATATATTATTAATTACATACTGAGAGAAAAGTATGAGTATTAACTCGACATAAGTAGATCTTATCAAATTATGAAATTCTATGTCAAATAAGATGCAATTAGTTAGGGTTAAAAAGAATATGAGTGAATTTTCCAAAAAACAGGAAGATCATCGTTGAGTGAGAAGAAAACATCCATGAAAACTGAATTCTAGAAAAATGCATCATTTAAAAAAAAAATACAAAATCGTTTTGCAATATCCTTAAAACTGAAGTCAATCACTTATTTACCAAAAGCGGATTTCGCTGGAAAAAAAACGATTAATTCAAACTAATATTCAAAAACCAATCATCTAAACGAAACGGTTATAGTTATAAACCAGACTTTTTTTTATAAATTGAAGTATCTATAAAAAGTATTTATAAAAATAATGTCGATTAGTGTCATTTATAAATCAGATGACAATGCTTACGAGAAACTATTTATATCGTTTTCTTTTTTCATTCGTGTATATTTTTCTTTTACATGTTTTCCTGTACACTTTTATAAAAATTGTTACGCATCATTAATTCTACTATATATCTTTCGTGTTTGTTTTCACTCGCCGTGTAAGGTATTTTTATAATGTATTTTATAACATATACATCATTAAATCAACAACATGATGTTTTTATGTACTATATATCACGCATTTATTTATTTATATTTTTTTTAAAAACTAAATATTTCTATTAAATAATAGAAACTATGTTTATATCTGTAATGTATTTTATTTGTTAATTAATATTTAGTAATATAAGTTTTTTGGTTTATTTGAATTTAAAAAAATAACATAATTATATTAATATACATACATATAACATAATATATTAATATAACATAATACATTTTAATATACATACAAAAAGGTAAACAAATATTTCAACGATATTTGCCAAAAAAGAAACAAACTTAACAGCAATACAGCCACTGATGCAAGTTAGAATAATCGCCGAACAAATAGAATTTTCGATTGGAGTTTAACAGACTTGTTTCCTATTTCCTGACCTTTGAAATGGTTTTGCAAGTAAATTGTTTCGTTGTTTTTACCTACTCTGTGCCGATGTTCATTTATTTTACGAAAAAAAGTACTTATTGTCGGATACTTAAACTTTTTTGTTTTTCCTATTTACTTTTTTTATTTCTGTTAGATATTAAAATAATTATTCAAATAAATAATATTTCAGATGAGACTTCTGAATTGGTTATAACGTACTTTAATTAAAGAAGTGTTTAGAAATATTTTAAGACATAATTTTTAATAATAGAAATAAATATTAAAACACTTTGTTGCTATTCGATAAAAGAAATATTTCTTAACTGAAGATTTAAATAATAATAAATTAAATTTCTTTATATAATAAAGTAAAAATTAAAATTCATATTCAAATTATTGAAAAACGCCTATTTATAATAAAGCAGAATGTAGAATTGTCAAGCGTAAATGTATG
>CM068313.1:25933011-25958011 GCA_034766995.1 Acanthacorydalis orientalis
TTAAAAGAAATATGTTACAGAAACATTCAATTAGTGGATTGAAAATTTTTATAAAAATTAAAATAATTAAATAATATAAACCACTAAATACTTTCATATTGAAAATAATTTTATTAAAATATTATCACTGAACCTTTTAAAGGTCAACAATTGAATGAATCGTTCGCATTCCGTAGACCACTGAGGGATTGCAATGTTTTTTTGGAATTTCAATATTTTAACATTGAAGTCTACTTTTAAACAAAAAATTTCAAAATATAAACTGATTGATACAAATGTAACGCGTGTTTAGAGAAATTCAAGAATAATTCAATAGGTGGTCTTAGGGTTGTCACTTTGTATTGAAATGCTCGATATTTTAATACAACAATTACTAGCGTAGGGGGGAAACTTTAAATTTCAGAACTGGATGTTATGCAGTCAAAAATAATTTTATATTAAAATTTTAATTAAAATTTAAATAAAATTTTAGAAACCTAAACGAAATCTTAACAAAAATCTTAATTTTCCGCAATGATAAGCTCAAAATTATACAATATTTTTATTTTATTTGCATATATTAAATGAAAAATACAACTAATTTGTAAAATGAATGAAAAATAAAATTGAAATTAAAAATCAAAATTAGTGTTGATTGTTCATTAAAGTGTATACACTTGAGGTATTTTAAATGTAGAATTCTTTAAAATTAACGTACAGCAAGTAACGTTCATAAAAATGTTTCTGTGGTTTGATAATTAAATCTCTATTCTTCAGGAACAGCGTTTTCAGCTTGCTCGAAATCCCTTGAGAGATATGATTTCAATAATTAAATTATTGTAATTTTAAATATTTTTGAGATAAAAATAGATTTTTCGATATTTTTATTCTCATAATCTAAGGAATTGCCGTAACATATTTAAAATAATATATAAATCGTATTATTTCAATAACAAATATACTTTCATTGTTAGTAACTGACAGATCTTTATGTTTTTAAATTTTTCTATTGATATATAAAGTGTTTATTTAAAATAAAACATCAATCTTCTTTTTTGTATAATAAACACATGATTATAAATACAATATGACTATAAATAAGAATATGACTAGAAATAGGAAAATGAAAATTAACATATTACCATATGAATAAAAGAATCTATTAAATGAATTTCGTGTCATATCACAAAAATTACTGATTGTATGTTAAAGAGACATACTTTAACCATAAATGAAATGAAAATTTTATTTTGAGCATCAATGTATATATATATATATATATATATATATAAATCTATGAGCCAGAAAAAAATATTATTTAATTGTATCAAATAATTTATGTATTAAAAAATTACCACCCTTTTAAATCTAGTTTACATTATATTTCCTTTCAATAACTAAAATCTATTTAAATTCAATCATTGAACTGCTATTCCGTTCTTGTTACACATAAACATTAATTTAACATTAAAATTACTTTTAGTTCATTTAAATATATTTTGCAAAGTGAAGACAAATTATTTGTACTAACAGGTTTAAATGATTTATTTGAATTCGAAAGATGGTCTACTTTTGACAGTTCAAAACCTAAGCTTGCAATAAATGTTATACATACATACATAAATACATACATTATATATATATATGTATATATATATATATATATATGTACATATGTATATATATATATGTATATATATATATATATATGTATATATATATAAATCACTATTCAATAATTTTTATAATTAGATTTATATTCTACAAAATATTAGTTCTCATTATATTATTTTATTCTCTCATTTTCAGCATGTAGAAAAAATATTCAGTGAAATGTAATGAAATTGAGATAAAATATATTTTGCACTTTAATTACAAATTTCAAAGGTTATCTTTAATATGTATGTAAGAATCTTTTCGTCTGAAAGTATGACATATTCTAGTTACGTACTTGAAACTCAGTTTTAATTAATATGAAAAATCCAACATGTACTTGAGCACGTTTTTATTTTATTAAATCGTTATTAATACATGTTATATTAGTGTTTTAGTATTATGATACTTTTATAAAAAGTTCTCACTGTTTTAACTTAGTTACTTTTTAATTACTAGACCTAATTTTCATATTGTATTATTAACGGTTACGCTTTAATGTTTACTTTTAAAATTAATTAATTATTTTCAGTAACAAAAATATATATAAATTACAATAAAAGTAAACAATATAACATACAGTAATTTAACTATAATATTGAAGAAGATTAACAATTTTAAATTCTTTCCAAAAAAATGTTTGTTTAATTCATTTTCGAATGGAATGTAGTATTAAATAATGATGTTTTTTTAAAAGAAAGAGAAGTTAGATAATAAGTATGTTAATTCAGACGTAAATAATTTTCTTTTCTTCATTGTCAACATTTACTTGTACTCAAAACATTGAATAAAGTATATAATAATTTACAAATTATTCAAGATATTATTCTGGTTAGTCAAATTTATAAAAATCATTTTATCAAATTTATCAAATGTTAAAATTCATTATATATTTATTTTTTAATTAGGAAAGATATTTTTGTAGTACCTATTTTTATGAAATTTCATACGATTGAAACTAAATATAAGTGATGCTTATTTTTTTATTAAAGAAAAATCTTAAATTTCAATGTCAACCATTTATTTTTTTTTAAAAAAAATTACTATAATTTAAATTAGAAATCCCTTTTGATAATATCTTCGATATAGATTAAAGCAATATATCCCATTGTGTGTGTAAAAATGAGTTATATAATGTAATATTGAAGAAATGTAGAGTCGGAACCAACTTAAAAAAATAATAACTTCTGTAAAAAGCTGATGCTATCATTACATGAAGTATTCAACTTCTCGTACAGTTTATACATGCTGTTATCTTTCCACTTTTAAAATACGACCGTAAGTCCAGAAAAAAGTAAAAATGCTTACGCTTAGTGATTGTACTGACTAGTCATGACGCGGGTCAGTTTAGGTCGATTTATACATATATTGTGACGTGTTCGACCGTGTAACAAAGATTTGTAGAAAAACGTTTTTAAAGGAAATCGTTTCATATAATCACCGTGACCGAGATCAGATCTTATTCTTTGTAAATTATTATTATAAATACATTTTATGTTTAGAACTTTTAAAATGTTACGAAAAAATAACTTGTAATTAAAGAAAATATTTTATTAATTAAATGAATCTCAATAACTAATCTATTTTTGTATTTTTCAAAACGAATAAAACGAAATAATTGTTCAAGTTCAGACTAAAGTAGTACTTCTTAAAATACATATTGATAAAGAAAAGTTTAGTTTCAAAATGTCAAAATATTCATATTACATGGTACACAAGAAAGTTTCAGTCATCGCACATATAATAAAAAAGTACTTACCAGATTCAACAAGTAAACATTCGTGACGGTCCGCATTCTTTTATTCTGTGCCAGCGTTACTAATACAAGTGAATTACCGACCACGGATAAAACGAAAATAATTACATATAACGGTATTATAAGCTTACTTTCAAACACACCGACAGCAACGTTTATAGTTTTGTTGCTCACTGAAATAATATCACTTTTATTTGATAGGACACTTGTATTGAGAAACTGTTCGTAATTTGCACTCGAACTAAAGTTCAACATCGTTGTACCGTACACCACGTGTGTTTTTAATGTTGTTACTGATACAGTTTCTTCAAATTTCATTACACCATACTCATAACTTGGAGATGGGTACACGTTAAAATATGCATTAACCCAATCTTCAGCGTAATTATAAACCGTGGTTGTTTGTATATCAGATTTGGCCATCTTGTTACAGTATCATTAACGATAACGTCAGTTTGATGGATTCATTTTAAACGGATTTCGCACGTGAGAAACATTTATCTCGTTTAACAACCTGCTTGTAAAAAAATGTTTCTGTATAATTAGATGTATACTTTTCACTTTAATTTATCTTGTACTCCATTATTACTTTTATGTACGTAGGTGTGATTATTAAGGTGTTCGTCTGCATTGATTATTGTTTCATTCGAGAAAAAATTGGAGTTTCCCCAGTCAAGTAAATATCTTCTTTACACGAAACCTAAAACAATACATTTATATATTTATTTATTTAAAATACAGAAATAATGGGTTTCATTACTTACTTATGGATAAGAATTTAATTAGAAAATAATAGTAATTAATTATTATTTATTTGGTAGTAAAGACAGTTATTTTATAAAAAATAATTATGTGATCTTTCTTTTAAAATCAAATAAATTCTTGCACCATAAATTATAATTAATATTTCAATTTATAGAAATAGAATTTAATTTATGGAAATTTTCAAAATACAATATGATGATTTTATCGAAATAAAACATTACTTTTTAGATGGTTTACTTAAATTTTATTAGTAATTTAATATTTTAAAAGGAAATTGAAGTTAATCATTTCCACATTAAAAAAACATATGTTATATTAATGATTTTTTTAAAGATATTACAATAAAAATAAATTCGTATTTATGATTCATAATAAAAAAAAATTGTCATGTAAATAATATCTTCCAATTGACAGCGAATTACCTTAGAATTAAATGTGATTTTCTTAAAGAAATATCGTGTTTCATATATTCTCTCTTTTAAATTATATTCTATATAGAAAATATGTTTGTTTTAAATCTTATTAATATAAATTTAAATTCAAATACGTTTCCATCTATTAATTTATTTGTTAACAAATTAATTTGTTTTAATATAAATATATACAAAAAAACATGCAGCACAGTAACTAATAGTTTAAATTTAAGGACCATCTACGAACAACTAAATAAAAAATATAGATGAACAAATTCGAGGAAAATCGATATAATTATTCAATTTTAAAATAAAAATAGTTATATTTATAAATTACTTACAAATATAAAAGGAAAGAAATAATTTATATAATATCAAACATAAAATCCAAGAAAATTAAATACAATTGAAAGATCAATTTTTGAGAATCTGTAGTTATTAGTTAAAATAAAAATTTTACAAATGCATATTAACAAAACTTTACACACATGGATAAAAACAAAGTATATGAGATCTATTATATAACATATATCAATGTCAGGAGGATAAAGTCGGATAACCACAAATTAAATACCATGTCACATAAATTTACGTTTGACACTTATTTTTCTCTTTAATTCCTATTATTTCAAGTTCGATTGTCCATGATAACAATGACCAGTTATGTTTTTATTTTTGTAGAACAATTATTATACAACTTTCTTATTTATTAGCTTTATAAAAATATACTCCACAACATAAATCAAGACCTATTTTTGCAAACATAAAACATTATTTTTGTTTATATATGTATATGAAGATGAATATATATATATATATATACACATATATCTATCTATCTAAATATATATATATATATATATATATATATTAATTTAACCCTTTTAATTCCACATTAAATTAATAAAATAAAATTTGTTTTTTCCTTTGTAATTTTTCATAAAAATCTGACATTGAATAAAAGTTCATGTTAATAAAGTTATGAATATAGAATTGAATATAGAATTATATAGCATAAATAAATAAAATACTATGAAAGACAGATCTCTAACACCTTAATAGGAAATATTTCAATTATCAATCTAATAAAATACGTAAAAAAAAATAAAAACGTACTATCAAAATGAATGATCCAAACGCAGGTACGACGTAAATCGTTGACTACGTAAATGTGTTTCATATAGCTTAATAAATACTTTAAAGAAAATAAAATAATTATCAAAAGACAATAGTTTATTTCTTAATTCATATCACAATAATATCATAATAATATTAAAATTTATAAAATCAAAAGGAAGAATACTGATTTATTTATATAATTATAAAAATAGTTCTATACAAATAATGTCATTAATAATACGTTTTGAAATATGACATTGAAATCTATGTCTAAATTATCTCTAACTATAAACATATTATTATTTTTTTTTAATATCGGTTAATTCTTTTAAAGTGATTACGTCTGTCTATTCATCTATTGTATTAAAATATCAAAATCATATTCTCTGTAATTATTTTTTTACACATCGATTAATTTATATATAGTAAACTTTTTCTATCAAAGTAAGCATTCATAACAAACCTGAGTAATAAATTGGTTGTTTTAAATTGAAAAAGTTTAATATTCCGTACTGTTCGAATAATTTATTTAAAAGCTTTTTAATATTTCATGGAACCTTTTTTATGATAAATCATTTTGCTCCATAATGTACAATATCGTAAATTAATTCTCGTAGAAGTATGAAAACAGATAAATTATATTTACTTGATCATAAAATCATTTAAATGAGAACAATTTCTTTATTTAATCTGGTTCAAATTTATGACCAATTATAAATGACTTTTATTGATTTATTCACTTCTTAGTTAATATTGAATATACTTTTTTCTTATCAGAATTAAGTAACAATATTTGAAATTGATACTATATTTTAAGTATAAACAGAATTTTATTATTAATTATAACAAATGGCATGCAATGTTTCCATTATCTACATTCCTGAAAATGTATTAAAAAAACTAAGCATACACTGATTGCTTTTACAATTTTATACATACATATATATATATATATTATATGTATATGTATTGTATATGTATATTTTGTACATTTTATTCTAAATTATAGTTCATAAAAAATGTACATTTCATTACTGGTCATTATAAGCATTAATATATATATATATATATATATGTATATGTATATATATACATATATATATAATTTACAAAACTGTGATATTAACTTACGTATTTCTAAATTAAATAAAATACTTTCTCTACGAGAAACAACTATGAAAGAATGAACGGTAAATAATAAACACAAAATATAAATTTAACAATAATTGTTTCAAACTAAAATTTTCATCCTGAGTAATCTTTTCTCTCGTATAAAACGTAAAATAGTATAAAAACAGTAATGAAGTGTTCAAAATTTGTTTAAATATTTTTATCAATCTCTTTGTTTTCATTTGTTTTGCTTCGATAAACAAATATATTGACTTTAAAGTGAACAAATAAAATTTATCGAATATGCTATGTTGAAGAGAGACTATAAGAGCTTATTGATTGGAACAAATACCCAAATGTAACTGACATTCTTCTGATATCAATTGACAATATTCAATATATACAATATTGTTTCTAACTTAAATCTATTTTTTTATGGATTTACTTTAAAGTAAAAACAATAATGATTACTTTTAATCATAATTTACAATTTGTTATTTTTAAACGAACAAAATAAATTATAAAATGTAAGGTTTCTTTCTCAAGAAAATAAGATAAATCAATTTTAATGATATTATGGATATTTACTGTCTATAAACTTTGATTTTTAATTAGTACAAATAACATATTACAATTAATGTATATATATATACAAAATAAATGATAGATATGCAGCCATTAATTAATGAGAATTTACTTATCTATTTTCATATTAAAGCATGCAAACCAATTATCGGTAGGTTATATATTTTAGATTTCATACGATGGTAAATCTGGTAATCTGGCTTTTTCATAGTGTAAATGATTTGTCTGTAGTTAATTTTTTGTAAATATGATGTTTATAAATTCCTAAAAACTAGATAATGCACCTCATATGCACGTTGCGAACGCCTCTGTAACATTGTTATAATAGAGTTATACACATTGTGGGCCTAGAATGCGTTAAATAGTTGAAAAAACCAGATATATTTTTAATTTATTGTTATATAAAAAATAAAATAAATATAATTAAATATTGTTACTATGAACTTTATGATATAAAATTATAACAGTAAACATTACGATTTTTAAAAAAAAAACTAAATTTAAAAGTGTTACATAATAAATTATGATTTTTTTAAATATTTATCCAATATGTTTTTACACCTTCCCATTTAATACTAAATCAAAAAATAATTAATACAAGTTATGTTCATGTTTGCATGTGACATATACATATACATATATATATATATATATATACATATATATATATATAATTTCATACATAATATACAAATGTAATCGAAAGAAAAATAATAATAATAAAGTTTAGTTTTAATCATAATTATTGTATACAAAGTTATTTATATTTTCTTATTTTTTTAAAAAGAGTTACAAGTATGTTTATTTTATCAAAAATGGTAATATTATTAGAATAACTCATATGCATTTTATTAATTTAAAGTAAATTTAAATAGTCCTTACCTTGGAGAATGCACATTGTAATTGATATTGTTAAAAATCAGTATGTAGTAAATAATAACCTATACTTATAAACTACATAAAAAAATGTGAACATTAAAAGATATCAATAATTATATAATAAAATATGTCACAAAGTACCGTTAATGTTAAAGGAAAGTCCATAAAATATAACGTTAATTTTTGTCTTATAACGGATGACAGAAACGAGTTTTAATGCCATGACAATTCACGTACACTAAATTATTTGACATAACTAAATGATTAGTTGAAGGTTATGATATACATACCGCATATGAATAAAAGTGGTACATTACTTTGACCAAGATACATATGATATTCATATGGAGAAGTGTACAATACAATTGAATAGATAAGACAAACGTCGTCTTTGTGTAGAAAAGAATACAAATATGAATGGTGCTCTTTTATATAGAGTACGGTGGTTGTTCAGTGGAAGTAATCAAAACGATAATTTTGCTCTTTTGTTAGTATTTTCCAACACTAAAATTTTATTTGGTTTCTCTAAAAATAGTTTCAGACAAAATATTATTTTCAATACAAATATGAACATCATAAATATTTTATATATACTCTACGTTTGTTTAGATTAACATCCTTATATTTAGCAAATATCTATATAATAATATAATAGAAAAAAACGATCAAAGTTAATATAAATTATTTCAAAAAATTTTTGTGCTTAATTAATTTGTTTAAAAAAATAAAAATTGTTTTCAATATTATTTTGCAATATTAAATGCATTACTTTTTTATTAAAGATAATTCATTTTTTATGACAACATACGAATTAGAGATAATTATTTAGATTTAATTCTATTCAATTTTTTTAAAAAAAAATATTTAAAAGAAACAAAATAATGTATTTAAAAAAAGTTGTGATAAAATTTTATACCCGTATTTTAAAGAAAGATTGGTTTTTTGCTTTTTTTATTCATTGTACAGAATATAAAATAAGAATCTAAATCACATTTCATATATTTAGATTGTTTGAAAGACTTCAGTATTAAAAAATATATAATACAAATTCATTAATACTGTAGTGTTTAAAAAATAAAATAAAAATTTAAATATGATCTGAATTTCGAATTTTAGACATTTAACAGTTTAATAAAATCAAAATATGCACTTTTCTGGATTTTATTTTTTTTGAAAAAAACAACTATGCAATATATTATTAAGTGTTTTTAATATTATCTTATAAAGATAATAAAGTATAGGCACATTAACATAGTTTAACATTAAATAGTAATATTACAAAAGATGGGAACTATATTAAATAATAAATAAAATATAAATATTCATATTAAAGAAACAGAGTGAAACAACTATTATATAATAAAATATTAGAATATAAATTTAATTAACTGTGTAAGGTTGTAATTTTAAAAAATATTTACAAATTTAAAAAGGAATAAATATAGCAATGTAAAATTTTATTATCAATAAAATATAATTGTCTAAATATTAAAAGCTTCATTTTCTAACTTTGAGGTTTATATTTTTAATTACGTATGATAGCATTTCGTTTATTAAAATATTATTGATTAACAGAAAAAGCATTTGTCTTACTTTTTTTATTATTATTTTTAGAATAGTACTCAGTTTAATTACCAGCTTGTTATCTTAAACATTTAGTAACATTGCGTGTATACTCTTTGAATCATTTATATTCTCAATTTATGAATATTGAGATGAAAAGTTTAAACAATTTATAATAGTATAAAAAATAATGTTTTTATTCTCGTTTACAATGGTAATATAAATTAAGTTACCTATAAATTAACTGAATTTGTTTTACAACACATAATGAACTATTTTTTTTTGTATTTTATATATTCATGTTTAGTGCATTTTATAATATTTATAATTTTATATATGTATATATATATATATGTGTGTGTGTGTGTGTTTAACTAACTACTTTATAAATTCGTATTTTTTAATTATAATTGTTTCTTTTAACCATAAAAATGTGAGAATATAATATATATATATATATATATATGTGTGTGTGTGTGTATATATATATAACTGTGTGTATTTCAACAAGATAAATATAAAAAATATAGAAACACAGAACTTTATTTCAAAAATAAATAGTAATATAACTAACGTAAAAATACTATCTCAATAAAATTAATATTAATTTAATCTAGAATTCAGTTATGTTTTAGTTAAATATAAATATGGAAGACATGTATGTGTGAGTAGGAGTATTTCATCAGGAGGATAAATATCACATCGAACACTCCTATGTACTCTAGAAACGTCGTTGCACGTTTTCGTTCAATGTCTACCGCACACGTTCTTGGTTGTTTTCACCATTCTTTTGCCCAATCTTATATAGTTATAGGAAAAGTGAACACTTGAAATATTTTCTGGTATCGTTTTTATTTCGTCAAATTCAATTCTATTTTGACAATTCATTCCATTGGTAAAATCAATAATTTATAAATATTGATTACAAGGCGGAAAATTAATTTATCTTTATCTGTGCTTATCTTTGTTTATCCGTATTTCAGTAGAAAATGATTCCATAAGTATTTATTTTACTTCGACGAAAAGCCAATCATCGAAAGATCAGTTGTTCGAGGTCATGGAGTTCATGTTTTTTTTTTTATGAATTAAAATGCAATAGTAGATATTTTGTTCTATATATAGTTTGTTTTAATATGTAATTATTTTTGTAAATTAAATACACAAATAAATTGTACTTATTAAGTTAATGCAAAACATGAGATGAAGATTTTTTATAATACAGTACATTTTCAATGATCGTATGTTTTATATATAATATAAAATATCAATAAAATCATATTTACAAATGCAAATATAATCTGTCCTTGAAATTAATCAACATTAAGTTATTATTAAATGGAAATGTATTCTACGTTAAAAAGAATTAACATAAAGACTAAAAAATAATTGTCCTGATTAACATACAAAGTGTGACGTTATTTATTAAGAAATACATGTGGATTAAAAAGGAATATACATACTAAAAATTAGTGTATATACGAGATATATTAGATTTTTATTAATTTATTTTGTATATAATATGTACATGTAAGAAATAAAGGCATACCTATTTTAGAATTTTTTTCAGTTTAAAAGTTTGAAAATTCAGGGACGTAATTTTTGAAATAATAAATATATTTTATAATTATCCCATGTTCATGAAATTTTATTCTGAAAAACAAATATTAATTGGTCTACGGCGAAAAATTCGTTGAGAATTCGAACACAATAAAGTAAATTATTATAATGAGTCTCGAAATTAAAAACGATTAGAAAACTTTTCTCTTATTTGTAAAAAGAAATTTAAAGAGTTACAATTCTAAATTTAGTCATGTTTTTCTTTCAGAAGTAAAGTACATTCACTTCTCTGTTCTGTTGGCAGAGACATTTCTTTCATTGTTTAAAACTGTAAAATTATTAATGGAGATTCTAATAAAGTTAATGGATCGAGAGTTTTAACTTTTGTTCATAATTTAACTAACTACTTTTCTTTAAAAAATATTATGTATAACTCTTCCAATATTACTAAAAATGATTCTAAAAGCCATCGCATATCAAATAATATCACAATCGATACAAATGTATTGCACTTTTATTTGAAAATAAAATGCATCTGTGTATCTAGCACTAAAAATGACTTGCACTTGTACAAATTCATGTCACAAAAAAATGTAAGTTTATATCATGTAATCAATTTTTGTGACGACAAGCGCAATTTCCGTATAAATTGCAATTCGATATCCAAACAGCGCATCATTTAGGTCAGTGGTCTCGTAAGAACTTCTTATAAGATTCAAGGTCTTAATGTGTTTCCAATATTTCTTGTATAGTGCACTTTGAAGAAGTTCACTTGCAAATAAAGTATATCAGTCGCGTGTTTAAACTTTTCTTTACACATTGCAAACCACTAAGTTCAAAAGATTTTTGGAAGCAATAACAGTTTTATACAACATATAACAAAGGTATATATATATATACATGATAGTAAGTTTTTAAGAACAAATGCAAAAATTAAAATTAAATAATTAAAAAAATATATGTGCTACAAATAATTAAATATTGGTTCTATAATTTCAAGCTATTTTTTTGAATATAAAACGTAAATAATATACCGAGATGTTGCGTTAAATGACAACATTTTATAATTGAAATATATATATATATATATATATATATATATATATATATAAATATATATATATATATATATATATATATATATATATATATATATATATAAATATATATATATATATATATATATATATATATATATATACATATATAATAAAAATTAATTGACTAATAAGTAGAACAAAATATTTCTATCAGTTTAAAATACGATACTACAGTAAAATAAATTCAAATTACGTTTTATGAAAAATGTGTTTAATAATAAAGACAAAAAAAGTTTTGTGTAAAATGAATAAACCCATCTGAATAATAAATGTACCTGCTCATAAAATTCACTTTGCTTGAATAAATCAATACTGACGAAATATGTATATATTTTATATAGACGGGATAAATCTATGAACAATTTAAAAATAATACTATTTTATTATAACAATAATTCATGAATAAATTATTTTTAAGTGATTATTTATTTAATAAAGGAAATATTAAAACTTGTCATGTTATGAAAATATTTATTGATATTTTTTAAACTAAATGTAATTGCAAAATTTTCGAAAAATATGTTTAGATGTCAGATCAATAAACCTAACGGAAATATACAAAACCATAAAATAATGGAGTAAATTTTCCTTCTGAATATTTCTTACAAAACTATCAACTTATTGGCATAATTAAGAATATCAAATACTACCATTAATTAAATACAATTTCTATAATTTATAGAATAACTTTAATATAAATAATATCACGTATGTATACACATTTAGAAACTATTTCTTGTGTAAAACTAAAACTGAGTGAAAAGCCGGAGATAAAGTTGAGTGAATATTTTCCACATGTAAACGCACTGCTAGTAGGCTTTATTTTCTTATTGT
The DNA here is from genome assembly GCA_034766995.1 of Acanthacorydalis orientalis. Lineage (NCBI taxonomy): Eukaryota > Metazoa > Arthropoda > Insecta > Megaloptera > Corydalidae > Acanthacorydalis > Acanthacorydalis orientalis. Next base: position 25,946,325 of record CM068313.1, read on the forward strand.
TTGCACAATAGGCTCATAAACGAAAATATTATGTTCATCATACTGGTTCATCCGACTCATTCACATATCTACCAAAGAATAAAACGGAACGAGTATATTAAGTATTCAAAACATTTGGTAGAAAATTCGTATGCATTGAATAAATCTAAACCCTTACAAAAACAAATAAATTTTACGCAATTGTCTTTAATTTTATATATATATATATATATATATATAGAGAGAGAGAGAGAGAGAGAGAGAGAGAGTGAACAAAAAATAAGTCAGCTTTTGTTTTGTAATATAATTAAACTTTATTTCCATATATCAATCGTATCACAATTTTCTAATTACCTACCGAAAATTGACAATTTAATTAAGAATTAAACATCATGTTCAATTAACTCTTATTGCATATCGTTAGCAATAATTGCCTACTCCATATTACACAGTAATTTTAAACATGTTTTTTGTTTTTTAAAAATACAGTATTTTTCAGTATTCAATGGATATGTCTGTTCTAAATTTGATGTATTTTCTCTAGAAGCTAGATTGTTAACATCTGCTTTTAATTTCGTTTTTAGTTAAATAATTCGGAAAGAAAGTTCATGCAGCATTCATAATAATTTTTTTATAATATTTTGTCAATAGTACAAAAACAACATTTATTCGTTGTCTGTCCATTTCTTAAGCCCATTATTTATTTCTTCTGTACATTTTATAATAACTTCTTTCATTTTAAATATAAATTACACTCAATTTGTAATATAATATAATACTCTAAATGTCAGTCTGGATATTATTTATTACTAACTCCCATTCAAAATTTAATATTATAATGCCGATTAGTTTTTAAAACAGTACTTACAAATAAATAACGACTAGAAATAAATATAAAAGTATTTAATATTTTTTAAAAGAAAATGTTAATAAAATATGTTAAATCAAATAAAAATCCAATTTATAAAGAATCTATCTATTATAATTAAAATGTTAAAAAATTATGTATTATTTTTATTTACAAAAACACTTTCAAATATTTGATTTTGTTCAGAAAAAAGATATTGATATTTTTTTATATACAAGTTTTTAGTCTGTTCTGTAAGATGTCAATTTTGTTAAAAGATCTGAGACACTATCGTTTTCTTGCCGATAAAAAATGACAAGTATCAATAATATTTCTGAATTAAATATTGATCAGTAAATAGTGTATATATATATATATATATATATATATGTATATATAAATATATATATATATATATACTGATATATTAATTACTTGTCACCAATAAATTTATTTGAAAAAATGAAAAAAAATTAATCTAAAGAAATCATATTTGTAAAATCCGGTTTACTATATTGAATATGTTGAAGTATATTTTTTGTAATTGTCAATTAAATTTCATAAATTAAAAAAATACATATTTGAAAATGGGATTGTTTTTCTATAAGTTATATATATATATATATATATATATATATATATATATATATATATATATATATTCATAAATGCAACCATAAAATAATAACTTCCTTAAATAATTATTATAAAAATAATAATTATTATAATGAAAAACAGCAATTAATTTCAATATAATACAAGGACTTTCGTAAAATAAAATTACCTGCTGGTTAACATTTGTATTATTGATTAAATTATTATATAATTAGATTATATTGCTTGAATTATAAACCTATACTTTATAATATATATATATATATATATATATATATACATATATATATATATATATACATATACATATACATATATATATATATATATACATATAAAAATGAAATAAGGTATACGAGAATCTTTTAAAAGGGTGTTATAACGGAAACTTTAAAAATAAACACTTGATAAGTGTTTCATTAATAATATATGATTTATTCATTAAAAATTTTAAATTTATATAAAGAACGGTATAGTTTTTCTGAATAGCTTTATCCATTTTTATCTTGAAATTTTTTTTAATATTGTATAATATTCTATTTTATGTTCTGTAAATTTAATTTATCAAAGAACTATTTTATTAATACCTATCCGTGTTCTATATTAATTTTACTAAAAGAAACATAATTTTTTCAATAGCAACTAATTATATATTGTTTACGCTATTGTATTAAAAAGTTATTATTTTTGGCAAAAAGTTATAACTTTAATTTTTCTCTTATTAATATATGTTAATAAAAATTTATAATAAATTCATTTTCATAACTTTTAAAGCATTTTAGTTTTTAATGTAATCCTTCTTCTTCGTAATTATTTTTTTTATCTAACCATTTCTGTTTAAAAAATGTTTTAATTGTGTTTGACAAACACTTTTGGAACTAAGAAAAAATCTTTATTATCTATTTACAAAAGTTTTACATTAAATTTTCTTGTATTCATTAGTTTTATTTTATGAGTGTGTAAACGCATTAGTTTTATTTTATCTACAACAAACTATTCAAACTTTATACTATATCAATAGTAATACGTCGATATTTTTTTCGATTTATGACGTAGCCGCCAATATTATATTATTTATTTATATGTCTATTAATAGCAAAGCTGAAAGATACACACTTTCTATATAATTCAAAATGAGACATATTAGTTAACTTTCTTGTAATGCAATGGAAATAATTTTAAATTGATAAAGTCTAAATTTAATATAATGTTTGTATAAAAATGTAAGAAAATCAATTTATTAAAATATATATTGTATATGCTTACTTTTTTGTGGTATATATTTTTTCCTAAAATAAGTAAATAAATTGTACATTTTTAATTAAAATATAATATTGTACAATGAATAAGATTTTTTTTTAAATTCTATATATTTTTTATAACTTAAGAATATTTTCAATTCATTTAAAATATATTTGAATATCATAGTTGAATGTTAATTGATGTATTGTAAAAAAAAATATGAAAGGTTTCGATTATATTTTAATTCATTAGTATTAAAAATTTTAATTATTTATACATTAAATTTTTATTATTTTCATAATCGGACCTTTCCATAACTTATTTTTTCAGTTGTTCGAATGGATCCTTTACGCATATTTTACTTTATATATATATATATATATATATATATATATATATATATATATATATATATAAAGGTAGTTTAAAACAATACGAATATCTCCATTTACATATTTTAAATCAATTCGCTATTAACTTAAATTAGTCATAAGTTTTATTAGTAAAAAGGACTAGAAAATATTTTTGAACAAACAAAACAAAATTTCATTTCATTCAAATCATTTGAATACATATGCATGAAAAGAAAACAGTGTATAAAAAAATACTTATCTGAAAACAAATAAATCCCTTACCGCAGAGAGGACATGTGATTGTAAAAAGTGTCGGTAAAAAAATGTAAATTTTATACGTAACACCAAAATTATTTTTCGTGCTAAACATAGATTCGAACAAAATGGTTGTACCAAATACTGTTTAAGTTATCGAAATATCAAAGACAAAAAAGAACATCATACATGTTTAATGTTAAAATAACATGTTAAATTTAAGCAAAAGAAACATTGAATCCGCAATTTTTTGAAATCACTCCACATTATTTATAATATGACTTGATCAAACAATGAAAAACTGTGTATTATTCTAATGTGAAATTGAAATAATAAATCAAATTTGTCCTCATAAACGTCGCTATATAATTTATGTTCCGTACGAAGAAGAATTGCTATAACATTTTAATGTAGGAAACTCTTTTGTTCCATACATATTCTATACGTTTTTAATTTGTATGTGTATTAATATTTTGTTGTTTATTGATATACATGAATTTATATATATTTATATAAATATATATATACATATATATATATATATATATACATGTATATATATATATATATATATATATATATATATGCATATATATATATATATATGTGTATATATATATGAATATATATATATACATATATATATATATATATATATATATATATATATATGTATATATATATATATACATATATATATATATATATATATATATATATATATGTATATATATATATATACATATATATATATGTATATATATATATATATATATAATAACTATTTGAAATTAAAAAAATTAAAATTAAACAAAAAATTACGAAAACCAATTAAAATTCAAAATTATAATTATAACACAAGTAGAACTGGCAGCACGTCAATAAAAATATACTTTTCAGAAAATACAATTTTGTGAATAGTATATATATAAATAAATTCACTATAATTGAACCAACAAAAAGTATCCATTTTATTCGATACTTTTGAAACGGTTTCTATTGTAAACTACAATCAAATATCAATTTAAAATGAAAGCCAACAATTTATATATATATATATGTTTTCATAAAATATATATCTTTTAGTGCACGTATTTTTTTTTTTTTTTTTGCACGTATTTTGGTTGGTTTTGATCGGCCCATGAGAATCAGAAGATTTGTAATACAGTATAGGACCGTTCCTAGAGGCGAGGATCGCCCCGACAACAGCCTCTATCGGCATATGATTTTATAGTAATCTGCATGTAACTCGATTTAACCGTTCGCGCAGTACGTGCTCATATCCAGGAAAAATTCCAAAAAACCTGGATATCGATCGTAAAATAACCCAAGAAGAGGAAAGGTAAGACCCATGCAGCCCCCCACCCCACCCACCCTTCCCTACCCCTACCCACCCTTCCCTATTCCTACCCATCCTGCCCCCTCCCACGTCGGGGCCTTATATAGATAAAGAGTCGTAAGGGTCGTGTGCTGACTCATCAGTCACGCATTCCCGTCCTGTCATTTCGCGTTTTTCCGTCTGCTCACATCCGGCGGCCGCACGAGCGGCGTAGTTTTAAAATAGTACGGTTGCACGAACTTATTGCGCCTCCTGGAGTGTCCAATCCTCCTCGCGAGGGGGATCACACGCGCTCTGGGCAGTCGCTCTAGCAGCGGATTGCCCCGGTGCACCCGCGTGTAGAACCGCCAGCTCGCCTGCTCTATATACTCGGCAACCGTACAGATATTCGCGCGCTCATGCAGCGCAATCGTCGGATAATTTGGTGGTTTATCCACCGCCATCCTCAAGATCTTATTTTGAACGGCCTGCAAGCGCTTGATGTTGGTGCGCGTGGTGTTCCGCCAGATCGGGGAGGCGTACGTGAGGATCGGTCTGATCGCCATCTTGTATATCGCGACCTTATTGTCGCGCGACAGACCGCTCCCTCTGGCCAACAGTGAGTAAAGCTCGGCCAGGGCACCATACGCCTTCCTGCGTACACACTCGACGTGCGTGTTGTAACGGAGGCGTGTATCCATGTGCACGCCGAGGTATCTGACGGAATCCTTCCAGATCACGTCAACGTCGTCGATGGTGAGACGACGCTGCGGATGACTGCTCCTCGCTCTCGAAAAGATGATGCCCTCCGTTTTAGCGGCATTTATCTTCATTTTCCACTTTGAAAAGAAGCCGGACACCTCGTCAAGGGCGTCCTGGAGTCGATCGAGCGAGTCATCCAGTGATCTGGTGTTCGCGAAGATGGCGGTGTCGTCTGCGTAGAGGGCCAGCTCAGCACCTCTCGATTGCGGCATATCATTAACATAATAACTGAACAGCATTGGTCCGAGGTTGGATCCCTGGGGGACTCCCGCGACTGCTGGTCTGACCGTGGAGAATTGCCCATTCACTTCGACACGGAATGAGCGGCCGCTGAGGTAATGGTCTATGAATTTTACGAGATACGGCGGCACCCCGTATCCCAACAGCTTGTATACAAGGCCGTCGTGCCAAACCGTGTCGAAGGCCTTCTCAATGTCGAGGAGTACCATCGCCGTACAGCGCTTTTTTCCGCTCCGCTCGGTGGCGTTGTGAGCGATTCTGGCTAGCTGGTGGACGGTCGAGTGCCCACGCCTGAAGCCGAATTGCTCGGGCCGGATGTTATTGGCCGCCAGGTCGTGCTGTTGGAGCCTGGTGAGAATCAACTTCTCGAGCAATTTGCTGATCGTCGACAGCAGGCTAATGGGGCGATAGCTCACCGCCAGGTCCGCCTTCTTACCGGCCTTTTTGATAGCCAGAATCCTCGCCTGTTTCCACCGGGACGGAAAGTGCTGGAGGCGCTCTTTTAGTGCATTGTGGTGAATGTATTTTATTCATTGTGTCCGGCAGTGCGTAAGATCTTATCCGGTTCAACCCTCTAGATAACGTTTTTCGTAGTTTCTTAACTTTCTCTTGTAAAACGATGTCAGTGTTACGTCCTTCCGTAAGACGTTTATTTCATTTTTATGGCTTCTAAAGTAGATAATAATCGTGTGTGTTAAGTTTCAATGATTTTAAATTACATTTATTTTCATATTTATTTTCTTACACATGTTTCGTAAATGTTATTTTACTTCCTTTAATATTTTATTAATGACAGATATATTGATTTTTACTTTTTATTTTGAAAATGTAACTTAATTATGGTATTCATCGTTAATAAAGTTGATTATTTTGTATGTTTTTTTTAAAAAAAAAACACATTATTGTATTTGAAAATAAGTTTTGTACGTAAATTACAATTATTATTTAAATTACCATAATTATAAGTCAACAAAGTAACGTCCGAGTTTATACTTGCAAATATCTTTTCCTCATTTCAATTAAATTTTCGACTCAAATTCAAAAATATACATATTGCTTTAATAAGGTGTTATTTTTAATAAACTATAGCCTATTTTTAGACATTATATATATATATATATATATATATATATATATATATGTATATATATATATATATATTTAAATTTATAAAAATTAACAATATTACACGTTGCTGATACAATATTTACCAACAATTTTGAAACTATATTTTATTTCTTGCATCTTATATATATATATATATATATATATATATATACTCTTTTATATATGAGTAAATATATAAAAACATACACTTCTGCTAGTTTGTACTTTCATTGCTGTTGTTGAATCCTATAACTCGGAGGTCTCACGAGACCGTCTTGAAACTTTTTCTCAGTTTTTTTAGTACCTATTGACCTGTTTGAAAAGGTATATTACGATGAAACTAACTTCAAAATCAAATTAAATTGTTCGTCATTTATTAGTTATTCCACGATTTGTTAGCATTTTCAATTTTAATTATTTTTTCAGGATACTAAATTTAAGCAAAACTTGATAAAAGTACATTTTCATATCTGATGTTTTTATTTATTACACAATAAGTTTTATGTTAATATAATACTCGACTAATTTGCGACATTTAAAGAAAACTTTAAACGCACGTTACGTTTGTTAGTAACCATAACCTTTTATGCAAGTTCGGGTTAAATTCAAAATATAAAAACATTCCGTTAATAAAATCACTGCAAATATGAAATTAAGTTTTAAGAATTTGTCATAATTATGAAAATGATGACTGTTCCGCGCGATCATATATTAAAATCAAAGGATATATATATATGTGTGTGTGTGTGTGTGTGCCTGTGTGTGTAAGTGAAAGATGCGAGAGAAAACTGATATAAAACGTTATAAATGTTTATATCAAATAAAGGATGTAGATATATAGAGTACACGGAATTATTAATAGAGATAAATAACGGTACAAAGTTTTTTTTTAAAACAGTAACTTTTCACTATATATATATATATATATCTCTTTAAACACTGCATGATGTATTTTCTAAGTTAATGCATCCATTTCATAAATGATTTAATTTTTTACTACGTATTTATCATAATCACAAACAATATATATATATATATATATATACTTGAATTTAAGGTATGCATATATAGGTGTAAATTATTTGAAATACATGTTTCGTTTATTTGTAGGACAATTATTTATATCTATACAGCCGATAACGAATATCAATAATTTCTATCACAATGAAGTTAAATAATGAAAAATATTTTAAGGTTAATTTTTTGCTTCCTAAATTCATTACAGTAAAGTAATACTTGAACATCAATGATTTTTATATGAAATTTAATACCACTAATAATGTCATTGTAATTTTAATGTTTGATCAAGTTTGGTATAAATCTAAAAGAAAATTAATTTTATGTAGCATGCTTGTAATGTTTCATCAAGTTTAAAGTATATAATAAATAAAATGCCCTCTTTGTAAAGAATGTTTTTAGTTATGTTGAAGGATTTTTAAGTTAATTAAGATACAGATAACTTTTCTCATTACAAGAAAATGACATGACATCTTCTTAAGCTTTGATTTAATCTTATGGACAATACGTCTCACGGACAAACGATATGAGAAACGAACAACTAATTAAAACAGATGATTTTTATTTGACATCCTTAAATTAACAAATTCAAATATACAAAGAAAGGTTTTCGACATATTTTGTTCTAGGAAATAACTCTGAATTTAAAATTAAAGGAAGAGTATAAAAAAAATAAAAATATTAATATTATTGAAAATAAAGTAAATGAAATTATGAGATATAAAGTTAAAGTATACAAAATATAAACTGATAGTTATTTTAATAAGTGTTTATTTCTATTAAGTATGAAAAACAAAATAATTTCATACTTTAAGAAATAATTTTCTTGTTTCAAATATGTATTTAGTACCTGTTATCTTATTAAAATGTTATGAAATATATTTCAGTTAAATTATTTAGGGAGTTAAATGATAAATATAATAAGTATAAACGGAGAATTTAAAGTAATTAATTTATGCAAGTATGTTACAAATTTATATTTTTTTACGCTCTTAAATATTTAATTTTTGATTAAATCATTTTAACTTTTAATTAGAGTAAAAAGTATTTAAATAAAAGAGTGGAATACAATTGGCATTCGTATATATATATATATATATATATATATATATATATATTATTCAATAACAATTCTAGTTCCCACAAACCTTTGTAATGAAAATTCATTCGAAAAACATCACAAAAGTTTATTATAAATGACAAGTCTACATTTTAAGTACAAATTCTTTTATTTACCATGCCGAAACAGAATGTTTCAGATAACGAAGCAGCAATGAAGAAATAACATTAAACTTGTAACATTCAAATATATTCGGTGTTGTGTGTAATTTCTAGAAAATTCACTTTCACATTTTTGACTTTATTTCTCTTTAAACTGAATCTTCAAAATATATTTATCAAACCTTCTTTGTTTCGTAATTACTTCAATTTCTTACAATTGCTAATAGTGTTTTAATTATAGTATTATTTGAAATCTATTTCAGTTTATAATTAATAACATAGACGCCTTTAAATGTTTAAAAAAAAATAGTTTCTATTCGATTTGTAATTCAAAATTATTTTTTATTTAATAGCCAAAAAAGAGAATTATTCATATAAAAATAATTATGTTCTAATAAAGAAGTATATGTATAATAAATATTATAGTTTTAATATCATAAATTCATAATAAAATATGGGTTCATTCAAAAGACATTTAGCCAAAATTTTCATAGTGATAAATAAACATAAAATTACTTGCAATAAACTATAACGTTTTCTCCTCGTGCTTATGATACTCTCTTCATTTCCGCTATAAATTTTTCGAAGACGGAAAAATTCTAAAAACTTTTGTCACACACTTCCTTAATTCGTAAAGTTATGACTATGTAACTAATGGTTAAAGATATATAATATCAATATTTTTTCAATTTATGGAAATCACATAGTCTTTTTTCAAATTAAATACTATGTGTAAAAATCGTATTAGATATCGTATTCAACTACTTTAAACCACAGTCGAGGCTCGCTAAAACCCTAAATAACTTAACCAACATCAACGGTTTAATTTAAAAAAAATCAGCAAGAAAAAATATAATTATGATAAAAAAGATTTTAATTTTGTTTGTGAAATATCAAAATCACAAGAACATTCCAAAATTAAAACCGAAGTGAGTGATATTTAAATCAGTCAAATAATTGTTACCAACATACACACACACACACACACATATATATATATATATATATACATATATGTACATAAATAATTTTAATATTATGAACTTAGGTCAAGTATTTAAAAACAAAAATATTCAGATTTAATAATGACAGATATTCTACAGTTCCTCAAATCATATATGAAGTTATGTGTATGTCACAAAATTGATATGACTTCTTATTAAAGGTTTAAACTCTAACCCTTAGATGGAACAGGAACTCAAAATTCTACAAAGCAGTATTGAAAGTGAAACTTCGTCTTTATTGAACAGAAAATATAACGTGCATATATATATATATATATATATATATATATATATATATATAAATATATATTTGTATGTATATAAATGTGTGTGTATGTGGGTTTCGGCACGGAAATTTGGATGACAAGAAAGAGAATTCATTTGAACATTTATGTAATTTAGACAATGTGTATAAGTACATGTTTCATTATTCAAAGCTTTTTTATATAGAAATCTAATTTTAATTTAAAAATAAATAATATTGTAGGAATAAACATAAACATTTGTTGCTATGATACTTTCTAAAGTAAACAGAATTTCAAAAAGTCATCAGAAAAATATGTAATGTTAATTTTTTAATAAGTGTATTATAATTAATATATATATATATATATATATATATATATATATATTATAATTGTTAAGAAAAATTACTTTATTAATACATAGTACTTATTCTTCACCGCTGAAGTGAAACATTCTGAAATCTGCGGAACGTCGACATCTAATAATTAAGCAACTAACAAACAACAGATATTAGAGTAGAATGTGGGGATGATTATCAGAACCAACACAAGAATGTATGTAATGTATTTTTTAAAAAATGTTACAAAAGTTAATTTATATTTCACTGGCGTTCTAAGAACAAATATATTTAAGTGGAAATAATTACACCTCTATGTTTCATTAACTGCTATTCAATTATTCTACAGCCCATAGAAAGGGTTTGACACAGAGATTAAATGCTGATGAAACTTCTTTGACCGTCATTAACTTTTACGATTACAATAATGTATTTTTTCCTATTTTATTTTTTTGCTCTCATTTATTTCACACGCACACACATACATACAAACATACATACATATATATATATATATATATATATATGTGTATGTATGTGTGTGTATGTGTGTGTATAAAAAATAATGCATTAAAATTTTCTTATTAATTATAAACAAAACACCCTACAACAAAAGTTTATTTATAGAAGCTGCAACTAAAAAGTAATTTTAAAACTTATTTTACTAACATATTTGAAGTACAGTTGAACATTTTAATTTTATTAGATACCATGTATTGACAAAAATATTTTTTGTTTATTAAAGAGCAAGTCCACTATTATATATATATATATATATATATATATATATATATATATATATATATATATGTGTATTTGTGTGTGTGTGTATATTCTATCAAAATTTTCATTTTCTGTGTAAAGTTACACCTATGAAACAAATCTTTGTCGAAAAATTAAAGATTAAATGAATTGAAAAAAAAATTTTTAATACGAGGGAAGTATTAAAAAAATGTTTAATACATCCTCTTACTGGCTACGTTCGCAATTCCCCGGAGGCTCTTCTTCCGCATGCTTCGCACGCTCTCGTTAAGTGTTAACAATTTTTAAATGACAAATAAAAAATGAAATAAAGATATTATGTAATAAAATTTATTTTTTGATTTGAAATGAAACAGTGAAAATTGTAAAACTGAAAAGAAAA
>CM068313.1:25963011-25968011 GCA_034766995.1 Acanthacorydalis orientalis
AAAAGCAGGAAGTCATAAAAAATGATTGAAAGTACTTACAGATTCTAGAGTTACCAAATTGAAAAATAGTTAATGATAGTTTAAATAGTTTCTAAACACTGTTAGTGCACAACATTCACTTAGTACTTTTCGACAAGAAAAACTTTCTGAATGATTTGTTCCCACGCTCAAAACTTTTATCAAAAAACCTATTATCTTGCACAAAAGTCAATTCACAGTTCATACAATAGATCATTCAATATTAAAAAGGAAAACGATAAAACTATTGTGCAAACAGCATTAGAACACATATAGACTTTACTACACTGATATTTTTAAAATATAGTATTATCATATAAATACTTGTATATAGCACGCATTCTTCATTTGATTTATTCACATTTCATGATCGTACTAGGTAATATTAAAACAACATATACGCTTATTCGAAGTTTGCGCATCGAGCGAGTACGGTTTACTGGCCGACAAAAGCTTTTTAGTGTGGTTGCTTATTCGTTGGTGTCGCGCATGTGCATTATCCTGCATACAAACTTCATTCACTGTTAGTTTGCTTCAATGAAGATTGATTTTATACGGGGTCGTATAGTTTCCTTGTATATTAAATATCAATGGGGATACTAATTCCTACCAATTTAAATATGGATCTTATTTGACAATATATTTTTAATAACGCATATATTAACACATTTCCTATCAAAACAAAAATGACTATTTTTTTCATTTATTATAAAACTTCATTGGTAACAAAAATATTCAAGAATATTTAAACATCTCTCTCTCTTTCTGTATATATATATATATATATATATATATATATATATATATATATGTATATGTATGTATAAAATTATTAAATTGTGCGTAATCACACATATTTTACTGCTTAAATTTAAATTCTTATATTATTTTCAATTATTTATCTTTCTTAAGATAATATAATCATGCTATAATTATATTTATGTCACTAAAGCTAAATTTATTTCATTAATTTTTTCTCTACAACAAAAAAAAATAAAAATGTTGAAATAATGTTTTATATGTAATTTAATGGAGGTATTATCAATCTTAGTACTATCAAATTAACCCATAACAAATATTTTTGACCAGGTTTTATTTGTGATTATGAAGAGTGAAAAATTATTACTAAACGTGTTACAGATAAAAACTATACAATTTTATAAATTATTTATGTTTTGAATAGAGATGTAAATAGGATAATAACCATAAAAAAACATTAATAATTGATTGAAAACGATTATTGTTAGCGATAGACTGCCAATATTGGTTCTGAGGTTTCCTTATAATAACCTCTATTTTAGAGATGATGATACCTGTATTGCCTATCAGATTTAGTGAACAACATATGCAAAGTTTATATATAAAGTAGTTCATTTAGTCATGTCCGACATACAAAATGAATTAAAATAAATGTGTTAAATTATAAAATAGGAACATTTATCGATTTAAAAACACTGTTAATTGAATTTCTGTTTTACTTTTTATGTGTAAAGTAATAAAAAATTTAAAGTGTATGCCATTGGATCGTATTTCTATCGAAACCCTTTTATAGATAAAAGTCTATAAAGTTGATAGTTGTTTTCATGCTTAAAGAAAATTATTACAATTAAAAAATACAATATATATATATATATATAATGTATATATTGAAAACTTAATGTCAAATTTAGAAATATTGATATTCCGAAGTAGCAAAGTAGACGTTAACTACGTTCAAGCTTGACGATTTAAGCTTATTTGTTGTAAGTTTCATCACATGTGATTAAGCATTAGTATTTCACAAATCGTGTCTTTCACGTTTCAAGAAAACGAGCATTCTTTTTCTAAAAAAAAACAAAGTTTTATTGTATTTACAAAGTTCTATTTTGGTAGCTTATTTTGTATATTTTTGTTTATACCAGATATATATTTTTTTCCATTAAAAAGTTTTGATACTTAATTTCGAAAAATATATTAAATTAGTTTTATGAATTAAAATATTAACAAAATATTAAAACTATTGTATAATGAAAATGTTAGAAATAAATTGTAATTTTTTTCGATAAATTAATAAAACAGTGTATATATATATATATATATATATATATATATATATATATATATATTAATTAGGTGTCTTTTTTATAGAAAATACATGTTTCTTTCCAGAAAAATGGAATACATTTCAATCCTTAAAATATCCCTCATTTTTTTGAATAACTTTATTCCATCAATCAGATAGCTGACAAATTCTAATTGAAGAAAAGATGGCGGATTTGAGATGATGAAGTCGTCAATACGTTTTTGAACCTCTTCCACTGTTATACAATGGGTATCATGTAGGTGATAATCTGATGGAGCTATGTTCGGTGAATACAGCTCATGAGGGATAACCACCCTCACCCAACAGCCAAATAATGTATTTGCTCCCTTTTGCAATATGCGGCCAAGCGTTTCCGTACTACAACATAACTTACCTCTTTCCCTCACCAGCGAATCTCTCTAATTCGTCACTGAAACGGATAAGCTGTTGTTGGTGTTTCTGGCGTGAATATTTGTTCGGAGTCAATGCTTCACCGGGCGTAACCTATGATTTTTGGCGATTGAAATTATCGTACTAAACTTATTTTTCATCCCTATTTACCATTTTACATGAAAAATTCTTCTTTTGTGACCTTGTGAGTGAGGATACGGCCATATCGCATCTTTTTCTTTGTTTTCTAGACTGAGCTCGTATGGAATGCACGAACCTAGCTTTTGAATTTTTACTAGGCAATGTAGACGATAGGAAACTGCTTGATAGGTAACTCTGAGTCGTTAAGAGAGTTCCTGTTTAGTATGAGCAGAGTTTTAACTTAAAACTGCTCAAGCTTCTCGTCTTCAAATTTTTTCGCTTTTCTGAAACGTTCTCGATCGGAAAGATCAAATCCACCATTCAGAAACCTTTAAAATCATTTTTTGTATATTTTATGTCATTTCACGGCTTCGGGAACATTTTTTCAACTAGAGTACGAAAAGTATGCAATGCCTAATAAGCTGCTAATTTTTATATTTTTCATATTTAAGAATAGTTTCTCATTTCTTAAAATCGATAAAATAATTAAGCTTAAGTCTATAGAAACGGAAAAAAGTATAATGTTTTTATAATCTTCTTATTAACAACAGAAACCAATAAACATATAAGTAAATATTATTCATTATTACAATGAGGTTTGTAATAAATTCTAAGAATTTCATACACTTTTATTGTTTGTGCTGACACAATTGTAAGTATTTTATATAAATAAGTAGACATTTTTCTTGTGTTTTAGAACACAAAAAAAACTATTGAAATTTAAAATATAAAGCATACTTTACTAGTTTCTCATACATTTTTAAGACTTCTGTTTTTCATCTCTGTATACTGTATTGACGTTCATGCCAACATACGTTCTATAATTTTCGCACACACGAAACTGAAATTTTTCTTCGTTTCTCATTTCTCAGAAATAGTATAAAATATTGCCTTTAATTTAGAGGAAATCTCACATGTGAAAAGTTACAAACATATCACATTTTCTCAGTTTATATATATATATATATATGCACATGTGTGCAATATTATAATTTAGAAAATTTTAAATAGAATTTTGTTTATTTCTTCAAAGTAACTAATTATATTTATATAAGATTTATCTTTAGATTTTCCTAGAATATATTACTTAAAAAATATTTATATATACATATCTGGTTATACTTAGTAAAACTTTATTGAACTGAATTTTATATTTGTAATCAATTATGTTTAAAGTTATTGAAAATTTAAGAGTATTTTTGTACATAATCTACGAAAACATTTTCAGAAATTATGAATTGAGAATTTTGTCTACTCTTAAAGACGTTATCTGATCCTACAGTACAATTAGCTCAATATCACCATTTTATCATCTGTAATTATCAAATTTATTCACACAAGTGAATAGTTATCTCTTTGTATATGTTTTATAATAACAAGTCAATTTCATATTCTAATATATTTAAGTCTATTATTGAGAATTTGATAATTGTTTTTAATTTTAATATTAATCCGAATATATATATATATATATATATTCGCATGCACATGTATTTATATATATATATATATATATATATAATAGTAACATATGCATTGTGAATAAAAATAAGAGGTGCGAAACAAATAGAATAAATACAAACATAATCATGAATTAGAGAAGTAATTACTTGAGTAAAAAATTTAAAATGTAAATGAACGATATAAACCTGAAATTTATTTAAGTCTAAAATTATTGTACCGAAATTTTCAAATCAATACCACTCACGATGTTTATTCATGGTTATGTTATTCTTTTTATTAGTTTATACTTTTATTACCACAATTATCGTATTAATAAATGAGCCCTATTTCCATTACCTAAACTGATAAAATTTAAAATCATTTCAATGCTTGAATGTCGTACAGATATGTTTGTGTTTTGTAAAATAGATATCACCAGTATTTTTAGAGCTTTATTACTGGTTTTAATTTAATTTTTTTGAAAATCATAAAAAAAATGTGAATTAATAGAATTGATGAAAATGAACTTACTTTTTTAACATTTGTTTCAATCATATAAATGTATTTTTTCGCATTTACTTTTAAATCATTAAAGAAGTTAATTTTGTAATATATATATATATATATAGTGAAGTATTTATAATAATAAAATTTACAAAAGTAGATAGTTTAACTGTTCGTTGAACCATGTATAAATACTTTAACCGTTCATTGAACCATTTGTCAATGTCCTTATAGAAGAAACTTTTGCCATTATCACTAATAATATTAGAATGTGATGTTTCCTAAAACACCCAGTCGCAGTTATCCGAGAGAAGATAATTTCTTTTCCTTTCTAAATTGATCAATCAGTAACTATTCATTTCGTTTTATCTTGATTTAACGATACAACTCAATAATTACACAAAATTCTGTATATACCTTTTTTTCTGAAATATAAATATAT
>CM068313.1:25980511-26040724 GCA_034766995.1 Acanthacorydalis orientalis
GTTAGATGCGTCTTGAAATTATCTATCACGTTGTGTGCGATTCGATTGGATTATTTGCCAAAATGGCCTAATTTTGCCCAAAAAACCCATTTATCAACCAGTTTTTCGGCCATAAGTAGTCAAAACTAAGTGCGAAATAGGTAATGTCGTACATCGTTAGATGCGTCTTGAAATTATCTATCACGTGTTGTGCAATTCGATTGGATTATTTGCCAAAATGGCCTTATTTTGCGTAAAAAACCCATTTTTCAACCAGTTTTTCGGCCATAAGTAGTCGAAATTATGTGCAAAGTGGGTAATGTCGTATATCGTTAGATGCGTCATGAAATTATCTATCACGTGGTGTGCGATTTGAACAGATTATTTGCCAAAATAACCTTATTTTGCCCAAAAAATCCATTTTTCAATCAGTTTTTTGCCCATAAGTAGTCGAAATTATGTGCAAAGTGAGTAATGTCGTATATCGGTAGATGCGCCTTATTATTATCTATCACGCGGTGTGCGATTCAATCCGATTATTTGCCATAATGGCATTATTTTGCCCAAAAAACCCATTTTTCAACCAGTTTTTCGGCTATAAGTAGTCGAAATTAAGTGCGAAATAGGTAATGTCGTACATCGTTAGATGCGTCTTGAAATTATCTATCAAGCGGTGTGCGATTCGAACCGATTATTTGCCAAAATGGCCTTATTTTGCCCAAAAAACACATTTGTCAACAAGTTTTTCGGCT
The DNA here is from genome assembly GCA_034766995.1 of Acanthacorydalis orientalis. Lineage (NCBI taxonomy): Eukaryota > Metazoa > Arthropoda > Insecta > Megaloptera > Corydalidae > Acanthacorydalis > Acanthacorydalis orientalis. Next base: position 25,981,243 of record CM068313.1, read on the forward strand.
ATAAGTAGTCGAAATTAAGTGCGAAATGGGTAATGTCGTATAACGTTAGATGCGCCTTGAAATTATCTATCACGCAGTGTGCGATTCGATCCGATTATTTGCCAAAATTGCCTTATTTTGCCCAAAAAACCCATTTTTCAACCAGTTTTTCGGCCATAAGTAGTCGAAATTAAGTGCAAAATGGATAATTTCGTATATCGTTAGATGCGCCTTAAAATTATCTATCACGCGGTCTGCGATTCGATCCGATTATTTGCCAAAATGGCATTATTTTGTCCAAAAAACCCATTTTTCAACCAGTTTTTCGGCTATAAGTAGTCGAAATTAAGTGCGAAATGGGTAATGTCGTACATCGTTAGATGCGTCTTGAAATTATCTATCACGTGATGTGCGATTCGATTGGATTATTTGCCAAAATGGCATTATTTTGTCCAAAAAACCCATTTTTCAACCAGTTTTTCGGCTATAAGTAGTCGAAATTAAGTGCGAAATGGGTAATGTCGTACATCGTTAGATGCGTCTTGAAATTATCTATCACGTGATGTGCGATTTGATTGGATTATTTGCCAAAATGGCCTTATTTTGCCCAAAAAACCCATTTTTCAACCAGTTTTTCGGCCATAAGTAGTCGAAATTATGTGCAAAGTGGGTAATGTCGTATATCGTTAGATGCGTCATGCAATTATCTATCAGGCGGTGTGCGATTCGATCCGATTATTTGCCAAAATGGCCTTATTTCGCCAAAAAAACCCATTTTTCAACCAGTTTTTCGGCTATAAGTAGTCGAAATTAAGTGCAGAGTGGGTAATGTCGTAGATCGTTAGATGCGTCTTGAAACTATCTATCAAGCGGTGTGCGATTCGATCCAATTATTTGCCAAAATGGCCTTAGTTTGCCCAAAAAACTTATTTTTCAACCAGTTTTTTGCCCATAAGTAGTCGAAATTATGTGCAAAGTGAGTAATGTCGTATATCGTTAGATGCGCCTTAAAATTATCTATCACGCGGTGTGTGATTCGATCCGATTATTTGCCAAAATGGCCTTATTTGCCAAAAAAACCCATTTTTCAACCAGTTTTTCGGCCATAAGTAGTCGAAATTAAGTGCAAAATGGATAATTTCGTATATCGTTAGATGCGTCTTGAAATTATCTATCAAGCGGTGTGCGATTCGATCTGATTTTTTGCCAAAATGGCCTTATTTTGCCCAAAAAACCCATTTATCAACCAGTTTTTCGGCCATAAGTAGTCGAAATTATGTGCAAAGTGAGTAATGTCGTATATCGTTAGATGCGTCTTGAAACTATCTATCAAGCAGTGTGCGATTCGATCCAATTATTTGCCAAAATGGCCTTAGTTTGCCCAAAAAACTTATTTTTCAACCAGTTTTTCGGCCATAAGTAGTCGAAATTAAGTGCAAAGTGGATAAGGTCGTATATCGTTAGATGTGCCTTGAAATTATCTATCACGCGGTGTGCGATTCGATCCGATTATTTGCCAAAATGGCCTTATTTTGCCCAAAAAACCCATTTTTCAACCAGTTTTTCGGCTATAAGTAGTCGAAATTAAGTGCGAAATAGGTAATGTCGTACATCGTTAGATGCGTCTTGAAATTATCTATCAAGCGGTGTGCGATTCGAACCGATTATTTGCCAAAATGGCCTTATTTTGCCCAAAAAACACATTTGTCAACAAGTTTTTCGGCTATAAGTAATCGAAATTAAGTGCGAAATGGGTAATGTCGTATAACGTTAGATGCGCCTTGAAATTATCTATCACGCAGTGTGCGATTCGATCTGATTTTTTGCCAAAATGGCCTTATTTTGCCCAAAAAACCCATTTTTCAACCAGTTTTTCGACCATAAGTAGTCGAAGTTAAGACCAAAGTGGGTAATGTCTTATATAGTTAGATACGTCTTGAAATTATCTATCACATGGTGTGCGATTCGATCCAATTATTTGCCAAAATGGCCTTATTTTGCCAAAAAAACCCATTTTTCAACCAGTTTTTCGGCTATAAGTAGTCGAAATTAAGTGCAAAATGGATAATTTCGTATATCGTTAGATGCGTCTTAAAATTATCTATCAAGCGGTGTGCGATTCGATCTGATTTTTTGCCAAAATGGCCTTATTTTGCCCAAAAAACCCATTTATCAACCAGTTTTTCGGCCATAAGTAGTCGAAATTATGTGCAAAGTGAGTAATGTCGTATATCGTTAGATGCGTCTTGAAACTATCTATCAAGCAGTGTGCGATTCGATCCAATTATTTGCCAAAATGGCCTTAGTTTGCCCAAAAAACTTATTTTTCAACCAGTTTTTCGGCCATAAGTAGTCGAAATTAAGTGCAAAGTGGATAAGGTCGTATATCGTTAGATGTGCCTTGAAATTATCTATCACGCGGTGTGCGATTCGATCCGATTATTTGCCAAAATGGCCTTATTTTGCCCAAAAAACCCATTTTTCAACCAGTTTTTCGGCTATAAGTAGTCGAAATTAAGTGCGAAATAGGTAATGTCGTACATCGTTAGATGCGTCTTGAAATTATCTATCAAGCGGTGTGCGATTCGAACCGATTATTTGCCAAAATGGCCTTATTTTGCCCAAAAAACACATTTGTCAACAAGTTTTTCGGCTATAAGTAATCGAAATTAAGTGCGAAATGGGTAATGTCGTATAACGTTAGATGCGCCTTGAAATTATCTATCACGCAGTGTGCGATTCGATCTGATTTTTTGCCAAAATGGCCTTATTTTGCCCAAAAAACCCATTTTTCAACCAGTTTTTCGACCATAAGTAGTCGAAGTTAAGACCAAAGTGGGTAATGTCTTATATAGTTAGATACGTCTTGAAATTATCTATCACATGGTGTGCGATTCGATCCAATTATTTGCCAAAATGGCCTTATTTTGCCAAAAAAACCCATTTTTCAACCAGTTTTTCGGCTATAAGTAGTCGAAATTAAGTGCAAAATGGATAATTTCGTATATCGTTAGATGCGTCTTGAAATTATCTATCAAGCGGTGTGCGATTCGATCTGATTTTTTGCCAAAATGGCCTTATTTTGCCCAAAAAACCCATTTATCAACCAGTTTTTCGGCCATAAGTAGTCGAAATTATGTGCAAAGTGAGTAATGTCGTATATCGTTAGATGCGTCTTGAAACTATCTATCAAGCAGTGTGCGATTCGATCCAATTATTTGCCAAAATGGCCTTAGTTTGCCCAAAAAACTTATTTTTCAACCAGTTTTTCGGCCATAAGTAGTCGAAATTAAGTGCAAAGTGGATAAGGTCGTATATCGTTAGATGTGCCTTGAAATTATCTATCACGCGGTGTGCGATTCGATCCGATTATTTGCCAAAATGGCCTTATTTTGCCCAAAAAACCCATTTTTCAACCAGTTTTTCGGCTATAAGTAGTCGAAATTAAGTGCGAAATAGGTAATGTCGTACATCGTTAGATGCGTCTTGAAATTATCTATCAAGCGGTGTGCGATTCGAACCGATTATTTGCCAAAATGGCCTTATTTTGCCCAAAAAACACATTTGTCAACAAGTTTTTCGGCTATAAGTAATCGAAATTAAGTGCGAAATGGGTAATGTCGTATAACGTTAGATGCGCCTTGAAATTATCTATCACGCAGTGTGCGATTCGATCTGATTTTTTGCCAAAATGGCCTTATTTTGCCCAAAAAACCCATTTTTCAACCAGTTTTTCGACCATAAGTAGTCGAAGTTAAGACCAAAGTGGGTAATGTCTTATATAGTTAGATACGTCTTGAAATTATCTATCACATGGTGTGCGATTCGATCCAATTATTTGCCAAAATGGCCTTATTTTGCCAAAAAAACCCATTTTTCAACCAGTTTTTCGGCTATAAGTAGTCGAAATTAAGTGCAAAATGGATAATTTCCTATATCGTTAGATGCGTCTTGAAATTATCTATCAAGCGGTGTGCGATTCGATCCGATTATTTGCCAAAATAGCCTTATTTTTCCCAAAAAACCCATTTTTCAACCAGTTTTTCGGCCATAAGTAGTCGAAATTATGTGCAATGTGGGTAATGTCGTATATCGTTAGATGCGTCATGAAATTATCTATCAGGCGGTGTGCGATTCGATCCGATTATTTGCCAAAATAGCCTTATTTTGCCAAAAAAACCCATTTTTCAACCAGTTTTTCGGCTATAAGTAGTCGAAATTAAGTGCAAAATGGATAATTTCGTATATCGTTAGATGCGTCTTGAAATTATCTATCAAGCGGTGTGCGATTCGATCCGATTATTTGCCAAAATAGCCTTATTTTTCCCAAAAAAACCATTTTTCTACCAGTTTTTTGGCTATAAGTATTTGAAATTAAGTGCAGAGTGGGTAATGTCGTAGATCGTTAGATGCGTCTTGAAATTGTCTATCACGTGGTGTGCGATTCGATCCGATTATTTGCCAAAATGGCCTTATTTTGCCCAAAAAACCAATTTTTCAACCAGTTTTTCGGCTATAAGTAGTCGAAATTAAGTACGAAATAGGTAATGTCGTACATCGTTAGATGCGTCTTGAAATTATCTATCACGTGATGTGCGATTCGATTGGATTATTTGCCAAAATGGCCTTATTTTGCCCAAAAAACCCATTTTTCAACCAGTTTTTCGGCCATAAGTAGTCGAAATTATGTGCAATGTGGGTAATGTCGTATATCGTTAGATGCGTCATGAAATTATCTATCAGGCGGTGTGCGATTCGATCCGATTATTTGCCAAAATGGCCTTATTTTGCCCAAAAAACCCATTTTTCAACCAGTTTTTCGGCCATAAGTAGTCGAAATTATGTGCAAAATGGATAATTTCGTATATCATTGGATCCGTCTTGAAATTATCTATCAAGCGGTGTGCGTTTCGATCTGATTTTTTGCCAAAATGGCCTTATTTTGCCCAAAAAACCCATTTTTCAACCAGTTTTTCGGCTATAAGTAGTCGAAATTAAGTGCAAAGTGGGTAATGTCGTATATCGTTAGATGCGCCTTAAAATTATCTATCACGTGGTGTGCGACTCGATCCGATTATTTGCCATAATGGCATTATTTTGCCCAAAAAACCCATTTTTCAACCAATTTTTCGGCCATAGGTAGTCGAAATTAAGTGCGAAATAGGTAATGTCGTACATCGTTAGATGCGTCTTGAAATTATCTATCAAGCGGTGTGCGATTCGATCCGATTATTTGCCAAATTAGCCTTATTTTTCCCAAAAAACCCATTTTTCTACCAGTTTTTTGGCTATAAGTATTTGAAATTAAGTGCAGAGTGGGTAATGTCGTAAATCGTTAGATGCGTCTTGAAATTGTCTATCACGTGGTGTGCGATTCGATTGGATTATTTGCCAAAATGGCCTTAGTTTGCCCAAAAAACTTATTTTTCAACCAGTTTTTCGGCCATAAGTAGTCGAAATTAAGTGCAAAGTGGGTAATGTCGTATATCGTTACATGTGCCTTGAAATTATCTATCACGCGGTGTGCGATTCGATCCGATTATTTGCCAAAATGGCCTTATTTTGCCCATAAAACCCATTTTTCAACCAGTTTTTCGGCTATAAGTAGTCGAAATTAAGTGCAAAATGGATAATTTCGTATATCGTTAGATGCGTCTTGAAATTATCTATCAAGCGGTGTGCGATTCGATCCGATTATTTGCCAAAATAGCCTTATTTTTCCCAAAAAAACCATTTTTCTACCAGTTTTTTGGCTATAAGTATTTGAAATTAAGTGCAGAGTGGGTAATGTCGTAGATCGTTAGATGCGTCTTGAAATTGTCTATCACGTGGTGTGCGATTCGATCCGATTATTTGCCAAAATGGCCTTATTTTGCCCAAAAAACCAATTTTTCAACCAGTTTTTCGGCTATAAGTAGTCGAAATTAAGTACGAAATAGGTAATGTCGTACATCGTTAGATGCGTCTTGAAATTATCTATCACGTGATGTGCGATTCGATTGGATTATTTGCCAAAATGGCCTTATTTTGCCCAAAAAACCCATTTTTCAACCAGTTTTTCGGCCATAAGTAGTCGAAATTATGTGCAATGTGGGTAATGTCGTATATCGTTAGATGCGTCATGAAATTATCTATCAGGCGGTGTGCGATTCGATCCAATTATTTGCCAAAATGGCCTTATTTTGCCCAAAAAACCCATTTTTCAACCAGTTTTTCGGCCATAAGTAGTCGAAATTATGTGCAAAATGGATAATTTCGTATATCATTGGATCCGTCTTGAAATTATCTATCAAGCGGTGTGCGTTTCGATCTGATTTTTTGCCAAAATGGCCTTATTTTGCCCAAAAAACCCATTTTCAACCAGTTTTTCGGCTATAAGTAGTCGAAATTAAGTGCAAAGTGGGTAATGTCGTATATCGTTAGATGCGCCTTAAAATTATCTATCACGTGGTGTGCGACTCGATCCGATTATTTGCCATAATGGCATTATTTTGCCCAAAAAACCCATTTTTCAACCAATTTTTCGGCCATAGGTAGTCGAAATTAAGTGCGAAATAGGTAATGTCGTACATCGTTAGATGCGTCTTGAAATTATCTATCAAGCGGTGTGCGATTCGATCCGATTATTTGCCAAAATAGCCTTATTTTTCCCAAAAAACCCATTTTTCTACCAGTTTTTTGGCTATAAGTATTTGAAATTAAGTGCAGAGTGGGTAATGTCGTAGATCGTTAGATGCGTCTTGAAATTGTCTATCAAGCGGTGTGCGTTTCGATCTGATTTTTTGCCAAAATGGCCTTATTTTGCCCAAAAAACCCATTTTCAACCAGTTTTTCGGCTATAAGTAGTCGAAATTAAGTGCAAAGTGGGTAATGTCGTATATCGTTAGATGCGCCTTAAAATTATCTATCACGTGGTGTGCGACTCGATCCGATTATTTGCCAAAATGGCCTTATTTTGCCCAAAAAACCCATTTTTCAACCAGTTTTTCGGCTATAAGTAGTCGAAATTAAGTGCGAAATAGGTAATGTCGTACATCGTTAGATGCGTCTTGAAATTATCTATCAAGCGGTGTGCGATTCGATCCGATTATTTGCCAAAATAGCCTTATTTTGCCAAAAAAACCCATTTTTCAACCAGTTTTTCGGCTATAAGTAGTCGAAATTAAGTGCAAAATGGATAATTTCGTATATCGTTAGATGCGTCTTGAAATTATCTATCAAGCGGTGTGCGATTCGATCCGATTATTTGCCAAAATAGCCTTATTTTTCCCAAAAAAACCATTTTTCTACCAGTTTTTTGGCTATAAGTATTTGAAATTAAGTGCAGAGTGGGTAATGTCGTAGATCGTTAGATGCGTCTTGAAATTGTCTATCACGTGGTGTGCGATTCGATCCGATTATTTGCCAAAATGGCCTTATTTTGCCCAAAAAACCAATTTTTCAACCAGTTTTTCGGCTATAAGTAGTCGAAATTAAGTACGAAATAGGTAATGTCGTACATCGTTAGATGCGTCTTGAAATTATCTATCACGTGATGTGCGATTCGATTGGATTATTTGCCAAAATGGCCTTATTTTGCCCAAAAAACCCATTTTTCAACCAGTTTTTCGGCCATAAGTAGTCGAAATTATGTGCAATGTGGGTAATGTCGTATATCGTTAGATGCGTCATGAAATTATCTATCAGGCGGTGTGCGATTCGATCCGATTATTTGCCAAAATGGCCTTATTTTGCCAAAAAAACCCATTTTCAACCAATTTTTCGGCTATAAGTAGTCGAAATTAAGTGCAGAGTGGGTAATGTAGATCGTTAGATGCGTCTTGAAATTGTCTATCACGTGATGTCCGATTCGATTGGATTATTTGCCAAAATGGCCTTATTTTGCCCAAAAAACCCATTTTTCAACCAGTTTTTCGGCCATAAGTAGTCGAAATTATGTGCAAAATGGATAATTTCGTATATCATTGGATCCGTCTTGAAATTATCTATCAAGCGGTGTGCGTTTCGATCTGATTTTTTGCCAAAATGGCCTTATTTTGCCCAAAAAACCCATTTTTCAACCAGTTTTTCGGCTATAAGTAGTCGAAATTAAGTGCAAAGTGGGTAATGTCGTATATCGTTAGATGCGCCTTAAAATTATCTATCACGTGGTGTGCGACTCGATCCGATTATTTGCCATAATGGCATTATTTTGCCCAAAAAACCCATTTTTCAACCAATTTTTCGGCCATAGGTAGTCGAAATTAAGTGCGAAATAGGTAATGTCGTACATCGTTAGATGCGTCTTGAAATTATCTATCAAGCGGTGTGCGATTCGATCCGATTATTTGCCAAAATAGCCTTATTTTTCCCAAAAAACCCATTTTTCTACCAGTTTTTTGGCTATAAGTATTTGAAATTAAGTGCAGAGTGGGTAATGTCGTAGATCGTTAGATGCGTCTTGAAATTGTCTATCACGTGGTGTGCGATTCGATTGGATTATTTGCCAAAATGGCCTTAGTTTGCCCAAAAAACTTATTTTTCAACCAGTTTTTCGGCCATAAGTAGTCGAAATTAAGTGCAAAGTGGGTAATGTCGTATATCGTTAGATGTGCCTTGAAATTATCTATCACGCGGTGTGCGATTCGATCCGATTATTTGCCAAAATGGCCTTATTTTGCCCATAAAACCCATTTTTCAACCAGTTTTTCGGCTATAAGTAGTCGAAATTAAGTGCAAAATGGATAATTTCGTATATCGTTAGATGCGTCTTGAAATTATCTATCAAGCGGTGTGCGATTCGATCCGATTATTTGCCAAAATAGCCTTATTTTTCCCAAAAAAACCATTTTTCTACCAGTTTTTTGGCTATAAGTATTTGAAATTAAGTGCAGAGTGGGTAATGTCGTAGATCGTTAGATGCGTCTTGAAATTGTCTATCACGTGGTGTGCGATTCGATCCGATTATTTGCCAAAATGGCCTTATTTTGCCCAAAAAACCAATTTTTCAACCAGTTTTTCGGCTATAAGTAGTCGAAATTAAGTACGAAATAGGTAATGTCGTACATCGTTAGATGCGTCTTGAAATTATCTATCACGTGATGTGCGATTCGATTGGATTATTTGCCAAAATGGCCTTATTTTGCCCAAAAAACCCATTTTTCAACCAGTTTTTCGGCCATAAGTAGTCGAAATTATGTGCAATGTGGGTAATGTCGTATATCGTTAGATGCGTCATGAAATTATCTATCAGGCGGTGTGCGATTCGATCCAATTATTTGCCAAAATGGCCTTATATTGCCCAAAAAAACCCATTTTTCAACCAGTTTTTCGGCCATAAGTAGTCGAAATTATGTGCAAAATGGATAATTTCGTATATCATTGGATCCGTCTTGAAATTATCTATCAAGCGGTGTGCGTTTCGATCTGATTTTTTGCCAAAATGGCCTTATTTTGCCCAAAAAACCCATTTTCAACCAGTTTTTCGGCTATAAGTAGTCGAAATTAAGTGCAAAGTGGGTAATGTCGTATATCGTTAGATGCGCCTTAAAATTATCTATCACGTGGTGTGCGACTCGATCCGATTATTTGCCATAATGGCATTATTTTGCCCAAAAAACCCATTTTTCAACCAATTTTTCGGCCATAGGTAGTCGAAATTAAGTGCGAAATAGGTAATGTCGTACATCGTTAGATGCGTCTTGAAATTATCTATCAAGCGGTGTGCGATTCGATCCGATTATTTGCCAAAATAGCCTTATTTTTCCCAAAAAACCCATTTTTCTACCAGTTTTTTGGCTATAAGTATTTGAAATTAAGTGCAGAGTGGGTAATGTCGTAGATCGTTAGATGCGTCTTGAAATTGTCTATCAAGCGGTGTGCGTTTCGATCTGATTTTTTGCCAAAATGGCCTTATTTTGCCCAAAAAACCCATTTTCAACCAGTTTTTCGGCTATAAGTAGTCGAAATTAAGTGCAAAGTGGGTAATGTCGTATATCGTTAGATGCGCCTTAAAATTATCTATCACGTGGTGTGCGACTCGATCCGATTATTTGCCAAAATGGCCTTATTTTGCCCAAAAAACCCATTTTTCAACCAGTTTTTCGGCTATAAGTAGTCGAAATTAAGTGCGAAATAGGTAATGTCGTACATCGTTAGATGCGTCTTGAAATTATCTATCAAGCGGTGTGCGATTCGATCCGATTATTTGCCAAAATAGCCTTATTTTGCCAAAAAAACCCATTTTTCAACCAGTTTTTCGGCTATAAGTAGTCGAAATTAAGTGCAAAATGGATAATTTCGTATATCGTTGGATCCGTCTTGAAATTATCTATCAAGCGGTGTGCGATTCGAACCGATTATTTGCCAAAATGGCCTTATTTTGCCCAAAAAACACATTTGTCAACAAGTTTTTCGGCTATAAGTAGTCGAAATTAAGTGCAAAATGGATAATTTCGTATATCATTGGATCCGTCTTGAAATTATCTATCAAGCGGTGTGCGTTTCGATCTGATTTTTTGCCAAAATGGCCTTATTTTGCCCAAAAAACCCATTTTTCAACCAGTTTTTCGGCTATAAGTAGTCGAAATTAAGTGCAAAGTGGGTAATGTCGTATATCGTTAGATGCGCCTTAAAATTATCTATCACGTGGTGTGCGACTCGATCCGATTATTTGCCATAATGGCATTATTTTGCCCAAAAAACCCATTTTTCAACCAATTTTTCGGCCATAGGTAGTCGAAATTAAGTGCGAAATAGGTAATGTCGTACATCGTTAGATGCGTCTTGAAATTATCTATCAAGCGGTGTGCGATTCGATCCGATTATTTGCCAAAATAGCCTTATTTTTCCCAAAAAACCCATTTTTCTACCAGTTTTTTGGCTATAAGTATTTGAAATTAAGTGCAGAGTGGGTAATGTCGTAGATCGTTAGATGCGTCTTGAAATTGTCTATCACGTGGTGTGCGATTCGATTGGATTATTTGCCAAAATGGCCTTAGTTTGCCCAAAAAACTTATTTTTCAACCAGTTTTTCGGCCATAAGTAGTCGAAATTAAGTGCAAAGTGGGTAATGTCGTATATCGTTAGATGTGCCTTGAAATTATCTATCACGCGGTGTGCGATTCGATCCGATTATTTGCCAAAATGGCCTTATTTTGCCCATAAAACCCATTTTTCAACCAGTTTTTCGGCTATAAGTAGTCGAAATTAAGTGCAAAATGGATAATTTCGTATATCGTTAGATGCGTCTTGAAATTATCTATCAAGCGGTGTGCGATTCGATCCGATTATTTGCCAAAATGGCCTTATTTTGCCCAAAAAACCAATTTTTCAACCAGTTTTTCGGCTATAAGTAGTCGAAATTAAGTGCGAAATAGGTAATGTCGTATATCGTTAGATGCGTCTTGAAATTATCTATCAAGCGGTGTGCGATTCGATCCGATTATTTGCCAAAATAGCCTTATTTTTCCCAAAAAAACCATTTTTCTACCAGTTTTTTGGCTATAAGTAGTCGAAATTAAGTGCAAAGTGGGTAATGTCGTATATCGTTAGATGTGCCTTGAAATTATCTATCACGCGGTGTGCGATTGGATCCGATTATTTGCCAAAATGGCCTTATTTTGCCCAAAAAACCCATTTTTCAACCAGTTTTTCGGCTATAAGTAGTCGAAATTAAGTGCGAAATAGGTAATGTCGTACATCGTTAGATGCGCCTTAAAATTATCTATCACGTGGTGTGCGATTCAATCAGATTATTTGCCAAAATGGCCTTATTTTGCCCAAAAAACCCATTTTTCAACCAGTTTTTCGGCTATAAGTAGTCGAAATTAAGTGCAAAGTGGGTAATGTCGTACATCATTAGATGCGTCTTGAAATTGTCTATCACGTGGTGTGCGATTCGATCCGATTATTGTCCAAAATGGCCTTATTTTGCCCAAAAAACCCATTTTTTAACCAGTTTTTCGGCCGTAATTAGTCGAAATTACGTGTAAAGTGGGTAATGTCGTACATCATTAGATGCGTCTTGAAATTGTCTATCACGTGTTGTGCAATTCGATTGGATTATTTGCCAAAATGGCCTTATTTCGCCAAAAAAACCCATTTTTCAACCAGTTTTTCGGCTATAAGTAGTCGAAATTAAGTGCAGAGTGGGTAATGTCGTATATCGTTAGATGCGCCTTAAAATTATCTATCACGTGGTGTGGGATTCGATCCGATTATTTGCCAAAATGGCCTTATTTTGCCCAAAAAACCCATTGTTCAACCAGTTTTTCGGCAATAGGTAGTCGAAATTAAGTGCGAAATAGGTAATGTCGTACATCGTTAGATGCGTCTTGAAATTATCTATCAAGCGGTGTGCGATTCGATCCGATTATTTGCCAAAATAGCCTTATTTTTCCCAAAAAACCCATTTTTCTACCAGTTTTTTGGCTATAAGTATTTGAAATTAAGTGCAGAGTGGGTAATGTCGTAGATCGTTAGATGCGTCTTGAAATTGTCTATCACGTGGTGTGCGATTCGATTGGATTATTTGCCAAAATGGCCTTAGTTTGCCCAAAAAACTTATTTTTCAACCAGTTTTTCGGCCATAAGTAGTCGAAATTAAGTGCAAAGTGGGTAATGTCGTATATCGTTAGATGTGCCTTGAAATTATCTATCACGCGGTGTGCGATTCGATCCGATTATTTGCCAAAATGGCCTTATTTTGCCCATAAAACCCATTTTTCAACCAGTTTTTCAGCTATAAGTAGACGAAAGTTTCACCTTTTTTCTCGTCGTTTTCTCCTTTTTTTCCAATTTTCTCGTTTTTTCTCTCGTCGTTTTCTCTTTTTTTTCAAATTTTCTCCTTTATACTCTTGTTGTTTTCTCCTTTTTTTCCAAATTTCTCTTTTTTTTATCTCGTCGTTTTCTCCTTTTTTATAATTTTCTCCTTTTTCTAATTTTCTCCTTTTTTCTCTCGTCGTTTTCTCTTTTTTTCCAATTTTCCCCCTTTTTCTCTCGTTGTTTTCTCCTTTTTTTTACAAATTTCTCCTTTTTTCTCCCTTTGTTTCTCGTTTTTTTCCCAACTTTCTACTATTTCTTACGTTGTTTTCTCCTTTTTCCAAATTTCTCCGGTTTTCTCAATGTTTTCTCCTTTTTACTCCCTTTTCCCCCCGTCGTTTTCTCCATTTTTCCCAATTTCTCCTTTTTCTCTTGTCGTTTTCTCATTTCCCCCCAAATTTCTCCTTTTTTCCTTCGTTGTTTTCTCGTTTTCTTTCAAGTCTCTCCTCTTCTCTTTTTCGTTTTCTCCTTTTTTCCCAAATTTCTACATTTTCTCTCGTTGTTTTTTCCTTTTTCCAAATTTCTCCTTTTCTCTCTCGTTGTCTTTTCCTTTTTCCTCTCGTCGCTTTCTCCATTTTTCCCAATTTTCCTTTTTCTTCTCATCGTTTTCTCCTTTTTCCAAATATCTTCATTTTTTTCTCGTTTCCACATTATCCTCCAAATTTCTCCTTTTTTCTCTCGTCGTTTTCTCCTGTATTCTCAAGTTTCTCCTTTTCTCTTTTTCGTTTTCTCCTTTTTTCCCAAATTTCTACTTTTTCTCTTGTTGTTTTCTCCTTTTTCCAAATTTCTTTTTTTCTTTCTAGTTGTCTTCTCTTTTTTCTCCGTTTTCCTCTCGTCGTTTTCTCCATTTTTCCCAATTTTCCTTTTTCTTCTCGTCGTTTTCTCCTTTTTCCAAATATCTCCTTTTTTTCTCGTTTCCACATTTCCTCCCAAATTTTTCCTTTTTTCTCTCGTCGTTTTCTCTTTTTCCAAATTTCTCCGTTTTTCTTGTCGTTTTCTCCTTTTTTCCCAAATTTATTTTTTTCTCTCATCGTTTTGTCCTTTTTCCAAATTTCTCCTTTTTTCTCTCGTCGTTTTCTCCTTTATTCTCAAGTTTCTCCTTTTCTCTTTTTCGTTTTCTCCTTTTTTCCTAAATTTCTACTTTTTCTCTTGTTGTTTTCTCCTTTTTCCAAATTTTTTTTTTCTCTCTAGTTGTCTTCTCTTTTGTCTCCTTTTTCCTCTCGTCGTTTTCTCCATTTTTCCCAATTTTCCTTTTTCTTCTTTTCGTTTTCTCCTTTTTCCAAATATCTCCTTTTTTTCTCGTTACCACATTTCCCCAAATTTTTCCTTTTTTCTCTCGTCGTTTTCTCTTTTTTTCCAAATTTCTCCGTTTTTCTTGTCGTTTTCTCCTTTTTTCCCAAATTTATTTTTTTCTCTCATCGTTTTCTCCTTTTTCCAAATTTCTTTTTTTTTCTCTCGTCGTTTTCTCTTTTTTTCCAATTTTCTCATTTCTTCTCTCGTCGTTTTCTTTTTTTCCAATTTGCTCCTTTCTCTCGTCGTTTTCTCCTTTTCCTCAATTTTCTCCTTTTTTCCCCGTTGTTTGCTCATTTTTTCCTCGTCGTTTTCTCCTTTTTTCCCAAGCAATTTCCATTAATCGTCGTCAAATCCCAGTGACTTTTATACAATGTCCAAAAATCGTCGTTGAACCGGCGTGAATTTTAAACATTGTCCAAAAAAAGTCGTTGGACTGGAATGATTTTTAGACAATGTCCAAAAATCGTCGTCAAATTCGAGTGATTTTAGACAATGTCCAAAAATCGTTGTCAAATCGCAGTGATTTTTAGACATTGTCTAAATATCGTCGTTAATTCCGAGTGATTTTTAGACAATGTCCAAAATCGTTGTCATGTTATAGTGAGTATTAGACAATGTCCAAAAATCGTCCTCATGTCCGAGTGAATTTTTGACAATGTTTTTAGGCAATGTCCAAAAATCGTCGTCATTTTCGAGTAAATTTTAGACAATGTCCAAAAATCGTCGTCATGTCCGAGGGAGTTTTAGACAATGTCCAAAAATCGTCGTCATGTCCGAGTGAATTTTAGACAATGTCCAAAAATCGTCGTCATGTCCGAGTTAATTTTTAGAAAATGTCCATAATCGTCGTCATGTCCGAGTGAATTTTAGACAATGTCTAAAAATCGCCGTCAGGTCCGAGTGAATTTTTAGTCAATTTCCAAAAATCGTCGTCATGTCCGAGTGAGTTTTAGACAATGTCCAAAAATCGTCGTCAGGTCCGAGTGAATTTTTAGACAATGTCCAAAAATCGTCGTCATGTCCGAGTGAATTTTAGACAAAGTCTAAAATCGTTGTCATGTCCGAGTGAATTTTAGACAATGTCCAAAAATCGTCGTCATGTCCGAGTGAATTTTAGACAATGTCCAAAAATTGTCGTCATGTTTGAGTGAATTTATTGACAATGTCCAAAAATCGTCGTCATGTCCGAGTGAATTTTAGACAATGTCCAAAAATCGTCGACATGTCCGAGTGAATTTTAGACAATGTCCAAAAATCGTCGTTATGTCCGAGTGAATTTTAGTCAATGTCCAAGAATCGTCGTCATGTCCGAGTGAATTTTAGACAATGTCCAAAAATCGTCGTCATGTCCGAGTGAATTTTTGATAATGTTCAAAAATCGTCGTCATGTCCGAGTCAATTTTTAGGCAATGTCCAAAAATCGTCGTCATGTACGAGTGAATTTTAGACAATGTCCAAAATCGTTGTCATGTTATAGTGAGTATTAGACAATGTCCAAAAATCGTCCTCATGTCCGAGTGAATTTTTGACAATGTTTTTAGGCAATGTCCAAAAATCGTCGTCATTTCCGAGTAAATTTTAGAAAATGTCCAAAAATTGTCGTCATGTCCGAGGGAGTTTTAGACAATGTCCAAAAATCGTCGTCATGTCCGAGTGAATTTTAGACAATGTCCAAAAATCGTCGTCATGTCCGAGTTAATTTTTAGAAAATGTCCATAATCGTCGTCATGTCCGAGTGAATTTTAGACAATGTCTAAAAATCGCCGTCAGGTCCGAGTGAATTTTTAGTCAATTTCCAAAAATCGTCGTCATGTCCGAGTGAGTTTTAGACAATGTCCAAAAATCGTCGTCAGGTCCGAGTGAATTTTTAGACAATGTCCAAAAATCGTCGTCATGTCCGAGTGAATTTTAGACAAAGTCTAAAATCGTTGTCATGTCCGAGTGAATTTTAGACAATGTCCAAAAATCGTCGTCATGTCCGAGTGAATTTTAGACAATGTCCAAAAATTGTCGTCATGTTCGAGTGAATTTATTGACAATGTCCAAAAATCGTCGTCATGTCCGAGTGAATTTTAGACAATGTCCAAAAATCGTCGACATGTCCGAGTGAATTTTAGACAATGTCCAAAAATCGTCGACATGTCCGAGTGAATTTTAGACAATGTCCAAAAATCGTCGTCATGTCCGAGTGAATTTTAGACAATGTCCAAAAATCGTCGACATGTCCGAGTGAATTTTAGACAATGTCCAAGAATCGTCGTCATGTCCGAGTGAATTTTAGACAATGTCCAAAAATCGTCGTCATGTCCGAGTGAATTTTTGATAATGTTCAAAAATCGTCGTCATGTCCGAGTCAATTTTTAGGCAATGTCCAAAAATCGTCGTCATGTACGAGTGAATTTTAGACAATGTCCAAAATCGTTGTCATGTTATAGTGAGTTTTAGACAATGTCCAAAAATCGTCGTCATGTCCGAGTGAATTTTTGACAATGTTTTTAGGCAATGTCCAAAAATCGTCGTCATTTCCGAGTAAATTTTAGACAATGTCCAAAAATCGTCGTCATGTCCGAGGGAGTTTTAGACAATGTCCAAAAATCGTCGTCATGTCCGAGTGAATTTTAGACAATGTCCAAAAATCGTCGTCATGTCCGAGTAAATTTTAGACAATGTCCAAAAATCGTCGACATGTTTGAGTAAATTTTAGACAATGTCCAAAAATCATCGTCATGTCCGAGTGAATTTTAGACAATGTCCAAAAATCGTCGGACAAGCCGAGTGAATTATAGACAATGACCAAAAATCGACGTCATGTTTGAGTGAAATTTAGACAATGTCCAAAAAACGTCGTCTTGTCCGAGTGAATTTTAGACAATGTCCAAAAATCGTCGTCATGTCCGTGCAAATTTTTAGACAATGTCCATAATCGTCGTCATGTCCGAGTGAATTTTAGACAATGTCCAAAAATCGTCGTCATGTTCGAGTGAATTTATTGACAATGTCCAAAAATCGTCTTCATTTCCGAGTGAATTTTAGACAATGTCCAAAAATCTTCGTCATGTCCGAGTGAATTTTAGACAATGACCAAAAATCGTCGTCATGTCCGAGTGAGTTTTAGACAATGTCCAAAAATCGTCGTCATGTTCGAGTGATTTTTAGACAATGTCCAAAAATCGTCGTCATATTCGAGTGAATTTTAGACAATGTCCAAAAATCGTCGTCATGTCCGAGTGAGTTTTAGACAATGTCCAAAAATCGTCGTCATGTCCGAGTGAATTTTACACAATGTGCAAAAATCGTCGTCATGTCCGATCGAGTTTTAGACAATGTCCATAATCCTCGTCTTGTCCGAGTGAATTTTAGACAATGTCCAAAAATCATCGTCATGTCCGAGTTAATTTTTAGACAATGTCCATAATCGTCGTCATGTCCGAGTGAATTTTAGACAATGTCTAAAAATCGCCGTCAGGTCCGAGTGAATTTTTAGTCAATTTCCAAAAATCGTCGTCATGTCCGAGTGAGTTTTAGACAATGTCCAAAAATCGTCGTCAGGTCCGAGTGAATTTTTAGACAATGTCCAAAAATCGTCGTCATGTCCGAGTGAATTTTAGACAAAGTCTAAAATCGTTGTCATGTCCGAGTGAATTTTAGACAATGTCCAAAAATCGTCGTCATGTCCGAGTGAATTTTAGACAATGTCCAAAAATCGTCGTCATGTCCGAGTGAATTTTTGATAATGTTCAAAAATCGTCGTCATGTCCGAGTCAATTTTTAGGCAATGTCCAAAAATCGTCGTCATGTACGAGTGAATTTTAGACAATGTCCAAAATCGTTGTCATGTTATAGTGAGTATTAGACAATGTCCAAAAATCGTCGTCATGTCCGAGTGAATTTTTGACAATGTTTTTAGGCAATGTCCAAAAATCGTCGTCATTTCCGAGTAAATTTTAGACAATGTCCAAAAATCGTCGTCATGTCCGAGTGAATTTTAGACAATGTCCAAAAATCGTCGTCATGTCCGAGTTAATTTTTAGAAAATGTCCATAATCGTCGTCATGTCCGAGTGAATTTTAGACAATGTCTAAAAATCGCCGTCAGGTCCGAGTGAATTTTTAGTCTATTTCCAAAAATCGTCGTCATGTCCGAGTGAGTTTTAGACAATGTCCAAAAATCGTCGTCAGGTCCGAGTGAATTTTTAGACAATGTCCAAAAATCGTCGTCATGTCCGAGTGAATTTTAGACAAAGTCTAAAATCGTTGTCATGTCCGAGTGAATTTTAGACAATGTCCAAAAATCGTCGTCATGTCCGAGTGAATTTTTGATAATGTTCAAAAATCGTCGTCATGTCCGAGTCAATTTTTAGGCAATGTCCAAAAATCGTCGTCATGTACGAGTGAATTTTAGACAATGTCCAAAATCGTTGTCATGTTATAGTGAGTTTTAGACAATGTCCAAAAATCGTCGTCATGTCCGAGTGAATTTTTGACAATGTCCAAAAATCGTCGTCATGTCCGAGGGAGTTTTAGACAATGTCCAAAAATCGTCGTCATGTCCGAGTGAATTTTAGACAATGTCCAAAAATCGTCGTCATGTCCGAGTGAATTTTTAGTCAATTTCCAAAAATCGTCGTCATGTCCGAGTGAGTTTTAGACAATGTCCAAAAATCGTCGTCAGGTCCGAGTGAATTTTTAGACAATGTCCAAAAATCGTCGTCATGTCCGAGTGAATTTTAGACAAAGTCTAAAATCGTTGTCATGTCCGAGTGAATTTTAGACAATGTCCAAAAATCGTCGTCATGTCCGAGTGAATTTTAGACAATGTCCAAAAATCGTCGTCATGTCCGAGTGAATTTTTGATAATGTTCAAAAATCGTCGTCATGTCCGAGTCAATTTTTAGGCAATGTCCAAAAATCGTCGTCATGTACGAGTGAATTTTAGACAATGTCCAAAATCGTTGTCATGTTATAGTGAGTATTAGACAATGTCCAAAAATCGTCGTCATGTCCGAGTGAATTTTTGACAATGTTTTTAGGCAATGTCCAAAAATCGTCGTCATTTCCGAGTAAATTTTAGACAATGTCCAAAAATCGTCGTCATGTCCGAGTGAATTTTAGACAATGTCCAAAAATCGTCGTCATGTCCGAGTTAATTTTTAGAAAATGTCCATAATCGTCGTCATGTCCGAGTGAATTTTAGACAATGTCTAAAAATCGCCGTCAGGTCCGAGTGAATTTTTAGTCTATTTCCAAAAATCGTCGTCATGTCCGAGTGAGTTTTAGACAATGTCCAAAAATCGTCGTCAGGTCCGAGTGAATTTTTAGACAATGTCCAAAAATCGTCGTCATGTCCGAGTGAATTTTAGACAAAGTCTAAAATCGTTGTCATGTCCGAGTGAATTTTAGACAATGTCCAAAAATCGTCGTCATGTCCGAGTGAATTTTTGATAATGTTCAAAAATCGTCGTCATGTCCGAGTCAATTTTTAGGCAATGTCCAAAAATCGTCGTCATGTACGAGTGAATTTTAGACAATGTCCAAAATCGTTGTCATGTTATAGTGAGTTTTAGACAATGTCCAAAAATCGTCGTCATGTCCGAGTGAATTTTTGACAATGTCCAAAAATCGTCGTCATGTCCGAGGGAGTTTTAGACAATGTCCAAAAATCGTCGTCATGTCCGAGTGAATTTTAGACAATGTCCAAAAATCGTCGTCATGTCCGAGTAAATTTTAGACAATGTCCAAAAATCGTCGACATGTTTGAGTGAATTTTAGACAATGTCCAAAAATCATCGTCATGTCCGAGTGAATTTTAGACAATGTCCAAAAATCGTCGGACAAGCCGAGTGAATTATAGACAATGACCAAAAATCGACGTCATGTTTGAGTGAAATTTAGACAATGTCCAAAAAACGTCGTCTTTTCCGAGTGAATTTTAGACAATGTCCAAAAATCGTCGTCAGGTCCGTGCAAATTTTTAGACAATGTCCATAATCGTCGTCATGTCCGAGTGGATTTTAGACAATGTCCAAAAATCATCGACATGTCCGAGTGAATTTTAGACAATGTCCAAAAATCGTCGTCATGTCCGAGTGAATTTTAGACAATGTCCAAAAATCGTCGTCATGACTAAATAAATTTTAGAGACAATGTCCAAAAATCGTCGTCATGTTCGAGTGAATTTTAGACAATGTCCAAAAATCGTCGCCATGTCCGAGTGAATTTTAGACAATATCTAAAAATCGTCGGCCAACGATTTTTGGACATTGTCTAAAATTCACTCCGCAAGACCGATAATTTTTGGACATTGTCTAAAATTCACTCGGCAAAACCAACGATTTTTGGATTTTGTCTAAAATTTACTCGGCTTGACCGACGATTTTTGGACATTGTCTAAAATTCACTCGGCAAGACCGACGATTTTTGGACATTGTCTAAAATTCACTCGGCTTGACCAACGATTTTTGGACATTGTCTAAAATTCACTCGGCAAGACCGACGATTTTTGGACATTGTCTAAAATTCACTCGGCTTGACCGACGATTTTTGGACATTGTCTAAAATTCACTCGGCTTGACCGACGATTTTTGGACATTGGCAAAAATTCACTTGGCAAGACTGACGATTTTTGGACATTGTCTAAAATTCACTCGGCTTGACCGACTATTTTTGGACATTGTCTAAAATTCACTCGGCAACACCGACACTTTTTGGACATTGTCTAAAATTCACTCGGCAAGATGACGATTTTTGGACATTGTCTAAAATTCACTCGGCTTGACCAACGATTTTTGGACATTGTCTAAAATTCACTCGGCAAGACCGACGATTTTTGGACATTGTCTAAAATTTACTCGGCAAGACTGACGATTTTTGGACTTTGTCTAAAATTCACTCGGCTTGACCAACGATTTCTGGACATTGTCAAAAATTCACTCGGCAAGACCGAAGATTTTTGGACATTGTCTAAAATTCACTCGGCAAGACCGACGATTTTTGGACATTGTCTAAAATTCACTCGGCAAGATGACGATTTTTGGACATTGTCTAAAATTCACTCGGCAAGACCGACAATTTTTGGACATTGTCTAAAATTCACTCGGCAAGGCCGACGATTTTTGGACATTGTCTAAAATTCACTCGGCAAGACCGGCGATTTTTGGACATTGTCTAAAATTCACTCGGCAAAACCGACGATTTTTGGACATTGTCTAAAATTTACTCGGCTTGACCGACGATTTTTGGACATTGTCTAAAATTCACTCGGCTTGCCCGACGATTTTTGGACATTGTCTAAAATTCACTCGGAAAGACCTACGATTTTTGGACATTGTCTAAAATTCACTCGGCAAGATGACGATTTTTGGAAATTGTCTAAAATTCACTCGGCTTGACCAACGATTTTTGGACATTGTCTAAAATTCACTCGGCAAGACCGATGATTTTTGGACATTGTCTAAAATTCACTCGGCAAGACCGACGATTTTTGGACATTGTGTAAAATTCACTCGGCTTGACCGAAGATTTTGGGACATTGTCTAAAATTCACTCGGCAAGGCCGACAATTTTTGGACATTGTCTAATATTCACTCGGCAAAACGACGATTTTTGGATTTTGTCTAAAATTCGTTCGGCAAAACCGACGATTTTTGGACATTGTCTAAAATTTACTCGGCTTGACCGACGATTTTTGGACATTGTCTAAAATTCACTCGGCAAGACCGATGATTTTTGGACATTGTCTAAAATTCACTCGGCAAGACCGACGATTTTTGGACATTGTGTAAAATTCACTCGGCTTGACCGAAGATTTTGGGACATTGTCTAAAATTCACTCGGCAAGGCCGACAATTTTTGGACATTGTCTAAAATTCACTCGGCAAATCGACGATTTTTGGATTTTGTCTAAAATTCGTTCGGCAAAACCGACGATTTTTGGACATTGTCTAAAATTTACTCGGCTTGACCGACGATTTTTGGACATTGTCAAAAATTTACTCGGCTTGACCGAGGATTTTTGGACATTGTCTAAAATTCACTCGGCAAGACCGACGAATTTTGGATATTGTCTAAAATTCACTCGGCGAGACCGACGATTTTTGGACATTGTCTAAAATTCACTCGGCTTGACCGACGATTTTTGGACATTGGCAAAAATTCACTTGGCAAGACTGACGATTTTTGGACATTGTCTAAAATTCACTCGGCTTGACCGACTATTTTTGGACATTGTCTAAAATTCACTCGGCAACACCGACACTTTTTGGACATTGTCTAAAATTCACTCGGCAAGATGACGATTTTTGGACATTGTCTAAAATTCACTCGGCTTGACCAACGATTTTTGGACATTGTCTAAAATTCACTCGGCAAGACCGACGATTTTTGGACATTGTCTAAAATTTACTCGGCAAGACTGACGATTTTTGGACTTTGTCTAAAATTCACTCGGCTTGACCAACGATTTCTGGACATTGTCAAAAATTCACTCGGCAAGACCGAAGATTTTTGGACATTGTCTAAAATTCACTCGGCAAGACCGACGATTTTTGGACATTGTCTAAAATTCACTCGGCAAGATGACGATTTTTGGACATTGTCTAAAATTCACTCGGCAAGACCGACAATTTTTGGACATTGTCTAAAATTCACTCGGCAAGGCCGACGATTTTTGGACATTGTCTAAAATTCACTCGGCAAGACCGGCGATTTTTGGACATTGTCTAAAATTCACTCGGCAAAACCGACGATTTTTGGACATTGTCTAAAATTCACTCGGCAAGGCCGACTATTTTTGGACATTGTCTAAAATTCACTCGGCAAACCGACGATTTTTGGATTTTGTCTAAAATTCACTCGGCAAGACCGACGATTTTTGGACATTGTCTAAAATTCACTCGGCAAAACCGACGATTTTTGGACATTGTCTAAAATTTACTCGGCTTGACCGACGATTTTTGGACATTGTCAAAAATTTACTCGGCTTGACCGACGATTTTTGGACATTGTCTAAAATTCACTCGGCTTGCCCGACGATTATTGGACATTGTCTAAAATTCACTCGGAAAGACCTACGATTTTTGGACATTGTCTAAAATTCACTCGGCAAGATGACGATTTTTGGAAATTGTCTAAAATTCACTCGGCAAGACCGACGATTTTTGGACATTGTCTAACATTTACTCGGCTTGACTGACGATTTTTGGACATTGTCTAAAATTCACTCGGCAAGACCGACGATTTTTGGACATTGTCTAAAATTCACTCGGCAAGACCGACGATTTTTGGACATTGTGTAAAATTCACTCGGCTTGACCGAAGATTTTGGGACATTGTCAAAAATTCACTCGGCAAAGCCGACAATTTTTGGATTTTGTCTAAACTTCGTTCGGCAAAACCGACGATTTTTGGACATTGTCTAAAATTCATTCGGCTTGACCGACGATTTTTGGACATTGTCAAAAATTTACTCGGCAAGACCGATGATTTTTGGACATTGTCTAAAATTTACTCGGCTTGACCGACGATTTTTGGACATTGTCTAAAATTCACTCGGCAAGACCGACGATTTTTGGACATTGTCTAAAATTCACTCGGCAAGACCGACGAATTTTGGATATTGTCTAAAATTCACTCGGCGAGACCGACGATTTTTGGACATTGTCTAAATTTCACCCGGCAAGACCGACGAATTTTGGACATTGTCTAAAATTCACTCGGCTTGACCAACGATTTTTGGACATTGTCTAAAATTCACTCGGCAAGACCGACGATTTTTGGACATTGTCTAAAATTCACTCGGCTTGACCGACGATTTTTGGACATTGTCTAAATTCACTCGGCAAGACCGACGATTTTTGGACATTGTCTAAAATTCACTCGGGTTGATCGACGATTTTTGGACATTGTCTAAAATTCACTCGGCAAGACCGACGATTTTTGGACATTGTCTAAAATTCACTCGGCAAGACCGACGATTTTTGGACATTGTCTAAAATTCACTCGGCAAGATGACGATTTTTGGACATTGTCTAAAATTCACTCGGCAAGACAGACAATTTTTGGACATTGTGTAAAATTCACTCGGCTTGACCGAAGATTTTTGGACATTGTCTAAAATTCACTCGGCAAGGCCGACTATTTTTGGACATTGTCAAAAATTCACTCGGCAAACCGACGATTTTTGGATTTTGTCTAAAATTCCCTCGGCAAGACCGACGATTTTTGGACATTGTCTAAAATTCACTCGGCAAAACCGACGATTTTTGGACATTGTCTAAAATATACTCGGCTTGACCGAGGATTTTTGGACATTGTCAAAAATTTACTCGGCTTGACCGACGATTTTTGGACATTGTCTAAAATTCACTCGGCTTGCCCGACGATTTTTGGACATTGTCTAAAATTCACTCGGAAAGACCTACGATTTTTGTACATTGTCTAAAATTCACTCGGCAAGATGACGATTTTTGGAAATTATCTAAAATTCACTCGGCTTGACCAACGATTTTTGGACATTGTCTAAAATTCACTCGGCAAGACCGATGATTTTTGGACATTGTCTAAAATTTACTCGGCTTGACCGACGATTTTTGGACATTGTCTAAAATTCACTCGGCAAGACCGACGATTTTTGGACATTGTCTAAATTTCACTCGGCAAGATGACGATTTTTGGACATTGTCTAAAATTCACTCGGCTTGACCGACGATTTTTGGACATTGTCTAAAATTCACTCGGCAAGATGACGATTTTTGGACATTGTCTAAAATTCACTCGGCAAGATGACGATTTTTGGACATTGTCTAAAATTCACTCGGCAAGGCCGACAATTTTTGGACATTGTCTAAAATTCACTCGGCAAACCGACGATTTTTGGATTTTGTCTAAAATTCACTCGGCAAGACCGATGATTTTTGGACATTGTCTAAAATTCACTCGGCAAAACCGACGATTTTTGGACATTGTCTAAAATTTACTCGGCTTAACCGACGATTTTTGGACATTGTCAAAAATTTACTCGGCAAGACCGATGATTTTTGGACATTGTCTAAAATTTACTCGGCTACACCGACGATTTTTGGACATTGTCTAAAATTCACTCGGCAAGACCGACGATTTTTGGACATTGTCTAAAATTCACTCGGCTTGACCGACGATTTTTGGACATTGTCTAAAATTCACTCTGCAAGACCGACGATTTTTGGACATTGTCTAAAATTCACTCGGCAAGACCGACGAATTTTGGATATTGTCTAAAATTCACTCGGCGAGACCGACGATTTTTGGACATTGTCTAAATTTTACCCGGCAAGACCGACGAATTTTGGACATTATCTAAAATTCACTCGGCTTGACCAACGATTTTTGGACATTGTCTAAAATTCACTCGGCAAAACCGACGATTTTTGGACATTGTCTAAAATTTACTCGGCTTGACCGACGATTTTTGGAAATTGTCTAAAATTCACTCGGCAGGACCGACGATTTTTGGACATTGTCTAAAATTCACTCGAATTTGACGACGATTTTTGGACATTGTCTAAAATTCACTCGGACATGACGACGATTTTTGGACATTGTTTAAATTCACTCGGACATGACGACGATTATGGACATTGTCTAAAAATTAATTCGGACACGACGACGATTTTTGGACATTGTCTAAAAATTCACTCGAACATGACGACAATTTTTGGACATTGACGAAAATTCACTCGGCTTGTCTGACGATTTTTGGACATTGTCTAAAATTCACTCGGACATGACGACGAATTTTGGACATTGTCAAAATTCACTCGGAAATGACGACGATTTTTGGACATTGTCTAAAATTTACTCGGAAATGACGACGATTTTTGGACATTGTCTAAAAATTCACTCGGACATGACGACGATGTTTGGACATTGTCTAAAATTTACTCGGAAATGACGACGATTTTTGGACATTGTCTTAAAATTCACTCGGACATGACGACGATTTTTGGACATTGTTTAAATTCACTCGGACATGACGACGATTATTGGACATTGTCTAAAATCACGCGGATTTGACGACGATTTTTGGACATTGTATAAAAGTTACTGGGATTTGACGACGATTAATGGACATTGCTTGGAAAAAAAGGAGAAAACGACGAGGAAAAAATGAGCAAACAACGGGGAAAAAAGGAGAAAATTGGAGAAAAGGAGAAAACGACGAGAGAAAGGAGCAAATTGGAAAAAAAGGAGAAAACGACGAGAGAGAAAAGGAAAAAATTGGAAAAAAAGAGAAAACGACGAGAGAAGAAAGGACGAAATTTGGGGAAAAGAAGAAAACGACGAGAGAAAAAAGGAGAAAGTTCGAAAAAGGAGAAAACGATGAGAGAAAAGGAGAAATTTGGAAAAAAAGGAGAAAACGACAAGAAAAACGGAGAAATTTGGAAAAAAGGAGAAAACGACAATAGAAGAGGAGAAATTTGGTAAAAGGAGAAAACAACGAGAGAAAAAGGAGAAATTTGGGGAAAAAGGAGAAAACGAAAATGAGAAAAGGAGAAACTTGAGAATAAAGGAGAAAACGGCGAGAGAAAAAAGGAGAAATTTGGAGGGAAATGTAGAAACGAGAAAAAAAGGAGATATTTGGAAAAAGGAGAAAACGACGAGAAGAAAAAGGAAAATTGGGGAAAATGGAGAAAAAGACGAGAGGAAAAAGGAGAAAAAAGAGAAGACAACGAGATAGAAAAGGAGAAATTTGGTAAAAGGAGAAAACAACGAGAGAAAAAGTAGAAATTTGGGAAATAAGGAGAAAACGAAAAAGAGAAAAGGAGAAACTTGAGAATAAAGGAGAAAACGACGAGAGAAAAAAGGAGAAATTTGGGGGAAAATGAGAAAACGACGAGAGAAAAATGGAGATATTTGGAAAAAGGAGAAAACGATGAGAAGAAAAAAAAAATTGGGAAAAATGGAGAAAGCGACGAGAGGAAAAAGGAGAAAAAAACAAAAGACAACGAGAGAGAAAAGGAGAAATTTGGAAAAAGGAAAAAACAACGAGAGAAAAAGTAGAAATTTGGGAAAAAAGGAGAAAACGAAAAGGAGAAAATGAGAAACTTGAGAATAAAGGAGAAAACGACGAGAGAAAAAAGGAGATGTTTGGAAAAAGCAGAAAACGACGAGAAAAAAAGGAGAAATTGGGAAAAATAGAGAAAACGTCGAGGAGAAAAGGGAGAAAAAAGGAGAAAACATAGACAGAAACGGAGAAATTTGGGAAAAGGAGAAAACAACGTAAGAAATAGTAGAAAGTTGGGAAAAAAGGAGAATCAAAGAGAGAGAAAATGAGAAATTTGTAAAAAAAGGAGAAAACAACGAGAAAAAAAGGGAGAAAATTGGAAAAAAGGAGAAAACGACGAGAGAGAAAATAAGAAAAAGTAGAAAATTAGAAAAAGGAGAAAATTATAAAAAAGGAGAAAACGACGAGATAAAAAAGGAGAAATTTGGAAAAAAGGAGAAAACAACAAGAGAATCAAGGAGAAAATTTGAAAAAATGAGAAAAAGACGAGAAAAAAAACGAGAAAATTGGAAAAAAAGGAGAAAACGACGAGAAAAAAGGTGAAACTTTCGACTACTTATTGCCGAAAAACTGATTGAAAAATGGGTTTTTTGGGCAAAATAAGGCCATTTTGGACAATAATCGGATCAAACTCCGGTTAAACTCGGTTTAAACTCGAATTAAACTCGATTTAAACTCGATTTAAACTATGTTTAAACTCGATTTGAACAGTGTTCAAATTCGGTTTAAAAGTGGCGGGGCCAAACGGGAAAGAGGCGTGGGTAACCAACAAAGGGGCGGTGCTAGATGGAAAAGAGGTGCTAGATGGAAAGGGCGGTGCTTGGTGGAAAAGGGGCGGGACCAGCCAATTGTAGCCGACAAAAATTGCTGAGAAACGTGTTTTTGTGCTAAAATAAGGCCATTTTGGACAATAATCGGATCGAATCACACACCACGTGATAGATAATTTTAAGGCGCATCTAACGATATACGACATTACCCATTTCGCACATAATTTCGTTTACTTACAGCCGAAAAACTGGTTGAAAAATGGGTTTTTTGGGCAAAATAAGGCTATTTTGGCAAACAATCGGATCGAATCGCACATCACGTGATAATACATGCGGATATGGCGGATATTGCGGATATCATATCCGCCATATAAACCATATCCGCAATATCCGCATATCTGCCATATCCGCATATCCGCAAAATCCAAAAAAATTCGATTTTTGGGGTTTTTTTGTTATTTTTTGTTATTTACTATTATCTTATGATATAGAACATTAAAATACGCATCGAACAGTATGAAATTTTTGTAATTTTTTTTACATTTTGGATATTTTAAGCAAGAAAAACGTTTTTTTTTGGGGATATTTTGCGGATATTTCGCGGTTTTTGTAACTTTTTCGGTATCCATTATGAACCGATGTCATTTTTGTCTCATTTATGATATAGAACATTAAAATAGGCATCGGATAGTATAAAATAGTTGCCACTTTTTTAACATTTTGGATCTTTTAGCCATGAAAAACCTTTATTTTTGTTAATTTTTCGCGGTTTTTGTGACTTTTTCGATATCTATTATAAACCGATGTCAATTTTGACTCAAGTATGAAATAGAACATTAAATAACGCATAGAACAGTATGAAATAGTTGCTAGTTTTATAACATTTTGGGTATTTTATGAAGGAAAAACTGTAATTTTTGCTGATTTTTTGCGGTTTTTATGATATTTCCGACATTTATTACGGACAGATATAAATTTAGTCTAGAAATATACATAAAGCAGTAAAAGACGAATCGACCAGTATTAATTCGTTGCCAAATTATCCTACATATCCACAAAATAAGCAATATCCGTAATATCCACCATATACGAAATATCCGCATTATCCGCAATATCAAAAAAATGTGATTTTTTGCAGTTTATTTGATATTTCCTACATATTTAATGGCTGACATTAATTTTAAATAAGATATGATATAGAACAATTATATATACATCGACCGGTATGAAATAGTTGCCATTTTTAAAACAATTTGGATATTTTATATATTGCGGATATGGCGGATATTGAGGATATGGCGGATATGGTTTATTTTGTTGATATGTAGGATATTTTGGTAACTAGTTAATACTGGTCGATTCGTCTTTTAATGCTTTATGTATATTTCTAGACAAAATTAACATCGGTTTATAATAAATGTCGGAAATATCGCAAAATATCTGCAAAAATTTCCGTTATTCCTTCATAAAATTGCAAAATGTTATAAAACTAGTAACTATTTCATACCGTTCGATGCGTATTCTCATGTTCTATATCGTAAAAGAGTCAAAATTAACATAGGTTCATAATTGATACCGAAAAAGTGACAAAAACCGCGAAATATCCGCAAAACATCCGCAAAAATAAACGTTTTTCTTGCTTAAAATATCCAAAATGTAAAAAAAATGACAAAAATTTCATACTGTTCGATGCGTATTCTCATGTTCTATATCATAAAATAATAATAAATACCAAAAATAACTCAAAAACCCCCCAAAATCGCATTTCTTTGGATTTTGCGGATATGCGGATATGGCGGATACGCAAAAATAAACGTTTTTCTTGCTTAAAATAGCCAAAATGTAAAAAAAATGACAAAAATTTCATACTGTTCGATGCGTATTCTCATGTTCTATATCATAAAATAATAATAAATACCAAAAATAACTCAAAAACCCCCCAAAATCGCATTTCTTTGGATTTTGCGGATATGCGGATATGGCGGATACGCAAAAATAAACGTTTTTCTTGCTTAAAATATCCAAAATGTAAAAAAAATGACAAAAATTTCATACTGTTCGATGCGTATTCTCATGTTCTATATCATAAAATAATAATAAATACCAAAAATAACTCAAAAACCCCCCAAAATCGCATTTCTTTGGATTTTGCGGATATGCGGATATGGCGGATACGCAAAAATAAACGTTTTTCTTGCTTAAAATAGCCAAAATGTAAAAAAAATGACAAAAATTTCATACTGTTCGATGCGTCTTCTCATGTTCTATATCATAAAATAATAATAAATACCAAAAATAACTCAAAAACCCCCCAAAATCGCATTTCTTTGGATTTTGCGGATATGCGGATATGGCGGATACGCAAAAATAAACGTTTTTCTTGCTTAAAATAGCCAAAATGTAAAAAAAATGACAAAAATTTCATACTGTTCGATGCGTATTCTCATGTTCTATATCATAAAATAATAATAAATACCAAAAATAACTCAAAAACCCCCCAAAATCGCATTTCTTTGGATTTTGCGGATATGCGGATATGGCGGATACGCAAAAATAAACGTTTTTCTTGCTTAAAATAGCCAAAATGTAAAAAAAATGACAAAAATTTCATACTGTTCGATGCGTATTCTCATGTTCTATATCATAAAATAATAATAAATACCAAAAATAACTCAAAAACCCCCCAAAATCGCATTTCTTTGGATTTTGCGGATATGCGGATATGGCGGATACGCAAAAATAAATGTTTTTCTTGCTTAAAATAGCCAAAATGTAAAAAAAATGACAAAAATTTCATACTGTTCGATGCGTATTCTCATGTTCTATATCATAAAATAATAATAAATACCAAAAATAACTCAAAAACCCCCCAAAATCGCATTTCTTTGGATTTTGCGGATATGCGGATATGGCGGATACGCAAAAATAAACGTTTTTCTTGCTTAAAATAGCCAAAATGTAAAAAAAATGACAAAAATTTCATACTGTTCGATGCGTATTCTCATGTTCTATATCATAAAATAATAATAAATACCAAAAATAACTCAAAAACCCCCCAAAATCGGATTTCTTTGGATTTTGCGGATATGCGGATATGGCGGATACGCAAAAATAAACGTTTTTCTTGCTTAAAATAGCCAAAATGTAAAAAAAATGACAAAAATTTCATACTGTTCGATGCGTATTCTCATGTTCTATATCATAAAATAATAATAAATACCAAAAATAACTCAAAAACCCCCCAAAATCGCATTTCTTTGGATTTTGCGGATATGCGGATATGGCGGATACGCAAAAATAAACGTTTTTCTTGCTTAAAATAGCCAAAATGTAAAAAAAATGACAAAAATTTCATACTGTTCGATGCGTATTCTCATGTTCTATATCATAAAATAATAATAAATACCAAAAATAACTCAAAAACCCCCCAAAATCGCATTTCTTTGGATTTTGCGGATATGCGGATATGGCGGATACGCAAAAATAAACGTTTTTCTTGCTTAAAATAGCCAAAATGTAAAAAAAATGACAAAAATTTCATACTGTTCGATGCGTATTCTCATGTTCTATATCATAAAATAATAATAAATACCAAAAATAACTCAAAAACCCCCCAAAATCGCATTTCTTTGGATTTTGCGGATATGCGGATATGGCGGATACGCAAAAATAAACGTTTTTCTTGCTTAAAATAGCCAAAATGTAAAAAAAATGACAAAAATTTCATACTGTTCGATGCGTATTCTCATGTTCTATATCATAAAATAATAATAAATACCAAAAATAACTCAAAAACCCCCCAAAATCGCATTTCTTTGGATTTTGCGGATATGCGGATATGGCGGATACGCAAAAATAAACGTTTTTCTTGCTTAAAATAGCCAAAATGTAAAAAAAATGACAAAAATTTCATACTGTTCGATGCGTATTCTCATGTTCTATATCATAAAATAATAATAAATACCAAAAATAACTCAAAAACCCCCCAAAATCGCATTTCTTTGGATTTTGCGGATATGCGGATATGGCGGATACGCAAAAATAAACGTTTTTCTTGCTTAAAATAGCCAAAATGTAAAAAAAATGACAAAAATTTTATACTGTTCGATGCGTATTCTCATGTTCTATATCATAAAATAATAATAAATACCAAAAATAACTCAAAAACCCCCCAAAATCGCATTTCTTTGGATTTTGCGGATATGCGGATATGGCGGATACGCAAAAATAAACGTTTTTCTTGCTTAAAATAGCCAAAATGTAAAAAAAATGACAAAAATTTCATACTGTTCGATGCGTATTCTCATGTTCTATATCATAAAATAATAATAAATACCAAAAATAACTCAAAAACCCCCCAAAATCGCATTTCTTTGGATTTTGCGGATATGCGGATATGGCGGATACGCAAAAATAAATGTTTTTCTTGCTTAAAATAGCCAAAATGTAAAAAAAATGACAAAAATTTCATACTGTTCGATGCGTATTCTCATGTTCTATATCATAAAATAATAATAAATACCAAAAATAACTCAAAAACCCCCCAAAATCGCATTTCTTTGGATTTTGCGGATATGCGGATATGGCGGATACGCAAAAATAAACGTTTTTCTTGCTTAAAATAGCCAAAATGTAAAAAAAATGACAAAAATTTCATACTGTTCGATGCGTATTCTCATGTTCTATATCATAAAATAATAATAAATACCAAAAATAACTCAAAAACCCCCCAAAATCGCATTTCTTTGGATTTTGCGGATATGCGGATACGCAAAAATAAACGTTTTTCTTGCTTAAAATAGCCAAAATGTAAAAAAAATGACAAAAATTTCATACTGTTCGATGCGTATTCTCATGTTCTATATCATAAAATAATAATAAATACCAAAAATAACTCAAAAACCCCCCAAAATCGCATTTCTTTGGATTTTGCGGATATGCGGATATGGCGGATACGCAAAAATAAACGTTTTTCTTGCTTAAAATAGCCAAAATGTAAAAAAAATGACAAAAATTTTATACTGTTCGATGCGTATTCTCATGTTCTATATCATAAAATAATAATAAATACCAAAAATAACTCAAAAACCCCCCAAAATCGCATTTCTTTGGATTTTGCGGATATGCGGATATGGCGGATACGCAAAAATAAACGTTTTTCTTGCTTAAAATAGCCAAAATGTAAAAAAAATGACAAAAATTTCATACTGTTCGATGCGTATTCTCATGTTCTATATCATAAAATAATAATAAATACCAAAAATAACTCAAAAACCCCCCAAAATCGCATTTCTTTGGATTTTGCGGATATGCGGATATGGCGGATACGCAAAAATAAACGTTTTTCTTGCTTAAAATAGCCAAAATGTAAAAAAAATGACAAAAATTTCATACTGTTCGATGCGTATTCTCATGTTCTATATCATAAAATAATAATAAATACCAAAAATAACTCAAAAACCCCCCAAAATCGCATTTCTTTGGATTTTGCGGATATGCGGATATGGCGGATACGCAAAAATAAACGTTTTTCTTGCTTAAAATAGCCAAAATGTAAAAAAAATGACAAAAATTTCATACTGTTCGATGCGTATTCTCATGTTCTATATCATAAAATAATAATAAATACCAAAAATAACTCAAAAACCCCCCAAAATCGCATTTCTTTGGATTTTGCGGATATGCGGATATGGCGGATACGCAAAAATAAACGTTTTTCTTGCTTAAAATAGCCAAAATGTAAAAAAAATGACAAAAATTTCATACTGTTCGATGCGTATTCTCATGTTCTATATCATAAAATAATAATAAATACCAAAAATAACTCAAAAACCCCCCAAAATCGCATTTCTTTGGATTTTGCGGATATGCGGATATGGCGGATACGCAAAAATAAACGTTTTTCTTGCTTAAAATAGCCAAAATGTAAAAAAAATGACAAAAATTTCATACTGTTCGATGCGTATTCTCATGTTCTATATCATAAGATAATAATAAATGCCAAAAATAACTCAAAAACCCCCAAAAATCGCATTTTTTTGGATTTTGCGGATATGCGGATATGGCGGATACGCGGATATTGCGGATATGGCGGATACGGCGGATATCATATCCGCGACGGATATCATATCCGCCATATCCGCAATATCCGCCATATCCGCATATCCGCAAAATCCAAAAAAATGCGATTTTTGGGGGTTTTTTGTTATTTTTTGTTATTTATTATTATCTTATGATATAGAACATGAGAATACGCATCGAACAGTATGAAATTTTTGTCATTTTTTTACATTTTGGCTATTTTAAGCAAGAAAAACTTTTATTTTTGCGTATCCGCCATATCCGCATATCCGCAAAATCCAAAGAAATGCGATTTTGGGGGGTTTTTGAGTTATTTTTGGTATTTATAATTATTTTATGATATAGAACATGAGAATACGCATCGAACAGTATGAAATTTTTGTCATTTTTTTTACATTTTGGATATTTTAAGCAAGAAAAACGTTTATTTTTGCGGATATTTTGCGGATATTTCGCGGTTTTTGTAACTTTTTCGGTATCAATTATGAACCGATGTCATTTTTGTCTCATTTATGATATAGAACATTAAAATAGGCATCGGATTGTATAAAATAGTTGCCACTTTTTTAACATTTTGGATATTTTAGGCATGAAAAACCTTTAATTTCGCGAATTTTTCGCGGTTTTTGTGACTTTTTTGGTATCTATTATGAACCGATCTTAATTTTGACTCATGTATGATATAGTATATTAAAATACGCATCGGATAGTATGAAATAGTTGCCATTTTTATAGCATTTTGGATCTTTTAGCCATGAAAAACCTTTATTTTTGTTAATTTTTCGCGGTTTTTGTGACTTTTTCGGTATCTATTATAAACCGATGTCAATTTTGACTCAAGTATGAAATAGAACATTAAATAACGCATAGAACAGTATGAAATAGTTGCTAGTTTTATAACATTTTGGGTATTTTATGAAGGAAAAACTGTAATTTTTGCTGATTTTTTGCGGTTTTTATGATATTTCCGACATTTATTACGGACAGATATAAATTTAGTCTAGAAATATACATAAAGCAGTAAAAGACGAATCGACCAGTATTAATTCGTTGCCAAATTATCCTACATATCCACAAAATAAGCAATATCCGTAATATCCACCATATACGAAATATCCGCATTATCCGCAATATCAAAAAAATGTGATTTTTTGCAGTTTATTTGATATTTCCTACATATTTAATGGACTGACATTAATTTTTAATAAGATATGATATAGAACAATTATATACGCATCGACCGGTATGAAATAGTTGCCATTTTTAAAACAATTTGGATATTTTATATATTGCGGATATGGCGGATATTGAGGATATGGCGGATATGGTTTATTTTGTTGATATGTAGGATATTTTGGTAACTAGTTAATACTGGTCGATTCGTCTTTTAATGCTTTATGTATATTTCTAGACAAAATTAACATCGGTCCATAATAAATGTCGGAAATATCAAAAAAACCGCAAAATATCTGCAAAAATTTCCGTTATTCCTTCATAAAATATGCAAAATGTTATAAAACTAGTAACTATTTCATACCGTTCGATGCGTATTCTCATGTTCTATATCGTAAAAGAGTCAAAATTAACATAGGTTCATAATTGATACCGAAAAAGTGACAAAAACCGCGAAATATCCGCAAAAAATCCGCAAAAATAAACGTTTTTCTTGCTTAAAATATCCAAAATGTAAAAAAAATGACAAAAATTTCATACTGTTCGATGCATATTCTCATGTTCTATATCATAAAATAATAATAAATACCAAAAATAACTCAAAACCCCCCCAAAATCGCATTTCTTTGGATTTTGCGGATATGCGGATATGGCGGATACGCAAAAATAAACGTTTTTCTTGCTTAAAATAGCCAAAATGTAAAAAAAATGACAAAAATTTCATACTGTTCGATGCGTATTCTCATGTTCTATTTCATAAAATAATAATAAATACCAAAAATAACTCAAAAACCCCCCAAAATCGCATTTCTTTGGATTTTGCGGATATGCGGATATGGCGGATACGCAAAAATAAACGTTTTTCTTGCTTAAAATAGCCAAAATGTAAAAAAAATGACAAAAATTTCATACTGTTCGATGCGTATTCTCATGTTCTATATCATAAAATAATAATAAATACCAAAAATAACTCAAAAACCCCCCAAAATCGCATTTCTTTGGATTTTGCGGATATGCGGATATGGCGGATACGCAAAAATAAACGTTTTTCTTGCTTAAAATAGCCAAAATGTAAAAAAAATGACAAAAATTTCATACTGTTCGATGCGTATTCTCATGTTCTATATCATAAAATAATAATAAATACCAAAAATAACTCAAAAACCCCCCAAAATCGCATTTCTTTGGATTTTGCGGATATGCGGATATGGCGGATACGCAAAAATAAACGTTTTTCTTGCTTAAAATAGCCAAAATGTAAAAAAAATGACAAAAATTTCATACTGTTCGATGCGTATTCTCATGTTCTATATCATAAGATAATAATAAATACCAAAAATAACTCAAAAACCCCCCAAAATCGCATTTCTTTGGATTTTGCGGATATGCGGATATGGCGGATACGCAAAAATAAACGTTTTTCTTGCTTAAAATAGCCAAAATGTAAAAAAAATGACAAAAATTTCATACTGTTCGATGCGTATTCTCATGTTCTATATCATAAAATAATAATAAATACCAAAAATAACTCAAAAACCCCCCAAAATCGCATTTCTTTGGATTTTGCGGATATGCGGATATGGCAGATACGCAAAAATAAACGTTTTTCTTGCTTAAAATAGCCAAAATGTAAAAAAAATGACAAAAATTTCATACTGTTCGATGCGTATTCTCATGTTCTATATCATAAAATAATAATAAATACCAAAAATAACTCAAAAACCCCCCAAAATCGCATTTCTTTGGATTTTGCGGATATGCGGATATGGCGGATACGCAAAAATAAACGTTTTTCTTGCTTAAAATAGCCAAAATGTAAAAAAAATGACAAAAATTTCATACTGTTCGATGCGTATTCTCATGTTCTATATCATAAGATAATAATAAATACCAAAAATAACTCAAAAACCCCCAAAAATCGCATTTCTTTGGATTTTGCGGATATGCGGATATGGCGGATACGCAAAAATAAACGTTTTTCTTGCTTAAAATAGCCAAAATGTAAAAAAAATGACAAAAATTTCATACTGTTCGATGCGTATTCTCATGTTCTATATCATAAAATAATAATAAATACCAAAAATAACTCAAAAACCCCCCAAAATCGCATTTCTTTGGATTTTGCGGATATGCGGATATGGCGGATACGCAAAAATAAACGTTTTTCTTGCTTAAAATAGCCAAAATGTAAAAAAAATGACAAAAATTTCATACTGTTCGATGCGTATTCTCATGTTCTATTTCATAAAATAATAATAAATACCAAAAATAACTCAAAAACCCCCCAAAATCGCATTTCTTTGGATTTTGCGGATATGCGGATATGGCGGATACGCAAAAATAAACGTTTTTCTTGCTTAAAATAGCCAAAATGTAAAAAAAATGACAAAAATTTCATACTGTTCGATGCGTATTCTCATGTTCTATATCATAAAATAATAATAAATACCAAAAATAACTCAAAAACCCCCCAAAATCGCATTTCTTTGGATTTTGCGGATATGCGGATATGGCGGATACGCAAAAATAAACGTTTTTCTTGCTTAAAATAGCCAAAATGTAAAAAAAATGACAAAAATTTCATACTGTTCGATGCGTATTCTCATGTTCTATATCATAAAATAATAATAAATACCAAAAATAACTCAAAAACCCCCCAAAATCGCATTTCTTTGGATTTTGCGGATATGCGGATATGGCGGATACGCAAAAATAAACGTTTTTCTTGCTTAAAATAGCCAAAATGTAAAAAAAATGACAAAAATTTCATACTGTTCGATGCGTATTCTCATGTTCTATATCATAAGATAATAATAAATACCAAAAATAACTCAAAAACCCCCCAAAATCGCATTTCTTTGGATTTTGCGGATATGCGGATATGGCGGATACGCAAAAATAAACGTTTTTCTTGCTTAAAATAGCCAAAATGTAAAAAAAATGACAAAAATTTCATACTGTTCGATGCGTATTCTCATGTTCTATATCATAAAATAATAATAAATACCAAAAATAACTCAAAAACCCCCCAAAATCGCATTTCTTTGGATTTTGCGGATATGCGGATATGGCGGATACGCAAAAATAAACGTTTTTCTTGCTTAAAATAGCCAAAATGTAAAAAAAATGACAAAAATTTCATACTGTTCGATGCGTATTCTCATGTTCTATATCATAAAATAATAATAAATACCAAAAATAACTCAAAAACCCCCCAAAATCGCATTTCTTTGGATTTTGCGGATATGCGGATATGGCGGATACGCAAAAATAAACGTTTTTCTTGCTTAAAATAGCCAAAATGTAAAAAAAATGACAAAAATTTCATACTGTTCGATGCGTATTCTCATGTTCTATATCATAAGATAATAATAAATGCCAAAAATAACTCAAAAACCCCCAAAAATCGCATTTTTTTGGATTTTGCGGATATGCGGATATGGCGGATACGCAAAAATAAACGTTTTTCTTGCTTAAAATAGCCAAAATGTAAAAAAAATGACAAAAATTTCATACTGTTCGATGCGTATTCTCATGTTCTATATCATAAAATAATAATAAATACCAAAAATAACTCAAAAACCCCCCAAAATCGCATTTCTTTGGATTTTGCGGATATGCGGATATGGCGGATACGCAAAAATAAACGTTTTTCTTGCTTAAAATAGCCAAAATGTAAAAAAAATGACAAAAATTTCATACTGTTCGATGCGTATTCTCATGTTCTATATCATAAGATAATAATAAATACCAAAAATAACTCAAAAACCCCCAAAAATCGCATTTTTTTGGATTTTGCGGATATGCGGATATGGCGGATACGCGGATATTGCGGATATGGCGGATACGGCGGATATCATATCCGCGGCGGATATCATATCCGCGGCGGATGTCATATCCGCGACGGATATCATATCCGCCATATCCGCAATATCCGCCATATCCGCATATCCGCAAAATCCAAAAAAATGCGATTTTTGGGGGTTTTTTGTTATTTTTTGTTATTTATTATTATCTTATGATATAGAACATGAGAATACGCATCGAACAGTATGAAATTTTTGTCATTTTTTTTACATTTTGGCTATTTTAAGCAAGAAAAACTTTTATTTTTGCGTATCCGCCATATCCGCATATCCGCAAAATACAAAGAAATGCGATTTTGGGGGGTTTTTGAGTTATTTTTGGTATTTATTATTATTTTATGATATAGAACATGAGAATACGCATCGAACAGTATGAAATTTTTGTCATTTTTTTTACATTTTGGATATTTTAAGCAAGAAAAACGTTTTTTTTTGCGGATATTTTGCGGATATTTCGCGGTTTTTGTAACTTTTTCGGTATCCATTATGAACCGATGTCATTTTTGTCTCATTTATGATATAGAACATTAAAATAGGCATCGGATAGTATAAAATAGTTGCCACTTTTTTAACATTTTGGATATTTTAGGCATGAAAAACCTTTAATTTCGCGAATTTTTCGCGGTTTTTGTGACTTTTTTGGTATCTATTATGAACCGATCTTAATTTTGACTCATGTATGATATAGTATATTAAAATACGCATCGGATAGTATGAAATAGTTGCCATTTTTATAGCATTTTGGATCTTTTAGCCATGAAAAACCTTTATTTTTGTTAATTTTTCGCGGTTTTTGTGACTTTTTCGGTATCTATTATAAACCGATGTCAATTTTGACTCAAGTATGAAATAGAACATTAAATAACGCATAGAACAGTATGAAATAGTTGCTAGTTTTATAACATTTTGGGTATTTTATGAAGGAAAAACTGTAATTTTTGCTGATTTTTTGCGGTTTTTATGATATTTCCGACATTTATTACGGACAGATATAAATTTAGTCTAGAAATATACATAAAGCAGTAAAAGACGAATCGACCAGTATTAATTCGTTGCCAAATTATCCTACATATCCACAAAATAAGCAATATCCGTAATATCCACCATATACGAAATATCCGCATTATCCGCAATATCAAAAAAATGTGATTTTTTGCAGTTTATTTGATATTTCCTACATATTTAATGGACTGACATTAATTTTTAATAAGATATGATATAGAACAATTATATACGCATCGACCGGTATGAAATAGTTGCCATTTTTAAAACAATTTGGATATTTTATATATTGCGGATATGGCGGATATTGAGGATATGGCGGATATGGTTTATTTTGTTGATATGTAGGATATTTTGGTAACTAGTTAATACTGGTCGATTCGTCTTTTAATGCTTTATGTATATTTCTAGACAAAATTAACATCGGTCCATAATAAATGTCGGAAATATCAAAAAAACCGCAAAATATCTGCAAAAATTTCCGTTATTCCTTCATAAAATATGCAAAATGTTATAAAACTAGTAACTATTTCATACCGTTCGATGCGTATTCTCATGTTCTATATTGTAAAAGAGTCAAAATTAACATAGGTTCATAATTGATACCGAAAAAGTGACAAAAACCGCGAAATATCCGCAAAACATCCGCAAAAATAAACGTTTTTCTTGCTTAAAATATCCAAAATGTAAAAAAAATGACAAAAATTTCATACTGTTCGATGCATATTCTCATGTTCTATATCATAAAATAATAATAAATACCAAAAATAACTCAAAACCCCCCCAAAATCGCATTTCTTTGGATTTTGCGGATATGCGGATATGGCGGATACGCAAAAATAAACGTTTTTCTTGCTTAAAATAGCCAAAATGTAAAAAAAATGACAAAAATTTCATACTGTTCGATGCGTATTCTCATGTTCTATATCATAAAATAATAATAAATACCAAAAATAACTCAAAAACCCCCCAAAATCGCATTTCTTTGGATTTTGCGGATATGCGGATATGGCGGATACGCAAAAATAAACGTTTTTCTTGCTTAAAATAGCCAAAATGTAAAAAAAATGACAAAAATTTCATACTGTTCGATGCGTATTCTCATGTTCTATATCATAAAATAATAATAAATACCAAAAATAACTCAAAAACCCCCCAAAATCGCATTTCTTTGGATTTTGCGGATATGCGGATATGGCGGATACGCAAAAATAAACGTTTTTCTTGCTTAAAATAGCCAAAATGTAAAAAAAATGACAAAAATTTCATACTGTTCGATGCGTATTCTCATGTTCTATATCATAAAATAATAATAAATACCAAAAATAACTCAAAAACCCCCCAAAATCGCATTTCTTTGGATTTTGCGGATATGCGGATATGGCGGATACGCAAAAATAAACGTTTTTCTTGCTTAAAATAGCCAAAATGTAAAAAAAATGACAAAAATTTCATACTGTTCGATGCGTATTCTCATGTTCTATATCATAAAATAATAATAAATACCAAAAATAACTCAAAAACCCCCCAAAATCGCATTTCTTTGGATTTTGCGGATATGCGGATATGGCGGATACGCAAAAATAAACGTTTTTCTTGCTTAAAATAGCCAAAATGTAAAAAAAATGACAAAAATTTCATACTGTTCGATGCGTATTCTCATGTTCTATATCATAAGATAATAATAAATACCAAAAATAACTCAAAAACCCCCAAAAATCGCATTTTTTTGGATTTTGCGGATATGCGGATATGGCGGATACGCGGATATTGCGGATATGGCGGATACGGCGGATATCATATCCGCGGCGGATATCATATCCGCGGCGGATATCATATCCGCGACGGATATCATATCCGCCATATCCGCAATATCCGCCATATCCGCATATCCGCAAAATCCAAAAAAATGCGATTTTTGGGGGTTTTTTGTTATTTTTTGTTATTTATTATTATCTTATGATATAGAACATGAGAATACGCATCGAACAGTATGAAATTTTTGTCATTTTTTTTACATTTTGGCTATTTTAAGCAAGAAAAACTTTTATTTTTGCGTATCCGCCATATCCGCATATCCGCAAAATACAAAGAAATGCGATTTTGGGGGGTTTTTGAGTTATTTTTGGTATTTATTATTATTTTATGATATAGAACATGAGAATACGCATCGAACAGTATGAAATTTTTGTCATTTTTTTTACATTTTGGATATTTTAAGCAAGAAAAACGTTTTTTTTTGCGGATATTTTGCGGATATTTCGCGGTTTTTGTAACTTTTTCGGTATCCATTATGAACCGATGTCATTTTTGTCTCATTTATGATATAGAACATTAAAATAGGCATCGGATAGTATAAAATAGTTGCCACTTTTTTAACATTTTGGATATTTTAGGCATGAAAAACCTTTAATTTCGCGAATTTTTCGCGGTTTTTGTGACTTTTTTGGTATCTATTATGAACCGATCTTAATTTTGACTCATGTATGAAATAGTATATTAAAATACGCATCGGATAGTATGAAATAGTTGCCATTTTTATAGCATTTTGGATCTTTTAGCCATGAAAAACCTTTATTTTTGTTAATTTTTCGCGGTTTTTGTGACTTTTTCGGTATCTTTTATAAACCGATGTCAATTTTGACTCAAGTATGAAATAGAACATTAAATAACGCATAGAACAGTATGAAATAGTTGCTAGTTTTATAACATTTTGGGTATTTTATGAAGGAAAAACTGTAATTTTTGCTGATTTTTTGCGGTTTTTATGATATTTCCGACATTTATTACGGACAGATATAAATTTAGTCTAGAAATATACATAAAGCAGTAAAAGACGAATCGACCAGTATTAATTCGTTGCCAAATTATCCTACATATCCACAAAATAAGCAATATCCGTAATATCCACCATATACGAAATATCCGCATTATCCGCAATATCAAAAAAATGTGATTTTTTGCAGTTTATTTGATATTTCCTACATATTTAATGGACTGACATTAATTTTTAATAAGATATGATATAGAACAATTATATACGCATCGACCGGTATGAAATAGTTGCCATTTTTAAAACAATTTGGATATTTTATATATTGCGGATATGGCGGATATTGAGGATATGGCGGATATGGTTTATTTTGTTGATATGTAGGATATTTTGGTAACTAGTTAATACTGGTCGATTCGTCTTTTAATGCTTTATGTATATTTCTAGACAAAATTAACATCGGTCCATAATAAATGTCGGAAATATCAAAAAAACCGCAAAATATCTGCAAAAATTTCCGTTATTCCTTCATAAAATATGCAAAATGTTATAAAACTAGTAACTATTTCATACCGTTCGATGCGTATTCTCATGTTCTATATTGTAAAAGAGTCAAAATTAACATAGGTTCATAATTGATACCGAAAAAGTGACAAAAACCGCGAAATATCCGCAAAACATCCGCAAAAATAAACGTTTTTCTTGCTTAAAATATCCAAAATGTAAAAAAAATGACAAAAATTTCATACTGTTCGATGCATATTCTCATGTTCTATATCATAAAATAATAATAAATACCAAAAATAACTCAAAACCCCCCCAAAATCGCATTTCTTTGGATTTTGCGGATATGCGGATATGGCGGATACGCAAAAATAAACGTTTTTCTTGCTTAAAATAGCCAAAATGTAAAAAAAATGACAAAAATTTCATACTGTTCGATGCGTATTCTCATGTTCTATTTCATAAAATAATAATAAATACCAAAAATAACTCAAAAACCCCCCAAAATCGCATTTCTTTGGATTTTGCGGATATGCGGATATGGCGGATACGCAAAAATAAACGTTTTTCTTGCTTAAAATAGCCAAAATGTAAAAAAAATGACAAAAATTTCATACTGTTCGATGCGTATTCTCATGTTCTATATCATAAAATAATAATAAATACCAAAAATAACTCAAAAACCCCCCAAAATCGCATTTCTTTGGATTTTGCGGATATGCGGATATGGCGGATACGCAAAAATAAACGTTTTTCTTGCTTAAAATAGCCAAAATGTAAAAAAAATGACAAAAATTTCATACTGTTCGATGCGTATTCTCATGTTCTATATCATAAAATAATAATAAATACCAAAAATAACTCAAAAACCCCCCAAAATCGCATTTCTTTGGATTTTGCGGATATGCGGATATGGCGGATACGCAAAAATAAACGTTTTTCTTGCTTAAAATAGCCAAAATGTAAAAAAAATGACAAAAATTTCATACTGTTCGATGCGTATTCTCATGTTCTATATCATAAAATAATAATAAATACCAAAAATAACTCAAAAACCCCCCAAAATCGCATTTCTTTGGATTTTGCGGATATGCGGATATGGCGGATACGCAAAAATAAACGTTTTTCTTGCTTAAAATAGCCAAAA
Organism: Acanthacorydalis orientalis; assembly: GCA_034766995.1. Classification (NCBI taxonomy): domain Eukaryota; kingdom Metazoa; phylum Arthropoda; class Insecta; order Megaloptera; family Corydalidae; genus Acanthacorydalis; species Acanthacorydalis orientalis. The sequence continues at coordinate 26,025,670 of CM068313.1, forward strand.
TGTAAAAAAAATGACAAAAATTTCATACTGTTCGATGCGTATTCTCATGTTCTATATCATAAAATAATAATAAATACCAAAAATAACTCAAAAACCCCCCAAAATCGCATTTCTTTGGATTTTGCGGATATGCGGATATGGCGGATACGCAAAAATAAACGTTTTTCTTGCTTAAAATAGCCAAAATGTAAAAAAAATGACAAAAATTTCATACTGTTCGATGCGTATTCTCATGTTCTATATCATAAGATAATAATAAATGCCAAAAATAACTCAAAAACCCCCAAAAATCGCATTTCTTTGGATTTTGCGGATATGCGGATATGGCGGATACGCAAAAATAAACGTTTTTCTTGCTTAAAATAGCCAAAATGTAAAAAAAATGACAAAAATTTCATACTGTTCGATGCGTATTCTCATGTTCTATATCATAAAATAATAATAAATACCAAAAATAACTCAAAAACCCCCCAAAATCGCATTTCTTTGGATTTTGCGGATATGCGGATATGGCGGATACGCAAAAATAAACGTTTTTCTTGCTTAAAATAGCCAAAATGTAAAAAAAATGACAAAAATTTCATACTGTTCGATGCGTATTCTCATGTTCTATATCATAAAATAATAATAAATACCAAAAATAACTCAAAAACCCCCCAAAATCGCATTTCTTTGGATTTTGCGGATATGCGGATATGGCGGATACGCAAAAATAAACGTTTTTCTTGCTTAAAATAGCCAAAATGTAAAAAAAATGACAAAAATTTCATACTGTTCGATGCGTATTCTCATGTTCTATATCATAAAATAATAATAAATACCAAAAATAACTCAAAAACCCCCCAAAATCGCATTTCTTTGGATTTTGCGGATATGCGGATATGGCGGATACGCAAAAATAAACGTTTTTCTTGCTTAAAATAGCCAAAATGTAAAAAAAATGACAAAAATTTCATACTGTTCGATGCGTATTCTCATGTTCTATATCATAAAATAATAATAAATACCAAAAATAACTCAAAAACCCCCCAAAATCGCATTTCTTTGGATTTTGCGGATATGCGGATATGGCGGATACGCGGATATTGCGGATATGGCGGATACGCGGATATTGCGGATATGGCGGATACGGCGGATATCATATCCGCGACGGATATCATATCCGCGACGGATATCATATCCGCGACGGATATCATATCCGCCATATCCGCAATATCCGCCATATCCGCATATCCGCAAAATCCAAAAAAATGCGATTTTTGGGGGTTTTTTGTTATTTTTTGTTATTTATTATTATCTTATGATATAGAACATGAGAATACGCATCGAACAGTATGAAATTTTTGTCATTTTTTTTACATTTTGGCTATTTTAAGCAAGAAAAACTTTTATTTTTGCGTATCCGCCATATCCGCATATCCGCAAAATACAAAGAAATGCGATTTTGGGGGGTTTTTGAGTTATTTTTGGTATTTATTATTATTTTATGATATAGAACATGAGAATACGCATCGAACAGTATGAAATTTTTGTCATTTTTTTTACATTTTGGATATTTTAAGCAAGAAAAACGTTTTTTTTTGCGGATATTTTGCGGATATTTCGCGGTTTTTGTAACTTTTTCGGTATCCATTATGAACCGATGTCATTTTTGTCTCATTTATGATATAGAACATTAAAATAGGCATCGGATAGTATAAAATAGTTGCCACTTTTTTAACATTTTGGATATTTTAGGCATGAAAAACCTTTAATTTCGCGAATTTTTCGCGGTTTTTGTGACTTTTTTGGTATCTATTATGAACCGATCTTAATTTTGACTCATGTATGATATAGTATATTAAAATACGCATCGGATAGTATGAAATAGTTGCCATTTTTATAGCATTTTGGATCTTTTAGCCATGAAAAACCTTTATTTTTGTTAATTTTTCGCGGTTTTTGTGACTTTTTCGGTATCTATTATAAACCGATGTCAATTTTGACTCAAGTATGAAATAGAACATTAAATAACGCATAGAACAGTATGAAATAGTTGCTAGTTTTATAACATTTTGGGTATTTTATGAAGGAAAAACTGTAATTTTTGCTGATTTTTTGCGGTTTTTATGATATTTCCGACATTTATTACGGACAGATATAAATTTAGTCTAGAAATATACATAAAGCAGTAAAAGACGAATCGACCAGTATTAATTCGTTGCCAAATTATCCTACATATCCACAAAATAAGCAATATCCGTAATATCCACCATATACGAAATATCCGCATTATCCGCAATATCAAAAAAATGTGATTTTTTGCAGTTTATTTGATATTTCCTACATATTTAATGGACTGACATTAATTTTTAATAAGATATGATATAGAACAATTATATACGCATCGACCGGTATGAAATAGTTGCCATTTTTAAAACAATTTGGATATTTTATATATTGCGGATATGGCGGATATTGAGGATATGGCGGATATGGTTTATTTTGTTGATATGTAGGATATTTTGGTAACTAGTTAATACTGGTCGATTCGTCTTTTAATGCTTTATGTATATTTCTAGACAAAATTAACATCGGTCCATAATAAATGTCGGAAATATCAAAAAAACCGCAAAATATCTGCAAAAATTTCCGTTATTCCTTCATAAAATATGCAAAATGTTATAAAACTAGTAACTATTTCATACCGTTCGATGCGTATTCTCATGTTCTATATTGTAAAAGAGTCAAAATTAACATAGGTTCATAATTGATACCGAAAAAGTGACAAAAACCGCGAAATATCCGCAAAACATCCGCAAAAATAAACGTTTTTCTTGCTTAAAATATCCAAAATGTAAAAAAAATGACAAAAATTTCATACTGTTCGATGCATATTCTCATGTTCTATATCATAAAATAATAATAAATACCAAAAATAACTCAAAACCCCCCCAAAATCGCATTTCTTTGGATTTTGCGGATATGCGGATATGGCGGATACGCAAAAATAAACGTTTTTCTTGCTTAAAATAGCCAAAATGTAAAAAAAATGACAAAAATTTCATACTGTTCGATGCGTATTCTCATGTTCTATATCATAAAATAATAATAAATACCAAAAATAACTCAAAAACCCCCCAAAATCGCATTTCTTTGGATTTTGCGGATATGCGGATATGGCGGATACGCAAAAATAAACGTTTTTCTTGCTTAAAATAGCCAAAATGTAAAAAAAATGACAAAAATTTCATACTGTTCGATGCGTATTCTCATGTTCTATATCATAAAATAATAATAAATACCAAAAATAACTCAAAAACCCCCCAAAATCGCATTTCTTTGGATTTTGCGGATATGCGGATATGGCGGATACGCAAAAATAAACGTTTTTCTTGCTTAAAATAGCCAAAATGTAAAAAAAATGACAAAAATTTCATACTGTTCGATGCGTATTCTCATGTTCTATATCATAAAATAATAATAAATACCAAAAATAACTCAAAAACCCCCCAAAATCGCATTTCTTTGGATTTTGCGGATATGCGGATATGGCGGATACGCAAAAATAAACGTTTTTCTTGCTTAAAATAGCCAAAATGTAAAAAAAATGACAAAAATTTCATACTGTTCGATGCGTATTCTCATGTTCTATATCATAAAATAATAATAAATACCAAAAATAACTCAAAAACCCCCCAAAATCGCATTTCTTTGGATTTTGCGGATATGCGGATATGGCGGATACGCAAAAATAAACGTTTTTCTTGCTTAAAATAGCCAAAATGTAAAAAAAATGACAAAAATTTCATACTGTTCGATGCGTATTCTCATGTTCTATATCATAAGATAATAATAAATACCAAAAATAACTCAAAAACCCCCAAAAATCGCATTTTTTTGGATTTTGCGGATATGCGGATATGGCGGATACGCGGATATTGCGGATATGGCGGATACGGCGGATATCATATCCGCGACGGATGTCATATCCGCGACGGATATCATATCCGCCATATCCGCAATATCCGCCATATCCGCATATCCGCAAAATCCAAAAAAATGCGATTTTTGGGGGTTTTTTGTTATTTTTTGTTATTTATTATTATCTTATGATATAGAACATGAGAATACGCATCGAACAGTATGAAATTTTTGTCATTTTTTTTACATTTTGGCTATTTTAAGCAAGAAAAACTTTTATTTTTGCGTATCCGCCATATCCGCATATCCGCAAAATACAAAGAAATGCGATTTTGGGGGGTTTTTGAGTTATTTTTGGTATTTATTATTATTTTATGATATAGAACATGAGAATACGCATCGAACAGTATGAAATTTTTGTCATTTTTTTTACATTTTGGATATTTTAAGCAAGAAAAACGTTTTTTTTTGCGGATATTTTGCGGATATTTCGCGGTTTTTGTAACTTTTTCGGTATCCATTATGAACCGATGTCATTTTTGTCTCATTTATGATATAGAACATTAAAATAGGCATCGGATAGTATAAAATAGTTGCCACTTTTTTAACATTTTGGATATTTTAGGCATGAAAAACCTTTAATTTCGCGAATTTTTCGCGGTTTTTGTGACTTTTTTGGTATCTATTATGAACCGATCTTAATTTTGACTCATGTATGATATAGTATATTAAAATACGCATCGGATAGTATGAAATAGTTGCCATTTTTATAGCATTTTGGATCTTTTAGCCATGAAAAACCTTTATTTTTGTTAATTTTTCGCGGTTTTTGTGACTTTTTCGGTATCTTTTATAAACCGATGTCAATTTTGACTCAAGTATGAAATAGAACATTAAATAACGCATAGAACAGTATGAAATAGTTGCTAGTTTTATAACATTTTGGGTATTTTATGAAGGAAAAACTGTAATTTTTGCTGATTTTTTGCGGTTTTTATGATATTTCCGACATTTATTACGGACAGATATAAATTTAGTCTAGAAATATACATAAAGCAGTAAAAGACGAATCGACCAGTATTAATTCGTTGCCAAATTATCCTACATATCCACAAAATAAGCAATATCCGTAATATCCACCATATACGAAATATCCGCATTATCCGCAATATCAAAAAAATGTGATTTTTTGCAGTTTATTTGATATTTCCTACATATTTAATGGACTGACATTAATTTTTAATAAGATATGATATAGAACAATTATATACGCATCGACCGGTATGAAATAGTTGCCATTTTTAAAACAATTTGGATATTTTATATATTGCGGATATGGCGGATATTGAGGATATGGCGGATATGGTTTATTTTGTTGATATGTAGGATATTTTGGTAACTAGTTAATACTGGTCGATTCGTCTTTTAATGCTTTATGTATATTTCTAGACAAAATTAACATCGGTCCATAATAAATGTCGGAAATATCAAAAAAACCGCAAAATATCTGCAAAAATTTCCGTTATTCCTTCATAAAATATGCAAAATGTTATAAAACTAGTAACTATTTCATACCGTTCGATGCGTATTCTCATGTTCTATATTGTAAAAGAGTCAAAATTAACATAGGTTCATAATTGATACCGAAAAAGTGACAAAAACCGCGAAATATCCGCAAAACATCCGCAAAAATAAACGTTTTTCTTGCTTAAAATATCCAAAATGTAAAAAAAATGACAAAAATTTCATACTGTTCGATGCATATTCTCATGTTCTATATCATAAAATAATAATAAATACCAAAAATAACTCAAAACCCCCCCAAAATCGCATTTCTTTGGATTTTGCGGATATGCGGATATGGCGGATACGCAAAAATAAACGTTTTTCTTGCTTAAAATAGCCAAAATGTAAAAAAAATGACAAAAATTTCATACTGTTCGATGCGTATTCTCATGTTCTATTTCATAAAATAATAATAAATACCAAAAATAACTCAAAAACCCCCCAAAATCGCATTTCTTTGGATTTTGCGGATATGCGGATATGGCGGATACGCAAAAATAAACGTTTTTCTTGCTTAAAATAGCCAAAATGTAAAAAAAATGACAAAAATTTCATACTGTTCGATGCGTATTCTCATGTTCTATATCATAAAATAATAATAAATACCAAAAATAACTCAAAAACCCCCCAAAATCGCATTTCTTTGGATTTTGCGGATATGCGGATATGGCGGATACGCAAAAATAAACGTTTTTCTTGCTTAAAATAGCCAAAATGTAAAAAAAATGACAAAAATTTCATACTGTTCGATGCGTATTCTCATGTTCTATATCATAAAATAATAATAAATACCAAAAATAACTCAAAAACCCCCCAAAATCGCATTTCTTTGGATTTTGCGGATATGCGGATATGGCGGATACGCAAAAATAAACGTTTTTCTTGCTTAAAATAGCCAAAATGTAAAAAAAATGACAAAAATTTCATACTGTTCGATGCGTATTCTCATGTTCTATATCATAAAATAATAATAAATACCAAAAATAACTCAAAAACCCCCCAAAATCGCATTTCTTTGGATTTTGCGGATATGCGGATATGGCGGATACGCAAAAATAAACGTTTTTCTTGCTTAAAATAGCCAAAATGTAAAAAAAATGACAAAAATTTCATACTGTTCGATGCGTATTCTCATGTTCTATATCATAAAATAATAATAAATACCAAAAATAACTCAAAAACCCCCCAAAATCGCATTTCTTTGGATTTTGCGGATATGCGGATATGGCGGATACGCAAAAATAAACGTTTTTCTTGCTTAAAATAGCCAAAATGTAAAAAAAATGACAAAAATTTCATACTGTTCGATGCGTATTCTCATGTTCTATATCATAAGATAATAATAAATGCCAAAAATAACTCAAAAACCCCCAAAAATCGCATTTTTTTGGATTTTGCGGATATGCGGATATGGCGGATACGCGGATATTGCGGATATGGCGGATACGGCGGATATCATATCCGCGGCGGATATCATATCCGCGGCGGATATCATATCCGCGACGGATATCATATCCGCCATATCCGCAATATCCGCCATATCCGCATATCCGCAAAATCCAAAAAAATGCGATTTTTGGGGGTTTTTTGTTATTTTTTGTTATTTATTATTATCTTATGATATAGAACATGAGAATACGCATCGAACAGTATGAAATTTTTGTCATTTTTTTTACATTTTGGCTATTTTAAGCAAGAAAAACTTTTATTTTTGCGTATCCGCCATATCCGCATATCCGCAAAATACAAAGAAATGCGATTTTGGGGGGTTTTTGAGTTATTTTTGGTATTTATTATTATTTTATGATATAGAACATGAGAATACGCATCGAACAGTATGAAATTTTTGTCATTTTTTTTACATTTTGGATATTTTAAGCAAGAAAAACGTTTTTTTTTGCGGATATTTTGCGGATATTTCGCGGTTTTTGTAACTTTTTCGGTATCCATTATGAACCGATGTCATTTTTGTCTCATTTATGATATAGAACATTAAAATAGGCATCGGATAGTATAAAATAGTTGCCACTTTTTTAACATTTTGGATATTTTAGGCATGAAAAACCTTTAATTTCGCGAATTTTTCGCGGTTTTTGTGACTTTTTTGGTATCTATTATGAACCGATCTTAATTTTGACTCATGTATGAAATAGTATATTAAAATACGCATCGGATAGTATGAAATAGTTGCCATTTTTATAGCATTTTGGATCTTTTAGCCATGAAAAACCTTTATTTTTGTTAATTTTTCGCGGTTTTTGTGACTTTTTCGGTATCTTTTATAAACCGATGTCAATTTTGACTCAAGTATGAAATAGAACATTAAATAACGCATAGAACAGTATGAAATAGTTGCTAGTTTTATAACATTTTGGGTATTTTATGAAGGAAAAACTGTAATTTTTGCTGATTTTTTGCGGTTTTTATGATATTTCCGACATTTATTACGGACAGATATAAATTTAGTCTAGAAATATACATAAAGCAGTAAAAGACGAATCGACCAGTATTAATTCGTTGCCAAATTATCCTACATATCCACAAAATAAGCAATATCCGTAATATCCACCATATACGAAATATCCGCATTATCCGCAATATCAAAAAAATGTGATTTTTTGCAGTTTATTTGATATTTCCTACATATTTAATGGACTGACATTAATTTTTAATAAGATATGATATAGAACAATTATATACGCATCGACCGGTATGAAATAGTTGCCATTTTTAAAACAATTTGGATATTTTATATATTGCGGATATGGCGGATATTGAGGATATGGCGGATATGGTTTATTTTGTTGATATGTAGGATATTTTGGTAACTAGTTAATACTGGTCGATTCGTCTTTTAATGCTTTATGTATATTTCTAGACAAAATTAACATCGGTCCATAATAAATGTCGGAAATATCAAAAAAACCGCAAAATATCTGCAAAAATTTCCGTTATTCCTTCATAAAATATGCAAAATGTTATAAAACTAGTAACTATTTCATACCGTTCGATGCGTATTCTCATGTTCTATATTGTAAAAGAGTCAAAATTAACATAGGTTCATAATTGATACCGAAAAAGTGACAAAAACCGCGAAATATCCGCAAAACATCCGCAAAAATAAACGTTTTTCTTGCTTAAAATATCCAAAATGTAAAAAAAATGACAAAAATTTCATACTGTTCGATGCATATTCTCATGTTCTATATCATAAAATAATAATAAATACCAAAAATAACTCAAAACCCCCCCAAAATCGCATTTCTTTGGATTTTGCGGATATGCGGATATGGCGGATACGCAAAAATAAACGTTTTTCTTGCTTAAAATAGCCAAAATGTAAAAAAAATGACAAAAATTTCATACTGTTCGATGCGTATTCTCATGTTCTATTTCATAAAATAATAATAAATACCAAAAATAACTCAAAAACCCCCCAAAATCGCATTTCTTTGGATTTTGCGGATATGCGGATATGGCGGATACGCAAAAATAAACGTTTTTCTTGCTTAAAATAGCCAAAATGTAAAAAAAATGACAAAAATTTCATACTGTTCGATGCGTATTCTCATGTTCTATATCATAAAATAATAATAAATACCAAAAATAACTCAAAAACCCCCCAAAATCGCATTTCTTTGGATTTTGCGGATATGCGGATATGGCGGATACGCAAAAATAAACGTTTTTCTTGCTTAAAATAGCCAAAATGTAAAAAAAATGACAAAAATTTCATACTGTTCGATGCGTATTCTCATGTTCTATATCATAAAATAATAATAAATACCAAAAATAACTCAAAAACCCCCCAAAATCGCATTTCTTTGGATTTTGCGGATATGCGGATATGGCGGATACGCAAAAATAAACGTTTTTCTTGCTTAAAATAGCCAAAATGTAAAAAAAATGACAAAAATTTCATACTGTTCGATGCGTATTCTCATGTTCTATATCATAAAATAATAATAAATACCAAAAATAACTCAAAAACCCCCCAAAATCGCATTTCTTTGGATTTTGCGGATATGCGGATATGGCGGATACGCAAAAATAAACGTTTTTCTTGCTTAAAATAGCCAAAATGTAAAAAAAATGACAAAAATTTCATACTGTTCGATGCGTATTCTCATGTTCTATATCATAAAATAATAATAAATACCAAAAATAACTCAAAAACCCCCCAAAATCGCATTTCTTTGGATTTTGCGGATATGCGGATATGGCGGATACGCAAAAATAAACGTTTTTCTTGCTTAAAATAGCCAAAATGTAAAAAAAATGACAAAAATTTCATACTGTTCGATGCGTATTCTCATGTTCTATATCATAAAATAATAATAAATACCAAAAATAACTCAAAAACCCCCCAAAATCGCATTTCTTTGGATTTTGCGGATATGCGGATATGGCGGATACGCAAAAATAAACGTTTTTCTTGCTTAAAATAGCCAAAATGTAAAAAAAATGACAAAAATTTCATACTGTTCGATGCGTATTCTCATGTTCTATATCATAAAATAATAATAAATACCAAAAATAACTCAAAACCCCCCCAAAATCGCATTTCTTTGGATTTTGCGGATATGCGGATATGGCGGATACGCAAAAATAAACGTTTTTCTTGCTTAAAATAGCCAAAATGTAAAAAAAATGACAAAAATTTCATACTGTTCGATGCGTATTCTCATGTTCTATATCATAAAATAATAATAAATACCAAAAATAACTCAAAAACCCCCCAAAATCGCATTTCTTTGGATTTTGCGGATATGCGGATATGGCGGATACGCAAAAATAAACGTTTTTCTTGCTTAAAATAGCCAAAATGTAAAAAAAATGACAAAAATTTCATACTGTTCGATGCGTATTCTCATGTTCTATATCATAAGATAATAATAAATACCAAAAATAACTCAAAAACCCCCCAAAATCGCATTTCTTTGGATTTTGCGGATATGCGGATATGGCGGATACGCAAAAATAAACGTTTTTCTTGCTTAAAATAGCCAAAATGTAAAAAAAATGACAAAAATTTCATACTGTTCGATGCGTATTCTCATGTTCTATATCATAAAATAATAATAAATACCAAAAATAACTCAAAAACCCCCCAAAATCGCATTTCTTTGGATTTTGCGGATATGCGGATATGGCGGATACGCGGATATTGCGGATATGGCGGGTACGGCGGATATCATATCCGCGACGGATATCATATCCGCGACGGATGTCATATCCGCGACGGATATCATATCCGCCATATCCGCAATATCCGCCATATCCGCATATCCGCAAAATCCAAAAAAATGCGATTTTTGGGGGTTTTTTGTTATTTTTTGTTATTTATTATTATCTTATGATATAGAACATGAGAATACGCATCGAACAGTATGAAATTTTTGTCATTTTTTTTACATTTTGGCTATTTTAAGCAAGAAAAACTTTTATTTTTGCGTATCCGCCATATCCGCATATCCGCAAAATACAAAGAAATGCGATTTTGGGGGGTTTTTGAGTTATTTTTGGTATTTATTATTATTTTATGATATAGAACATGAGAATACGCATCGAACAGTATGAAATTTTTGTCTTTTTTTTTACATTTTGGATATTTTAAGCAAGAAAAACGTTTTTTTTTGCGGATATTTTGCGGATATTTCGCGGTTTTTGTAACTTTTTCGGTATCCATTATGAACCGATGTCATTTTTGTCTCATTTATGATATAGAACATTAAAATAGGCATCGGATAGTATAAAATAGTTGCCACTTTTTTAACATTTTGGATATTTTAGGCATGAAAAACCTTTAATTTCGCGAATTTTTCGCGGTTTTTGTGACTTTTTTGGTATCTATTATGAACCGATCTTAATTTTGACTCATGTATGATATAGTATATTAAAATACGCATCGGATAGTATGAAATAGTTGCCATTTTTATAGCATTTTGGATCTTTTAGCCATGAAAAACCTTTATTTTTGTTAATTTTTCGCGGTTTTTGTGACTTTTTCGGTATCTATTATAAACCGATGTCAATTTTGACTCAAGTATGAAATAGAACATTAAATAACGCATAGAACAGTATGAAATAGTTGCTAGTTTTATAACATTTTGGGTATTTTATGAAGGAAAAACTGTAATTTTTGCTGATTTTTTGCGGTTTTTATGATATTTCCGACATTTATTACGGACAGATATAAATTTAGTCTAGAAATATACATAAAGCAGTAAAAGACGAATCGACCAGTATTAATTCGTTGCCAAATTATCCTACATATCCACAAAATAAGCAATATCCGTAATATCCACCATATACGAAATATCCGCATTATCCGCAATATCAAAAAAATGTGATTTTTTGCAGTTTATTTGATATTTCCTACATATTTAATGGACTGACATTAATTTTTAATAAGATATGATATAGAACAATTATATACGCATCGACCGGTATGAAATAGTTGCCATTTTTAAAACAATTTGGATATTTTATATATTGCGGATATGGCGGATATTGAGGATATGGCGGATATGGTTTATTTTGTTGATATGTAGGATATTTTGGTAACTAGTTAATACTGGTCGATTCGTCTTTTAATGCTTTATGTATATTTCTAGACAAAATTAACATCGGTCCATAATAAATGTCGGAAATATCAAAAAAACCGCAAAATATCTGCAAAAATTTCCGTTATTCCTTCATAAAATATGCAAAATGTTATAAAACTAGTAACTATTTCATACCGTTCGATGCGTATTCTCATGTTCTATATTGTAAAAGAGTCAAAATTAACATAGGTTCATAATTGATACCGAAAAAGTGACAAAAACCGCGAAATATCCGCAAAACATCCGCAAAAATAAACGTTTTTCTTGCTTAAAATATCCAAAATGTAAAAAAAATGACAAAAATTTCATACTGTTCGATGCATATTCTCATGTTCTATATCATAAAATAATAATAAATACCAAAAATAACTCAAAAACCCCCCCCAAAATCGCATTTCTTTGGATTTTGCGGATATGCGGATATGGCGGATACGCAAAAATAAACGTTTTTCTTGCTTAAAATAGCCAAAATGTAAAAAAAATGACAAAAATTTCATACTGTTCGATGCGTATTCTCATGTTCTATATCATAAAATAATAATAAATACCAAAAATAACTCAAAAACCCCCCAAAATCGCATTTCTTTGGATTTTGCGGATATGCGGATATGGCGGATACGCAAAAATAAACGTTTTTCTTGCTTAAAATAGCCAAAATGTAAAAAAAATGACAAAAATTTCATACTGTTCGATGCGTATTCTCATGTTCTATATCATAAAATAATAATAAATACCAAAAATAACTCAAAAACCCCCCAAAATCGCATTTCTTTGGATTTTGCGGATATGCGGATATGGCGGATACGCAAAAATAAACGTTTTTCTTGCTTAAAATAGCCAAAATGTAAAAAAAATGACAAAAATTTCATACTGTTCGATGCGTATTCTCATGTTCTATATCATAAAATAATAATAAATACCAAAAATAACTCAAAAACCCCCCAAAATCGCATTTCTTTGGATTTTGCGGATATGCGGATATGGCGGATACGCAAAAATAAACGTTTTTCTTGCTTAAAATAGCCAAAATGTAAAAAAAATGACAAAAATTTCATACTGTTCGATGCGTATTCTCATGTTCTATATCATAAAATAATAATAAATACCAAAAATAACCAAAAAACCCCCCAAAATCGCATTTCTTTGGATTTTGCGGATATGCGGATATGGCGGATACGCAAAAATAAACGTTTTTCTTGCTTAAAATAGCCAAAATGTAAAAAAAATGACAAAAATTTCATACTGTTCGATGCGTATTCTCATGTTCTATATCATAAAATAATAATAAATACCAAAAATAACTCAAAAACCCCCCAAAATCGCATTTCTTTGGATTTTGCGGATATGCGGATATGGCGGATACGCAAAAATAAACGTTTTTCTTGCTTAAAATAGCCAAAATGTAAAAAAAATGACAAAAATTTCATACTGTTCGATGCGTATTCTCATGTTCTATTTCATAAAATAATAATAAATACCAAAAATAACTCAAAAACCCCCCAAAATCGCATTTCTTTGGATTTTGCGGATATGCGGATATGGCGGATACGCAAAAATAAACGTTTTTCTTGCTTAAAATAGCCAAAATGTAAAAAAAATGACAAAAATTTCATACTGTTCGATGCGTATTCTCATGTTCTATATCATAAAATAATAATAAATACCAAAAATAACTCAAAAACCCCCCAAAATCGCATTTCTTTGGATTTTGCGGATATGCGGATATGGCGGATACGCAAAAATAAACGTTTTTCTTGCTTAAAATAGCCAAAATGTAAAAAAAATGACAAAAATTTCATACTGTTCGATGCGTATTCTCATGTTCTATATCATAAAATAATAATAAATACCAAAAATAACTCAAAAACCCCCCAAAATCGCATTTCTTTGGATTTTGCGGATATGCGGATATGGCGGATACGCAAAAATAAACGTTTTTCTTGCTTAAAATAGCCAAAATGTAAAAAAAAATGACAAAAATTTCATACTGTTCGATGCGTATTCTCATGTTCTATATCATAAAATAATAATAAATACCAAAAATAACTCAAAAACCCCCCAAAATCGCATTTCTTTGGATTTTGCGGATATGCGGATATGGCGGATACGCAAAAATAAACGTTTTTCTTGCTTAAAATAGCCAAAATGTAAAAAAAATGACAAAAATTTCATACTGTTCGATGCGTATTCTCATGTTCTATATCATAAAATAATAATAAATACCAAAAATAACTCAAAAACCCCCCAAAATCGCATTTCTTTGGATTTTGCGGATATGCGGATATGGCGGATACGCAAAAATAAACGTTTTTCTTGCTTAAAATAGCCAAAATGTAAAAAAAATGACAAAAATTTCATACTGTTCGATGCGTATTCTCATGTTCTATATCATAAAATAATAATAAATGACTCGTGGATGCGGATATGCGGATATGCATTATATGACATAGATGCGTATCATGATCGCATTTAATATCTTGAACGTTTTCTTTGTATCATATGTTCGATGCGTATTCTCATGTTCTATATCATAAGATAATAATGTGATTTTGCGATATTTTTGTATCTATTTGATCATATATTTTGTCGTTGTGATATAGAACATGTATAGATATATTAGACAGAATGATATAGTATTAGACTAAGTTTCGCAGATCAATATGTCAGCATTAAAATAGGCATCATGCATTTTGGATATTTTATGCTAAGCGGTTTTTGAATATTATCGCTCATGTTGATATAGTATATTTACGCATCACATATAGCAAATGTAGCTATTATCTAACGATTAAATATAGAACGCTACCATAGTCTGTGTTTACCAGTATTAAGACATATCCACAAAATAAGCAATATCCGTAATATCCACCATATACGAAATATCCGCATTATCCGCAATATCAAAAAATGTGATTTTTGCAGTTTATTTGATATTTCCTACATATTTAATGGACTGACATTAATTTTAATAAGATATG
>CM068313.1:26040824-26120824 GCA_034766995.1 Acanthacorydalis orientalis
CCATTAATCGTCGTCAAATCCCAGTGACTTTTATACAATGTCCAAAAATCGTCGTTGAACCGGCGTGAATTTTAAACAATGTCCAAAAAAAGTCGTTGGACTGGAATGATTTTTAGACAATGTCCAAAAATCGTCGTCAAATTCGAGTGATTTTAGACAATGTCCAAAAATCGTTGTCAAATCGCAGTGATTTTTAGACATTGTCTAAATATCGTCGGTAATTCCGAGTGATTTTTAGACAATGTCCAAAAATCGTCGTCATGTTCGAGTGAATTTTAGACAATGTCCAAAAATCGTCGTCACGTTCGAGTGAGTTTTAGACAATGTCCAAAAACCGTCGTAAGGTCCGAGTGAATTTTTAGACAATGTCCAAAAATCGTCGTCATCCGAGTGAATTTTAGACAATGGCCAAAAATCGTCGTCATGTCCGAGTGAATTTTAGACAATGTCCAAAAATCGTCGTCATGTCCGACCAAATTTAGACAATGTCCAAAAATCGTCGTCATGTCCGAGTGAATTTTAGACAATGTCCAAAAATCGTCGTCATGTCCGAGTGAATTTTAGACAATGTCCAAAAATCGTCGTCATGTCCGAGTGAATTTTAGACAATGTCCAAAAATCGTCGTCATGTCCGAGTCAATTTTTAGACAATGTCCAAAAATCGTCGTCATTTCCGAGTGAATTTTTAGTAATGTCAAAAATCGTCGTCATGTACCAGTCAATATTTTTGGACAATGTCCAAAAATCGTCATCATGTCCGAGTGAATTTTAGACAATGTCCAAAAATCGTCGTCATGTCCGAGTGAATTTTAGACAATGTCCAAAAATCGTCGTCATTTCCGAGTGAATTTTAGACAATGTCCAAAAATCTTCGTCATGTCCGAGTGAATTTTAGACAATGACCAAAAATCGTCGTCATGTCCGAGTGAGTTTTAGACAATGTCCAAAAATCGTCGTCATGTTCGAGTGATTTTTAGACAATGTCCAAAAATCGTCGTCATATTCGAGTGAATTTTAGACAATGTCCAAAAATCGTCGTCATGTCCGAGTGAGTTTTAGACAATGTCCAAAAATCGTCGTCATGTCCGAGTGAATTTTACACAATGTGCAAAAATCGTCGTCATGTCCGATCGAGTTTTAGACAATGTCCATAATCGTCGTCATGTCCGAGTGAATTTTAGACAATGTCCAAAAATCGTCGTCATGTCCGAGTGAATTTTAGACAATGTCCAAAAATCGTCGTCATGTCCGAATTAATTTTGGTAATGTTCAAAAATCGTCGTCATGTCCGAGTCAATTTTTAGGCAATGTCCAAAAACCGTCGTCATGACTGAGTAAATTTTAGAGACAATGTCCAAAAATCGTCGACATGTTTGAGTGAATTTTAGACAAGGTCCAAAAAACGTCATCATGTCCGAGTGAATATTAGACAATGTCCAAAAATCATCGTCATGTCCGAGTGAATTTTAGACAATGTCCAAAAATCGTCGGACAAGCCGAGTGAATTATTGACAATGACCAAAAATCGACGTCATGTTCGAGTGAATTTATTGACAATGTCCAAAAATCGTCGTCATTTCTGAGTGAATTTTAGGCAATGTCCAAAAATCGTCGTCATTTCTGAGTGAATTTTAGGCAATGTCCAAAAATCGTCGTCATGTCCTAGTGAATTTTTGATAATGTCCAAAAATCGTCGTCATGTCCGAGTCAATTTTTAGACAATGTCCAAAAATCGTCGTCATTTCCGAGTAAATTTTAGACAATGTCCAAAAATCGTCGTCATGTCCGAGTGAATTTTAACAATGTCCAAAAATCGTCGTCATGTCCGAGTGAATTTTAGACAATGTCCAAAAATCGTCGTCATGTTCGAGTGAATTTTCGACAATGTCCAAAAATCGTCGTCAGGTCCGAGTGAATTTTAGACAATGTCCAAAAATCGTCGGTCAAGCCGAGTGAATTTTAGACAATGTCCAAAAATCATCGTCATGTCCGAGTTAATTTTTAGACAATGTCCATAATCGTCGTCATGTCCGAGTGAATTTTAGACAATGTCTAAAAATCGCCGTCAGGTCCGAGTGAATTTTTAGTCAATTTCCAAAAATCGTCGTCATGTCCGAGTGAGTTTTAGACAATGTCCAAAAATCGTCGTCAGGTCCGAGTGAATTTTTAGACAATGTCCAAAAATCGTCGTCATGTCCGAGTGAATTTTAGACAAAGTCTAAAATCGTTGTCATGTCCGAGTGAATTTTAGACAATGTCTTAAAATCGTCGACATGTCCGAGTGAATTTTAGACAATGTCCAAGAATCGTCGTCATGTACGAGTGAATTTTAGACAATGTCCAAAAATTGTCATGTTCGAGTGAATTTATTGACAATGTCCAAAAATCGTCGTCATGTCCGAGTGAATTTTAGACAATGTCTTAAAATCGTCGACATGTCCGAGTGAATTTTAGACAATGTCCAAAAATCGTCGTTATGTCCGAGTGAATTTTAGTCAATGTCCAAGAATCGTCGTCATGTCCGAGTGAATTTTAGACAATGTCCAAAAATCGTCGTCATGTTCGGGTGAATTTATTGACAATGTCCAAAAATCGTCGTCATGTCCGAGTGAATTTTAGACAATGTCTTAAAATCGTCGACATGTCCGAGTGAAATTTAGACAATGTCCAAAAATCGTCGTTATGTCCGAGTGAATTTTAGTCAATGTCCAAGAATCGTCGTCATGTCCGAGTGAATTTTAGACAATGTCCAAAAATCGTCGTCATGTCCGAGTGAATTTTAGACAATGTCCAAAAATCGTCGTCATGTCCGAGTGAATTTTTGATAATGTTCAAAAATCGTCGTCATGTCCGAGTCAATTTTTAGGCAATGTCCAAAAATCGTCGTCATGTCCGAGTGAATTTTTGACAATGTTTTTAGGCAATGTCCAAAAATCGTCGTCATTTCCGAGTAAATTTTAGACAATGTCCAAAAATCGTCGTCATGTCCGAGGGAGTTTTAGACAATGTCCAAAAATCGTCGTCATGTCCGAGTGAATTTTAGACAATGTCCAAAAATCGTCGTCATGTCCGAGTTAATTTTTAGAAAATGTCCATAATCGTCGTCATGTCCGAGTGAATTTTAGACAATGTCCAAAAATCGTCGACATGTTTGAGTGAATTTTAGACAATGTCCAAAAAACGTCGTCATGTCCGAGTGAATATTAGACAATGTCCAAAAATCATCGTCATGTCCGAGTGAATTTTAGACAATGTCCAAAAATCGTCGGACAAGCCGAGTGAATTATAGTCAATGACCAAAAATCGACGTCATGTTTGAGTGAATTTTAGACAATGTCCAAAAATCGTCGTCATGTCCGAGTAAATTTTTAGACAATGTCCATAATCGTCGTCATGTCCGAGTGAATTTTAGACAATGTCCAAAAATCATCGACATGTCCGAGTGAATTTTAGACAATGTCCAAAAATCGTCGTCATGTCCGAGTGAATTTTAGACAATGTCCAAAAATCGTCGTCATGTCCGAGTGAATTTTTGATAATGTTCAAAAATCGTCGTCATGTCCGAGTCAATTTTTAGGCAATGTCCAAAAATCGTCGTCATGTCCGAGTGAATTTTTGACAATGTTTTTAGGCAATGTCCAAAAATCGTCGTCATTTCCGAGTAAATTTTAGACAATGTCCAAAAATCGTCGTCATGTCCGAGGGAGTTTTAGACAATGTCCAAAAATCGTCGTCATGTCCGAGTGAATTTTAGACAATGTCCAAAAATCGTCGTCATGTCCGAGTTAATTTTTAGAAAATGTCCATAATCGTCGTCATGTCCGAGTGAATTTTAGACAATGTCCAAAAATCGTCGACATGTTTGAGTGAATTTTAGACAATGTCCAAAAAACGTCGTCATGTCCGAGTGAATATTAGACAATGTCCAAAAATCATCGTCATGTCCGAGTGAATTTTAGACAATGTCCAAAAATCGTCGGACAAGCCGAGTGAATTATAGTCAATGACCAAAAATCGACGTCATGTTTGAGTGAATTTTAGACAATGTCCAAAAATCGTCGTCATGTCCGAGTAAATTTTTAGACAATGTCCATAATCGTCGTCATGTCCGAGTGAATTTTAGACAATGTCCAAAAATCATCGACATGTCCGAGTGAATTTTAGACAATGTCCAAAAATCGTCGTCATTTCCGAGTAAATTTTAGACAATGTCCAAAAATCGTCGTCATGACTAAATAAATTTTAGAGACAATGTCCAAAAATCGTCGTCATGTTCGAGTGAATTTTAGACAATGTCCAAAAATCGTCGTCATGTCCGAGTGAATTTTAGACAATATCTAAAAATCGTCGGTCAAGCCGAGTGAATTCACTCGGCTTGACCAACGATTTTTGGACATTGTCTAAAATTCACTCCGCAAGACCGATAATTTTTGGACATTGTCTAAAATTCACTCGGCAAAACCAACGATTTTTGGATTTTGTCTAAAATTTACTCGGCTTGACCGACGATTTTTGGACATTGTCTAAAATTCACTCGGCAAGACCGACGATTTTTGGACATTGTCTAAAATTCACTCATGTTGATCGACGATTTTTGGACATTGTCTAAAATTCACTCGGCAAGACTGACGATTTTTGGACATTGTCTAAAATTCACTGGGCAAGACCGACGATTTTTGGACATTGTCTAAAATTTGCTCGGTTTGACCGACGACTTTTGGACATTGTCTAAATTTCACTCGTCAAGACCGACAATATTTGGACATTGTCTAAAATTCACTCGGCAAAACCGACGATTTCTGGACATTGTCTAAAATTCACTCGGCAAGACCGACGATTTTTGGACATTGTCTAAAATTCACTCAGCAAAACCGACGATTTTTGGACTTTGTCTAAAATTCACTCGGCAAGACCGACGATTTTGGACATTGTCTAAAATTAACTCGGCAAGATGACGATTTTTGGACATTGTCTAAAATTCACTCGGCAAGACCGACGATTTTTGGACATTGTCTAAAATTCACTCGGCTTGCCCGACAATTTTTGGACATTGTCTAAAATTCACTCGGCAAGACCGACGATTTTTGGACATTGTCTAAAATTCACTCGGCAAGATGACGATTTTTGGACATTGTCTAAAATTCACCCGGCAAGACCTACGATTTTTGGACATTGTCTAAAATTCACTCGGCTTGACCAACGATTTTTGGACATTGTCTAAAATTCACTCGGCAAGACCGACGATTTTTGGACATTGTCTAAAATTCACTCGGCTTGACCGACGATTTTTGGACATTGTCTAAAATTCACTCGGCAAGACTGACGATTTTTGAACTTTGTCTAAAATTCACTCGGCTTGACCAACGATTTTTGGACATTGTCAAAAATTCACTCGGCAAGACCGAAGATTTTTGGACATTGTCTAAAATTCACTCGGCTTGACCGACTATTTTTGGACATTGTCTAAAATTCACTCGGCAACACCGACACTTTTTGGACATTGTCTAAAATTCACTGGGCAAGATGACGATTTTTGGACATTGTCTAAAATTCACTTGGCTTGACCGACGATTTTTGGACATTGTCTAAAATTGACTCGGCAAGACCGACGATTTTTGGACATTGTCTAAAATTCACTCGGCAAGACCAACGATTTTTGGACATTGTCTAAAATTCACTCGGCTTGACCGACGATTTTTGGACTTTGTCTAAAATTCACTCGGCAAGACCGACGATTTTTGGACATTGTCTAAAATTAACTCGGCAAGATGACGATTTTTGGACATTGTCTAAAATTCACTCGGCAAGACCGACGATTTTTGGACATTGTCTAAAATTCACTCGGCTTGCCCGACGATTTTTGGACATTGTCTAAAATTCACTCGGCAAGACCGACGATTTTTGGACATTGTCTAAAATTCACTCGGCAAGACCAACGATTTTTGGACATTGTCTAAAATTCACTCGGCAAGACCAACGATTTTTGGACATTGTCTAAAATTCACTCGGCTTGACCGACGATTTTTGGACTTTGTCTAAAATTCACTCGGCAAGACCGACGATTTTTGGACATTGTCTAAAATTAACTCGGCAAGATGACGATTTTTGGACATTGTCTAAAATTCACTCGGCAAGACCGACGATTTTTGGACATTGTCTAAAATTCACTCGGCTTGCCCGACGATTTTTGGACATTGTCTAAAATTCACTCGGCAAGACCGACGATTTTTGGACATTGTCTAAAATTCACTCGGCTTGACCGACGATTTTTGGACTTTGTCTAAAATTCACTCGGCAAGACCGACGATTTTTGGACATTGTCTAAAATTAACTCGGCAAGATGACGATTTTTGGACATTGTCTAAAATTCACTCGGCAAGACCGACGATTTTTGGACATTGTCTAAAATTCACTCGGCTTGCCCGACGATTTTTGGACATTGTCTAAAATTCACTCGGCAAGACCGACGATTTTTGGACATTGTCTAAAATTCACTCGGCAAGATGACGATTTTTGGACATTGTCTAAAATTCACTCGGCTTGACCAACGATTTTTGGACATTGTCTAAAATTCACTCGGCAAGACCGTCGATTTTTGGACATTGTCTAAAATTCACTCGGCTTGACCGACGATTTTTGGACATTGTCTAAAATTTACTCGGCAAGACTGACGATTTTTGGACTTTGTCTAAAATTCACTCGGCTTGACCAACGATTTTTGGACATTGTCAAAAATTCACTCGGAAAGACCGAAGATTTTTGGACATTGTCTAAAATTCACTCGGCAAGACCGACGATTTTTGGACATTGTCTAAAATTCACTCAGCAAGACCGACGATTTTTGGACATTGTCTAAATTTCACTCGGCAAGACCGACGATTTTTGGACATTGTCTGAAATTCACTCGGTAAAACCGACGATTTTTGGACATTGTCTAAAATTCCCTCGGCAAAACCGACGATTTTTGGACATTGTCTAAAATTCACTCGGCAAGACCGACGATTTTTGGACATTGTCTAAAATTCACTCGGCTTGACCGACTATTTTTGGACATTGTCTAAAATTCACTCGGCAACACCGACACTTTTTGGACATTGTCTAAAATTCACTCGGCAAGACCGACGATTTTTGGACATTGTCTAAAATTAACTCGGCAAGATGACGATTTTTGGACATTGTCTAAAATTCACTCGGCTTGACCGACGATTTTTGGACATTGTCTAAAATTCACTCGGCTTGCCCGACGATTTTTGGACATTGTCTAAAATTCACTCGGCTTGACCGACGATTTTTGGACTTTGTCTAAAATTCACTCGGCAAGACCGACGATTTTTGGACATTGTCTAAAATTCACTCGGCAAGACCGACGATTTTTGGACATTGTCTAAAATTCACTCGGCAAGACCGACGATTTTTGGACATTGTCTAAAATTCACTCGGCTTGACGACGATTTTTGGACATTGTCTAAAATTCACTCGGCAAGGCCGACTATTTTTGGACATTGTCTAAAATTCACTCGGCAAACCGACGATTTTTGGATTTTGTCTAAAATTCACTCGGCAAGACCGACGATTTTTGGACATTGTCTAAATTTCACTCGGCAAGACCGACGATTTTTGGACATTGTCTAAAATTCACTCGGCAAGATGACGATTTTTGGACATTGTCTAAAATTCACTCGGCTTGACCGACGATTTTTGGACATTGTCTAAAATTCACTCGGCAAGACTGACGATTTTTGAACTTTGTCTAAAATTCACTCGGCTTGACCAACGATTTTTGGACATTGTCAAAAATTCACTCGGCAAGACCGAAGATTTTTGGACATTGTCTAAAATTCACTCGGCTTGACCGACTATTTTTGGACATTGTCTAAAATTCACTCGGCAACACCGACACTTTTTGGACATTGTCTAAAATTCACTGGGCAAGATGACGATTTTTGGACATTGTCTAAAATTCACTTGGCTTGACCGACGATTTTTGGACATTGTCTAAAATTGACTCGGCAAGACCGACGATTTTTGGACATTGTCTAAAATTCACTCGGCAAGACCAACGATTTTTGGACATTGTCTAAATTTCACTCGGCTTGACCGACGATTTTTGGACTTTGTCTAAAATTCACTCGGCAAGAACGACGATTTTTGGACATTGTCTAAAATTAACTCGGCAAGATGACGATTTTTGGACATTGTCTAAAATTCACTCGGCAAGACCGACGATTTTTGGACATTGTCTAAAATTCACTCGGCTTGCCCGACGATTTTTGGACATTGTCTAAAATTCACTCGGCAAGACCGACGATTTTTGGACATTGTCTAAAATTCACTCGGCAAGACCAACGATTTTTGGACATTGTCTAAAATTCACTCGGCAAGACCAACGATTTTTGGACATTGTCTAAAATTCACTCGGCTTGACCGACGATTTTTGGACTTTGTCTAAAATTCACTCGGCAAGACCGACGATTTTTGGACATTGTCTAAAATTAACTCGGCAAGATGACGATTTTTGGACATTGTCTAAAATTCACTCGGCAAGACCGACGATTTTTGGACATTGTCTAAAATTCACTCGGCTTGTCCGACGATTTTTGGACATTGTCTAAAATTCACTCGGCAAGACCGACGATTTTTGGACATTGTCTAAAATTCACTCGGCTTGACCGACGATTTTTGGACTTTGTCTAAAATTCACTCGGCAAGACCGACGATTTTTGGACATTGTCTAAAATTAACTCGGCAAGATGACGATTTTTGGACATTGTCTAAAATTCACTCGGCAAGACCGACGATTTTTGGACATTGTCTAAAATTCACTCGGCTTGCCCGACGATTTTTGGACATTGTCTGAAATTCACTCGGCTTGCCCGACGATTTTTGGACATTGTCTAAAATTCACTCGGCAAGACCGACAATTTTTGGACATTGTCTGAAATTCACTCGGTAAAACCGACGATTTTTGGACATTGTCTAAAATTCCCTCGGCAAAACCGACGATTTTTGGACATTGTCTAAAATTCACTCGGCAAGACCGACGATTTTTGGACATTGTCTAAAATTCACTCGGCTTGACCGACTATTTTTGGACATTGTCTAAAATTCACTCGGCAAGACCGACGATTTTTGGACATTGTCTAAAATTAACTCGGCAAGATGACGATTTTTGGACATTGTCTAAAATTCACTCGGCAAGACCGACGATTTTTGGACATTGTCTAAAATTCACTCGGCTTGACCGACTATTTTTGGACATTGTCTAAAATTCACTCGGCAAGACCGACGATTTTTGGACATTGTCTAAAATTAACTCGGCAAGATGACGATTTTTGGACATTGTCTAAAATTCACTCGGCTTGACCGACGATTTTTGGACATTGTCTAAAATTCACTCGGCAAGACCGACGATTTTTGGACATTGTCTAAAATTCACTCGGCAAGACCGACGATTTTTGGACATTGTCTAAAATTCACTCGGCAAGATGACGATTTTTGGAAATTGTCTGAAATTCACTCGGCTTGACCGACGATTTTTGGACATTGTCTAAAATTCACTCGGCAAGACCGACGATTTTTGGACATTGTCTAAAATTCACTCGGCAAGACTGACGATTTTTGGACATTGTCTAAAATTAACTCGGCAAGATGACGATTTTTGGACATTGTCTAAAATTCACTCGGCAAGACCGACGATTTTTGGACATTGTCTAAAATTAACTCGGCAAGATGACGATTTTTGGACATTGTCTAAAATTCACTCGGCAAGACCGACGATTTTTGGACATTGTCTAAAATTCACTCGGCTTGCCCGACGATTTTTGGACATTGTCTAAAATTCACTCGGCTTGCCCGACGATTTTTGGACATTGTCTAAAATTCACTCGGCAAGACCGACAATTTTTGGACATTGTCTGAAATTCACTCGGTAAAACCGACGATTTTTGGACATTGTCTAAAATTCCCTCGGCAAAACCGACGATTTTTGGACATTGTCTAAAATTCACTCGGCAAGACCGACGATTTTTGGACATTGTCTAAAATTCACTCGGCTTGACCGACTATTTTTGGACATTGTCTAAAATTCACTCGGCAACACCGACACTTTTTGGACATTGTCTAAAATTCACTCGGCAAGACCGACGATTTTTGGACATTGTCTAAAATTAACTCGGCAAGATGACGATTTTTGGACATTGTCTAAAATTCACTCGGCTTGACCGACGATTTTTGGACATTGTCTAAAATTCACTCGGCAAGACCGACGATTTTTGGACATTGTCTAAAATTAACTCGGCAAGATGACGATTTTTGGACATTGTCTAAAATTCACTCGGCAAGACCGACGATTTTTGGACATTGTCTAAAATTCACTCGGCTTGCCCGACGATTTTTGGACATTGTCTAAAATTCACTCGGCTTGCCCGACGATTTTTGGACATTGTCTAAAATTCACTCGGCAAGACCGACAATTTTTGGACATTGTCTGAAATTCACTCGGTAAAACCGACGATTTTTGGACATTGTCTAAAATTCACTCGGCAAGACCGATGATTTTTGGACATTGTCTAAAATTTACTCGGCTTGACTGACGATTTTTGGACATTGTCTAAAATTCACTCGGCAAGACCGACGATTTTTGGACATTGTCTAAAATTCACTCGGCAAGACCGACGATTTTTGGACATTGTGTAAAATTCACTCGGCTTGACCGAAGATTTTGGGACATTGTCAAAAATTCACTCGGCAAAGCCGACAATTTTTGGACATTGTCTAAAATTCACTCGGCAGACCGAAGATTTTTGGATTTTGTCTAAAATTCGTTCGGCAAAACCGACGATTTTTGGACATTGTCTAAAATTCACTCGGCTTGACCGACGATTTTTGGACATTGTCAAAAATTTACTCGGCAAGACCGATGATTTTTGGACATTGTCTAAAATTTACTCGGTTTGACCGACGATTTTTGGACATTGTCTAAAATTCACTCGGCGAGACCGACGAATTTTGGATATTGACTAAAATTCACTCGGCGAGACCGACGATTTTTGGACATTGTCTAAATTTCACCCGGCAAGACCGACGAATTTTGGACATTGTCTAAAATTCACTCGGCTTGACCGACGATTTTTGGACATTGTCTAAAATTCACTCGGCAAGACTGACGATTTTTGAACTTTGTCTAAAATTCACTCGGCTTGACCAACGATTTTTGGACATTGTCAAAAATTCACTCGGCAAGACCGAAGATTTTTGGACATTGTCTAAAATTCACTCGGCTTGACCGACTATTTTTGGACATTGTCTAAAATTCACTCGGCAACACCGACACTTTTTGGACATTGTCTAAAATTCACTGGGCAAGATGACGATTTTTGGACATTGTCTAAAATTCACTTGGCTTGACCGACGATTTTTGGACATTGTCTAAAATTGACTCGGCAAGACCGACGATTTTTGGACATTGTCTAAAATTCACTCGGCAAGACCAACGATTTTTGGACATTGTCTAAATTTCACTCGGCTTGACCGACGATTTTTGGACTTTGTCTAAAATTCACTCGGCAAGAACGACGATTTTTGGACATTGTCTAAAATTAACTCGGCAAGATGACGATTTTTGGACATTGTCTAAAATTCACTCGGCAAGACCGACGATTTTTGGACATTGTCTAAAATTCACTCGGCTTGCCCGACGATTTTTGGACATTGTCTAAAATTCACTCGGCAAGACCGACGATTTTTGGACATTGTCTAAAATTCACTCGGCAAGA
Source organism: Acanthacorydalis orientalis (assembly GCA_034766995.1). NCBI lineage: Eukaryota > Metazoa > Arthropoda > Insecta > Megaloptera > Corydalidae > Acanthacorydalis > Acanthacorydalis orientalis. The sequence continues at coordinate 26,052,599 of CM068313.1, forward strand.
CCAACGATTTTTGGACATTGTCTAAAATTCACTCGGCAAGACCAACGATTTTTGGACATTGTCTAAAATTCACTCGGCTTGACCGACGATTTTTGGACTTTGTCTAAAATTCACTCGGCAAGACCGACGATTTTTGGACATTGTCTAAAATTAACTCGGCAAGATGACGATTTTTGGACATTGTCTAAAATTCACTCGGCAAGACCGACGATTTTTGGACATTGTCTAAAATTCACTCGGCTTGTCCGACGATTTTTGGACATTGTCTAAAATTCACTCGGCAAGACCGACGATTTTTGGACATTGTCTAAAATTCACTCGGCTTGACCGACGATTTTTGGACTTTGTCTAAAATTCACTCGGCAAGACCGACGATTTTTGGACATTGTCTAAAATTAACTCGGCAAGATGACGATTTTTGGACATTGTCTAAAATTCACTCGGCAAGACCGACGATTTTTGGACATTGTCTAAAATTCACTCGGCTTGCCCGACGATTTTTGGACATTGTCTGAAATTCACTCGGCTTGCCCGACGATTTTTGGACATTGTCTAAAATTCACTCGGCAAGACCGACAATTTTTGGACATTGTCTGAAATTCACTCGGTAAAACCGACGATTTTTGGACATTGTCTAAAATTCCCTCGGCAAAACCGACGATTTTTGGACATTGTCTAAAATTCACTCGGCAAGACCGACGATTTTTGGACATTGTCTAAAATTCACTCGGCTTGACCGACTATTTTTGGACATTGTCTAAAATTCACTCGGCAAGACCGACGATTTTTGGACATTGTCTAAAATTAACTCGGCAAGATGACGATTTTTGGACATTGTCTAAAATTCACTCGGCAAGACCGACGATTTTTGGACATTGTCTAAAATTCACTCGGCTTGACCGACTATTTTTGGACATTGTCTAAAATTCACTCGGCAAGACCGACGATTTTTGGACATTGTCTAAAATTAACTCGGCAAGATGACGATTTTTGGACATTGTCTAAAATTCACTCGGCTTGACCGACGATTTTTGGACATTGTCTAAAATTCACTCGGCAAGACCGACGATTTTTGGACATTGTCTAAAATTCACTCGGCAAGACCGACGATTTTTGGACATTGTCTAAAATTCACTCGGCAAGATGACGATTTTTGGAAATTGTCTGAAATTCACTCGGCTTGACCGACGATTTTTGGACATTGTCTAAAATTCACTCGGCAAGACCGACGATTTTTGGACATTGTCTAAAATTCACTCGGCAAGACTGACGATTTTTGGACATTGTCTAAAATTAACTCGGCAAGATGACGATTTTTGGACATTGTCTAAAATTCACTCGGCAAGACCGACGATTTTTGGACATTGTCTAAAATTAACTCGGCAAGATGACGATTTTTGGACATTGTCTAAAATTCACTCGGCAAGACCGACGATTTTTGGACATTGTCTAAAATTCACTCGGCTTGCCCGACGATTTTTGGACATTGTCTAAAATTCACTCGGCTTGCCCGACGATTTTTGGACATTGTCTAAAATTCACTCGGCAAGACCGACAATTTTTGGACATTGTCTGAAATTCACTCGGTAAAACCGACGATTTTTGGACATTGTCTAAAATTCCCTCGGCAAAACCGACGATTTTTGGACATTGTCTAAAATTCACTCGGCAAGACCGACGATTTTTGGACATTGTCTAAAATTCACTCGGCTTGACCGACTATTTTTGGACATTGTCTAAAATTCACTCGGCAACACCGACACTTTTTGGACATTGTCTAAAATTCACTCGGCAAGACCGACGATTTTTGGACATTGTCTAAAATTAACTCGGCAAGATGACGATTTTTGGACATTGTCTAAAATTCACTCGGCTTGACCGACGATTTTTGGACATTGTCTAAAATTCACTCGGCAAGACCGACGATTTTTGGACATTGTCTAAAATTAACTCGGCAAGATGACGATTTTTGGACATTGTCTAAAATTCACTCGGCAAGACCGACGATTTTTGGACATTGTCTAAAATTCACTCGGCTTGCCCGACGATTTTTGGACATTGTCTAAAATTCACTCGGCTTGCCCGACGATTTTTGGACATTGTCTAAAATTCACTCGGCAAGACCGACAATTTTTGGACATTGTCTGAAATTCACTCGGTAAAACCGACGATTTTTGGACATTGTCTAAAATTCCCTCGGCAAAACCGACGATTTTTGGACATTGTCTAAAATTCACTCGGCAAGACCGACGATTTTTGGACATTGTCTAAAATTCACTCGGCTTGACCGACTATTTTTGGACATTGTCTAAAATTCACTCGGCAACACCGACACTTTTTGGACATTGTCTAAAATTCACTCGGCAAGACCGACGATTTTTGGACATTGTCTAAAATTAACTCGGCAAGATGACGATTTTTGGACATTGTCTAAAATTCACTCGGCTTGACCGACGATTTTTGGACATTGTCTAAAATTCACTCGGCAAGACCGACGATTTTTGGACATTGTCTAAAATTCACTCGGCAAGACCGACGATTTTTGGACATTGTCTAAAATTCACTCGGCAAGATGACGATTTTTGGAAATTGTCTGAAATTCACTCGGCTTGACCGACGATTTTTGGACATTGTCTAAAATTCACTCGGCAAGACCGACGATTTTTGGACATTGTCTAAAATTCACTCGGCAAGACTGACGATTTTTGGACATTGTCTGAAATTCACTCGGCTTGACCGACGATTTTTGGACATTGTCTAAAATTCACTCGGCAAGACCGAAGATTTTTGGACATTGTCTAAAATTCACTCGGCAAAACCGACGATTTTTGGACATTGTCTAAAATTTACTTGGCTTAACCGACGATTTTTGGACATTGTCTAAATTTTACCCGGCAAGACCGACGAATTTTGGACATTGTCTAAAATTCACTCGGCTTGACCAACGATTTTTGGACATTGTCTAAAATTCACTCGGAAAAACCGACGATTTTTGGACATTGTCTAAAATTTACTCGGCTTAACCGACGATTTTTGGACATTGTCTAAAATTCACTCGGCAGGACCGACGATTTTTGGACATTGTCTAAAATTCACTCGAATTTGACGACGATTTTTGGACATTGTCTAAAATTCACTCGGACATGACGACGATTTTTGGACATTGTTTAAATTCACTCGGACATGACGACGATTATGGACATTGTCTAAAAATTAACTCGGACACGACGACGATTTTTGGACATTGTCTAAAAATTCACTCGAACATGACGACAATTTTTGGACATTGACGAAAATTCACTCGGACATGACGACGAATTTTGGACATTGTCTAAAATTTACTCGGAAATGACGACGATTTTTGGACATTGTCTAAAAATTCACTCGGACATGACGACGATGTTTGGACATTGTCTAAAATTCACTCGGACATGACGACGATTTTTGGACATTGTCTAAAATCACGCGGATTTGACGACGATTTTTGGACATTGTATAAAAGTTACTGGGATTTGACGACGATTAATGGACATTGCTTGGAAAAAAAGGAGAAATCGACGAGGAAAAAATGAGCAAACAACGAGGAAAAAAGGAGAAAATTGGAGAAAAGGAGAAAACGACGAGAGAAAGGAGCAAATTGGAAAAAAAGGCGAAAACGACGAGAGAGAAAAGGAAAAAATTGGAAAAAAAGAGAAAACGACGAGAGAAGAAAGGACGAAATTTGGGGAAAAGAAGAAAACGACGAGAGAAAAAAGGAGAAATTTCGAAAAAGGAGAAAACGATGAGAGAAAAGGAGAAATTTGGAAAAAAAGGAGAAAACGACAAGAAAAACGGAGAAATTTGGAAAAAAGGAGAAAACGACGAGAGAAAAAAGGAAAAATTCGGGGGGAAATGTGGAAACGAGAAAAAAAGAGATATTTGGAAAAAGGAGAAAAAGACGAGAAGAAAAAGGAAAATTGGGAAAAATGGAGAAAAAGACGAGAGGAAAAAGGAGAAAAAAGTGAAGACAACTAGATAGAAGAGGAGAAATTTGGTAAAAGGAGAAAACAACGAGAGAAAAAGTAGAAATTTGGGGAAAAAGGAGAAAACAAAAAGAGAAAAGGAGAAACTTGAGAATAAAGGAGAAAACGACGAGAGAAAAAAGGAGAAATTTGGAGGGAAATGTAGAAACGAGAAAAAAAGGAGATATTTGGAAAAAGGAGAAAAAGACGAGAAGAAAAAAAAATTGGGAAAAATGGCAAAAAAGGCGAGAGGAAAAAGGAGAAAAAAGAGAAGACAACGAGATAGAAAAGGAGAAATTTGGTTAAAGGAGAAAACAACGAGAGAAAAAGTAGAACTTTGGGAAAAAAGGAGAAAACGAAAAAGAGAAAAGGAGAAACTTGAGAATAAAGGAGAAAACGACGAGGGAAAAAAGGAGAAATTTGGAGGGAAATGTAGAAACGAGAAAAAAAGGAGATATTTGGAAAAAGGAGAAAAAGACGAGAAGAAAAAAAAAATTGGGAAAAATGGAGAAAAAGAGGAGAGGAAAAAGGAGAAAAAAGAGAAGGCAACGAGATAGAAAAGGAAAAATTTGGTAAAAGGAGAAAACAACGAGAGAAAAAGTAGAACTTTGGGAAAAAAGGAGAAAACGAAAAAGAGAAAAGGAGAAACTTGAGAATAAAGGAGAAAACGACGAGGGAAAAAAGGAGAAATTTGGGGGAAAATGAGAAAACGACGAGAGAAAAATGGAGATGTTTGGAAAAAGGAGAAAACGACTAGGAAAAAAAGAGAAATTTGGAAAAATGGAAAAACGACAAGAGGGAAAAGGAAAAAAAAGAGTAGACAACTAGAGAGAAAAGGAAAAATTTTGAAAAAGGAGAAAACAACGAGAGAAAAAGTAGAAATTTGGGAAAAAAAGAGAAAACGAAAAAGAGAAAAGGAGAAACTTGAGAATAAAGGAGAAAACGACGAGAGAAAAAAGGAGAAATTTGGAGGGAAATGTGATAACGAGAAAAAAATGGAGATATTTGGAAAAAGGAGAAAACGATGAGAAGAAAAAAAAATTGGGAAAAATGGAGAAAGCGACGAGAGGAAAAAGGAGAAAAAAAAAGACAACGAGAGAGAAAAGGAGAAATTTGGAAAAAGGAAAAAACAACGAGAGAAAAAGTAGAAATTTGGGAAAAAAGGAGAAAACGAAAAGGAGAAAATGAGAAACTTGAGAATAAAGGAGAAAACGACGAGAGAAAAAAGGAGATTTTTGGAAAAAGCAGAAAACGACGAGAAAAAAAGGAGAAATTGGGAAAAATAGAGAAAACGACGAGGAGAAAAGGGAGAAAAAAGAAGAAAACATAGACAGAAACGGAGAAATTTGGGAAAAGGAGAAAACAACGTAAGAAATAGTAGAAAGTTGGGAAAAAAAGGAGAAACAAAGAGAGAGAAAATGAGAAATTTGTAAAAAAAGGAGAAAACAACGAGAAAAAAAGGGAGAAAATTGGAAAAAAGGAGAAAACGACGAGAGAGAAAATAAGAAAAAGTAGAAAATTAGAAAAAGGAGAAAATTATAAAAAACGAGAAAACGAGGAGATAAAAAAGGAGAAATTTGGAAAAAAGGAGAATACAACAAGAGAATCAAGGAGAAAATTTGAAAAAATGAGAAAAAGACGAGAAAAAAAACGAGAAAATTGGAAAAATAGGAGAAAACGACGAGAAAAAAGGTGAAACTTTCGACTACTTATTGCCGAAAAACTGATTGAAAAATGGGTTTTTTGGGCAAAATAAGGCCATTTTGGACAATAATCGGATCAAACTCCGGTTAAACTCGGTTTAAACTCGAATTAAACTCGATTTAAACTCGATTTAAACTATGTTTAAACTCGATTTGAACAGTGTTCAAATCGGTTTAAAAGTGGCGGGGCCAAACGGGAAAGAGGCGTGGGTAACCAACAAAGGGGCGGTGCTAGATGGAAAAGCGGTGCTAGATGGAAAGGGCGGTGCTTGGTGGAAAAGGGGCGGGACCAGCCAATTGTAGCCGAAAAAAATGGCTGAGAAACGTGTTTTTGTGCTAAAATAAGGCCATTTTGGACAATAATCGGATCGAATCACACACCACGTGATAGATAATTTTAAGGCGCATTTAACGATATACGACATTACCCATTTCGCACATAATTTCGTTTACTTACAGCCGAAAAACTGGTTGAAAAATGGGTTTTTTGGGCAAAATAAGGCTATTTTGGCAAACAATCGGATCGAATCGCACATCACGTGATAATACATGCGGATATGGCGGATATTGCGGATATCATATCCGCCATATAAACCATATCCGCAATATCCGCATATCTGCCATATCCGCATATCCGCAAAATCCAAAAAAATGCGATTTTTGGGGGTTTTTTGTTATTTTTTGTTATTTACTATTGTCTTATGATATAGAACATTAAAATACACATCGAACAGTATGAAATTTTTGTAATTTTTTTTACATTTTGGATATTTTAAGCAAGAAAAACTTTTTTTTTTTGCGGATATTTTGCGGATATTTCGCGGTTTTTGTAACTTTTTCGGTATCCATTATAAACCGATGTCATTTTTGTCTCATTTATGATATAGTATATTAAAATAGGCATCGGATAGTATAAAATAGTTGCCACTTTTTTAACATTTTGGATATTTTAGGCATGAAAAACCTTTAATTTCGCGAATTTTTCGCGGTTTTTGTGACTTTTTTGGTATCTATTATGAACCGATCTTAATTTTGACTCATGTATGATATAGTATATTAAAATACACATCGGATAGTATGAAATAGTTGCCATTTTTATAGCATTTTCGATCTTTTAGCCATGAAAAACCTTTATTTTTGTTAATTTTTCGCGGTTTTTGTGACTTTTTCGGTATCTATTATAAACCGATGTCAATTTTGACTCAAGTATGAAATAGAACATTAAATAACGCATAGAACAGTATGAAATAGTTGCTAGTTTTATAACATTTTGGGTATTTTATGAAGGAAAAACTGTAATTTTTGCTGATTTTTTGCGGTTTTTATGATATTTCCGACATTTATTACGGACAGATATAAATTTAGTCTAGAAATATACATAAAGCAGTAAAAGACGAATCGACCAGTATTAATTCGTTGCCAAATTATCCTACATATCCACAAAATAAGCAATATCCGTAATATCCACCATATACGAAATATCCGCATTATCGGCAATATCAAAAAAATGTGATTTTTTGCAGTTTATTTGATATTTCCTACATATTTAATGGACTGACATTAATTTTTAATAAGATATGATATAGAACAATTATATACGCATCGACCGGTATGAAATAGTTGCCATTTTTAAAACAATTTGGATATTTTATATATTGCGGATATGGCGGATATTGAAGATATGGCGGATATGGTTTATTTTGTTGATATGTAGGATATTTTGGTAACTAGTTAATACTGGTCGATTCGTCTTTTAATGCTTTATGTATATTTCTAGACAAAATTAACATCGGTCCATAATAAATGTCGGAAATATCAAAAAAACCGCAAAATATCTGCAAAAATTTCCGTTATTCCTTCATAAAATATGCAAAATGTTATAAAACTAGCAACTATTTCATACTGTTCGATGCGTAATTTCATGTTCTATATCATAAAAGAGACAAAATTACCATAGGTTCATAATTGATACCGAAAGAGTCACAAAAACCGCGAAATATCCGCAAAAATACAAGTTTTCCTTGCTTAAAATATCTAAAATGTTAAAAAAGTGGCAACTATTTCATACTATCCGATGCCTATTTTAATGTTCTATATCATAAATGAGACAAAAATAACATCGGTTCATAATGGATACCGAAAAAGTTACAAAAACCGCGAAATATCCGCAAAATATCCGCAAAAATAAACGGTTTTCTTGCTTAAAATATCCAAAATGTAAAAAAAATGACAAAAATTTCATACTGTTCGATGCGTATTCTCATGTTCTATATCATAAAATAATAATAAATACCAAAAATAACTCAAAAACCCCCCAAAATCGCATTTCTTTGGATTTTGCGGATATGCGGATATGGCGGATACGCAAAAATAAACGTTTTTCTTGCTTAAAATAGCCAAAATGTAAAAAAAATGACAAAAATTTCATACTGTTCGATGCGTATTCTCATGTTCTATATCATAAAATAATAATAAATACCAAAATTAACTCGAAAACCCCCCAAAATCGCATTTCTTTGGATTTTGCGGATATGCGGATACGCAAAAATAAACGTTTTTCTTGCTTAAAATAGCCAAAATGTAAAAAAAATGACAAAAATTTCATACTGTTCGATGCGTATTCTCATGTTCTATATCATAAAATAATAATAAATACCAAAAATAACTCAAAAACCCCCCAAAATCGCATTTCTTTGGATTTTGCGGATATGCGGATATGGCGGATACGCAAAAATAAACGTTTTTCTTGCTTAAAATAGCCAAAATGTAAAAAAAATGACAAAAATTTCATACTGTTCGATGCGTATTCTCATGTTCTATATCATAAAATAATAATAAATACCAAAAATAACTCGAAAACCCCCAAAATCGCATTTCTTTGGATTTTGCGGATATGCGGATATGGCGGATACGCAAAAATAAACGTTTTTCTTGCTTAAAATAGCCAAAATGTAAAAAAAATGACAAAAATTTCATACTGTTCGATGCGTATTCTCATGTTCTATATCATAAAATAATAATAAATACCAAAAATAACTCAGAAACCCCCCAAAATCGAATTTCTTTGGATTTTGCGGATATGCGGATATGGCGGATACGCAAAAATAAACGTTTTTCTTGCTTAAAATAGCCAAAATGTAAAAAAAATGACAAAAATTTCATACTGTTCGATGCGTATTCTCATGTTCAATATCATAAGATAATAATAAATGCAAAAAATAACTCGAAAACCCCCAAAATCGCATTTCTTTGGATTTTGCGGATATGCGGATATGGCGGATACGCAAAAATAAACGTTTTTCTTGCTTAAAATAGCCAAAATGTAAAAAAAATGACAAAAATTTCATACTGTTCGATGCGTATTCTCATGTTCTATATCATAAAATAATAATAAATACCAAAAATAACTCAAAAACCCCCCAAAATCGCATTTCTTTGGATTTTGCGGATATGCGGATATGGCGGATACGCAAAAATAAACGTTTTTCTTGCTTAAAATATCCAAAATGTAAAAAAAATGACAAAAATTTCATACTGTTCGATGCGTATTCTCATGTTCTATATCATAAAATAATAATAAATACCAAAAATAACTCAAAAACCCCCCAAAATCGCATTTCTTTGGATTTTGCGGATATGCGGATATGGCGGATACGCAAAAATAAACGTTTTTCTTGTTTAAAATAGCCAAAATGTAAAAAAAATGACAAAAATTTCATACTGTTCGATGCGTATTCTCATGTTCTATATCATAAAATAATAATAAATACCAAAAATAACTCAAAAACCCCCCAAAATCGCATTTCTTTGGATTTTGCGGATATGCGGATATGGCGGATACGCAAAAATAAACGTTTTTCTTGCTTAAAATAGCCAAAATGTAAAAAAAATGACAAAAATTTCATACTGTTCGATGCGTATTCTCATGTTCTATATCATAAGATAATAATAAATGCCAAAAATAACTCAAAAACCCCCAAAAATCGCATTTTTTTGGATTTTGCGGATATGCGGATATGGCGGATACGCGGATATTGCGGATATGGCGGATACGGCGGATATCATATCCGCGGCGGATATCATATCCGCGACGGATATCATTTCCGCCATATCCGCAATATCCGCCATATCCGCATATCCGCAAAATCCAAAAAAATGCGATTTTTGGGGTTTTTTTGTTATTTTTTGTTATTTATTATTATCTTATGATATAGAACATGAGAATACGCATCGAACAGTATGAAATTTTTGTCATTTTTTTTACATTTTGGCTATTTTAAGCAAGAAAAACGTTTATTTTTGCGTATCCGCCATATCCGCATATCCGCAAAATCCAAAGAAATGCGATTTTGGGGGGTTTTTGAGTTATTTTTGGTATTTATTATTATTTTATGATATAGAACATGAGAATACGCATCGAACAGTATGAAATTTTTGTCATTTTTTTTACATAGTGGATATTTTAAGCAAGAAAAACGTTTATTTTTGCGGATATTTTGCGGATATTTCGCGGTTTTTGTAACTTTTTCGGTATCAATTATGAACCGATGTCATTTTTGTCTCATTTATGATATAGAACATTAAAATAGGCATCGGATAGTATAAAATAGTTGCCACTTTTTTAACATTTTGGATATTTTAGGCATGAAAAACCTTTAATTTCGCGAATTTTTCGCGGTTTTTGTGACTTTTTTGGTATCTATTATGAACCGATCTTAATTTTGACTCATGTATGATATAGTATATTAAAATACACATCGGATAGTATGAAATAGTTGCCATTTTTATAGCATTTTGGATCTTTTAGCCATGAAAAACCTTTATTTTTGTTAATTTTTCGCGGTTTTTGTGACTTTTTCGGTATCTATTATAAACCGATGTCAATTTTGACTCAAGTATGAAATAGAACATTAAATAACGCATAGAACAGTATGAAATAGTTGCTAGTTTTATAACATTTTGGGTATTTTATGAAGGAAAAACTTTAATTTTTGCTGATTTTTTGCGGTTTTTATGATATTTCCGACATTTATTACGGACAGATATAAATTTAGTCTAGAAATATACATAAAGCAGTAAAAGACGAATCGACCAGTATTAATTCGTTGCCAAATTATCCTACATATCCACAAAATAAGCAATATCCGTAATATCCACCATATACGAAATATCCGCATTATCCGCAATATCAAAAAAATGTGATTTTTTGCAGTTTATTTGATATTTCCTACATATTTAATGGACTGACATTAATTTTTAATAAGATATGATATAGAACAATTATATACGCATCGACCGGTATGAAATAGTTGCCATTTTTAAAACAATTTGGATATTTTATATATTGCGGATATGGCGGATATTGAGGATATGGCGGATATGGTTTATTTTGTTGATATGTAGGATATTTTGGTAACTAGTTAATACTGGTCGATTCGTCTTTTAATGCTTTATGTATATTTCTAGACAAAATTAACATCGGTCCATAATAAATGTCGGAAATATCAAAAAAACCGCAAAATATCTGCAAAAATTTCCGTTATTCCTTCATAAAATATGCAAAATGTTATAAAACTAGTAACTATTTCATACCGTTCGATGCGTATTCTCATGTTCTATATCGTAAAAGAGTCAAAATTAACATAGGTTCATAATTGATACCGAAAAAGTGACAAAAACCGCGAAATATCCGCAAAACATCCGCAAAAATAAACGTTTTTCTTGCTTAAAATATCCAAAATGTAAAAAAAATGACAAAAATTTCATACTGTTCGATGCGTATTCTCATGTTCTATATCATAAAATAATAATAAATACCAAAAATAACTCGAAAACCCCCAAAATCGCATTTCTTTGGATTTTGCGGATATGCGGATATGGCGGATACGCAAAAATAAACGTTTTTCTTGCTTAAAATAGCCAAAATGTAAAAAAAATGACAAAAATTTCATACTGTTCGATGCGTATTCTCATGTTCTATATCATAAAATAATAATAAATACCAAAAATAACTCAGAAACCCCCCAAAATCGCATTTCTTTGGATTTTGCGGATATGCGGATATGGCGGATACGCAAAAATAAACGTTTTTCTTGCTTAAAATAGCCAAAATGTAAAAAAAATGACAAAAATTTCATACTGTTCGATGCGTATTCTCATGTTCTATATCATAAGATAATAATAAATGCCAAAAATAACTCAAAAACCCCCAAAAATCGCATTTTTTTGGATTTTGCGGATATGCGGATATGGCGGATACGCAAAAATAAACGTTTTTCTTGCTTAAAAAAGCCAAAATGTAAAAAAAATGACAAAAATTTCATACTGTTCGATGCGTATTCTCATGTTCTATATCATAAGATAATAATAAATGCCAAAAATAACTCAAAAACCCCCAAAAATCGCATTTTTTTGGATTTTGCGGATATGCGGATATGGCGGATACGCGGATATTGCGGATATGGCGGATACGGCGGATATCATATCCGCGGCGGATATCATATCCGCGACGGATATCATATCCGCCATATCCGCAATATCCGCCATATCCGCATATCCGCAAAATCCAAAAAAATGCGATTTTTGGGGTTTTTTGTTATTTTTTGTTATTTATTATTATCTTATGATATAGAACATGAGAATACGCATCGAACAGTATGAAATTTTTGTCATTTTTTTACATTTTGGCTATTTTAAGCAAGAAAAACGTTTATTTTTGCGTATCCGCCATATCCGCATATCCGCAAAATCCAAAGAAATGCGATTTTGGGGGGTTTTTGAGTTATTTTTGGTATTTATTATTATTTTATGATATAGAACATGAGAATACGCATCGAACAGTATGAAATTTTTGTCATTTTTTTTACATTTTGGATATTTTAAGCAAGAAAAACGTTTATTTTTGCGGATATTTTGCGGATATTTCGCGGTTTTTGTAACTTTTTCGGTATCAATTATGAACCGATGTCATTTTTGTCTCATTTATGATATAGAACATTAAAATAGGCATCGGATAGTATAAAATAGTTGCCACTTTTTTAACATTTTGGATATTTTAGGCATGAAAAACCTTTAATTTCGCGAATTTTTCGCGGTTTTTGTGACTTTTTTGGTATCTATTATGAACCGATCTTAATTTTGACTCATGTATGATATAGTATATTAAAATACACATCGGATAGTATGAAATAGTTGCCATTTTTATAGCATTTTGGATCTTTTAGCCATGAAAAACCTTTATTTTTGTTAATTTTTCGCGGTTTTTGTGACTTTTTCGGTATCTATTATAAACCGATGTCAATTTTGACTCAAGTATGAAATAGAACATTAAATAACGCATAGAACAGTATGAAATAGTTGCTAGTTTTATAACATTTTGGGTATTTTATGAAGGAAAAACTGTAATTTTTGCTGATTTTTTGCGGTTTTTATGATATTTCCGACATTTATTACGGACAGATATAAATTTAGTCTAGAAATATACATAAAGCAGTAAAAGACGAATCGACCAGTATTAATTCGTTGCCAAATTATCCTACATATCCACAAAATAAGCAATATCCGTAATATCCACCATATACGAAATATCCGCATTATCCGCAATATCAAAAAAATGTGATTTTTTGCAGTTTATTTGATATTTCCTACATATTTAATGGACTGACATTAATTTTTAATAAGATATGATATAGAACAATTATATACGCATCGACCGGTATGAAATAGTTGCCATTTTTAAAACAATTTGGATATTTTATATATTGCGGATATGGCGGATATTGAGGATATGGCGGATATGGTTTATTTTGTTGATATGTAGGATATTTTGGTAACTAGTTAATACTGGTCGATTCGTCTTTTAATGCTTTATGTATATTTCTAGACAAAATTAACATCGGTCCATAATAAATGTCGGAAATATCAAAAAAACCGCAAAATATCTGCAAAAATTTCCGTTATTCCTTCATAAAATATGCAAAATGTTATAAAACTAGTAACTATTTCATACCGTTCGATGCGTATTCTCATGTTCTATATCGTAAAAGAGTCAAAATTAACATAGGTTCATAATTGATACCAAAAAAGTGACAAAAACCGCGAAATATCCGCAAAACATCCGCAAAAATAAACGTTTTTCTTGCTTAAAATATCCAAATTGTAAAAAAAATGACAAAAATTTCATACTGTTCGATGCGTATTCTCATGTTCTATATCATAAAATAATAATAAATACCAAAAATAACTCAAAAACCCCCCAAAATCGCATTTCTTTGGATTTTGCGGATATGCGGATATGGCGGATACGCAAAAATAAACGTTTTTCTTGTTTAAAATAGCCAAAATGTAAAAAAAATGACAAAAATTTCATACTGTTCGATGCGTATTCTCATGTTCTATATCATAAAATAATAATAAATACCAAAAATAACTCAAAAACCCCCCAAAATCGCATTTCTTTGGATTTTGCGGATATGCGGATATGGCGGATACGCAAAAATAAACGTTTTTCTTGCTTAAAATAGCCAAAATGTAAAAAAAATGACAAAAATTTCATACTGTTCGATGCGTATTCTCATGTTCTATATCATAAGATAATAATAAATGCCAAAAATAACTCAAAAACCCCCAAAAATCGCATTTTTTTGGATTTTGCGGATATGCGGATATGGCGGATACGCGGATATTGCGGATATGGCGGATACGGCGGATATCATATCCGCGGCGGATATCATATCCGCGACGGATATCATATCCGCCATATCCGCAATATCCGCCATATCCGCATATCCGCAAAATCCAAAAAAATGCGATTTTTGGGGTTTTTTGTTATTTTTTGTTATTTATTATTATCTTATGATATAGAACATGAGAATACGCATCGAACAGTATGAAATTTTTGTCATTTTTTTTACATTTTGGCTATTTTAAGCAAGAAAAACGTTTATTTTTGCGTATCCGCCATATCCGCATATCCGCAAAATCCAAAGAAATGCGATTTTGGGGGGTTTTTGAGTTATTTTTGGTATTTATTATTATTTTATGATATAGAACATGAGAATACGCATCGAACAGTATGAAATTTTTGTCATTTTTTTTACATTTTGGATATTTTAAGCAAGAAAAACGTTTATTTTTGCGGATATTTTGCGGATATTTCGCGGTTTTTGTAACTTTTTCGGTATCAATTATGAACCGATGTCATTTTTGTCTCATTTATGATATAGAACATTAAAATAGGCATCGGATAGTATAAAATAGTTGCCACTTTTTTAACATTTTGGATATTTTAGGCATGAAAAACCTTTAATTTCGCGAATTTTTCGCGGTTTTTGTGACTTTTTTGGTATCTATTATGAACTGATCTTAATTTTGACTCATGTATGATATAGTATATTAAAATACACATCGGATAGTATGAAATAGTTGCCATTTTTATAGCATTTTGGATCTTTTAGCCATGAAAAACCTTTATTTTTGTAAATTTTTCGCGGTTTTTGTGACTTTTTCGGTATCTATTATAAACCGATGTCAATTTTGACTCAAGTATGAAATAGAACATTAAATAACGCATAGAACAGTATGAAATAGTTGCTAGTTTTATAACATTTTGGGTATTTTATGAAGGAAAAACTGTAATTTTTGCTGATTTTTTGCGGTTTTTATGATATTTCCGACATTTATTACGGACAGATATAAATTTAGTCTAGAAATATACATAAAGCAGTAAAAGACGAATCGACCAGTATTAATTCGTTGCCAAATTATCCTACATATCCACAAAATAAGCAATATCCGTAATATCCACCATATACGAAATATCCGCATTATCCGCAATATCAAAAAAATGTGATTTTTTGCAGTTTATTTGATATTTCCTACATATTTAATGGACTGACATTAATTTTTAATAAGATATGATATAGAACAATTATATACGCATCGACCGGTATGAAATAGTTGCCATTTTTAAAACAATTTGGATATTTTATATATTGCGGATATGGCGGATATTGAGGATATGGCGGATATGGTTTATTTTGTTGATATGTAGGATATTTTGGTGACTAGTTAATACTGGTCGATTCGTCTTTTAATGCTTTATGTATATTTCTAGACAAAATTAACATCGGTCCATAATAAATGTAGGAAATATCAAAAAAACCGCAAAATATCTGCAAAAATTTCCGTTATTCCTTCATAAAATATGCAAAATGTTATAAAACTAGTAACTATTTCATACCGTTCGATGCGTATTCTCATGTTCTATATCGTAAAAGAGTCAAAATTAACATAGGTTCATAATTGATACCGAAAAAGTGACAAAAACCGCGAAATATCCGCAAAACATCCGCAAAAATAAACGTTTTTCTTGCTTAAAATATCCAAAATGTAAAAAAAATGACAAAAATTTCATACTGTTCGATGCGTATTCTCATGTTCTATATCATAAAATAATAATAAATACCAAAAATAACTCAAAACCCCCCCAAAATCGCATTTCTTTGGATTTTGCGGATATGCGGATATGGCGGATACGCAAAAATAAACGTTTTTCTTGTTTAAAATAGCCAAAATGTAAAAAAAATGACAAAAATTTCATACTGTTCGATGCGTATTCTCATGTTCTATATCATAAGATAATAATAAATGCCAAAAATAACTCAAAAACCCCCAAAAATCGCATTTTTTTGGATTTTGCGGATATGCGGATATGGCGGATACGCAAAAATAAACGTTTTTCTTGTTTAAAATAGCCAAAATGTAAAAAAAATGACAAAAATTTCATACTGTTCGATGCGTATTCTCATGTTCTATATCATAAGATAATAATAAATAACAAAAAATAACAAAAAAACCCCAAAAATCGCATTTTTTTGGATTTTGCGGATATGCGGATATGGCGGATATTGCGGATATGGCGGAAATGATATCCGTCGCAGATATGATATCCGCCGCGGATATGATATCCGCCGTATCCGCCATATCCGCAATATCCGCGTATCCGCCATATCCGCATATCCGCAAAATCCAAAAAAATGCGATTTTTGGGGGTTTTTGAGTTATTTTTTGTTATTTATTATTATCTTATGATATAGAACATGAGAATACGCATCGAACAGTATGAAATTTTTGTCATTTTTTTTACATTTTGGCTATTTTAAGCAAGAAAAACGTTTATTTTTGCGTATCCGCCATATCCGCATATCCGCAAAATCCAAAAAAATGCGATTTTGGGGGGTTTTTGAGTTATTTTTGTTATTTATTATTATCTTATGATATAGAACATGAGAATACGCATCGAACAGTATGAAATTTTTGTCATTTTTTTTACATTTTGGCTATTTTAAGCAAGAAAAACGTTTATTTTTGCGTATCCGCCATATCCGCATATCCGCAAAATCCAAAGAAATGCGATTTTGGGGGGTTTTTGAGTTATTTTTGGTATTTATTATTATTTTATGATATAGAACATGAGAATACGCATCGAACAGTATGAAATTTTTGTCATTTTTTTTACATTTTGGATATTTTAAGCAAGAAAAACATTTATTTTTGCGGATATTTTGCGGATATTTCGCGGTTTTAGTAACTTTTTCGGTATCAATTATGAACCGATGTCATTTTTGTCTCATTTATGATATAGAACATTAAAATAGGCATCGGATAGTATAAAATAGTTGCCACTTTTTTAACATTTTGGATATTTTAGGCATGAAAAACCTTTAATTTCGCGAATTTTTCGCGGTTTTTGTGACTTTTTTGGTATCTATTATGAACTGATCTTAATTTTGACTCATGTATGATATAGTATATTAAAATACACATCGGATAGTATGAAATAGTTGCCATTTTTATAGCATTTTGGATCTTTTAGCCATGAAAAACCTTTATTTTTGTTAATTTTTCGCGGTTTTTGTGACTTTTTCGGTATCTATTATAAACCGATGTCAATTTTGACTCAAGTATGAAATAGAACATTAAATAACGCATAGAACAGTATGAAATAGTTGCTAGTTTTATAACATTTTGGGTATTTTATGAAGGAAAAAACTGTAATTTTTGCTGATTTTTTGCGGTTTTTATGATATTTCCGACATTTATTACGGACAGATATAAATTTAGTCTAGAAATATACATAAAGCAGTAAAAGACGAATCGACCAGTATTAATTCGTTGCCAAATTATCCTACATATCCACAAAATAAGCAATATCCGTAATATCCACCATATACGAAATATCCGCATTATCCGCAATATCAAAAAAATGTGATTTTTTGCAGTTTATTTGATATTTCCTACATATTTAATGGACTGACATTAATTTTTAATAAGATATGATATAGAACAATTATATACGCATCGACCGGTATGAAATAGTTGCCATTTTTAAAACAATTTGGATATTTTATATATTGCGGATATGGCGGATATTGAGGATATGGCGGATATGGTTTATTTTGTTGATATGTAGGATATTTTGGTAACTAGTTAATACTGGTCGATTCGTCTTTTAATGCTTTATGTATATTTCTAGACAAAATTAACATCGGTCCATAATAAATGTAGGAAATATCAAAAAAACCGCAAAATATCTGCAAAAATTTCCGTTATTCCTTCATAAAATATGCAAAATGTTATAAAACTAGTAACTATTTCATACCGTTCGATGCGTATTCTCATGTTCTATATCGTAAAAGAGTCAAAATTAACATAGGTTCATAATTGATACCGAAAAAGTGACAAAAACCGCGAAATATCCGCAAAACATCCGCAAAAATAAACGTTTTTCTTGCTTAAAATATCCAAAATGTAAAAAAAATGACAAAAATTTCATACTGTTCGATGCGTATTCTCATGTTCTATATCATAAGATAATAATAAATGCCAAAAATAACTCAAAAACCCCCAAAAATCGCATTTTTTTGGATTTTGCGGATATGCGGATATGGCGGATACGCGGATATTGCGGATATGGCGGATACGGCGGATATCATATCCGCGGCGGATATCATATCTGCGACGGATATCATTTCCGCCATATCCGTAATATCCGCCATATCCGCATATCCGCAAAATTCAAAAAATTTGATTTTTGGGTTTTTTTGTTATTTTTGGTATTTATTATTATCTTATAATATACAACATTAGAATACGCATCGAACAGTATGAAATTTTTGTCATTTTTTTTACATTTTGGCTATTTTAAGCAAGAAAAACGTTTATTTTTGCGTATCCGCCATATCCGCATATCCGCAAAATCCAAAGAAATGCGATTTTGGGGGGTTTTTGAGTTATTTTTGGTATTTATTATTATTTTATGATATAGAACATGAGAATACGCATCGAACAGTATGAAATTTTTGTCATTTTTTTTACATTTTGGATATTTTAAGCAAGAAAAACGTTTATTTTTGCGGATATTTTGCGGATATTTCGCGGTTTTTGTAACTTTTTCGGTATCAATTATGAACCGATGTCATTTTTGTCTCATTTATGATATAGAACATTAAAATAGGCATCGGATAGTATAAAATAGTTGCCACTTTTTTAACATTTTGGATATTTTAGGCATGAAAAACCTTTAATTTCGCGAATTTTTCGCGGTTTTTGTGACTTTTTTGGTATCTATTATGAACTGATCTTAATTTTGACTCATGTATGATATAGTATATTAAAATACACATCGGATAGTATGAAATAGTTGCCATTTTTATAGCATTTTGGATCTTTTAGCCATGAAAAACCTTTATTTTTGTTAATTTTCGCGGTTTTTGTGACTTTTTCGGTATCTATTATAAACCGATGTCAATTTTGACTCAAGTGTGAAATAGAACATTAAATAACGCATAGAACAGTATGAAATAGTTGCTAGTTTTATAACATGTTGGGTATTTTATGAAGGAAAAACTGTAATTTTTGCTGATTTTTTGCGGTTTTTATGATATTTCCGACATTTATTACGGACAGATATAAATTTAGTCTAGAAATATACATAAAGCAGTAAAAGACGAATCGACCAGTATTAATTCGTTGCCAAATTATCCTACATATCCACAAAATAAGCAATATCCGTAATATCCACCATATACGAAATATCCGCATTATCCGCAATATCAAAAAAATGTGATTTTTTGCAGTTTATTTGATATTTCCTACATATTTAATGGACTGACATTAATTTTTAATAAGATATGATATAGAACAATTATATACGCATCGACCGGTATGAAATAGTTGCCATTTTTAAAACAATTTGGATATTTTATATATTGCGGATATGGCGGATATTGAGGATATGGCGGATATGGTTTATTTTGTTGATATGTAGGATATTTTGGTAACTAGTTAATACTGGTCGATTCGTCTTTTAATGCTTTATGTATATTTCTAGACAAAATTAACATCGGTCCATAATAAATGTAGGAAATATCAAAAAAACCGCAAAATATCTGCAAAAATTTCCGTTATTCCTTCATAAAATATGCAAAATGTTATAAAACTAGTAACTATTTCATACCGTTCGATGCGTATTCTCATGTTCTATATCGTAAAAGAGTCAAAATTAACATAGGTTCATAATTGATACCGAAAAAGTGACAAAAACCGCGAAATATCCGCAAAACATCCGCAAAAATAAACGTTTTTCTTGCTTAAAATATCCAAAATGTAAAAAAAATGACAAAAATTTCATACTGTTCGATGCGTATTCTCATGTTCTATATCATAAAATAATAATAAATACCAAAAATAACTCAAAACCCCCCCAAAATCGCATTTCTTTGGATTTTGCGGATATGCGGATATGGCGGATACGCAAAAATAAACGTTTTTCTTGTTTAAAATAGCCAAAATGTAAAAAAAATGACAAAAATTTCATACTGTTCGATGCGTATTCTCATGTTCTATATCATAAGATAATAATAAATGCCAAAAATAACTCAAAAACCCCCAAAAATCGCATTTTTTTGGATTTTGCGGATATGCGGATATGGCGGATACGCAAAAATAAACGTTTTTCTTGTTTAAAATAGCCAAAATGTAAAAAAAATGACAAAAATTTCATACTGTTCGATGCGTATTCTCATGTTCTATATCATAAGATAATAATAAATAACAAAAAATAACAAAAAAATCCCCAAAAATCGCATTTTTTTGGATTTTGCGGATATGCGGATATGGCGGATATTGCGGATATGGCGGAAATGATATCCGTCGCAGATATGATATCCGCCGCGGATATGATATCCGCCGTATCCGCCATATCCGCAATATCCGCGTATCCGCCATATCCGCATATCCGCAAAATCCAAAAAAATGCGATTTTTGGGGGTTTTTGAGTTATTTTTTGTTATTTATTATTATCTTATGATATAGAACATGAGAATACGCATCGAACAGTATGAAATTTTTGTCATTTTTTTTACATTTTGGCTATTTTAAGCAAGAAAAACGTTTATTTTTGCGTATCCGCCATATCCGCATATCCGCAAAATCCAAAAAAATGCGATTTTGGGGGGTTTTTGAGTTATTTTTGTTATTTATTATTATCTTATGATATAGAACATGAGAATACGCATCGAACAGTATGAAATTTTTGTCATTTTTTTTACATTTTGGCTATTTTAAGCAAGAAAAACGTTTATTTTTGCGTATCCGCCATATCCGCATATCCGCAAAATCCAAAGAAATGCGATTTTGGGGGGTTTTTGAGTTATTTTTGGTATTTATTATTATTTTATGATATAGAACATGAGAATACGCATCGAACAGTATGAAATTTTTGTCATTTTTTTTACATTTTGGATATTTTAAGCAAGAAAAACATTTATTTTTGCGGATATTTTGCGGATATTTCGCGGTTTTTGTAACTTTTTCGGTATCAATTATGAACCGATGTCATTTTTGTCTCATTTATGATATAGAACATTAAAATAGGCATCGGATAGTATAAAATAGTTGCCACTTTTTTAACATTTTGGATATTTTAGGCATGAAAAACCTTTAATTTCGCGAATTTTTCGCGGTTTTTGTGACTTTTTTGGTATCTATTATGAACTGATCTTAATTTTGACTCATGTATGATATAGTATATTAAAATACACATCGGATAGTATGAAATAGTTGCCATTTTTATAGCATTTTGGATCTTTTAGCCATGAAAAACCTTTATTTTTGTTAATTTTTCGCGGTTTTTGTGACTTTTTCGGTATCTATTATAAACCGATGTCAATTTTGACTCAAGTATGAAATAGAACATTAAATAACGCATAGAACAGTATGAAATAGTTGCTAGTTTTATAACATTTTGGGTATTTTATGAAGGAAAAACTGTAATTTTTGCTGATTTTTTGCGGTTTTTATGATATTTCCGACATTTATTACGGACAGATATAAATTTAGTCTAGAAATATACATAAAGCAGTAAAAGACGAATCGACCAGTATTAATTCGTTGCCAAATTATCCTACATATCCACAAAATAAGCAATATCCGTAATATCCACCATATACGAAATATCCGCATTATCCGCAATATCAAAAAAATGTGATTTTTTGCAGTTTATTTGATATTTCCTACATATTTAATGGACTGACATTAATTTTTAATAAGATATGATATAGAACAATTATATACGCATCGACCGGTATGAAATAGTTGCCATTTTTAAAACAATTTGGATATTTTATATATTGCGGATATGGCGGATATTGAGGATATGGCGGATATGGTTTATTTTGTTGATATGTAGGATATTTTGGTAACTAGTTAATACTGGTCGATTCGTCTTTTAATGCTTTATGTATATTTCTAGACAAAATTAACATCGGTCCATAATAAATGTAGGAAATATCAAAAAAACCGCAAAATATCTGCAAAAATTTCCGTTATTCCTTCATAAAATATGCAAAATGTTATAAAACTAG
Organism: Acanthacorydalis orientalis; assembly: GCA_034766995.1. NCBI lineage: Eukaryota > Metazoa > Arthropoda > Insecta > Megaloptera > Corydalidae > Acanthacorydalis > Acanthacorydalis orientalis. The sequence goes on from CM068313.1 coordinate 26,075,228, forward strand.
TAACTATTTCATACCGTTCGATGCGTATTCTCATGTTCTATATCGTAAAAGAGTCAAAATTAACATAGGTTCATAATTGATACCGAAAAAGTGACAAAAACCGCGAAATATCCGCAAAACATCCGCAAAAATAAACGTTTTTCTTGCTTAAAATATCCAAAATGTAAAAAAAATGACAAAAATTTCATACTGTTCGATGCGTATTCTCATGTTCTATATCATAAGATAATAATAAATGCCAAAAATAACTCAAAAACCCCCAAAAATCGCATTTTTTTGGATTTTGCGGATATGCGGATATGGCGGATACGCGGATATTGCGGATATGGCGGATACGGCGGATATCATATCCGCGGCGGATATCATATCTGCGACGGATATCATTTCCGCCATATCCGCAATATCCGCCATATCCGCATATCCGCAAAATCCAAAAAAATGCCATTTTTGGTTTTTTTTGTTTTTTTTTGGTATTTATTATTATCTTATGATATAGAACATGAGAATACGCATCGAACAGTATGAAATTTTTGTCATTTTTTTTACATTTTGGCTATTTTAAGCAAGAAAAACGTTTATTTTTGCGTATCCGCCATATCCGCATATCCGCAAAATCCAAAGAAATGCGATTTTGGGGGGTTTTTGAGTTATTTTTGGTATTTATTATTATTTTATGATATAGAACATGAGAATACGCATCGAACAGTATGAAATTTTTGTCATTTTTTTTACATTTTGGATATTTTAAGCAAGAAAAACGTTTATTTTTGCGGATATTTTGCGGATATTTCGCGGTTTTTGTAACTTTTTCGGTATCAATTATGAACCGATGTCATTTTTGTCTCATTTATGATATAGAACATTAAAATAGGCATCGGATAGTATAAAATAGTTGCCACTTTTTTAACATTTTGGATATTTTAGGCATGAAAAACCTTTAATTTCGCGAATTTTTCGCGGTTTTTGTGACTTTTTTGGTATCTATTATGAACTGATCTTAATTTTGACTCATGTATGATATAGTATATTAAAATACACATCGGATAGTATGAAATAGTTGCCATTTTTATAGCATTTTGGATCTTTTAGCCATGAAAAACCTTTATTTTTGTTAATTTTCGCGGTTTTTGTGACTTTTTCGGTATCTATTATAAACCGATGTCAATTTTGACTCAAGTGTGAAATAGAACATTAAATAACGCATAGAACAGTATGAAATAGTTGCTAGTTTTATAACATGTTGGGTATTTTATGAAGGAAAAACTGTAATTTTTGCTGATTTTTTGCGGTTTTTATGATATTTCCGACATTTATTACGGACAGATATAAATTTAGTCTAGAAATATACATAAAGCAGTAAAAGACGAATCGACCAGTATTAATTCGTTGCCAAATTATCCTACATATCCACAAAATAAGCAATATCCGTAATATCCACCATATACGAAATATCCGCATTATCCGCAATATCAAAAAAATGTGATTTTTTGCAGTTTATTTGATATTTCCTACATATTTAATGGACTGACATTAATTTTTAATAAGATATGATATAGAACAATTATATACGCATCGACCGGTATGAAATAGTTGCCATTTTTAAAACAATTTGGATATTTTATATATTGCGGATATGGCGGATATTGAGGATATGGCGGATATGGTTTATTTTGTTGATATGTAGGATATTTTGGTAACTAGTTAATACTGGTCGATTCGTCTTTTAATGCTTTATGTATATTTCTAGACAAAATTAACATCGGTCCATAATAAATGTAGGAAATATCAAAAAAACCGCAAAATATCTGCAAAAATTTCCGTTATTCCTTCATAAAATATGCAAAATGTTATAAAACTAGTAACTATTTCATACCGTTCGATGCGTATTCTCATGTTCTATATCGTAAAAGAGTCAAAATTAACATAGGTTCATAATTGATACCGAAAAAGTGACAAAAACCGCGAAATATCCGCAAAACATCCGCAAAAATAAACATTTTCTTGCTTAAAATATCCAAAATGTAAAAAAAATGACAAAAATTTCATACTGTTCGATGCGTATTCACATGTTCTATATCATAAAATAATAATAAATACCAAAAATAACTCAAAACCCCCCCAAAATCGCATTTCTTTGGATTTTGCGGATATGCGGATATGGCGGATACGCAAAAATAAACGTTTTTCTTGTTTAAAATAGCCAAAATGTAAAAAAAATGACAAAAATTTCATACTGTTCGATGCGTATTCTCATGTTCTATATCATAAAATAATAATAAATACCAAAAATAACTCAAAAACCCCCCAAAATCGCATTTCTTTGGATTTTGCGGATATGCGGATATGGCGGATACGCAAAAATAAACGTTTTTCTTGCTTAAAATAGCCAAAATGTAAAAAAAATGACAAAAATTTCATACTGTTCGATGCGTATTCTCATGTTCTATATCATAAAATAATAATAAATACCAAAAATAACTCAGAAACCCCCCAAAATCGCATTTCTTTGGATTTTGCGGATATGCGGATATGGCGGATACGCAAAAATAAACGTTTTTCTTGCTTAAAATAGCCAAAATGTAAAAAAATGACAAAAATTTCATACTGTTCGATGCGTATTCTCATGTTCTATATCATAAGATAATAATAAATGCCAAAAATAACTCAAAAACCCCCAAAAATCGCATTTTTTTGGATTTTGCGGATATGCGGATATGGCGGATACGCGGATATTGCGGATATGGCGGATACGGCGGATATCATATCCGCGGCGGATATCATATCCGCGACGGATATCATATCCGCCATATCCGCAATATCCGCCATATCCGCATATCCGCAAAATCCAAAAAAATGCGATTTTTGGGGGTTTTTTGTTATTTTTTGTTATTTATTATTATCTTATGATATAGAACATGAGAATACGCATCGAACAGTATGAAATTTTTGTCATTTTTTTTACATTTTGGCTATTTTAAGCAAGAAAAACGTTTATTTTTGCGTATCCGCCATATCCGCATATCCGCAAAATCCAAAGAAATGCGATTTTGGGGGGTTTTTGAGTTATTTTTTGTATTTATTATTATTTTATGATATAGAACATGAGAATACGCATCGAACAGTATGAAATTTTTGTCATTTTTTTTACATTTTGGCTATTTTAAGCAAGAAAAACGTTTATTTTTGCGTATCCGCCATATCCGCATATCCGCAAAATCCAAAGAAATGCGATTTTGGGGGGTTTTTGAGTTATTTTTGGTATTTATTATTATTTTATGATATAGAACATGAGAATACGCATCGAACAGTATGAAATTTTTGTCATTTTTTTTACATTTTGGATATTTTAAGCAAGAAAAACGTTTATTTTTGCGGATATTTTGCGGATATTTCGCGGTTTTTGTAACTTTTTCGGTATCAATTATGAACCGATGTCATTTTTGTCTCATTTATGATATAGAACATTAAAATAGGCATCGGATAGTATAAAATAGTTGCCACTTTTTTAACATTTTGGATATTTTAGGCATGAAAAACCTTTAATTTCGCGAATTTTTCGCGGTTTTTGTGACTTTTTTGGTATCTATTATGAACCGATCTTAATTTTGACTCATGTATGATATAGTATATTAAAATACACATCGGATAGTATGAAATAGTTGCCATTTTTATAGCATTTTGGATCTTTTAGCCATGAAAAACCTTTATTTTTGTTAATTTTTCGCGGTTTTTGTGACTTTTTCGGTATCTATTATAAACCGATGTCAATTTTGACTCAAGTATGAAATAGAACATTAAATAACGCATAGAACAGTATGAAATAGTTGCTAGTTTTATAACATTTTGGGTATTTTATGAAGGAAAAACTGTAATTTTTGCTGATTTTTTGCGGTTTTTATGATATTTCCGACATTTATTACGGACAGATATAAATTTAGTCTAGAAATATACATAAAGCAGTAAAAGACGAATCGACCAGTATTAATTCGTTGCCAAATTATCCTACATATCCACAAAATAAGCAATATCCGTAATATCCACCATATACGAAATATCCGCATTATCCGCAATATCAAAAAAATGTGATTTTTTGCAGTTTATTTGATATTTCCTACATATTTAATGGACTGACATTAATTTTTAATAAGATATGATATAGAACAATTATATACGCATCGACCGGTATGAAATAGTTGCCATTTTTAAAACAATTTGGATATTTTATATATTGCGGATATGGCGGATATTGAGGATATGGCGGATATGGTTTATTTTGTTGATATGTAGGATATTTTGGTAACTAGTTAATACTGGTCGATTCGTCTTTTAATGCTTTATGTATATTTCTAGACAAAATTAACATCGGTCCATAATAAATGTCGGAAATATCAAAAAAACCGCAAAATATCTGCAAAAATTTCCGTTATTCCTTCATAAAATATGCAAAATGTTATAAAACTAGTAACTATTTCATACCGTTCGATGCGTATTCTCATGTTCTATATCGTAAAAGAGTCAAAATTAACATAGGTTCATAATTGATACCGAAAAAGTGACAAAAACCGCGAAATATCCGCAAAACATCCGCAAAAATAAACGTTTTTCTTGCTTAAAATATCCAAAATGTAAAAAAAATGACAAAAATTTCATACTGTTCGATGCGTATTCTCATGTTCTATATCATAAAATAATAATAAATACCAAAAATAACTCGAAAACCCCCAAAATCGCATTTCTTTGGATTTTGCGGATATGCGGATATGGCGGATACGCAAAAATAAACGTTTTTCTTGCTTAAAATAGCCAAAATGTAAAAAAAATGACAAAAATTTCATACTGTTCGATGCGTATTCTCATGTTCTATATCATAAAATAATAATAAATACCAAAAATAACTCAGAAACCCCCCAAAATCGCATTTCTTTGGATTTTGCGGATATGCGGATATGGCGGATACGCAAAAATAAACGTTTTTCTTGCTTAAAATAGCCAAAATGTAAAAAAAATGACAAAAATTTCATACTGTTCGATGCGTATTCTCATGTTCTATATCATAAGATAATAATAAATGCCAAAAATAACTCAAAAACCCCCAAAAATCGCATTTTTTTGGATTTTGCGGATATGCGGATATGGCGGATACGCAAAAATAAACGTTTTTCTTGCTTAAAAAAGCCAAAATGTAAAAAAAATGACAAAAATTTCATACTGTTCGATGCGTATTCTCATGTTCTATATCATAAGATAATAATAAATGCCAAAAATAACTCAAAAACCCCCAAAAATCGCATTTTTTTGGATTTTGCGGATATGCGGATATGGCGGATACGCGGATATTGCGGATATGGCGGATACGGCGGATATCATATCCGCGGCGGATATCATATCCGCGACGGATATCATATCCGCCATATCCGCAATATCCGCCATATCCGCATATCCGCAAAATCCAAAAAAATGCGATTTTTGGGGTTTTTTGTTATTTTTTGTTATTTATTATTATCTTATGATATAGAACATGAGAATACGCATCGAACAGTATGAAATTTTTGTCATTTTTTTTACATTTTGGCTATTTTAAGCAAGAAAAACGTTTATTTTTGCGTATCCGCCATATCCGCATATCCGCAAAATCCAAAGAAATGCGATTTTGGGGGGTTTTTGAGTTATTTTTGGTATTTATTATTATTTTATGATATAGAACATGAGAATACGCATCGAACAGTATGAAATTTTTGTCATTTTTTTTACATTTTGGATATTTTAAGCAAGAAAAACGTTTATTTTTGCGGATATTTTGCGGATATTTCGCGGTTTTTGTAACTTTTTCGGTATCAATTATGAACCGATGTCATTTTTGTCTCATTTATGATATAGAACATTAAAATAGGCATCGGATAGTATAAAATAGTTGCCACTTTTTTAACATTTTGGATATTTTAGGCATGAAAAACCTTTAATTTCGCGAATTTTTCGCGGTTTTTGTGACTTTTTTGGTATCTATTATGAACCGATCTTAATTTTGACTCATGTATGATATAGTATATTAAAATACACATCGGATAGTATGAAATAGTTGCCATTTTTATAGCATTTTGGATCTTTTAGCCATGAAAAACCTTTATTTTTGTTAATTTTTCGCGGTTTTTGTGACTTTTTCGGTATCTATTATAAACCGATGTCAATTTTGACTCAAGTATGAAATAGAACATTAAATAACGCATAGAACAGTATGAAATAGTTGCTAGTTTTATAACATTTTGGGTATTTTATGAAGGAAAAACTGTAATTTTTGCTGATTTTTTGCGGTTTTTATGATATTTCCGACATTTATTACGGACAGATATAAATTTAGTCTAGAAATATACATAAAGCAGTAAAAGACGAATCGACCAGTATTAATTCGTTGCCAAATTATCCTACATATCCACAAAATAAGCAATATCCGTAATATCCACCATATACGAAATATCCGCATTATCCGCAATATCAAAAAAATGTGATTTTTTGCAGTTTATTTGATATTTCCTACATATTTAATGGACTGACATTAATTTTTAATAAGATATGATATAGAACAATTATATACGCATCGACCGGTATGAAATAGTTGCCATTTTTAAAACAATTTGGATATTTTATATATTGCGGATATGGCGGATATTGAGGATATGGCGGATATGGTTTATTTTGTTGATATGTAGGATATTTTGGTAACTAGTTAATACTGGTCGATTCGTCTTTTAATGCTTTATGTATATTTCTAGACAAAATTAACATCGGTCCATAATAAATGTCGGAAATATCAAAAAAACCGCAAAATATCTGCAAAAATTTCCGTTATTCCTTCATAAAATATGCAAAATGTTATAAAACTAGTAACTATTTCATACCGTTCGATGCGTATTCTCATGTTCTATATCGTAAAAGAGTCAAAATTAACATAGGTTCATAATTGATACCAAAAAAGTGACAAAAACCGCGAAATATCCGCAAAACATCCGCAAAAATAAACGTTTTTCTTGCTTAAAATATCCAAATTGTAAAAAAAATGACAAAAATTTCATACTGTTCGATGCGTATTCTCATGTTCTATATCATAAAATAATAATAAATACCAAAAATAACTCAAAAACCCCCCAAAATCGCATTTCTTTGGATTTTGCGGATATGCGGATATGGCGGATACGCAAAAATAAACGTTTTTCTTGCTTAAAATAGCCAAAATGTAAAAAAAATGACAAAAATTTCATACTGTTCGATGCGTATTCTCATGTTCTATATCATAAGATAATAATAAATGCCAAAAATAACTCAAAAACCCCCAAAAATCGCATTTTTTTGGATTTTGCGGATATGCGGATATGGCGGATACGCGGATATTGCGGATATGGCGGATACGGCGGATATCATATCCGCGGCGGATATCATATCCGCGACGGATATCATATCCGCCATATCCGCAATATCCGCCATATCCGCATATCCGCAAAATCCAAAAAAATGCGATTTTTGGGGTTTTTTTGTTATTTTTTGTTATTTATTATTATCTTATGATATAGAACATGAGAATACGCATCGAACAGTATGAAATTTTTGTCATTTTTTTTACATTTTGGCTATTTTAAGCAAGAAAAACGTTTATTTTTGCGTATCCGCCATATCCGCATATCCGCAAAATCCAAAGAAATGCGATTTTGGGGGGTTTTTGAGTTATTTTTGGTATTTATTATTATTTTATGATATAGAACATGAGAATACGCATCGAACAGTATGAAATTTTTGTCATTTTTTTTACATTTTGGATATTTTAAGCAAGAAAAACATTTATTTTTGCGGATATTTTGCGGATATTTCGCGGTTTTTGTAACTTTTTCGGTATCAATTATGAACCGATGTCATTTTTGTCTCATTTATGATATAGAACATTAAAATAGGCATCGGATAGTATAAAATAGTTGCCACTTTTTTAACATTTTGGATATTTTAGGCATGAAAAACCTTTAATTTCGCGAATTTTTCGCGGTTTTTGTGACTTTTTTGGTATCTATTATGAACTGATCTTAATTTTGACTCATGTATGATATAGTATATTAAAATACACATCGGATAGTATGAAATAGTTGCCATTTTTATAGCATTTTGGATCTTTTAGCCATGAAAAACCTTTATTTTTGTAAATTTTTCGCGGTTTTTGTGACTTTTTCGGTATCTATTATAAACCGATGTCAATTTTGACTCAAGTATGAAATAGAACATTAAATAACGCATAGAACAGTATGAAATAGTTGCTAGTTTTATAACATTTTGGGTATTTTATGAAGGAAAAACTGTAATTTTTGCTGATTTTTTGCGGTTTTTATGATATTTCCGACATTTATTACGGACAGATATAAATTTAGTCTAGAAATATACATAAAGCAGTAAAAGACGAATCGACCAGTATTAATTCGTTGCCAAATTATCCTACATATCCACAAAATAAGCAATATCCGTAATATCCACCATATACGAAATATCCGCATTATCCGCAATATCAAAAAAATGTGATTTTTTGCAGTTTATTTGATATTTCCTACATATTTAATGGACTGACATTAATTTTTAATAAGATATGATATAGAACAATTATATACGCATCGACCGGTATGAAATAGTTGCCATTTTTAAAACAATTTGGATATTTTATATATTGCGGATATGGCGGATATTGAGGATATGGCGGATATGGTTTATTTTGTTGTTATGTAGGATATTTTGGTGACTAGTTAATACTGGTCGATTCGTCTTTTAATGCTTTATGTATATTTCTAGACAAAATTAACATCGGTCCATAATAAATGTAGGAAATATCAAAAAAACCGCAAAATATCTGCAAAAATTTCCGTTATTCCTTCATAAAATATGCAAAATGTTATAAAACTAGTAACTATTTCATACCGTTCGATGCGTATTCTCATGTTCTATATCGTAAAAGAGTCAAAATTAACATAGGTTCATAATTGATACCGAAAAAGTGACAAAAACCGCGAAATATCCGCAAAACATCCGCAAAAATAAACGTTTTTCTTGCTTAAAATATCCAAAATGTAAAAAAAATGACAAAAATTTCATACTGTTCGATGCGTATTCTCATGTTCTATATCATAAAATAATAATAAATACCAAAAATAACTCAAAACCCCCCCAAAATCGCATTTCTTTGGATTTTGCGGATATGCGGATATGGCGGATACGCAAAAATAAACGTTTTTCTTGTTTAAAATAGCCAAAATGTAAAAAAAATGACAAAAATTTCATACTGTTCGATGCGTATTCTCATGTTCTATATCATAAGATAATAATAAATGCCAAAAATAACTCAAAAACCCCCAAAAATCGCATTTTTTTGGATTTTGCGGATATGCGGATATGGCGGATACGCGGATATTGCGGATATGGCGGATACGGCGGATATCATATCCGCGGCGGATATCATATCCGCGACGGATATCATATCCGCCATATCCGCAATATCCGCCATATCCGCATATCCGCAAAATCCAAAAAAATGCGATTTTTGGGGTTTTTTGTTATTTTTTGTTATTTATTATTATCTTATGATATAGAACATGAGAATACGCATCGAACAGTATGAAATTTTTGTCATTTTTTTTACATTTTGGCTATTTTAAGCAAGAAAAACGTTTATTTTTGCGTATCCGCCATATCCGCATATCCGCAAAATCCAAAGAAATGCGATTTTGGGGGGTTTTTGAGTTATTTTTGGTATTTATTATTATTTTATGATATAGAACATGAGAATACGCATCGAACAGTATGAAATTTTTGTCATTTTTTTTACATTTTGGATATTTTAAGCAAGAAAAACGTTTATTTTTGCGGATATTTTGCGGATATTTCGCGGTTTTTGTAACTTTTTCGGTATCAATTATGAACCGATGTCATTTTTGTCTCATTTATGATATAGAACATTAAAATAGGCATCGGATAGTATAAAATAGTTGCCACTTTTTTAACATTTTGGATATTTTAGGCATGAAAAACCTTTAATTTCGCGAATTTTTCGCGGTTTTTGTGACTTTTTTGGTATCTATTATGAACCGATCTTAATTTTGACTCATGTATGATATAGTATATTAAAATACACATCGGATAGTATGAAATAGTTGCCATTTTTATAGCATTTTGGATCTTTTAGCCATGAAAAACCTTTATTTTTGTTAATTTTTCGCGGTTTTTGTGACTTTTTCGGTATCTATTATAAACCGATGTCAATTTTGACTCAAGTATGAAATAGAACATTAAATAACGCATAGAACAGTATGAAATAGTTGCTAGTTTTATAACATTTTGGGTATTTTATGAAGGAAAAACTGTAATTTTTGCTGATTTTTTGCGGTTTTTATGATATTTCCGACATTTATTACGGACAGATATAAATTTAGTCTAGAAATATACATAAAGCAGTAAAAGACGAATCGACCAGTATTAATTCGTTGCCAAATTATCCTACATATCCACAAAATAAGCAATATCCGTAATATCCACCATATACGAAATATCCGCATTATCCGCAATATCAAAAAAATGTGATTTTTTGCAGTTTATTTGATATTTCCTACATATTTAATGGACTGACATTAATTTTTAATAAGATATGATATAGAACAATTATATACGCATCGACCGGTATGAAATAGTTGCCATTTTTAAAACAATTTGGATATTTTATATATTGCGGATATGGCGGATATTGAGGATATGGCGGATATGGTTTATTTTGTTGATATGTAGGATATTTTGGTAACTAGTTAATACTGGTCGATTCGTCTTTTAATGCTTTATGTATATTTCTAGACAAAATTAACATCGGTCCATAATAAATGTCGGAAATATCAAAAAAACCGCAAAATATCTGCAAAAATTTCCGTTATTCCTTCATAAAATATGCAAAATGTTATAAAACTAGTAACTATTTCATACCGTTCGATGCGTATTCTCATGTTCTATATCGTAAAAGAGTCAAAATTAACATAGGTTCATAATTGATACCAAAAAAGTGACAAAAACCGCGAAATATCCGCAAAACATCCGCAAAAATAAACGTTTTTCTTGCTTAAAATATCCAAATTGTAAAAAAAATGACAAAAATTTCATACTGTTCGATGCGTATTCTCATGTTCTATATCATAAAATAATAATAAATACCAAAAATAACTCAAAAACCCCCCAAAATCGCATTTCTTTGGATTTTGCGGATATGCGGATATGGCGGATACGCAAAAATAAACGTTTTTCTTGTTTAAAATAGCCAAAATGTAAAAAAAATGACAAAAATTTCATACTGTTCGATGCGTATTCTCATGTTCTATATCATAAAATAATAATAAATACCAAAAATAACTCAAAAACCCCCCAAAATCGCATTTCTTTGGATTTTGCGGATATGCGGATATGGCGGATACGCAAAAATAAACGTTTTTCTTGCTTAAAATAGCCAAAATGTAAAAAAAATGACAAAAATTTCATACTGTTCGATGCGTATTCTCATGTTCTATATCATAAGATAATAATAAATGCCAAAAATAACTCAAAAACCCCCAAAAATCGCATTTTTTTGGATTTTGCGGATATGCGGATATGGCGGATACGCGGATATTGCGGATATGGCGGATACGGCGGATATCATATCCGCGGCGGATATCATATCCGCGACGGATATCATATCCGCCATATCCGCAATATCCGCCATATCCGCATATCCGCAAAATCCAAAAAAATGCGATTTTTGGGGTTTTTTTGTTATTTTTTGTTATTTATTATTATCTTATGATATAGAACATGAGAATACGCATCGAACAGTATGAAATTTTTGTCATTTTTTTTACATTTTGGCTATTTTAAGCAAGAAAAACGTTTATTTTTGCGTATCCGCCATATCCGCATATCCGCAAAATCCAAAGAAATGCGATTTTGGGGGGTTTTTGAGTTATTTTTGGTATTTATTATTATTTTATGATATAGAACATGAGAATACGCATCGAACAGTATGAAATTTTTGTCATTTTTTTTACATTTTGGATATTTTAAGCAAGAAAAACATTTATTTTTGCGGATATTTTGCGGATATTTCGCGGTTTTTGTAACTTTTTCGGTATCAATTATGAACCGATGTCATTTTTGTCTCATTTATGATATAGAACATTAAAATAGGCATCGGATAGTATAAAATAGTTGCCACTTTTTTAACATTTTGGATATTTTAGGCATGAAAAACCTTTAATTTCGCGAATTTTTCGCGGTTTTTGTGACTTTTTTGGTATCTATTATGAACTGATCTTAATTTTGACTCATGTATGATATAGTATATTAAAATACACATCGGATAGTATGAAATAGTTGCCATTTTTATAGCATTTTGGATCTTTTAGCCATGAAAAACCTTTATTTTTGTAAATTTTTCGCGGTTTTTGTGACTTTTTCGGTATCTATTATAAACCGATGTCAATTTTGACTCAAGTATGAAATAGAACATTAAATAACGCATAGAACAGTATGAAATAGTTGCTAGTTTTATAACATTTTGGGTATTTTATGAAGGAAAAACTGTAATTTTTGCTGATTTTTTGCGGTTTTTATGATATTTCCGACATTTATTACGGACAGATATAAATTTAGTCTAGAAATATACATAAAGCAGTAAAAGACGAATCGACCAGTATTAATTCGTTGCCAAATTATCCTACATATCCACAAAATAAGCAATATCCGTAATATCCACCATATACGAAATATCCGCATTATCCGCAATATCAAAAAAATGTGATTTTTTGCAGTTTATTTGATATTTCCTACATATTTAATGGACTGACATTAATTTTTAATAAGATATGATATAGAACAATTATATACGCATCGACCGGTATGAAATAGTTGCCATTTTTAAAACAATTTGGATATTTTATATATTGCGGATATGGCGGATATTGAGGATATGGCGGATATGGTTTATTTTGTTGATATGTAGGATATTTTGGTGACTAGTTAATACTGGTCGATTCGTCTTTTAATGCTTTATGTATATTTCTAGACAAAATTAACATCGGTCCATAATAAATGTAGGAAATATCAAAAAAACCGCAAAATATCTGCAAAAATTTCCGTTATTCCTTCATAAAATATGCAAAATGTTATAAAACTAGTAACTATTTCATACCGTTCGATGCGTATTCTCATGTTCTATATCGTAAAAGAGTCAAAATTAACATAGGTTCATAATTGATACCGAAAAAGTGACAAAAACCGCGAAATATCCGCAAAACATCCGCAAAAATAAACGTTTTTCTTGCTTAAAATATCCAAAATGTAAAAAAAATGACAAAAATTTCATACTGTTCGATGCGTATTCTCATGTTCTATATCATAAAATAATAATAAATACCAAAAATAACTCAAAACCCCCCCAAAATCGCATTTCTTTGGATTTTGCGGATATGCGGATATGGCGGATACGCAAAAATAAACGTTTTTCTTGTTTAAAATAGCCAAAATGTAAAAAAAATGACAAAAATTTCATACTGTTCGATGCGTATTCTCATGTTCTATATCATAAGATAATAATAAATGCCAAAAATAACTCAAAAACCCCCAAAAATCGCATTTTTTTGGATTTTGCGGATATGCGGATATGGCGGATACGCAAAAATAAACGTTTTTCTTGTTTAAAATAGCCAAAATGTAAAAAAAATGACAAAAATTTCATACTGTTCGATGCGTATTCTCATGTTCTATATCATAAGATAATAATAAATAACAAAAAATAACAAAAAAACCCCAAAAATCGCATTTTTTTGGATTTTGCGGATATGCGGATATGGCGGATATTGCGGATATGGCGGAAATGATATCCGTCGCAGATATGATATCCGCCGCGGATATGATATCCGCCGTATCCGCCATATCCGCAATATCCGCGTATCCGCCATATCCGCATATCCGCAAAATCCAAAAAAATGCGATTTTTGGGGGTTTTTGAGTTATTTTTTGTTATTTATTATTATCTTATGATATAGAACATGAGAATACGCATCGAACAGTATGAAATTTTTGTCATTTTTTTTACATTTTGGCTATTTTAAGCAAGAAAAACGTTTATTTTTGCGTATCCGCCATATCCGCATATCCGCAAAATCCAAAAAAATGCGATTTTGGGGGGTTTTTGAGTTATTTTTGTTATTTATTATTATCTTATGATATAGAACATGAGAATACGCATCGAACAGTATGAAATTTTTGTCATTTTTTTTACATTTTGGCTATTTTAAGCAAGAAAAACGTTTATTTTTGCGTATCCGCCATATCCGCATATCCGCAAAATCCAAAGAAATGCGATTTTGGGGGGTTTTTGAGTTATTTTTGGTATTTATTATTATTTTATGATATAGAACATGAGAATACGCATCGAACAGTATGAAATTTTTGTCATTTTTTTTACATTTTGGATATTTTAAGCAAGAAAAACATTTATTTTTGCGGATATTTTGCGGATATTTCGCGGTTTTTGTAACTTTTTCGGTATCAATTATGAACCGATGTCATTTTTGTCTCATTTATGATATAGAACATTAAAATAGGCATCGGATAGTATAAAATAGTTGCCACTTTTTTAACATTTTGGATATTTTAGGCATGAAAAACCTTTAATTTCGCGAATTTTTCGCGGTTTTTGTGACTTTTTTGGTATCTATTATGAACTGATCTTAATTTTGACTCATGTATGATATAGTATATTAAAATACACATCGGATAGTATGAAATAGTTGCCATTTTTATAGCATTTTGGATCTTTTAGCCATGAAAAACCTTTATTTTTGTTAATTTTTCGCGGTTTTTGTGACTTTTTCGGTATCTATTATAAACCGATGTCAATTTTGACTCAAGTATGAAATAGAACATTAAATAACGCATAGAACAGTATGAAATAGTTGCTAGTTTTATAACATTTTGGGTATTTTATGAAGGAAAAACTGTAATTTTTGCTGATTTTTTGCGGTTTTTATGATATTTCCGACATTTATTACGGACAGATATAAATTTAGTCTAGAAATATACATAAAGCAGTAAAAGACGAATCGACCAGTATTAATTCGTTGCCAAATTATCCTACATATCCACAAAATAAGCAATATCCGTAATATCCACCATATACGAAATATCCGCATTATCCGCAATATCAAAAAAATGTGATTTTTTGCAGTTTATTTGATATTTCCTACATATTTAATGGACTGACATTAATTTTTAATAAGATATGATATAGAACAATTATATACGCATCGACCGGTATGAAATAGTTGCCATTTTTAAAACAATTTGGATATTTTATATATTGCGGATATGGCGGATATTGAGGATATGGCGGATATGGTTTATTTTGTTGATATGTAGGATATTTTGGTAACTAGTTAATACTGGTCGATTCGTCTTTTAATGCTTTATGTATATTTCTAGACAAAATTAACATCGGTCCATAATAAATGTAGGAAATATCAAAAAAACCGCAAAATATCTGCAAAAATTTCCGTTATTCCTTCATAAAATATGCAAAATGTTATAAAACTAGTAACTATTTCATACCGTTCGATGCGTATTCTCATGTTCTATATCGTAAAAGAGTCAAAATTAACATAGGTTCATAATTGATACCGAAAAAGTGACAAAAACCGCGAAATATCCGCAAAACATCCGCAAAAATAAACGTTTTTCTTGCTTAAAATATCCAAAATGTAAAAAAAAATGACAAAAATTTCATACTGTTCGATGCGTATTCTCATGTTCTATATCATAAGATAATAATAAATGCCAAAAATAACTCAAAAACCCCCAAAAATCGCATTTTTTTGGATTTTGCGGATATGCGGATATGGCGGATACGCGGATATTGCGGATATGGCGGATACGGCGGATATCATATCCGCGGCGGATATCATATCTGCGACGGATATCATTTCCGCCATATCCGCAATATCCGCCATATCCGCATATCCGCAAAATCCAAAAAAATGCGATTTTTGGGGTTTTTTTGTTATTTTTTGGTATTTATTATTATCTTATGATATAGAACATGAGAATACGCATCGAACAGTATGAAATTTTTGTCATTTTTTTTACATTTTGGCTATTTTAAGCAAGAAAAACGTTTATTTTTGCGTATCCGCCATATCCGCATATCCGCAAAATCCAAAGAAATGCGATTTTGGGGGGTTTTTGAGTTATTTTTGGTATTTATTATTATTTTATGATATAGAACATGAGAATACGCATCGAACAGTATGAAATTTTTGTCATTTTTTTTACATTTTGGATATTTTAAGCAAGAAAAACGTTTATTTTTGCGGATATTTTGCGGATATTTCGCGGTTTTTGTAACTTTTTCGGTATCAATTATGAACCGATGTCATTTTTGTCTCATTTATGATATAGAACATTAAAATAGGCATCGGATAGTATAAAATAGTTGCCACTTTTTTAACATTTTGGATATTTTAGGCATGAAAAACCTTTAATTTCGCGAATTTTTCGCGGTTTTTGTGACTTTTTTGGTATCTATTATGAACTGATCTTAATTTTGACTCATGTATGATATAGTATATTAAAATACACATCGGATAGTATGAAATAGTTGCCATTTTTATAGCATTTTGGATCTTTTAGCCATGAAAAACCTTTATTTTTGTTAATTTTCGCGGTTTTTGTGACTTTTTCGGTATCTATTATAAACCGATGTCAATTTTGACTCAAGTGTGAAATAGAACATTAAATAACGCATAGAACAGTATGAAATAGTTGCTAGTTTTATAACATGTTGGGTATTTTATGAAGGAAAAACTGTAATTTTTGCTGATTTTTTGCGGTTTTTATGATATTTCCGACATTTATTACGGACAGATATAAATTTAGTCTAGAAATATACATAAAGCAGTAAAAGACGAATCGACCAGTATTAATTCGTTGCCAAATTATCCTACATATCCACAAAATAAGCAATATCCGTAATATCCACCATATACGAAATATCCGCATTATCCGCAATATCAAAAAAATGTGATTTTTTGCAGTTTATTTGATATTTCCTACATATTTAATGGACTGACATTAATTTTTAATAAGATATGATATAGAACAATTATATACGCATCGACCGGTATGAAATAGTTGCCATTTTTAAAACAATTTGGATATTTTATATATTGCGGATATGGCGGATATTGAGGATATGGCGGATATGGTTTATTTTGTTGATATGTAGGATATTTTGGTAACTAGTTAATACTGGTCGATTCGTCTTTTAATGCTTTATGTATATTTCTAGACAAAATTAACATCGGTCCATAATAAATGTAGGAAATATCAAAAAAACCGCAAAATATCTGCAAAAATTTCCGTTATTCCTTCATAAAATATGCAAAATGTTATAAAACTAGTAACTATTTCATACCGTTCGATGCGTATTCTCATGTTCTATATCGTAAAAGAGTCAAAATTAACATAGGTTCATAATTGATACCGAAAAAGTGACAAAAACCGCGAAATATCCGCAAAACATCCGCAAAAATAAACGTTTTTCTTGCTTAAAATATCCAAAATGTAAAAAAAATGACAAAAATTTCATACTGTTCGATGCGTATTCTCATGTTCTATATCATAAAATAATAATAAATACCAAAAATAACTCAAAACCCCCCCAAAATCGCATTTCTTTGGATTTTGCGGATATGCGGATATGGCGGATACGCAAAAATAAACGTTTTTCTTGTTTAAAATAGCCAAAATGTAAAAAAAAATGACAAAAATTTCATACTGTTCGATGCGTATTCTCATGTTCTATATCATAAGATAATAATAAATGCCAAAAATAACTCAAAAACCCCCAAAAATCGCATTTTTTTGGATTTTGCGGATATGCGGATATGGCGGATACGCAAAAATAAACGTTTTTCTTGTTTAAAATAGCCAAAATGTAAAAAAAATGACAAAAATTTCATACTGTTCGATGCGTATTCTCATGTTCTATATCATAAGATAATAATAAATAACAAAAAATAACAAAAAAAACCCCAAAAATATCATTTTTTTGGATTTTGCGGATATGCGGATATGGCGGATATTGCGGATATGGCGGAAATGATATCCGTCGCAGATATGATATCCGCCGCGGATATGATATCCGCCGTATCCGCCATATCCGCAATATCCGCGTATCCGCCATATCCGCATATCCGCAAAATCCAAAAAAATGCGATTTTTGGGGGTTTTTGAGTTATTTTTTGTTATTTATTATTATCTTATGATATAGAACATGAGAATACGCATCGAACAGTATGAAATTTTTGTCATTTTTTTTACATTTTGGCTATTTTAAGCAAGAAAAACGTTTATTTTTGCGTATCCGCCATATCCGCATATCCGCAAAATCCAAAAAAATGCGATTTTGGGGGGTTTTTGAGTTATTTTTGTTATTTATTATTATCTTATGATATAGAACATGAGAATACGCATCGAACAGTATGAAATTTTTGTCATTTTTTTTTACATTTTGGCTATTTTAAGCAAGAAAAACGTTTATTTTTGCGTATCCGCCATATCCGCATATCCGCAAAATCCAAAGAAATGCGATTTTGGGGGGTTTTTGAGTTATTTTTGGTATTTATTATTATTTTATGATATAGAACATGAGAATACGCATCGAACAGTATGAAATTTTTGTCATTTTTTTTTACATTTTGGATATTTTAAGCAAGAAAAACATTTATTTTTGCGGATATTTTGCGGATATTTCGCGGTTTTTGTAACTTTTTCGGTATCAATTATGAACCGATGTCATTTTTGTCTCATTTATGATATAGAACATTAAAATAGGCATCGGATAGTATAAAATAGTTGCCACTTTTTTAACATTTTGGATATTTTAGGCATGAAAAACCTTTAATTTCGCGAATTTTTCGCGGTTTTTGTGACTTTTTTGGTATCTATTATGAACTGATCTTAATTTTGACTCATGTATGATATAGTATATTAAAATACACATCGGATAGTATGAAATAGTTGCCATTTTTATAGCATTTTGGATCTTTTAGCCATGAAAAACCTTTATTTTTGTTAATTTTTCGCGGTTTTTGTGACTTTTTCGGTATCTATTATAAACCGATGTCAATTTTGACTCAAGTATGAAATAGAACATTAAATAACGCATAGAACAGTATGAAATAGTTGCTAGTTTTATAACATTTTGGGTATTTTATGAAGGAAAAACTGTAATTTTTGCTGATTTTTTGCGGTTTTTATGATATTTCCGACATTTATTACGGACAGATATAAATTTAGTCTAGAAATATACATAAAGCAGTAAAAGACGAATCGACCAGTATTAATTCGTTGCCAAATTATCCTACATATCCACAAAATAAGCAATATCCGTAATATCCACCATATACGAAATATCCGCATTATCCGCAATATCAAAAAAATGTGATTTTTTGCAGTTTATTTGATATTTCCTACATATTTAATGGACTGACATTAATTTTTAATAAGATATGATATAGAACAATTATATACGCATCGACCGGTATGAAATAGTTGCCATTTTTAAAACAATTTGGATATTTTATATATTGCGGATATGGCGGATATTGAGGATATGGCGGATATGGTTTATTTTGTTGATATGTAGGATATTTTGGTAACTAGTTAATACTGGTCGATTCGTCTTTTAATGCTTTATGTATATTTCTAGACAAAATTAACATCGGTCCATAATAAATGTAGGAAATATCAAAAAAACCGCAAAATATCTGCAAAAATTTCCGTTATTCCTTCATAAAATATGCAAAATGTTATAAAACTAGTAACTATTTCATACCGTTCGATGCGTATTCTCATGTTCTATATCGTAAAAGAGTCAAAATTAACATAGGTTCATAATTGATACCGAAAAAGTGACAAAAACCGCGAAATATCCGCAAAACATCCGCAAAAATAAACGTTTTTCTTGCTTAAAATATCCAAAATGTAAAAAAAAATGACAAAAATTTCATACTGTTCGATGCGTATTCTCATGTTCTATATCATAAGATAATAATAAATGCCAAAAATAACTCAAAAACCCCCAAAAATCGCATTTTTTTGGATTTTGCGGATATGCGGATATGGCGGATACGCGGATATTGCGGATATGGCGGATACGGCGGATATCATATCCGCGGCGGATATCATATCTGCGACGGATATCATTTCCGCCATATCCGCAATATCCGCCATATCCGCATATCCGCAAAATCCAAAAAAATGCGATTTTTGGGGTTTTTTTGTTATTTTTTGGTATTTATTATTATCTTATGATATAGAACATGAGAATACGCATCGAACAGTATGAAATTTTTGTCATTTTTTTTACATTTTGGCTATTTTAAGCAAGAAAAACGTTTATTTTTGCGTATCCGCCATATCCGCATATCCGCAAAATCCAAAGAAATGCGATTTTGGGGGGTTTTTGAGTTATTTTTGGTATTTATTATTATTTTATGATATAGAACATGAGAATACGCATCGAACAGTATGAAATTTTTGTCATTTTTTTTACATTTTGGATATTTTAAGCAAGAAAAACGTTTATTTTTGCGGATATTTTGCGGATATTTCGCGGTTTTTGTAACTTTTTCGGTATCAATTATGAACCGATGTCATTTTTGTCTCATTTATGATATAGAACATTAAAATAGGCATCGGATAGTATAAAATAGTTGCCACTTTTTTAACATTTTGGATATTTTAGGCATGAAAAACCTTTAATTTCGCGAATTTTTCGCGGTTTTTGTGACTTTTTTGGTATCTATTATGAACTGATCTTAATTTTGACTCATGTATGATATAGTATATTAAAATACACATCGGATAGTATGAAATAGTTGCCATTTTTATAGCATTTTGGATCTTTTAGCCATGAAAAACCTTTATTTTTGTTAATTTTCGCGGTTTTTGTGACTTTTTCGGTATCTATTATAAACCGATGTCAATTTTGACTCAAGTGTGAAATAGAACATTAAATAACGCATAGAACAGTATGAAATAGTTGCTAGTTTTATAACATGTTGGGTATTTTATGAAGGAAAAACTGTAATTTTTGCTGATTTTTTGCGGTTTTTATGATATTTCCGACATTTATTACGGACAGATATAAATTTAGTCTAGAAATATACATAAAGCAGTAAAAGACGAATCGACCAGTATTAATTCGTTGCCAAATTATCCTACATATCCACAAAATAAGCAATATCCGTAATATCCACCATATACGAAATATCCGCATTATCCGCAATATCAAAAAAATGTGATTTTTTGCAGTTTATTTGATATTTCCTACATATTTAATGGACTGACATTAATTTTTAATAAGATATGATATAGAACAATTATATACGCATCGACCGGTATGAAATAGTTGCCATTTTTAAAACAATTTGGATATTTTATATATTGCGGATATGGCGGATATTGAGGATATGGCGGATATGGTTTATTTTGTTGATATGTAGGATATTTTGGTAACTAGTTAATACTGGTCGATTCGTCTTTTAATGCTTTATGTATATTTCTAGACAAAATTAACATCGGTCCATAATAAATGTAGGAAATATCAAAAAAACCGCAAAATATCTGCAAAAATTTCCGTTATTCCTTCATAAAATATGCAAAATGTTATAAAACTAGTAACTATTTCATACCGTTCGATGCGTATTCTCATGTTCTATATCGTAAAAGAGTCAAAATTAACATAGGTTCATAATTGATACCGAAAAAGTGACAAAAACCGCGAAATATCCGCAAAACATCCGCAAAAATAAACATTTTCTTGCTTAAAATATCCAAAATGTAAAAAAAATGACAAAAATTTCATACTGTTCGATGCGTATTCACATGTTCTATATCATAAAATAATAATAAATACCAAAAATAACTCAAAACCCCCCCAAAATCGCATTTCTTTGGATTTTGCGGATATGCGGATATGGCGGATACGCAAAAATAAACGTTTTTCTTGTTTAAAATAGCCAAAATGTAAAAAAAATGACAAAAATTTCATACTGTTCGATGCGTATTCTCATGTTCTATATCATAAAATAATAATAAATACCAAAAATAACTCAAAAACCCCCCAAAATCGCATTTCTTTGGATTTTGCGGATATGCGGATATGGCGGATACGCAAAAATAAACGTTTTTCTT
Organism: Acanthacorydalis orientalis; assembly: GCA_034766995.1. Classification (NCBI taxonomy): domain Eukaryota; kingdom Metazoa; phylum Arthropoda; class Insecta; order Megaloptera; family Corydalidae; genus Acanthacorydalis; species Acanthacorydalis orientalis. The sequence continues at coordinate 26,097,515 of CM068313.1, forward strand.
GCTTAAAATAGCCAAAATGTAAAAAAAATGACAAAAATTTCATACTGTTCGATGCGTATTCTCATGTTCTATATCATAAAATAATAATAAATACCAAAAATAACTCAGAAACCCTCCAAAATCGCATTTCTTTGGATTTTGCGGATATGCGGATATGGCGGATACGCAAAAATAAACGTTTTTCTTGCTTAAAATAGCCAAAATGTAAAAAAATGACAAAAATTTCATACTGTTCGATGCGTATTCTCATGTTCTATATCATAAGATAATAATAAATGCCAAAAATAACTCAAAAACCCCCAAAAATCGCATTTTTTTGGATTTTGCGGATATGCGGATATGGCGGATACGCGGATATTGCGGATATGGCGGATACGGCGGATATCATATCCGCGGCGGATATCATATCCGCGACGGATATCATATCCGCCATATCCGCAATATCCGCCATATCCGCATATCCGCAAAATCCAAAAAAATGCGATTTTTGGGGGTTTTTTGTTATTTTTTGTTATTTATTATTATCTTATGATATAGAACATGAGAATACGCATCGAACAGTATGAAATTTTTGTCATTTTTTTTACATTTTGGCTATTTTAAGCAAGAAAAACGTTTATTTTTGCGTATCCGCCATATCCGCATATCCGCAAAATCCAAAGAAATGCGATTTTGGGGGGTTTTTGAGTTATTTTTGGTATTTATTATTATTTTATGATATAGAACATGAGAATACGCATCGAACAGTATGAAATTTTTGTCATTTTTTTTACATTTTGGATATTTTAAGCAAGAAAAACGTTTATTTTTGCGGATATTTTGCGGATATTTCGCGGTTTTTGTAACTTTTTCGGTATCAATTATGAACCGATGTCATTTTTGTCTCATTTATGATATAGAACATTAAAATAGGCATCGGATAGTATAAAATAGTTGCCACTTTTTTAACATTTTGGATATTTTAGGCATGAAAAACCTTTAATTTCGCGAATTTTTCGCGGTTTTTGTGACTTTTTTGGTATCTATTATGAACCGATCTTAATTTTGACTCATGTATGATATAGTATATTAAAATACACATCGGATAGTATGAAATAGTTGCCATTTTTATAGCATTTTGGATCTTTTAGCCATGAAAAACCTTTATTTTTGTTAATTTTTCGCGGTTTTTGTGACTTTTTCGGTATCTATTATAAACCGATGTCAATTTTGACTCAAGTATGAAATAGAACATTAAATAACGCATAGAACAGTATGAAATAGTTGCTAGTTTTATAACATTTTGGGTATTTTATGAAGGAAAAACTGTAATTTTTGCTGATTTTTTGCGGTTTTTATGATATTTCCGACATTTATTACGGACAGATATAAATTTAGTCTAGAAATATACATAAAGCAGTAAAAGACGAATCGACCAGTATTAATTCGTTGCCAAATTATCCTACATATCCACAAAATAAGCAATATCCGTAATATCCACCATATACGAAATATCCGCATTATCCGCAATATCAAAAAAATGTGATTTTTTGCAGTTTATTTGATATTTCCTACATATTTAATGGACTGACATTAATTTTTAATAAGATATGATATAGAACAATTATATACGCATCGACCGGTATGAAATAGTTGCCATTTTTAAAACAATTTGGATATTTTATATATTGCGGATATGGCGGATATTGAGGATATGGCGGATATGGTTTATTTTGTTGATATGTAGGATATTTTGGTAACTAGTTAATACTGGTCGATTCGTCTTTTAATGCTTTATGTATATTTCTAGACAAAATTAACATCGGTCCATAATAAATGTCGGAAATATCAAAAAAACCGCAAAATATCTGCAAAAATTTCCGTTATTCCTTCATAAAATATGCAAAATGTTATAAAACTAGTAACTATTTCATACCGTTCGATGCGTATTCTCATGTTCTATATCGTAAAAGAGTCAAAATTAACATAGGTTCATAATTGATACCGAAAAAGTGACAAAAACCGCGAAATATCCGCAAAACATCCGCAAAAATAAACGTTTTTCTTGCTTAAAATATCCAAAATGTAAAAAAAAATGACAAAAATTTCATACTGTTCGATGCGTATTCTCATGTTCTATATCATAAAATAATAATAAATACCAAAAATAACTCAAAACCCCCCCAAAATCGCATTTCTTTGGATTTTGCGGATATGCGGATATGGCGGATACGCAAAAATAAACGTTTTTCTTGTTTAAAATAGCCAAAATGTAAAAAAAATGACAAAAATTTCATACTGTTCGATGCGTATTCTCATGTTCTATATCATAAAATAATAATAAATACCAAAAATAACTCAAAAACCCCCCAAAATCGCATTTCTTTGGATTTTGCGGATATGCGGATATGGCGGATACGCAAAAATAAACGTTTTTCTTGCTTAAAATAGCCAAAATGTAAAAAAAATGACAAAAATTTCATACTGTTCGATGCGTATTCTCATGTTCTATATCATAAGATAATAATAAATGCCAAAAATAACTCAAAAACCCCCAAAAATCGCATTTTTTTGGATTTTGCGGATATGCGGATATGGCGGATACGCGGATATTGCGGATATGGCGGATACGGCGGATATCATATCCGCGGCGGATATCATATCCGCGACGGATATCATATCCGCCATATCCGCATATCCGCCATATCCGCATATCCGCAAAATCCAAAAAAATGCGATTTTTGGTTTTTTTTGTTATTTTTTGATATTTATTATTATCTTATGATATAGAACATTAGAATACGCATCGAACAGTATGAAATTTTTGTCATTTTTTTTACATTTTGGATATTTTAAGCAAGAAAAACGTTTATTTTTGCGTATCCGCCATATCCGCATATCCGCAAAATCCAAAGAAATGCGATTTTGGGGGGTTTTTGAGTTATTTTTGGTATTTATTATTATTTTATGATATAGAACATGAGAATACGCATCGAACAGTATGAAATTTTTGTCATTTTTTTTACATTTTGGATATTTTAAGCAAGAAAAACATTTATTTTTGCGGATATTTTGCGGATATTTCGCGGTTTTTGTAACTTTTTCGGTATCAATTATGAACCGATGTCATTTTTGTCTCATTTATGATATAGAACATTAAAATAGGCATCGGATAGTATAAAATAGTTGCCACTTTTTTAACATTTTGGATATTTTAGGCATGAAAAACCTTTAATTTCGCGAATTTTTCGCGGTTTTTGTGACTTTTTTGGTATCTATTATGAACTGATCTTAATTTTGACTCATGTATGATATAGTATATTAAAATACACATCGGATAGTATGAAATAGTTGCCATTTTTATAGCATTTTGGATCTTTTAGCCATGAAAAACCTTTATTTTTGTTAATTTTTCGCGGTTTTTGTGACTTTTTCGGTATCTATTATAAACCGATGTCAATTTTGACTCAAGTGTGAAATAGAACATTAAATAACGCATAGAACAGTATGAAATAGTTGCTAGTTTTATAACATTTTGGGTATTTTATGAAGGAAAAACTGTAATTTTTGCTGATTTTTTGCGGTTTTTATGATATTTCCGACATTTATTACGGACAGATATAAATTTAGTCTAGAAATATACATAAAGCAGTAAAAGACGAATCGACCAGTATTAATTCGTTGCCAAATTATCCTACATATCCACAAAATAAGCAATATCCGTAATATCCACCATATACGAAATATCCGCATTATCCGCAATATCAAAAAAATGTGATTTTTTGCAGTTTATTTGATATTTCCTACATATTTAATGGACTGACATTAATTTTTAATAAGATATGATATAGAACAATTATATACGCATCGACCGGTATGAAATAGTTGCCATTTTTAAAACAATTTGGATATTTTATATATTGCGGATATGGCGGATATTGAGGATATGGCGGATATGGTTTATTTTGTTGATATGTAGGATATTTTGGTAACTAGTTAATACTGGTCGATTCGTCTTTTAATGCTTTATGTATATTTCTAGACAAAATTAACATCGGTCCATAATAAATGTAGGAAATATCAAAAAAACCGCAAAATATCTGCAAAAATTTCCGTTATTCCTTCATAAAATATGCAAAATGTTATAAAACTAGTAACTATTTCATACCGTTCGATGCGTATTCTCATGTTCTATATCGTAAAAGAGTCAAAATTAACATAGGTTCATAATTGATACCGAAAAAGTGACAAAAACCGCGAAATATCCGCAAAACATCCGCAAAAATAAACGTTTTTCTTGCTTAAAATATCCAAAATGTAAAAAAAATGACAAAAATTTCATACTGTTCGATGCGTATTCTCATGTTCTATATCATAAAATAATAATAAATACCAAAAATAACTCAAAAAACCCCCAAAATCGCATTTCTTTGGATTTTGCGGATATGCGGATATGGCGGATACGCAAAAATAAACGTTTTTCTTGCTTAAAATAGCCAAAATGTAAAAAAAATGACAAAAATTTCATACTGTTCGATGCGTATTCTCATGTTCTATATCATAAAATAATAATAAATACCAAAAATAACTCAGAAACCCCCCAAAATCGCATTTCTTTGGATTTTGCGGATATGCGGATATGGCGGATACGCAAAAATAAACGTTTTTTCTTGCTTAAAATAGCCAAAATGTAAAAAAAATGACAAAAATTTCATACTGTTCGATGCGTATTCTCATGTTCTATATCATAAGATAATAATAAATGCCAAAAATAACTCAAAAACCCCCAAAAATCGCATTTTTTTGGATTTTGCGGATATGCGGATATGGCGGATACGCGGATATTGCGGATATGGCGGATACGGCGGATATCATATCCGCGGCGGATATCATATCCGCGACGGATATCATATCCGCCATATCCGCAATATCCGCCATATCCGCATATCCGCAAAATCCAAAAAAATGCGATTTTTGGGGGTTTTTTGTTATTTTTTGTTATTTATTATTATCTTATGATATAGAACATGAGAATACGCATCGAACAGTATGAAATTTTTGTCATTTTTTTTACATTTTGGCTATTTTAAGCAAGAAAAACGTTTATTTTTGCGTATCCGCCATATCCGCATATCCGCAAAATCCAAAGAAATGCGATTTTGGGGGGTTTTTGAGTTATTTTTGGTATTTATTATTATTTTATGATATAGAACATGAGAATACGCATCGAACAGTATGAAATTTTTGTCATTTTTTTTACATTTTGGCTATTTTAAGCAAGAAAAACGTTTATTTTTGCGTATCCGCCATATCCGCATATCCGCAAAATCCAAAGAAATGCGATTTTGGGGGGTTTTTGAGTTATTTTTGGTATTTATTATTATTTTATGATATAGAACATGAGAATACGCATCGAACAGTATGAAATTTTTGTCATTTTTTTTACATTTTGGATATTTTAAGCAAGAAAAACGTTTATTTTTGCGGATATTTTGCGGATATTTCGCGGTTTTTGTAACTTTTTCGGTATCAATTATGAACCGATGTCATTTTTGTCTCATTTATGATATAGAACATTAAAATAGGCATCGGATAGTATAAAATAGTTGCCACTTTTTTAACATTTTGGATATTTTAGGCATGAAAAACCTTTAATTTCGCGAATTTTTCGCGGTTTTTGTGACTTTTTTGGTATCTATTATGAACCGATCTTAATTTTGACTCATGTATGATATAGTATATTAAAATACACATCGGATAGTATGAAATAGTTGCCATTTTTATAGCATTTTGGATCTTTTAGCCATGAAAAACCTTTATTTTTGTTAATTTTTCGCGGTTTTTGTGACTTTTTCGGTATCTATTATAAACCGATGTCAATTTTGACTCAAGTATGAAATAGAACATTAAATAACGCATAGAACAGTATGAAATAGTTGCTAGTTTTATAACATTTTGGGTATTTTATGAAGGAAAAACTGTAATTTTTGCTGATTTTTTGCGGTTTTTATGATATTTCCGACATTTATTACGGACAGATATAAATTTAGTCTAGAAATATACATAAAGCAGTAAAAGACGAATCGACCAGTATTAATTCGTTGCCAAATTATCCTACATATCCACAAAATAAGCAATATCCGTAATATCCACCATATACGAAATATCCGCATTATCCGCAATATCAAAAAAATGTGATTTTTTGCAGTTTATTTGATATTTCCTACATATTTAATGGACTGACATTAATTTTTAATAAGATATGATATAGAACAATTATATACGCATCGACCGGTATGAAATAGTTGCCATTTTTAAAACAATTTGGATATTTTATATATTGCGGATATGGCGGATATTGAGGATATGGCGGATATGGTTTATTTTGTTGATATGTAGGATATTTTGGTAACTAGTTAATACTGGTCGATTCGTCTTTTAATGCTTTATGTATATTTCTAGACAAAATTAACATCGGTCCATAATAAATGTCGGAAATATCAAAAAAACCGCAAAATATCTGCAAAAATTTCCGTTATTCCTTCATAAAATATGCAAAATGTTATAAAACTAGTAACTATTTCATACCGTTCGATGCGTATTCTCATGTTCTATATCGTAAAAGAGTCAAAATTAACATAGGTTCATAATTGATACCGAAAAAGTGACAAAAACCGCGAAATATCCGCAAAACATCCGCAAAAATAAACGTTTTTCTTGCTTAAAATATCCAAAATGTAAAAAAAATGACAAAAATTTCATACTGTTCGATGCGTATTCTCATGTTCTATATCATAAAATAATAATAAATACCAAAAATAACTCAAACCCCCCCCAAAATCGCATTTCTTTGGATTTTGCGGATATGCGGATATGGCGGATACGCAAAAATAAACGTTTTTCTTGTTTAAAATAGCCAAAATGTAAAAAAAATGACAAAAATTTCATACTGTTCGATGCGTATTCTCATGTTCTATATCATAAAATAATAATAAATACCAAAAATAACTCAAAAACCCCCCAAAATCGCATTTCTTTGGATTTTGCGGATATGCGGATATGGCGGATACGCAAAAATAAACGTTTTTCTTGCTTAAAATAGCCAAAATGTAAAAAAAATGACAAAAATTTCATACTGTTCGATGCGTATTCTCATGTTCTATATCATAAAATAATAATAAATACCAAAAATAACTCAGAAACCCCCCAAAATCGCATTTCTTTGGATTTTGCGGATATGCGGATATGGCGGATACGCAAAAATAAACGTTTTTCTTGCTTAAAATAGCCAAAATGTAAAAAAAATGACAAAAATTTCATACTGTTCGATGCGTATTCTCATGTTCTATATCATAAGATAATAATAAATGCCAAAAATAACTCAAAAACCCCCAAAAATCGCATTTTTTTGGATTTTGCGGATATGCGGATATGGCGGATACGCGGATATTGCGGATATGGCGGATACGGCGGATATCATATCCGCGGCGGATATCATATCCGCGACGGATATCATATCCGCCATATCCGCAATATCCGCCATATCCGCATATCCGCAAAATCCAAAAAAATGCGATTTTTGGGGGTTTTTTGTTATTTTTTGTTATTTATTATTATCTTATGATATAGAACATGAGAATACGCATCGAACAGTATGAAATTTTTGTCATTTTTTTTACATTTTGGCTATTTTAAGCAAGAAAAACGTTTATTTTTGCGTATCCGCCATATCCGCATATCCGCAAAATCCAAAGAAATGCGATTTTGGGGGGTTTTTGAGTTATTTTTGGTATTTATTATTATTTTATGATATAGAACATGAGAATACGCATCGAACAGTATGAAATTTTTGTCATTTTTTTTACATTTTGGATATTTTAAGCAAGAAAAACGTTTATTTTTGCGGATATTTTGCGGATATTTCGCGGTTTTTGTAACTTTTTCGGTATCAATTATGAACCGATGTCATTTTTGTCTCATTTATGATATAGAACATTAAAATAGGCATCGGATAGTATAAAATAGTTGCCACTTTTTTAACATTTTGGATATTTTAGGCATGAAAAACCTTTAATTTCGCGAATTTTTCGCGGTTTTTGTGACTTTTTTGGTATCTATTATGAACCGATCTTAATTTTGACTCATGTATGATATAGTATATTAAAATACACATCGGATAGTATGAAATAGTTGCCATTTTTATAGCATTTTGGATCTTTTAGCCATGAAAAACCTTTATTTTTGTTAATTTTTCGCGGTTTTTGTGACTTTTTCGGTATCTATTATAAACCGATGTCAATTTTGACTCAAGTATGAAATAGAACATTAAATAACGCATAGAACAGTATGAAATAGTTGCTAGTTTTATGACATTTTGGGTATTTTATGAAGGAAAAACTGTAATTTTTGCTGATTTTTTGCGGTTTTTATGATATTTCCGACATTTATTACGGACAGATATAAATTTAGTCTAGAAATATACATAAAGCAGTAAAAGACGAATCGACCAGTATTAATTCGTTGCCAAATTATCCTACATATCCACAAAATAAGCAATATCCGTAATATCCACCATATACGAAATATCCGCATTATCCGCAATATCAAAAAAATGTGATTTTTTGCAGTTTATTTGATATTTCCTACATATTTAATGGACTGACATTAATTTTTAATAAGATATGATATAGAACAATTATATACGCATCGACCGGTATGAAATAGTTGACATTTTTAAAACAATTTGGATATTTTATATATTGCGGATATGGCGGATATTGAGGATATGGCGGATATGGTTTATTTTGTTGATATGTAGGATATTTTGGTAACTAGTTAATACTGGTCGATTCGTCTTTTAATGCTTTATGTATATTTCTAGACAAAATTAACATCGGTCCATAATAAATGTAGGAAATATCAAAAAAACCGCAAAATATCTGCAAAAATTTCCGTTATTCCTTCATAAAATATGCAAAATGTTATAAAACTAGTAACTATTTCATACCGTTCGATGCGTATTCTCATGTTCTATATCGTAAAAGAGTCAAAATTAACATAGGTTCATAATTGATACCGAAAAAGTGACAAAAACCGCGAAATATCCGCAAAACATCCGCAATAATAAACGTTTTTCTTGCTTAAAATATCCAAAATGTAAAAAAAATGACAAAAATTTCATACTGTTCGATGCGTATTCTCATGTTCTATATCATAAAATAATAATAAATACCAAAAATAACTCAAAAACCCCCCAAAATCGCATTTCTTTGGATTTTGCGGATATGCGGATATGGCGGATACGCAAAAATAAACGTTTTTCTTGTTTAAAATAGCCAAAATGTAAAAAAAATGACAAAAATTTCATACTGTTCGATGCGTATTCTCATGTTCTATATCATAAAATAATAATAAATACCAAAAATAACTCATAAACCCCCCAAAATCGCATTTCTTTGGATTTTGCGGATATGCGGATATGGCGGATACGCAAAAATAAACGTTTTTCTTGCTTAAAATAGCCAAAATGTAAAAAAAATGACAAAAATTTCATACTGTTCGATGCGTATTCTCATGTTCTATATCATAAGATAATAATAAATGCCAAAAATAACTCAAAAACCCCCAAAAATCGCATTTTTTTGGATTTTGCGGATATGCGGATATGGCGGATACGCGGATATTGCGGACATGGCGGATACGGCGGATATCATATCCGCGGCGGATATCATATCCGCGACGGATATCATATCCGCCATATCCGCAATATCCGCCATATCCGCATATCCGCAAAATCCAAAAAAATGCGATTTTTGGGGGTTTTTTGTTATTTTTTGTTATTTATTATTATCTTATGATATAGAACATGAGAATACGCATCGAACAGTATGAAATTTTTGTCATTTTTTTTACATTTTGGCTATTTTAAGCAAGAAAAACGTTTATTTTTGCGTATCCGCCATATCCGCATATCCGCAAAATCCAAAGAAATGCAATTTTGGGGGGTTTTTGAGTTATTTTTTCTATTTATTATTATTTTATGATATAGAACATGAGAATACGCATCGAACAGTATGAAATTTTTGTCATTTTTTTTACATTTTGAATATTTTAAACAAGAAAAACGTTTATTTTTGCGGATATTTTGCGGATATTTCGCGGTTTTTGTAACTTTTTCGGTATCAATTATGAACCGATGTCATTTTTGTCTCATTTATGATATAGAACATTAAAATAGGCATCGGATAGTATAAAATAGTTGCCACTTTTTTAACATTTTGGATATTTTAGGCATGAAAAACCTTTAATTTCGCGAATTTTTCGCGGTTTTTGTGACTTTTTTGGTATCTATTATGAACCGATCTTAATTTTGACTCATGTATGATATAGTATATTAAAATACACATCGGATAGTATGAAATAGTTGCCATTTTTATAGCATTTTGGATCTTTTAGCCATGAAAAACCTTTATTTTTGTTAATTTTTCGCGGTTTTTGTGACTTTTTCGGTATCTATTATAAACCGATGTCAATTTTGACTCAAGTATGAAATAGAACATTAAATAACGCATAGAACAGTATGAAATAGTTGCTAGTTTTATGACATTTTGGGTATTTTATGAAGGAAAAACTGTAATTTTTGCTGATTTTTTGCGGTTTTTATGATATTTCCGACATTTATTACGGACAGATATAAATTTAGTCTAGAAATATACATAAAGCAGTAAAAGACGAATCGACCAGTATTAATTCGTTGCCAAATTATCCTACATATCCACAAAATAAGCAATATCCGTAATATCCACCATATACGAAATATCCGCATTATCCGCAATATCAAAAAAATGTGATTTTTTGCAGTTTATTTGATATTTCCTACATATTTAATGGACTGACATTAATTTTTAATAAGATATGATATAGAACAATTATATACGCATCGACCGGTATGAAATAGTTGCCATTTTTAAAACAATTTGGATATTTTATATATTGCGGATATGGCGGATATTGAGGATATGGCGGATATGGTTTATTTTGTTGATATGTAGGATATTTTGGTAACTAGTTAATACTGGTCGATTCGTCTTTTAATGCTTTATGTATATTTCTAGACAAAATTAACATCGGTCCATAATAAATGTCGGAAATATCAAAAAAACCGCAAAATATCTGCAAAAATTTCCGTTATTCCTTCATAAAATATGCAAAATGTTATAAAACTAGTAACTATTTCATACCGTTCGATGCGTATTCTCATGTTCTATATCGTAAAAGAGTCAAAATTAACATAGGTTCATAATTGATACCGAAAAAGTGACAAAAACCGCGAAATATCCGCAAAACATCCGCAAAAATAAACGTTTTTCTTGCTTAAAATATCCAAAATGTAAAAAAAATGACAAAAAGTTCATACTGTTCGATGCGTATTCTCATGTTCTATATCATAAAATAATAATAAATACCAAAAATAACTCAAAAACCCCCCAAAATCGCATTTCTTTGGATTTTGCGGATATGCGGATATGGCGGATACGCAAAAATAAACGTTTTTCTTGTTTAAAATAGCCAAAATGTAAAAAAAATGACAAAAATTTCATACTGTTCGATGCGTATTCTCATGTTCTATATCATAAAATAATAATAAATACCAAAAATAACTCAAAAACCCCCCAAAATCGCATTTCTTTGGATTTTGCGGATATGCGGATATGGCGGATACGCAAAAATAAACGTTTTTCTTGCTTAAAATAGCCAAAATGTAAAAAAAATGACAAAAATTTCATACTGTTCGATGCGTATTCTCATGTTCTATATCATAAAATAATAATAAATACCAAAAATAACTCAGAAACCCCCCAAAATCGCATTTCTTTGGATTTTGCGGATATGCGGATATGGCGGATACGCAAAAATAAACGTTTTTCTTGCTTAAAATAGCCAAAATGTAAAAAAAATGACAAAAATTTCATACTGTTCGATGCGTATTCTCATGTTCTATATCATAAGATAATAATAAATGCCAAAAATAACTCAAAAACCCACAAAAATCGCATTTTTTTGGATTTTGCGGATATGCGGATATGGCGGATACGCGGATATTGCGGATATGGCGGATACGGCGGATATCATATCCGCGGCGGATATCATATCCGCGACGGATATCATATCCGCCATAACCGCAATATCCGCCATATCCGCATATCCGCAAAATCCAAAAAAATGCGATTTTTGGGGGTTTTTTGTTATTTTTTGTTATTTATTATTATCTTATGATATAGAACATGAGAATACGCATCGAACAGTATGAAATTTTTGTCATTTTTTTTACATTTTGGCTATTTTAAGCAAGAAAAACGTTTATTTTTGCGTATCCGCCATATCCGCATATCCGCAAAATCCAAAGAAATGCGATTTTGGGGGGTTTTTGAGTTATTTTTTGTATTTATTATTATTTTATGATATAGAACATGAGAATACGCATCGAACAGTATGAAATTTTTGTCATTTTTTTTACATTTTGAATATTTTAAGCAAGAAAAACGTTTATTTTTGCGGATATTTTGCGGATATTTCGCGGTTTTTGTAACTTTTTCGGTATCAATTATGAACCGATGTCATTTTTGTCTCATTTATGATATAGAACATTAAAATAGGCATCGGATAGTATAAAATAGTTGCCACTTTTTTAACATTTTGGATATTTTAGGCATGAAAAACCTTTAATTTCGCGAATTTTTCGCGGTTTTTGTGACTTTTTTGGTATCTATTATGAACCGATCTTAATTTTGACTCATGTATGATATAGTATATTAAAATACACATCGGATAGTATGAAATAGTTGCCATTTTTATAGCATTTTGGATCTTTTAGCCATGAAAAACCTTTATTTTTGTTAATTTTTCGCGGTTTTTGTGACTTTTTCGGTATCTATTATAAACCGATGTCAATTTTGACTCAAGTATGAAATAGAACATTAAATAACGCATAGAACAGTATGAAATAGTTGCTAGTTTTATGACATTTTGGGTATTTTATGAAGGAAAAACTGTAATTTTTGCTGATTTTTTGCGGTTTTTATGATATTTCCGACATTTATTACGGACAGATATAAATTTAGTCTAGAAATATACATAAAGCAGTAAAAGACGAATCGACCAGTATTAATTCGTTGCCAAATTATCCTACATATCCACAAAATAAGCAATATCCGTAATATCCACCATATACGAAATATCCGCATTATCCGCAATATCAAAAAAATGTGATTTTTTGCAGTTTATTTGATATTTCCTACATATTTAATGGACTGACATTAATTTTTAATAAGATATGATATAGAACAATTATATACGCATCGACCGGTATGAAATAGTTGCCATTTTTAAAACAATTTGGATATTTTATATATTGCGGATATGGCGGATATTGAGGATATGGCGGATATGGTTTATTTTGTTGATATGTAGGATATTTTGGTAACTAGTTAATACTGGTCGATTCGTCTTTTAATGCTTTATGTATATTTCTAGACAAAATTAACATCGGTCCATAATAAATGTCGGAAATATCAAAAAAAACCGCAAAATATCTGCAAAAATTTCCGTTATTCCTTCATAAAATATGCAAAATGTTATAAAACTAGTAACTATTTCATACCGTTCGATGCGTATTCTCATGTTCTATATCGTAAAAGAGTCAAAATTAACATAGGTTCATAATTGATACCGAAAAAGTGACAAAAACCGCGAAATATCCGCAAAACATCCGCAAAAATAAACGTTTTTCTTGCTTAAAATATCCAAAATGTAAAAAAAATGACAAAAATTTCATACTGTTCGATGCGTATTCTCATGTTCTATATCATAAAATAATAATAAATACCAAAAATAACTCAAAAACCCCCCAAAATCGCATTTCTTTGGATTTTGCGGATATGCGGATATGGCGGATACGCAAAAATAAACGTTTTTCTTGCTTAAAATAGCCAAAATGTAAAAAAAATGACAAAAATTTCATACTGTTCGATGCGTATTCTCATGTTCTATATCATAAAATAATAATAAATACCAAAAATAACTCAAAAACCCCCCAAATTCGCATTTCTTTGGATTTTGCGGATATGCGGATATGGCGGATACGCAAAAATAAACGTTTTTCTTGCTTAAAATAGCCAAAATGTAAAAAAAATGACAAAAATTTCATACTGTTCGATGCGTATTCTCATGTTCTATATCATAAGATGATAATAAATACCAAAAATAACTCAAAAAACCCCCAAAATCGCATTTCTTTGGATTTTGCGGATATGCGGATATGGCGGATACGCGGATATTGCGGATATGGCGGATATTGCGGATACGGCGAATATCATATCCGCGGCGGGTATCATATCCGCGGCGGATATCATATCTGCCATATCCGCCATATCCGCGTATCCGCATATCCGCAAAATTCAAAAAAATGCGATTTTTTGGGGTTTTTTGTTATTTTTTGTTATTTATTATTATCTTATGATATAGAACATTAAAATACGCATCGAACAGTATGAAATTTTTGTAATTTTTTTTACATTTTGGATATTTTAAGCAAGAAAAACTTTTTTTTTTGCGGATATTTTGCGGATATTTCGCGGTTTTTGTAACTTTTTCGGTATCCATTATGAACCGATGTTATTTTTGTCTCATTTATGATATAGAACATTAAAATAGGCATCGGATAGTATGAAATAGTTGCCACTTTTTTAACATTTTCGATATTTTAGGCATGAAAAACCTTTATTTTCGCAAATTTTTCGCGGTTTTTGTAACTTTTTCGGTATCCATTATGAACCGATGTTATTTTTGTCTCATTTATGATATAGAACATTAAAATACGCATCGAACAGTTTGAAATAGTAACCATTTTTATAACATTTTGGATATTTTAAGCAAGAAAAACTAGTATTTTTGAGGATATTTCGCGGTTTTTGTGACTCTTTCGGTATCAATTATGAACCGATGTTATTTTTGTCTCATTTATGATATGTAACATTAAAATACGCATCGAACAGTTTGAAATAGTAACCATTTTTATAACATTTTGGATATTTTAAGCAATAAAAACTTGTATTTTTGCGGATATTTCCCGATTTTTGTGACTTTTTCGGTATCAATTATGAACCTATGTTAATTTTGTCTCTTTTACGACATAGAACATGAAATTACGCATCGAACAGTATGAAATACTTGCTAGTTTTATAACATTTTGCATACTTTATGAAGGAATAACGGAAATTTTTGCAGATATTTTGCGGTTTTTTTGATATTTCCGACATTTATTATGGACCGATTTTAATTTTGTCTAGAAATATACATAAAACATTCAAAGACGAATCGACCAGTATTAACTAGTTACCACAATATCCTACATATCAACAAAAAAAACCATATCCGCAATATCCGCCATATCCGCAATATATAAAATATCCAAATTGTTTTAAAAATGGCAACTATTTCATACCGGTCGATGCGTATATAATTGTTCTATATGATATCTTATTTAAAATTAATATCAGTCTATAAAAAATGTAGGAAATATCAAATAAACTGCAAAAAATCACATATTTTTTGATATTGCGGTTATTGCGGATATTGCGGATATTTCGTATATGGTGGATATTACGGATATTGCTCATTTTGTGAATATGTAGGATAATTTGTCAACTAATTAATACTGGTCGATTCATCTTTTAATGATTTATGTATATTTCTAGACAAAATTAAAATCTGTCCGTAATAAATGTCGGAAATATCAAAAAAACCGAAAAAAATCCGCAAAAATTACAGTTTTTCCTTCATAAAATATCCAAAATAATATAAAACTAGCAACTATTTCATACTGTTCTATGCGTTATTTAATATTCTATTTCATACTTGAGTCAAAATTGACATCGGTTAATAATAGATACCGAAAAAGTCACAAAAACCGCGAAAAATTAACAAAAATAAAGGTTTTTCATGCCTAAAATATCCAAAATGTTATAAAAATGGCAACTATTTCATATTATCCGATGCGTATTTTAATGTACTATATCATATGTGAGTCAAAATTAACATCGGTTCATAATAGATACCAAAAAAGTTACAAAAACCGCGAAAAATTCGCGAAAATAAAGGTTTTTCATGCCTAAAATATCGAAAATGTTAAAAAAGTGGCAACTATTTCATACTATCCGATGCCTATTTTAATGTTCTATATCTTAAATGAGACAAAAATTACATCGGTTTATAATGGATACCGAAAAAGTTACAAAAACCGCGAAATATCCGCAAAATATCTGCAAAAATAAACGTTTTTCTTGCTTAAAATATCCAAAATGTAAAAAAAATTACAAAAATTTCATACTGTTCGATGCGTATTCTAATGTTCTATATCATAAGATAATAATAAATAACAAAAAATAACAAATAACCCCCAAAAATCGCATTTTTTTGGATTTTGCGGATATGCGGATATTGCGAATATGGCGGATATCGCGGATATTGCGGATATTGCGGATATTGCTGATATGGCGGAGATGATATCCGCCATATCCGCCATATCCGCAATATCCGCCATATCCGCAATATCCGCCATATCCGCCATATCCGCGTATCCGCCATATCCGCATATCCGCAAAATCCAAAAAAATGCGATTTCTGCGGTTTTTTTAGTTATTTTTGGTATACATTATGGACCAATGTTATTTTATTTCTAAGTGATACAGAATATGAATGTACGCATCGACCAGTATGAATTATTTGCTAGATTTTCAACCAATTTGGATATTTTAAGTAATAAAATCTTTTTTTCGGGTTTTTTTTTGATTTGTCGATATTTTCGTTATCCATTATGAACTGATATTATTTTTTTTTAATACATGATGTAGAAGTTTCCTGATTTTAAACAATTTGTATATTTTAAGTAAGAAAAACTTGTTTTTGGGGTTTCTTAGACTTTTTCTTTGGATTTTTCCATTTACTATATATTACTTTATAAAAAATTGATATATTATACATATTTACTTGAGTTAATTGAACTATTTATTCATTAAAATAAACACATTTAAAATAAAAATAATTTAGTAAATATATGTATTGATATCACATTGCAAAAAACTTTTAACTAATATTAAACATCAAAACATCACATTTAATAGAAAAGAATTTAAATCATAAACTTTTAATTTTGTTTGTGTTAATGTTTTGTACTCATATTCGGTACATGCAATATCTGCCCTCTATTAATACATACTAGCATGATTAGCATTGTTATGAACCAACTAATTTTTCAAATTTGTACAGAATTTTAAAGAAACCGAACAAAAAATATTATTTTCAATTATAACACGAGAGATTTTTTACAAGATGTTTTTAAATTAAGGTATATTTTTAAGTCTCAAAACCATTATAAAGTATTCAAACAAAACAAGTTTTATTAAATACCTGCCCCAAAAAATATTTTAATTTATATTGCGCCTATTAAATGAATAATGAGGATATTTGGAGAGATGAAAAATAATCAAATTTGATACTCTGTATGAGGGATTAACATTATCGCGATTTACTAAAATATGAATTAATTTTCAGCAGATTTCTCTATGATGGCAGTTTATTAATAGTTTAGACATGTAATTGACTAACATGGTTACACAGAAGTGAAGACAAATGGCCAAAAAATATAGAAAAAAATACATTGAATTTTTTTCAGTCGTTAATTGTTAGTTTAAAACAATACTTTAATCTTCCATAAAGATAATATGTTGACTTACACAATAATAATAACTTCTAAGAAAAATATAAAGTTACTGGTTATTTGTTCACTTCTATTTATTTATATATCATTTAAAATTGTTGTTAATAGCAGGAACGTACTTTGCATACAAAAAGATGTCAGTTAACATGAATAGAAAAAATAATAAAGAGTGGTGAGAGCAACTAACTAAGTCTCTTAAAATATGTAGTATAATTCGCATTTATGAATCGCATTTATACCAATTGTTAATAAAAATATTACTAATATATTTATGATTTATGTTCTCTATTAAATTAAGTATCATATATGCTGTCTTCCTATCTAGCCCATAAAATCAAATAAATTTGTTTTAATTAATATATGTGTACATAATTGATTCCATTTTTACTCATATTACGTTCTTAAATTTTTTGTAAACATTTTTACTTTAACATTGTTATTTTACAATAAAGATAGTATAAACTGTAAATTAGAGGAACGATTTTCTATATGCTCTTTTTCATCAATTATATTCTATTATTTGGAAATTTTAATTTATGTAGCATATTAATTTTCATTCCAAAATTTTTTTTATTAGTCTCATTAAACTTCAATAAAGACAAAATGATAATGAAAAAAAAGTTAACATTTCTATTAAACTATTAATTATCAGTCAATAATTAATTTAATTTTATTTGTGTATAGATGAGAATTGACTATATTACAAAAAAAGTTTACTACATTATTTTAAATAATTTTGTTTTAATCTATATTAAGCTAGAACACTTTTCATTTCATGTTATTCTCTTTTTTGCATTAACCTGCAAAAGTATTGATTTATATAACTTAATATAAGAGCAAACCTTTTGAGAAGAAGTCTTCATCGTAGATATAAACCAAAGCGACTTTCATTTTCAGCTTCTTTTCATGTAGGGAATATATAGTTGATATAATTGATTTACATATATAAAAATATATCTTAATTACAAAAAAGTACAGAAATAATTCCAATTTCCTTCCTTAGAATAACAAATTTAGTACAGATTTATGATAGAAATATAAAAAATGTTGTTTCGGAAACAAACACTATGTAAAATAGAGCTCTTTATTAGTTTTTTTTTAGAATTTGATTTCAATTTTCTTAACAGTTTGTATATTTTTCCTTCAATGGAATTAAAATATAAGAAGTCGCCAAATCAAAAACATGAGTTCATTATTTTATGAATATTTGACTTTTCTGTTTTTCTTTATTAAGAATAAAAATATTTGAGATAAAAATTACTGTTTCTAAAATTTTTTCTTTAATTTTTTGGAATTATTTAAATATCATTTTTTTTTATCCCTTAGAACATTATATATGATTGTTAGAAAATCATGAATGAAAAATTTTGAGAAACCACATATGAATATATAAAAAAATTGAATGAAAGATATGTATAATTTTATCAGCGAAATTATTAAAAAAGGTCAGATTGTTTTTAATTCAATAAAAAATTACACGGTGAGAGTTAAAATGTTCAAAGTTGTCTCAATTTTCAGTTCGTAATAGACGTTTGAAATTTTTATTTTATTTTTGTTATATCTAATACGCACTTCTGAAAGATTTTTACATAGTTTTTGTTGGAAAAGAATGAATTTATTTGAAAATAAAGATTAACATTATATAAGTTTATATATATATATAATATAATTGTATTATATTTATATATTATAATTATTTATACATATATATATATATACATATATAATTTATACATTATATATATATAAAAGAAAATAAAATTTTTCTTTCATTTTTATATACCAATTTGATTACAAAAAAATTTTCAAAAATTTACTATACTTCTAAATTTACAAAGGTTTTCAGATCATCATAAAAAATATTGAAATTAGTTTAGTATTTCTAATCCATTTTATAAATTTTATCTGATTATTAATGGTTAATTAAATTAAAATTTACTTTTTTTACACTGACATTTTTTAATATTCTTATACAAAACTTAAATTAAATAAAAAAAATAGCATTTTAAAAACACATGTCACTGCGATTTGTAATAAATTAATCTTTATTGAATGTGAACAATTCTATATTTACATTATTTTACAACATATTAATTGTTTATAATTATTTCAAAATAAAAAAAATTTTATAATCATAAATCATATTTTTATTTACAGTACAATCTAAAATTCGTGTCTTTTTACAATTTATTTTCAAATTAAATATTTAAGTTTCACATATAATGTTTTACTGAAATAAAATTATTAAGTTTAATGTTATCAATCGTTTTTCTTCAATCATATATAAAAGATAAATTAGCTGTACGCTTGTCCAACTGTTACCCTGTCAAAAATCAGTCACTATTAATGTATTTACTATTATTGAATTTTACACAATTGTTTCTATTGCAAATGTATATTTTACACAAATAATGTCAAATCATATTATACTCTATATTTTTGTTTTACGTTTTTTTATTTCTGATTATACTACCAGAGTTTCAGTTTCTAATACAAAATAATAGTCATATTTTCAAAACGGCAAATTATATATGTATACATATATATATATATATATATATATATATATATATATATATATATATATATATACATATACATATACATATATATATATAACTACATAAAGTATGAAAAGTAAATTTTATTTTATTTCAAAGTGAAACATTTGTATTTTATTACTACTAATACAATTTTCTTTATGACAAGACAAATATTATATAACTTAATAATCAATAAATTTATGTTCACGTTTTAGATATTTGTCATTTTCAAGTAAGTATGATTTCTTTCGAACCAATAATAAAGTTAAATCCTAACAATGACTTAAAATACCCAAAAACATTATTTTATGCATTTCTCCAAATAAGTTATATATCTACAAATGAAAATATAGTTAATTCTCCGAATATATATATTCAAAATACGTATAGATGATATCTTTGTCTAACAGTATTCAATAGTTCATTACTAAATAGTAAACCATTAAGGCCTCATACATATATATATATATATATATATATATATATATATATATATATATATATATATATATATATATATCTTAACATATTAAATCTGTTATAGGGAAGGATTTTGTTTTAGAAAATAAAAACTGTCTTTATATTCAAACGTATCAAATTTAATATATTAAAAAAAGTTAATATATGCAATAATATTATTTTCCATTTATTATTAATTATGCTCGTAATCCATTAATGAAATTTCTTTCTTTTTTTAACTGAGATTTAAATATATATACATTTTATGTACATTATGATTACTTTTTATTATTTTATAGTTTGTTAATAAATTAACAAGGTTTGTACATCTATATTTGTATGCGTATATATATATATATATATATATATATATATATATATATATATGTATGTATATATGTATATATATATATGTATGTATGTATACTCCAATTACATTATTTTCATTTTATATAGTTTTAAAAAAAATGTAACTGAAATAAAGTTTTATTATATTAAAAAAAAAGTATATGTATATATATATATATATATATATATATATATATATATATATATATGTATATATATATATATATATATATATATATATGTATATATATATATATATAAATTAGTTATTTTCACACTTTAATAACAAATTTACATAATAATAATAATATTAGAAATATTTAATATTATACTATTTTTTAATATTTTTGTAAGCAATTACGTAAGTTACATTTCATGACAATCTATATTATTGAGCATATAATAATTAAGCAATAATGAGAGATTATATATAATAGAATTATATAAATAGTGTTATAAAAATATAGAAAATACTTTCCATTATGATTAGCGAAATACACACACACACTGTAAGCTATGTTATAAAATAAGTCATATGTGCCTATTAATGATTATTTAAGTGTTTGTATAACAACAATGTAATACAAAAATATTTTTTTTAATTTCTTTGATAAAAAAATCATCTCAATGATTTTTGAAAAAAAAGTAGAAAATAAGCCCAAAAAATATAAATTTAAGAAAAGTATAATTAATTTTACCTTAATAAACATTTATGACTATAATAAATCCTAATCTAATTTCTATCTATTGGTCCAATAATGACCTTTTCTAGTTTGAACAGGAATTTAGGATATATTCCAAATTTTATTAGAAAAAAATTGTAATTCTAATTATTAAAAACAATCTTCTATGTAGATTTTTGAGAAATTTCAATTAGTAGGTTTGTGTTGCTTTTTGTGGGTGAACATTAAAACTCATGTCATTAGATTTAATTTATCAAAGACTTTTACAAACCTTTAGATAACCTTTAAAGATTCTATATAAGTCATTCCTGGCAATTTATCAACGAATATCGTCATAATTTTAAAAGTTTTGTATTTTTTAAAAAATAGATAATTTAAAAATAAAATTTCTGTATTTTCTCTCTCTCTTTATATAGAGAGAGAGAGAGAAAGAGAGAACAATATATAGAAAATTAAATAAAAAAGAAGTTAATAGATATGTAATAAAAATAATTTTAATTTTTAGTGATACTAATATAAAATAAAATAATAAATTTTTAGAAAAAAAAATGTTTAAGTATTATTAATTAAAACTGATTAAATGTAAAAAAGGTATATATATATATACATTATTTTAATTAAAAATGGAACAAAAAAATTAATTTATGAATGTAATTATTAAACAATGATAAAAATTTCATGGTTAACGTTACTTATATTTGTGCAACATAGTGAATTATAAGAAATATTTACATGAAATCGTGCAGTGATTTGTACAAATTATCTTTAAAGCTTCTTAAATATCAATAACGCCATATATATTCCTAATCTATTATATTTTTTCTATTCCATAAATTTACTATGTATTTAAAAGTTCAAATTTAAAAATTTAATTACATCATGGGTCTCGTTAATTGTGTCAAACTTATTAGTTTCTATTAAGAAAATATAATATATATATATATATATATATATATATATATATATATACATATATACATTTATAAATACAATATATATTTTATACTACATATGCAATATAGTTGTAGTGTAAAGTACATAGTCATATTATATTTTCTTTATGAATATTAAGTACATTTCTTGAAAAATCATCTGCTGATAAAGTGTCCATAAATATAATTTATTTCAAATCCTTAGTGAAGAAAGAATGTGTAAAATATTTCAGAAAAACTTTAAAATAATTTTCAGTTAAGTTTACGATGGATCTGCTATACATCTAGAAGGTGGAGTCTGCGGCCATTTCACTGTCGACTCAAGATTGATTTCACTGACTAAATCTTGTTGTTGTTGCTGTTGTAATCTACCAGAACGTTTGAACTTCTTAAAACAGCGGAACAAGTTCAAAAAGGACTTTCTAAATCCACAGTTCATGAAACAGTAAGTAATAGGATTACAACAGCTCGATGAATAAGCCAACAGTTGAAAGAAACTGATGGCTGTGTAACCTAGTCCATTGTAAACAGCAATCGGATTGAATAGTGCAATGGTATTGATCACATAGAGAGGTGTCCAACAGATGAAA